>CM061467.1:14867142-16083928 GCA_030770085.1 Oryza coarctata | reverse complement strand
GATATAAACTTTGGGATAAATCACATTATCTCACTTGTTCACTCTCTCTTTCCAAAGGTTGTGTGATTGTATTTCCTGTGATCTATTCATCACTCAGTTTTCCTATTTCTATCTACTTTCTTGCTTTTACTTTGGTTGTTCTTGAATCTACTATGTGCTACTCCTTGAAGTATCACACAGCTGATCGAAAGTTCCAATCCCAGGGACCGAAAGTTCATACCAGCTCTCTCCATCTGCGAGACAACAGGTCAAAGGTTCCGATTGGTTGGACCGAAAGTTTTGGTCAAGTTGAATTTGACCGATGTAATTGAAAAAAAATTCAGGAATACCTATTCATCCCCTCTAGGCTTCAACAAGAACTTTCAATTGGTATTAGAGCTAGTTTCTTCAGATTGGCTTAACCGTTTGAAGAGAATCTATCAGGGATAGGGCCACACCGATGCACTCTAGCGAGGATCCTTCACTTGCCAGTAGCTCCACCAACAAAAATGGAGTCAAGGGAGTACCCATTCCTTTTGACTATAAAAAACTCAATTCATATTCTCATACTTAATTCATCTCTATGCCTTTCGAGCAAGCTCCTCAATTTGATGGGACTTTCTATGTTGCTTGGAAGCTTGGAAGTACAAGATGAAGTTATATCTAATCTCTCTTCATCCTAATGTTTGGAAGATTGTTTGCACAGAGTGTGATGTGCCGACCCCACGCCAGAGCAAGAACTAATGATTCATTGGAATGCTCAAGCCGCTAGTGTCTTACTTAGTGGCTTGAGTCTAGAGAAGTTCAACAAGATGAATCAACTTAAAAAGGCTAAGAAAATATGGGGCACTCTTCAACTTGCCCATAAAGGGTCTCTGGGTGTGAAGGAGTCAAGGATTGAGTTGTTGAAGGACAATTTGGTCGGTTTGTGATGGAGGACAATGAGACATCTTACGAGATGTATGAATGCATGATGATCATTGTCAACAAGATTTGATGCTTTGCTGGTAAGGACATGATCGATCACACCGTTGTCAATAAACTTTTCTAAGCTTTTGCACCAAGGAATAACACTTTGGTGACTCTCGTTTGTGATATGAAGAACTACAAGAGGCTAACTCTAAGTGATGTGCTGTAAAGATTCATCTCTCCTGAGCTTCATGAGGTGGACGTCAAGTACGTCAAGACCCTTGCCAAGTAATGCCACCCTCGCCAAAAACAAGGAGACAGCTCTCAAGGCCAAGGTGGAAGCCTCAAGTGATGATAAGAGTGAAGATGAGTCAAGAAATTTAAGAAGTTCTTGAGGAGTGAAGGAGGCTTTAGTAAGAAGAAGAATGGTAACAAGACCAATACTCAGCCAAGCAAGAGAACATGCTATCAATGCTTCGAGAATGGGCACTTCATCGCCAATTGCTCTAAGAACAAGAACAACAGTGACAACTCCAAGAATCGTAAGAGGCAAGGTGGGCATGCACATGTTGGAGAGGAATTGGGTCTCCGGTGGTGAATCCGGAGATGAAGAGGAAGACGAAAAGAAAAAAGGGGATTGCCACCTTCCCCTGCAAGTTGTCAACACCTATGGAATCACTCTCCCCCAACTCGAGCGATAATAACGACTTTAATGCTCCCACTTGTCTTATGGCAAGAGGGTGCAAGGTAACTCCCAATTCCAAGTCTCATGATAATGATGATGATGAGAGTGATGTAAGTGATCTTGATGATGATGTGCTTAAAGGTTTTTATAAAGCCACCTTGAGCCAAGTGACTAGCTTACGAATGCATTAGATGAAAGAGACTTACTTATCTTTGAGAAGTAGAGAAACCTTGTTCTTGAAAAGTCCTTGGCTATGGAGGAGAGAGTGGAAACATTACCCAATCAACTTGATTCAGCCAATGAATATATCACTACTCTTGAGAGCTCAAACGAATTACTTCTTGAGAAATTTGTGGGTTTGGACAAGGCCTAAAAAGATCTTAAGGTAAAATTTGAGACTCTTTGAAGTAAGTCCTCTTCATCTTCTCAAGCCACCAATTTCTCTAATGCCTCCACAAGCAATGTGTGTGCTAGATGCCACAATGTTGATTTAAATGTTTTTACCACTAGCTTGCAAGCTCTAAAGGTCTTAAAGAAGAAGAATGAAAGGTTGGGCACATTAGTGAACTATGGGTGCATGAAAATTTATCTATCCAAAGATGCACTATACAAGACCATCACTATCCACAACAACAAATATGCATATGTTCTTGGCTTTTGTCCCTATGAGAGCAAGCAATCCAAAAGAAGTGTGGTGAATTGGAAGCAATGCTTGAGGTTCATTAAGGAAGGTTACGCTCCATCAGGCTTGGAGCACCATAGGCTTCCTACTTGTTAGACAACCGGAAGTTCCGATCGTTTGGACTAAAAGTTCTGACCGAGGCTCTCAGTTAGGCCAAGAGCTCTAGTTGGAGGTTTTGACCCATATCGTCGAAAGTTTTGACCAACTGGCTCTAGCAAGCTAATAAGGCTGGCTAGAAGTTTTGATCCTAGAGGTCAAAAGTTCCAGTCAGATTAGTTGTACTATGACTCATATGCGATCACTAAGAATCACTATGGTAAAGTGATTGGTTATTTTGTTGGTGATCAACATTATGAGTACAAGCCTTATGTGAGGGTTCCAAAGGTTCTTGTGACTAATGCTCTAGGACCCAATCATTCAAAGTTGGGGTCTGGAAATCCCATGCTTGATTTCTTTTTGTAGGCATACTCCTCTAGCGCAACAAATTTGGTGGTTGACGGTGGGTGTACCAACCATATGATAGGGGAGAGGAGTATGTTTACAAGACTTGACAAGAATGAAGGAGATCATGAAAATATCACTTTGAGACAATGACAAAGGAGAGGTAATGGACATAGGTAAAATTGTCATCTTCAATACTCTTTCTATCTCCAATATTCTTCTTGTCAAGTCATGAAGCTATAATGTTCTATTGGTGTCTCAATTGTGTAAAATGGGATATAATTGCTTTTTCACCGATAAGGATTTTGCCGACTTTAAGAGTAGTGATAATTCCATTACCTTCAAGGAGAGGCTAAATAATGATCTCTATCAAGTTTATTTTAAGATAGATGAAGTAAATCTGAAAGCTTTCTTGATTGCTATGTCGTCCATGGGATGGCTTTGACACGGAAGACTAGCCCATGCAAGGATGAGAAATCTATCAAATCTCTTAAAGGGAATCATATTCTCGGGCTTACTAATGTCACATTTGAGAAAGACCGTGTCTATTAGTGTTTTTCAAGTGGAAAAGGAAGTTGGCAACTCACATTCCATCAAGATTATCATGACAATCTCAAGACCACTAGAACTCCTCACATGGACCTCTTTGGACCTATTGCTTACTTAAGCATTAGAGGTAATAAGTATGACTTTGTCATTGTTGATAATTTTTCTCGCTTCACTTGGGTTTTTTCTCCATGATAAAAGTGAAGCACAAGACACCTTCAAGCGCTTTGCAAGACGTTCTTAAAATGAGTATGAAGTCAAGATAAAAAAGGTGTGAAGTGACAATAGAGAAGAATTCAAAAGTTTTAAGTTGATAAATTCCTTGATGAAGAAGGTATCAAACACGAATTCTCTAACCCATATAATCCACCTCAAAAAGACATAGTTGAGAGGAAGAACCATTCACTCATTGAAGTGACAAGGACAATGCTAGATAAGTACAAGATGCCAGACATATTTTGAGTGAAGGCCATCAACACTGTATGACACGCCATCAATCAGCTTTATCTTCCCAAGGTCTTGAAGAAAACATTGTATGAGCTCTTAACTAGTAAAAAACACAATGTCTCTTACTTTCAAGTTTTTGGATGCAAGTGTTACATTCTTAGCAAAAGACCTCGGCCTTCCAAGTTTACATCTAAAGTTGATGAAGGGTTTGTTGTTGTTTATGAGATGAACACTCACACCTATCGTATTTTCAACAAATCCTTTGGAATTGTTGAAACTACAAGAGATGTGACGTTTGGTGAGACTAATGGCTCCCAAAAAGACCAAGTTGAGCTTGATGTGTTAGGTCATGAGATTTCTAGCAAGGACATCGACAAAATAGCTATTAGTGAAGTAAGACCACAAGTGGTTGAGGAGGAGCAAAGAAATAGCAAGCAAGCTTCTTCTCCACAAATGGCTCCTCCAAGTACAAGAGTTGATAAAAAAAGATCTCGCGCGAGTGGATGGGATTGATACCGAGGACACTCAAGAACAAAGAGACACCATACAAGCTCAAGTTCCTTCAGTGCACCATCCAAGGATTCACCATACCGTGTAAAGGGATCATCTAGTTGACAACATCCTTGGAGATATTCAAAAGGGGGTAACTACTCAGTCTCGAATTGTAAATTTTTGTGAGTATTACTCCTTTGTCTTGTCTTCGGAACCAACTAGGGTGGAGGGTGCACTTGATGATCTAGATTGGGTGATGGCCATGCAATAGGAGTTAAACAACTTTACACACAATCAAGTATGGTTATTGGTGGAGAAACCCAAGCAAAATATCATTGGCACCAAGTTGATCTTTTGCGACAAGTAAGACGAAGATGGAGTGGTAACTCACAACAAAGATCAGTTAGTGGCACAAGGGTTCACTCAAGTTGAGGGCCTTGATTTTGGTGAAATCTTTATGCCAGTTACTCATCTTGAGTCTATTCAAATTCTATTAGCCTATGCTGCTAAATATAAATTCAAGCTATATCAAATATACATCAAGAGCGTCTTCCTGAATGGACCAATCTTGCAATTAGTGTATGTGGAGCAATCGCTTGACTTAGAAGACCACCAGTATCCAAACAACATTGACAAGCTTCACAAGATGCTCTATGGTCTAAAACAAGAGCCTAGAGCTTGATATGAATGCCTTCATAATTTCTTATTGAAAAATAGCTTTGAGATAGGGAAAACTAATACAACTCTTTCTACTAAGAAATTCAAGGATAATTTGTTTATGTGCCAAGTTTATGTAGATGATATAATATTTGGATCTACTAATTCTTCATTTAGTAATGAGGTTAGTAGAATTATGACCAAAAGGTTTGAGATATTTATGATAGGGGAACTCACATTTTTTCTCAAACTTTAAGTCAAGTAATTAAAGGAACCTTTATCTCTTAAACCAAGTATCTCAAGGATATTCTCAAAAAGTTTAGGATACAGGGAGCCAAACAGACTCCCATGCCAACCAATAGACCTCTTGACCTCGATGAAAATGGTAAATTCGTGGATCAAAAGGTATATCACTCCATGATAAGATCTCTTCTTTACCTTTGGACATCTAGGCTCGATATTATGCTTAATGTGTGCATATGTGCTCACTTTCAAGTGGCACAAAAAGAATGTCATTTTGTTGCCATAAAGAGAATTATTTGATATTTAATTCATACTCCTAATATAGTCATGTGGTACCCGAAAGGGTGTTCCTTTGAACTCATTAGATAATCCAACTCTGCTTATGCTAGGTGCAAGGTTGATTGCAAAAGCACAATGAGGACTTGTCAATTCATTGGACAGTTTCTAGTTTCTTGGTCCTCTAAAAAAATAAAATTCCATTGCCTTATCCATCACCAAAGCCGAATACATAGCCACTGGCTCGTGTTATGCTTTTTTGGATAAAACAAACCCTGTAAGACTTTGGTTATTCTATGACCAAAATCCCACTCCTATATGACAATGAGAGTGTCATCAAAATAGCCAACAACCCAATTCAACACTTAAGAACCAAGCATATTGATATCTAACATCACTTCTTGAGAGATCATAAGACTAAAGGAGACATCACACTTATGAGAGAACCGAACACCAACCTGCTGATATTTTTACCAATCCATTGGATGAGAAAAGGTTTTACGAGCTAAAGAGTGAACTAAATATCCTAGATTCTCGAAACATTATGTGATGAATTGCTTGACTAATCAATAGTTAAGTATTAGTCATAAAATTATATATAAAAGTGAGCCTTTGTGTTTTAGAGATCCTTTGTTGTGTAGAAATGGGTCTTAATGCTAGGAATGGGGCTCCAACATTACCCAAAGCCTCTCAAAAACTGTTTTTCAAAATCCTTTGCGAAATTGTTGTGTGTTGTCTTGTTTGCGAAAGTTTGGTTCTTATTGTTCCTCATGTTGGTCATAGTTATGTATTGTTGTTTGCTTGCTAGCCACATGATAAACAATTGGTAGTTACCCACTCCTCTTCTATTTCATCCTTGTTTTTTTTGTCTATGTCTATTGCAAGTTTTAGTTCCTAGCTCGAAACCTCCAACTAGTCCTCTTGGTCTCTTGTCTATTGTAAGTTTCAGTTCCTAGCCCGAAACCTCTGACTGGTCCTCTTGGTCTCTTTTATCTTCTACTAAATTTTCTTGATTAGAAGTTTCGGGCTTCATGGCAAGAAGTTTCAATGGTTAGGGAGAGGGAGGATTAAGTCTCTAGGAGGAGTTAGACTCGTTTCTATCTCCTCACACCTTCTTTTTACCCCTCCTCACTTCTTCTCCTTTCCCTACCAGCGATTTCACTTTCTACCATCGAAAATCTTTGGGGCTTAAAGTTTCTCATTGCATTGGTGGTCGGAAACTCCCTCCCATTGTCGTTTTCTTCGATTCTCTCCTCAAGGTATTGATTCTCTCTCAAACCCTAGGGTTCTTTTCTTGTTTTTGACCAATCTATCATTATGTGACCCTAGGGTTAGTTTTATAGTTAGAACCCATCATTGTAACCTATAGGTCTTTGATCTATAGAGCTTTGCAACATGCATTGGCTAGCACCTCGAATCCATATTTCCCTTGTACCTAGCTAGAAGTTCTAATGTTCATGACCAAAAGTTCCAACCGGCACTCTCAGTCTCGCCAACAGTGCTAGTTAAAAGTTCTAACCAAGGATCGAAAGTTCTGGTTGCTGTCTACTAGCCATGATCCCATGACTTTACCTCCTAGTTTCTTTGACCTCAAATCATATCCTTCTAATCATGTTTTGCAGCTCGTCATGGTGCATGAAAAGAGTCAGAAGGCCAGGCAAGTTGCTGCTTCAATAGGGGGAATGATGCTTCACCTCAAGCTTCTCCTCAACAATGTCTCCGTCCTCGACAAGCCATGGCAAAAAGGATGCAAGTTGCAGTCCAAGGAGGGAGCTCTAGGGGTAGAGGCAACAGAGGTTTTGGTCATGGTGGTTCTAGTCTAGAGGAGGTTCTCAAGGTAGAGGAGGTGGTGGAGCTTTCCCATAGCATCTCTTCAAGCACAGAGCAAGAGTCATCATCCTCCTGGTTACACTCCTAGACAGTGATTTGATTATCTTCACAATGTGGCAAGGTTGGCACAGATCATAGAAAGGATCTAGATACACTTCCACAAGAAGACTCAGATCCCAGGATTAAGACTACAATGCAAATGGATTGATACAATTCAATCTTCATGGCTTCCTCTAGGCCCAAGCCAATCATTAAGATAAAGTGAATTGATTTAGACTACATTAAGAGGATGTATGATCTTTTCAAAGATGTAATGAGGCTATGTTATGACAGGGACCTTGAAAACATAATGGGCTTAGAGTATGATTGGTGTGAAGAGATCATCCTTCAGTTCTAGGCCATGGTGTTCTTTGATCAGAATGACCAGGGAGAGCTTCATATGAGGTGGTTGACTTAGGGACAAGAGTATCGAGTGACCATTTCTTTGTTTACACATATTCTTGATCTTGACCCTAATGGTCTCAATAGGGTCAACATCCACAATAAGCAGCCCCTTTCTCTTAGTCTCACTGCTTACATGTACATTAGAGATGCACCTTAGTACTACATGGGCACCACAAAGAGCTTAAGGCTACATTTCAAAATACTCTTGAACATGTTGAAGGTCACTATAAGTCCTAAAGCTAGAGAAGCTATAGCTCTTCCCACTTGGCTTTACCACCTTCTATCTTGTCACCGATCTACTCAGCCCCCTATTAGTGTCACCAAGTTCATATGATTTGAGATCTTCAACATTTCTACTGATCCAAAGAGGGGATGTGCCTATGCCCTATATCTGATGAAGGTTATTGAGTTGGTGATAGGGATCTCTTTTATCAATGAGGTCTCTCAAAAGCCTTTCCACCTCAAGGCATCGACCACTCCTATCTTCGACACCAGTGCAGGCACCAGTTCAGCTCCACCTTTCTCCTCCAGTTCTAGGTCTACTTCTATCATTTTGCGAGCACTTTAAGCCATCTTTAACCTGTGCAAGAAGAATGCCACCAAGATTAAGAAGATAGAACAGTGCAAAAGCAGTTTTGAGAGATGCAAGACATGAGGTCTCTAGTGACTTTAAGGAGACAACATTTGAGGATCCGTTTGCATCCTTTGAGGCTACCGGCAACATTCCTGCATGAGAGGGCACCTCTCGAGGAACTCAAGTATTTGAGGAAGCCTTCAGAGCCACCAAAGGAGCATCTTCCACTAAGGAAGATGATGATGAGGAGTTTGAGGCTATTGCTCAAGGGGAGTTAGAGGGTGATGCTGATGATGGTCACAGTGATGATAGTGATGGCAGTGGAGACACTGAGAAGGTAAACTCTAATGTTGGTGATGATACAATCATGAGGAGTGGTGACAGAGAGAACATCGCATTGGATGACGAGTGACTTCCCTCTTCCCCTGCTTTGCCTCTCTTTTTGGTACCTTGATGCCAAAGGAGGAGACAAATGCTAAATAACGAGGGTCAACAAAAAAATTTATGTTCCTATCTATTGGGTCATAAGTTCTGACCCCTAGGTCAGAAGTTCCGATCAGCTAGTCTCCATCCTTAGGTTTTCCTATATATTGGTTATCTTTGTGGACAATCTCTTTTGCTATGCTAGGATATAATGATAGTTAGTTTAACCTCTTTAGTTACCTTTATTATCTTTTGTGCCTTGTGTGTTTGTTCTCATGGTGTAATGTTGTTTTATCCTTTGTATGCACTTACCATATCATATGCATCTTTCTTTATTTTTTTTATCATACATTGTACCCCACAAATGAGAAGTGTCTAGTCAAGCTCTCCAAAATTCATGCCTCTTACATATATGGATATATGCTTTACTCCTTTTTTGTATGCAAATGTCTAGGAGGAGCTTAACTTATCGCTTTTCATTGAAAATTAAATCTATATTCATTCTGCTGTAAGCTTAACTATATTATCATCAATCATAAAAAAAGGAGATTAAAAGTATATCTAGCCTCCTAAGTTAGTTTTGGATGATTAATGATAAAACAATTAAGAGACTAATGAGTTTATTGAGAATTACGTAGAGATTAGTCGTTGTGATTATTTAGTGTGATGCATGATGATCCCTCATATGTTTATGAAGGAACATGGCGAGAAGACTTAGAGTTTATATTTAAATTCTTTTAAATTTTGTTTTGAGTTTAGGAAAGCTATAATATAAAGAGGTGTTGAAAACAATATTTTAAGTCTATCCAAGTGCTCTATGGTCACATCTTAGAAGAGAGACATAGTTGCACAACACTTTGCACTTGCTATGATCTTACTTGTCTACGTTGATCAGATGTTCCGATCCACTTCTACTTGCTAGTTACTAAGTATTGGTCGGAGGTTTTAGGGCCTAGGGGCTAGAACTTCTGGCGTTTTAATCTGTGAGTAACTGCTACATGACATAGGAGTGTGGGTATATAACCCCTCCACCTCCTCCAGCGCCATTTTGGATTTTCCACTTTCATTTTTTTTATCTTCTAACTTCTTCGAAGGTTCCAAAATCTCTCCCACCCAATTCTTGAGCTCCCATGGGGATTTGAGTATGAATTTTGAGAGGATTTGAGTGTTTTTTCTAAGGAAGTATTCTAGGAGGCTGTTGAGCACTTGGGGATTGACGCAACACATTGTTTGGAGCATATTGCTCTTAGAAGGCAACCTCCTAGACGGTTAGACGGCGCCCACAAGTTTTTTTAAGCTTGGATTGATCCAGGCAAGTTTGTATGGATAGACCTCACTTCCATAAGGAAAAGAGGTAACTTTGGGTAGAAACTAAGCTGATCTTCGTGGTCGTTTGGTGAGACAAGGGGTTAATTAAGAGCTGACTCTCACGAGCTCAGATAGTAGGATCTGAGTGATCTAAACTTTGGGATGGATCATCTTGTCTCTCTTGTTCACTCTCTCTTCCCAAAGTTGTGTTGTGATCTGCTTACTGCTCTATTTTCCTGTTTCTACCTACTTCCTTGCTTTTACTTTTAGCTGTTCTTAAATCTATTGTGTGTTGCTCCTTAAGTATCACACAACTAACAGAAAGTTCTGACCAACTCTCTCAGTCTGCCTATGACAATAGGTCAGAAGTTTCGATCGGCTAGACCGGATGTTCCGGTAAGTTGAATTTGATTGTTGCACTTAAAAGAATTGTTAGGAACACCTATTAACCACTCTTTAGCCTTCAACAAGAGCTTCTAGTAATAATATCTATTCGTCTTATAAAGAGTTTATTTGTAAAGACAAAAGTTCAAATTTAATCCCTCAACTATAACTTTGTTTGGTTTTCGTTACTTTTGGTCATTCAGTTAAAACCACGGTGGTTTTATACGACGTGGTGAAATTCACATAGACTAATAATGATATTACCAACAAACTAATAAACAATAAATAAAATAACTCTAAAATGAAGAAGTAATTCTCTTGTTTTCCGTATCCTCTATAAAATTTGTTTTAAATGATTAACAGGGTGGAGCTAGAGAAGAGTGGAGAGGGGTGCACCACTATAGTAGCATATATTTTTCATGCAATATTGTAGTACATTATAATGTTTTTCGTGTATTATTACCATCAATGATTCAACATAAATAACAGTGAAGTGCACTAACAAAGGAGCAGAGATAAAAATTGGCACCAAATAAATAAATAAACTAAGATTGGTAAAATACACCTACTAATAGGCCGGTGAATAAAATTGCCATAACTTTCAATTTAAAAACTACATAATAATTATGTAAAATAGATACCAGTCTGGAATAAATTTTCTCAAGTCCATTCTCTATGTAGTTTCTTCCTACCATCTCTCAGACTAGGATAGTAAGCATCATTATATTTAGTCAAGCTTGGATCATACTCAAATAATCGATCCCCTATCCCCAGTTGACAACATCTATGTCTGGACATGAATTTTTTGCATTGTTAGTGCTAACTGGCGCTTTTCTGTTAAGAAATTCTCCATAAATTCGCATCTCATTCTTAGTTAAGTAACAATGTTTAGATAAAATAAAAGACAATAACTTTACTATCCTACAGTGGTTACATTGCATCACAGCATGTATATAATTTCACTCCAAACCCTAACAATGACATCTATCATCACGTATTTCAAAACGTATCTTTCGCAGATAGGGGTTCTTCCAATGAATCAAATTAACAGAGGAGAAGATAGAGGAGGCAAGGCATTGCCTGTTGTGGTCCAAGGACGAAGGAAGAGGAGGCTGGGACGCGGTGGCCAGTGAAGGTGCTGGCCCCGGCGACATCTTGGCATCCCGCCGAGGCGCCGATGAATTCATCCAGGATTCTAGCACCGGCGACCGGAGATCGAGCAGATCGGTAGATAGCGTCGGCGTGGGTAGGGCAAAAGAGCAGCGAGCCACCAGAAAGGGGAAAAAAAAGGACGGGGAAGAGGCATGTGAGTGTACCTCACGGCAATTGCAAGCTCCAACATTGGGCTCCTGTTGAGGCCTTCAATACACCTGCTGGGTCAGGCTTCATCAGGCTTGGACACAGCTCGTGCTGTGGCTGTGGCCCGTCCGTGCCTGAGTATTGAGTGACCACTTCACCATTACAGAATACATCATGCGCTTCCGTCCAACAATGAAAAAGCGTAAAAATCTTAATAATTAATATCTAATAGGCGACGCTCAACCTGAAATAGATAAAAAAGATAACAGAGCATTAGATTGGCTCGGAATAGAAGCAGTATTGTGATTACCCTTTAAAGTCTTGCAATTTCTAATCAAACTCCTTAATTTCCACAAACCCTAGCTTGCTACAATTTCCATAAAGATTTTCTAGTTAATACTCTCTAGCTTGCCACAATTTTCATAAAGCTTACTCCTTACCTCGTAATGACCCTGGCTCTACCTTACAACAGAGCTTGAAACTGTTAAGGAGTGGATCTGTCTTTCTGATATGTCGAGATGTTGAAGGACAGGACATGATGTAGTCATATAGATGGAGGCATACTTGCCCGCATGGCCCAAGCTTTAGAGCTTGATCTAGCAAGTAGTCCGCATTTTGCTGATGCTACTCTCATGTTTAGCCCCAAGGAGATGCTAATAGACCCTTAAAAAAGAAAAAAAAAGTAGCTACACCAAGCCAATTTTATTGAATTTGAAACAATAGAACTATAACCAAGTCAGAATATTCAGCATAACAAAAAATAAAAAGAATGCAAAAGCAGCAAACAGAAACTCAAAAACCAGAAAGGCTACAGAATGCAAGGAGCTTAATCAAGCATGAGTTTGAACTTTAGAACTGTCTTGCACTGTATCTTCAAGTCTTGGATCACCTTCTCAATTAGATTTTGGCATCCATCTTCAGCAGGCTGCACCATGATTGCATTAGAACAGCAACAGGATTCTTTTGGAATTTCTTCTTGATAGCAATTTTAATTCTCATATTCCAAATTGCACAAGAGAGAGAAATCAAACAGTGCAGAAAGACAATATCTTTTTACAGGATTTTCACAGAAAACAGTTCAGTTCCTCCAAAATTCCCGCAAAATTCCTCCAATCTGAATAGGCACTAAACCTCCAAAGTTCACCATTTTAAAAATCTAAAGATTACGCACTGCTATTATACTCCCTCTAGTCAATTATATTTCACATTAGAAATACTAAGATTAGTGCTCCTTAATCAATAAAGTGGCTATGGCCCTCCTTGCAGAGCCAAAAGGCGGCACCGCTGATTGACTCAGCTGTCCCCCATAGCCACAGCCATCAAATGATCAAATACTTCTTCCCCCTACCACCTTCCCCATAACCACCATCGCTGCAAACTTCATACATGTAGTCCTACACTCAAGCTGCACACATAACATAAATTTTTTAGCACTCCTTGAGCAAAGGAAAATGGGGCAGGGGAAATCATCAATGTTAAGAGAAACGACAGAGCAGAGTAAATAAAAGGCCGAAAAACAAGTGCACCTGTGTACTGTGATTGTTACGGTTTTCCCTTCTTACTGACTTGCTTGTTTGCAGCACAAAACACATTTGAGAATGGAAGAACCTTAGACAGGCTTAACCCACGTGACACAACCAAATTCTTGCAGAGGCATAAGTAAGCACAGATTCCATAATCCCAGGTGTTGAAAGCTCCACTGTAGGCAGATATAGAAAAGAAAAGAAATAAAAATGACAATAAAGTAGAAATTCTTATTTCAAGTAGAACATAGCAAATTATCATATACTTGTTATCTATATAGAAATAAAGGCCTAATTTGTGCAAACAATACTGCAATAGCAAAATCTGTCAGTGTCCATCAAAGCACATTCCATAAGTTCTCTTTTTCTTGATGCAATTAAAATAAGCATGCACAAAAGCAAGTCGATGAAATAAATGATTTTACACTATATAGAATTTGTTGCTTGTTTCATTTAATGGCTAAAGACTCTGTCTTCCCTTGCTAAAACATAAATTCTGAGGACTTATCGAACAATGAAAAAAGTAATAAGACAAGCACGGATGCTAGGATAATATGCAGATAATTGACTTTTGACAGTTCAAGAACGCGAGAAATTCCAGTAAGTTCTTATAAGTAATTCAGAAGCATTTAGCGACCACATACCATTAAACCATACCAGATGCTGAGTTAAAGAGGTAGATTGCTAATTTGGTAGAACAATCATGTAGAAACTTGAAATTTAACTCCAGTAGCAATCAAAATAGCACCTTAAAGATCAAAAGAGCTCTACGGGTTTGGTTGCCTCATGCCTGTCCACTAAGCCTATCAACTGGCAATGGTAGCTCATGTTTTAGTGCAGGATTGTTTTTCTAGTGAATGTATTACAACCTGGTTGTCTGTTCCCCCAGGCTTCCTAAGGTCTTATTTGCTCAAAGACTGTAATCAACCATATTGAGTGAATAAAGGGCTACCAATTTTCCCTAAAAAAAGATCTAGCAGTGGTATGTGGGCAGCAGTACTTTACTTCTGTTAGTAGACCAACCAACCCTTTAACTTTGCACTGTGTCATACCCAAAGGATGAATATTAAATCATAAGTAGGAGCACGAGCCAAGTTAAATAGTTAAAAACTTAAACGTAGTAAATTTAACCCAAGTGTTACAAAAAGGATCCATTGAGGTTGCCTCCTAGACAATCAACATTGACAGAAGCTAAACGGTAAAGAAAGCATTCGTGGAGGACCAATTTAAACATCAGAGGTGTGATATATCACGCAAACTGATAACTCAAACTCAAAGAATGACATATCTTTACCTTGAGTTGAAGCATCTTCTTTGATCTAGAAATTTCCAAGATAGGGAAAGTGCCTCCCTGAAGAAACAATTTATATTTTATATGCACAATGCCATGTAAAATAATACAGATGAAAGATACCACAGATTCAACTCGACTTGGTTGTCCTCCATAAAGGATAAGTTTGGCAGAATTAAAGTGCAGTAAGCAAGGTACAATTGTCCCTCTGGTGTAAAATAATAGAAGGAGCATGCCCAAGGATGGAAAGCAACAAGCAGATGAAGAATTCCATCTGTGCAAGATAAAATAGAATCATCACTATTAGTATGTTATGAAGAGTAAAATAAGATGTAAAATTAGAGAGCACAAAAATCCAAATCGAAAAGTGACCCAATTAACAATTCTAAAAATACCTTCCTTTCTTCAACTGGAGGTGGTGCGCTTGGTTCAGCAGCAACTGGGGAGGATCGCCGCCTGCCGGCTGGCCGTCCGCGGCCAGTGAAGCATGAGGGGGGAGGAGCAATTTGGGCGGCGCGTCGGCTGGAGGAGGCGGTGGAAGAGGACGTGCGTGAGGGGGAGAACCGGCGGCGCGGAGGCTGAAGGAGGCGGTGGTTGAGGGCGCACGTCAGGAAGAGGACCGGCGGCGCGGTGGAGAGCGGATAGAGGCTGGCGGCTGCAAGGCGCAGGAGAGAGAGGGGGGGGCACGGGGAGGGAGATGCCGGCGTCGGGACTAGACGATGCAGAGAAGGGAGACTGCGGCGGCGGGGGTTTTTGTTCAATCGCAACATATTAATCATTAATCATCAAAATAATTCTATAATCTCTTTCTTAATAAATATATTAAGGTATTCGATGAAAAGAAAACTCTCCCCTCTTTCAAATTTTGAAAATTTCAATAAAATTATATAATCGACTATTTTTAAGGATTAATGTATTTTTATCGATACATAATGTATTTTGATATTTCAAGAATTTAGAATTGATTCATTTTGACATTTCTCTCATTTCAAAATAATTTTATCAAAAATTTATGTACAAATTTCTGAAAGACAATTGAAACAAATATATTGCCATTAGGATTAAATCGGCACTGGATATTCATGATTTTAATAATTAATAATGCAATATATTCATTAGTATATAGATTAAATAAAATAGCTTTACACATCTTTCTTTCTTAAATATTTTTGCTCACAAGAAAATAAATAAATTATAGCATTAATTTGATAACTTTCATAATTTCAAAGCATCTTGCTCATTTTTCTCTCTCAATTTATTCTTGGTATGTTATTATCGTAAATATTGTTTTGAACAATTCGGCATCCATTATTTTTCTCATATCGGATACGTTAATACTCTTACCAACAATTCAGTATCCATTTTTTCTCTTATAAAATAAAATAAAGACATTTATAGAGTATTTGAGGAATGAAAATTCAACAATATAGATATAAGCATGAATCATCCAAACCTAGAGTTTTAATATTGTTTATTTATTTAATTCAAATAAAATAATTTAAATGTCATGCTTCATATCCCTTAAAATAATAACAAACACTCATATAAATACTAAAATCCATATAAGTTATACTATAGAACAATACACTTCACTTATATTATAAGCAAGCAAAAGATAATAAAACTTAAAGCTCCATTTTTTTTGTTTTTTATCCTTTTCTTCAGAAACATTCAAGGTTTACTCCCCTCAAATCATGTTAAACAGATGAACAATCCCTAACTCGCCTTGAATATAAGCAAAATAAAAAGAATTTAAAAGTTTGTGAAAATATCCACCAATTGCACTTTTGTACCAACAAGATTGAAGCACATTAGCTCCTTTTTCAATATGATCGCTTAGAAAATAAAAATGAATATCAATGTGCTTAGTGTGTGAATATTGCACTAGATTTTTAGTAATATTTATAGTACTTGTGTTGTCAGAAAAGATTGAAACTTTAACAAAAATTAGACTATAATCTTTTAAAGTTGGAATCAACCAAATAGTTTATGCACAACAATTTGCAGCACGAACATATTCAGATTCAATAATTGATTAAGCAACAATGGATAGTTTTATAGAAGACCACGCAATAAGAGAAGTAACTAGAAAATGATTTATACCTTTCTTCTTCTATCCATTCTATGACCTCTAAAATCTACATCCAAAAAAGCATGTAAACTTATAGATGATGAAATAGAATAGCAAATGTTATACTTATATATGATGAAATATTAAAATTAAAAGTATGTTGTAAATATATTAAAATATGTTTGACGGCTTGACGATGTCCAAGTCTACGATGCCAAATATTAAATCCTTTTAAAAATTTATCAACTCGACATATAATCTTAACACAATTCTTAAAATTACCTTTAAAAACTCTTCCGCATCTAAAACTTCGCAAAATACAAGCATCGGAAAAATCAATAATTTTATTTTTAGATTTCTTAAATCGAATGAAACTAAAAACAAATTATATTTTAAATTTTCCACCAAAGTAACATCTTTCAAAATAAATTTGTCACTTATCTTGATCGATCCCATAACAAGAATCGTACTTATAGAAGCATCTCTAAATATTATTGATTCCGCCTTGGATGCCAGT
Organism: Oryza coarctata; assembly: GCA_030770085.1. Classification (NCBI taxonomy): domain Eukaryota; kingdom Viridiplantae; phylum Streptophyta; class Magnoliopsida; order Poales; family Poaceae; genus Oryza; species Oryza coarctata. The sequence continues at coordinate 16,066,907 of CM061467.1, read as the reverse complement.
TTGAGTTTGAGAGAGGAGAACTAATTTTTTGTCACCGGTCATGTGTCGCACACAAGCAGAGTCCATTATCCACACATTCTCTTTCCTCACAATAAAAGCCTACATATAAGCAGATTTTGATGCCTCAGCATTGAGCTTAAAAAACAAATTTAAAAATCTAGTGCTGACATACATGACTAAAAGTGCCAATAGACATATAGGTACTAGTAAAACTAGTACTAGGTTTTCTTTTCACAAAAATTTGCCGAGGCTAGTCTGAATGAAGCCTAATCGTCAGTCTAACCGGTTACCTTGAACCAGTAGCTGTTTTTTTGTCATTTAAATTTAAAAGCACTTTATCTTTCTTTTTTCTGATGACGAGAAAGTCTAAATAAATAATCAACCAAATATCCATATTTTCTAAAAAAAAGTATAGGTATTATAAAAGCAAAGGTTTTACATTCGAAATAGTTTGGCTTGAAGAAGAAAATGAATACATAATGTCAACAAATTTGAAAATAGTTTTCTTACATACTGGTTTTCTCAAAATTTTAGCTTTGTTAGTGACACTTAAAACAATAGGTTGGTAATTAGTAAAGTAATTATGTGCATCAAAATCTAACCCTCTATCATGTATAGTTATTTTTGATTGATCAAAAATCATATTAAATTTTTTTTTCTATCAGAAACCCATTTGCAAAGTATTTTAAATAAGAAATTACTTTTTACAAAATGGCACAATTTTTACAATCAACAGAAACTCTATTTTGTTTTCTATAATTTTGATAAGAAAGCACTTCATGGGTTGTCATATTATCCTCCAAATACTCAATACGATATAAAACATTTTTCAACTTCATCTTGTTAAGAAAACATGTTGAGCAACTTTTAGTAACTAAAACGTCCTTATGTTATTTTAACCTTTTAGCATTAATAAGATTAAACATCAAACTAGCATAAAAAGCAATTTGATATTTCTTTTTTCAAAATTCTATTAATTAAAAACAACTCATTTGCAACACAAGAGCACAAAGTAATACTAAGAACAAAAGAAGATTCAAAATTTGTTGTTTTCTCAATTTTTAATTCCAATATCAAACAGTTATTAGCATTCACATCTTGAAAAAAAAGAAATGTTATAAAATAAAATTTCACAAGATGTATAATTATCATCATCTGAAATAAGATATTTCAATCTAGCAATTTTAGCATTAAGTGATTCAACATATTGTTTTATCTTTTTCTTATATTTTTAAATCTTAAAGCAAAGAGAAATAGTAATACCTTGAAAGGAAGTTATCTCGATATGTTCATTGTCAGAATCAGACTCTCTAGTTGTTGATCCTCCATGAGCTATGATATATACTCTAGAGATATTTTTTGCACCTGTCATTATCTTCTTTCTTGCTCTCGAAGTCAACATAGCTTGCTTGATCAAAGCCAGTACATATTTTGTTCAGCATCTTGTTTAGCTCTCCTTATTCCTCTTGCTTTTGAACACCTTCTTCTTCTTATCACTCTTGTTCTTGTCTTCTTTATCTTCTTTCGTGTCTTTCTCAAGCTTAGGGCAGTTAAAACAAATATGGTTAAGCTCTTCACAATCATAGCATATAATTGAACCTCCTCGTTTTTGTTCCTTATATTATGGAAAGCTCGAGAGAATTTGTTAGTTAACAAAACCAAGTTCTCCTTTTAGATTTGCTCAAGTTGATCATCGAAGTATTAAAAGCAAACAAAGAAAATGACGAAGAACCATTGACTGGAAAACAAGAAGAGACACCAAAACAGAAGATTTAGAATCAATTTTTCATAAAATAAATATTCATCTCATATGTCTTAAGTTTGGTGTAAAAAATTCTAAAGTTAAAGTACTTATATTAATAGATTTTTTATAGATCCAAAGTTTGGTGTACTTAATATTTGAAGACCCTTGATGGTATATTTATCCGCCATGACAACTCAAAATTGATTAAAATCAAAGGTTAAATAAAAACAAGACTCTAATACCACTTATAGAATCAAAATATAAAAACAAGCCTACTAAAGAGGGTTGAATGGTAGGATTACCAAAAACTAAATTTTTTTACGAAATAAAAAAACATCTATCCTAAATAAAGTTACTACCGTATACCGGTGGTTTGATTGCCTACCAGCCCCTAGTCCGATCATCGTGCTATCGGTACTCCAACCGTCTTAATTCCACTGATTCGTCCGCTGCCTTGCCACCAATCTAACTACCCATGGAAAAATAGAACTTGATAAAACTATTAAAAATAGATCAACTTTATTACATTAAGATGTCTCCATAAACTATATACAAATCACTCCTTTCTCTTAAAATAAAAAGACTACTAGATTTTCTCTTTTTCGAAAGTTATATGTATAGAATCTCAACCGCTATCTATTTATAAAAAAAATCACTCTCATCTATTTATACATAAAAATCATTCCTAATAGAAGTCAGTCCCTTAACTTTTAAATCTAATACATTTTACAACAATTGTATTCTCTTAATTTTCAAATCTAATATAATTTAACAAAATTGTATTCTCATCTCCAAAACCGAAAACCAACACGACCAGTGTCGGACTCCACACAGGCTCGTATGGATCCATGCCTTCCTACGCTCGCTCCTCCCGCGTAGGCCATCTCCCCTCCCGGATAGGCCGAAGCTCCTGCGGCCGTCTACCATTGATCTGGCCCAAGCCATCCACTACTGCATGCTGCTGCTCCGATTGATTGCGCTCGCCAAACAACGCAGCTCGCATGCACAAATAGCCACAGTACTCCAATTTACTGTAGCTGCAAGCCCTGCATCTCTTCTTTCCTACCATATTTTCTTGATTTCTCCGGTGATTGCACTCTAAAGCTTGTTACGAACATCTCTCAATATAATATTGTATTTATTGTATGTTAACTTATATCTAATTTTATGATCCGGTATACTTTATTATTCTGTACCTTAATTCTTTTTTAATTTAGACTAGTCTAATTCAATCTTGTCAGCTACTCTCTAACCATAGTTCTAGCTTTCAATTATCTACATATAAATAGATAAAATAATTATTTTTGACTATAGATATCGTAATCTGATCGACATTAGTCACACACGCTTACATTAATATCATAAATATTTCTAAACCAATTTTTATAAAATAAATTATTTGTAAAACTAATTATTTATCACAAAATATTAATCATAATAATTTCACATATTTTTGCCATTTTCATACCCTCATTTAGTTTGTTTTCCTTTTTTAAGTAGTATGGGATATGTACGCATACATGCAAAACTCATATATTATCGGCTGTCATTACATGGGCAATACTGATATATGGAGCTCACATATTATCGGCTGTCACTACATGTGTAATAATGACATCTGGAACTTACTTATATTCAGTTGTCACTCTATGAGCAATAATACTGCAGAGGATCCCATATGTGCATCATATTATGATACGTTAGGTGTTATTTTGGCCTGAAAAATAATAGCTGCATTGGCCCATGGTCATGCGGTACAGTGCACCCAAGCAGCAGTTGCGCTCATGTGTTTAGGGGCAGATAAGTTAGATTTGCTTATGACGGCGCACTTTGCACCAAGTTAAGTGTTTAGATTATTTCACTTTGCAGCTGGGTTCGCCACTAATATTTTCACTTTGCAGTAGGATGGATGAAAATATTACAACCTGGCCGCCTGTCGGTGAGAGAAACAAATAAATAAAATAAATAAAGGCTTGAAAAATGGTAGAAACATATTGAGGATACAAACTTTTGGGATGAATGTTGATATTTATTTTGCAATTTTATGCAAACTTTATACCGAAGATTTTTCACTATGACGATTAGGTACAAGCAAAATGTAAAGTCTAGCCCCTTTGATGATAGATCCAAATAGCAATTGTCAATGTTGAATATACAAAATCTAATGAAATATCAACCAAAGATAAGTACAGTAAAATAGATCAATAATTGTTCCTGCTTATTATTGCCTCAGCGGCATGACCTGCATTAGCAATTTATGACACCATAATTATACTGGAGCCCACAAGTTTGGCTATTGCTTCCGAAATCCCAAAGATAAAAACAGCTAGAGAAGTTCACTTCTAATTTTTGTAAGAATTGCCAAAGAAGTATATAAATTACAAATGCTTAAATAATGACACATATTTTATTGTTTTATTTTGGGGAATTTTAATTTTTTGAAAGGTTTATTTAATGGGGGTACTATACCGTAAGGCTTCTGTTGGGATTTATATATTTGGTTGTTGGATCATAAAACAAGCTTCCATACAGAGTAATATTTATAAATCTCCAAAATGCTTGACTTAATTATATATTATTTCTGTAAATTGTTTTTTCAATAAATTCTAAAAAGTCAAAGTTTTTTTTGAAAAACATTAGTTTCAAGATTTTCAAAGTTAGTGACTTAATAAGTTAGGTTTTCCATCGCTGTAAGAAAAATATTTTCATATTTTTAAAATTTCTAAGCCATATAATTTTTTAATATCATAAATTTTATTTTTAGAAACAATATATGTCAAATTTTAATGTTGTGTGTCCAAATTTGTTTTTTAAATGTTAAAGTTTCATAAGGATTTTATGTGTTGAGCATATAAGGACTTCAATTTCATGTTTATTTTGATTCTCATACTCATTTTATGTAGGCATACAAGGTATCACTAATAACCATAACTTTTGTGGAGATTAGCGGTTTTGTACTTTAAGCATTTCCTTTTTTTTCAATGTTATGCTCTCTTTTTATCTTTAATAATATGCAAGACAAAGGAAAAATATCTATCATTTTCCGTGTGTAAGCTTCCTAAATTGCTAAACTTTTTCCAAAAATTATATATAGGAAAGTTATTTTAAATTTTATATTAATCTATTTTTAAGTTTAAAATAATTAATACTTAATTAATCATGTGCTAATGACTCATCTCGTCTTACATATATCCTCCTTCGTCTATTTTCTCCTCCACTCAAACACACCCTTAGACATAAGTTTATAAAAATTATTTTTGAAAAAAATGAATATTACATTTATCGTGTTTCCACTTGTTATATATCTTCTTTTATGATTCCCATGTAAAATTTAAATACTTTTACTTCTTTTAATGTTTAGTTTGGTGAGCTATGCTTAAAGACTGACTTCTAGTGGACTAAACTATGGACTGTTCAAGTTGTGGTGGAGGAAAGGGGAGGGAAGAGAAAGTTGAAGTTACGTGTAATAAGGATAAACAAGTGCACTTTTTTGTTAACATTGTTCTGTTGATATCTTGTGTCCCCCTACTCGGCTAAGTTTATGCATTGTTCTTTAATTATATATTGCTTACAGAATTACATGTAAGAAGAAGAATGGAAGAGGTACAATTTAGAAGAGGAGATTGTTGTTTTAAAATACCAATGTGATACATATCGTCTTCAGAAATAGGAGACCATGACAGGTATGTCAGGGGGGCAATAATTCTTTTTATCGTTTTGAACTAAATGATAAATTACCATCAGCAATATATAAACCCCGTCTTTTTAATTAAGTGTGTGATCAGTTGAAACATGAACGAGACAATGCTATGTGACAAGTGAAGGAATTACGTGATCAAAGCAGACGTCATTCTCAATTTCTCCCGTGAGGACTTGGAACAAGCAATTGAACATTTCAATAATGCCAGCGAGGTTGGTAATACTGAATATGGGCACACATATAGAGGCATGACACACAATACCATGGTGGCAATCAAGCTGTCCAGTTCCCAAAGCTTATTTCTACAAGAGGTAACCTAGTCCAATTGTGATAATAAGGGTTAGTTTATCCCATTAGTAATGTGAGATTATTGCAGGTTTCAGTTCTTCGTCAGTGCAGACATCAAAACATTATTGCTTTTATCGGAATATGTTCAGAAACCTCCGCTCTAGTGTATGAATGGTAACCTAATGGAAATCTTGAAGACTGCATTGTTTGCACAAGTGATTTTCCACCTCTTTCATGGCACAACCGCACACAAATCGTTGGGGAGATTTGTTGTGCTCTGCTTTTTCTTCATTCAAACAAGCCAACTGCTTTGATCCATGGTGATCTCAGGCCTTGCAACATCCTTATTGATGCTAGCTATAAAAGCAAGCTCTGCAACATTGGTTTGTCCAAACTACTTCTGCAGCCTGGGACCTGCCCATCAAACCTGATGGAAAGGCTTCCGAACATGGACCATGAGTTCAACGCTACCGGGGGGGGGAGTTCACAGCACTCTCTGATGTCTACTCACTGGGTGTAATCATCTTGCGGCTCTTGACCGGAATGCCCCCCTTATCTCTATCAAAGAAAGTTGCCGAATCATTGGAGAGTGATGGCTTGCGCTTTCTGATGGATAAATCTGCAGGGGACTGGCCTTACATTGAAGTCAAACAGCTAGCTCTCCTTGGTCTTAGCTGCACTAAAATGATGACGGAGAAACGCCCCGATCTTTTAACCAAGGTGTGGAGAGTTGTTGAGCCCCTGATGAGGAAGCCTTGTGCGGCCTCTTGGCCATACTTCCTATCAGCATCACAAGAAAGTTGTGCCCCTGCTCCTTTCATTTGTCCTATCCTCATGGTAAATAAATCTGTAGTCATCATTTTTGTAGCTTTGATTCCGAAGTGATGCTTCCAAAGGTTGACAGTAATTAGTGATAGATCACTAGAACACTGAACTGTATATATATAGACCCGATCTCTTTGTATAGAGTTGTCGTCTTAGTCTTACTGTATACCATATTCTTATATGGTATCAGAGCGGGTCTAGATATCTTCGGCGCGCTAGCATGCTCCTGCCGACGAGCCGACGCTTCCTTTCTGTCGCAAATCTCCTTTCCGGTATTTCTTCTCTGCTTTCTCGTCTCGGCTCTCTTTTCTCCTCGCATCCTCCTCCACAGACGGCCTTCTCCTTCTCCACCACCCTCTCTCCTCCCTTGTTTCCACCACGTGATAAGGCGACGATCTCCATCCACCTCCTCGTCTTGTCTCACACCCGTCTTCGCTTTTTTCTTACCTCGGCGCACCTTTTATCCTCCGACGCCGGCGCACCTCTGCGTTTGTCATCTCCATCGGCTAGACTCATCTGCCCTCCATCGGCTGGACTTGTCCATCCTCTATCGGCTGGAATTCTCTCTCGGTTCTCGCTTTTTCTACACGCTCACCTGCTACCGGACGTGAAACTTCTTCACTCGCGTCCGAGCCACTCCGACGTGTCCATGTGTCCACAGACATGAATCTCTGCCTTCCGGACGCGAACCTCCTCTCTTCGCGTCCGCGCCTTCTCCGAGTTTTCGCGTCTGCTCCACTCCTTTGCCTCCACGAGTCTAAGGATGTGAATTTTCTCTTCACAGATGTAAATCTTCTCACGTCTATGACCCACCTACTCTCTAACCTACCTACTCTGCCACCCACTTCTCTCTCAACTACTCCGCTGCCTACTCCCATCGACCAACCACTCTTCTCATCGGCCAACCACTTTTCTCATTGGCTTACTCCCATCGGCCACCTACCCCTCATCGGACCTTACCCTCATCGGCTTCTTGCGCCCATTACCCTCTTGTCATGGCCACTGAGTCAGCCCTTATCTCCGGCACCCTCCCAGTCACTGAATCTATTCTGGTCAACGGTGCTCCTGACTACACCTCGAACACTATCTCGCCGATCTTCTCACCACCGTACGCCGCTGTCAACGTGAAATCTCACGTTTCCATCTCTCTCGATCTCAACGCCAACTACTCTAAGTGGGTATTTTTCTTCAAATCCCTATGTGGAAAGTTCGGCCTCCAGTCTCACATCGATGGCTCCACTCCACCTCGACCCAATGATCCCCAGTGGGATATATTCGAGTGCTGCGTGCTTAATTGGTTGCTTGGCTCGGTCGATGACACTATCCTCGACCTTGCCATGGAGGACACTGTCCCCACCGCCCGAGATCTCTGGGTGATTATTGAGTGGCTCTTCCTTGACAACAAACAGCCGCGCACCATCTTCCTACTAAACGAATTCCACTCTATGGTACAAGGAGACTCTTCTGTCTCCTTGTACTGCTAGCACCTCAAGGTAAAGGCTGCTGCCCTCTGCGATGTCGGTCACCTTGTGGCCGACTCACAACTCGTCCTCGCCCTTCTGCGAGGACTTAACCCACGCTTCTCTAACACCACCGATGATATCGCCAACTCCATACCCCTTCCGTCATTCGCCTGGGCCTATGACATGTTAGTTCTCAAAAAACTACGCCTGGTCAACGACGAGAAGACCGTGACCCACACCGCTCTCCTCGCCGCAGCCGATCATGACTGTCGATCACCGTGTGCTGTTGCCACATCTCGTAGCTCTGGTAGCCATGGCGCTAACCATGGCAACACAGCCCAAACCGGTGGCACCGGCAAAGGCAAGGGCAAGGGTAAGGACAAGAACTGGCACGGTCTGATGCAACCGTGACCTGCTTCAGTCCCTGTCCCGTCTGTCAGTCCCATGGGTCCGTGGCTATGCTACAATCCCTGGGCACCCCAGCCCCAGCCACGTAGTCCTATCGGCTGGCAAACAAGGGTTCTCGTCGCCTATCCTTAGGCCTACTTGGCATCGGCTCCTACCCTACCGCCTCAGCCGATACTCTTGCCACCACCCACCCAGTCGGTTCCTTCCTGGAACCAGGTTGGCCTCGTCGCCGCCCTCAATCAAATGACGCTCCAATCTCCGCACCCTTTGGTGCTGGACTCTAGTGCGTCCTCTCACATAACATCATCGGCCGGTATACTACTCTCTCGCCATCCCTCTCAGTACCGAAGTCTTGCTGGTGCTTTCCAATACCTCACCCTAACACGACCCGACCTCACCTACGCCATCCAGCAAGTGTGCCTCTTTATGCATGCTTCGTGCAAACCTCACCTCGCGCTGCTCAAGCGTATCCTTCGCTACGTAAAGGGCACACTCTCCAGCGGCTTGCATCTCAGCTCTAGCCCTATCGACTCTCTCACCGCGTACTCCGATACGGACTGGGCGAGCTGCCCTGACTCTCGACGCTCCACGTCCGGTTACTGTGTCTTTCTTAGCGATACTCTAGTCTCCTGGTCTTCAAAACGCTAAACTACAGTGTCTCGATCCAGCGCTGAAGCCAAGTATCGCGTTATTGCCCACGCCATCGCCGAGTGTTGCTGGCTTCGCTAGCTTTTTCAAGAGTTCCGTGCATCTATCTCCTCTACGCCCATCGTCTACTGCGACAACGTCAGTACCGTCTATATGACCGCCAAACTGGTCCATCATCGACGCACGAAGCATATATAGATAGATATTCATTTTATACGTGATAAGGTCGTACTAGGACAGGTTCGGGTGCTTCATGTACCATCGGCGTACCAGTTCGCCGATATTACGACCAAAGTCCTCCCCGCGCCTTTGTTCACTAGTTTTCGCTCTAGACTCTGCGTTTATTCTCCTCCCACTGTGATTATGAGGGTGTTAGACCACTGGACTGTATATATATAGATTCGATCTTCCTGTATAGAGTTAAGGTATTAGGTACACCATATTTAGTTACTGGTTTTTTCTCCTGTGGTGTCTAAAAGTTGTGAATATCCTTCTTTGGTATTGTTGAAATATTCAATTATCAAAATTTCGACAGTGCAAGTGTGACATGATTACTCTCTCTCTCTCTTGTTGATATTTCAAGAGATCATGAAAGATCCTCAGGTGGCTTCTGACGGATTCACCTATGAAGCAGAGGCCATAAGAAGCTGGTTTGATAAAGGGAACAGTAGGTCTCCGATGACGAACTTGGCCCTTTCCAATCTCAATCTCATCCCTAATCGTGTCCTCCATTCTTCCATACATGAGTATCTTCAGCAGCAGCAGCATTCCTGACCCTGCTTACCCTCTACAGTTGCCTGATACCTGATTTCTAAATTGTACTTTTTGTTGGTAGTATCGGCAGGAGGGCTGTCATGATTTCAGTTAAGTAGGAAGTAGTGAAGAATAAATGGCAAGAACCGCGAATACAGGAGTAGGCTTTAACTAGATTTGGACGTTGTGATTCCTCACAGTTTTATCAAGTTTATCACTTGTCAACTTAACAGAGATGGTTCTTTTTATTTTCTGAAAAACTGTATCTGATGACTGGATTGATACTGTTGTTCTTTTCGCGATGAATTAGATTCTCTCACGTGGTGTCGTCTATATATAAAATTCTATTAGAGATGTGTTTTTTTCCTAAACCGTAGGCAACTAGGTGTTCAAGATGACCGTTTCAGTAAAAATGATTGCAAACTCATCAATTATTCTCTGATCTGGAATCTTTTGAGTGCAAAGCTCAACACTCCATATATATACTAGGATAGAAATTAATCAAAGTGCCACTATCGATTAAAAAAACAAAGGCAACTAGGCATATTTATTTAGTTTATTTATCATAGATTAGAGGGGATTATTTCGCTCTACATTTATACTGATAACATAAAATAGCTCCTGCAAAATACGGCAGAGCATTTTATTTGTTTCATTTCAAATATATATATATATATATATATGCTACGGTACAGATGGCGAAAGACAAGGTATCCCCATCACATCAATCGAACTGCAAGAACAATCCTGCTGCGTAGAAGTGGTATGGTATGTATGTACTACTGCTTTTATTTATACATATCCTTTGCAGTGTTCCGTGGCAAGAGTCTGGCTTGATTGGGGCGCATTTGCTCTGGTAAGCTGCTGCATGCCATGATGGAGAAGAGAAGAGCAATCAATCGAGAAGTTTACAAAGAAGGACCAATTTGGGCAACAAAAAAACTTGTGTTTATACAGAAAGAGTTAGCAGATCAGCTTACGGCACTCGGTACGACCTCCACCCAGTTCACGTCCGAGGATGCCACTGACAAAAACCAGCAAAACGAGGAGGACGAGGCGGCACGAGTTGTTCGTTGTTCCTGACCAGCCGTGCACCCAAGTCCCAAGGGAAACAGTCCTTGTGTGGTGCAATGTGTGCTGGTTGGGTGCTCTCAAAAGCAATAGTGACTCCAGCAATTTATAGAAGCCTCCCCTCCATTCGGTGCCCAATTTTAATGCAAACTGTAACGTTAGTCCACTTGGGCACTTATGGCAACCACTTGACCGCTTGCTAGTATTTGCTAACTGCAATATTATATTACTCTCTTGCAAGCAATAATTAATCACCCTTGAATATATGTGATTTCTACGCAGCTCGACATAATATGTGCAAGTTCTAGGCTCCGAGGAAATTCCCAATAAATCTGGCCATCCATCTGGTTGCACCAAATTATAGCAGTGAATATCCATTATATTGTAGAAGAATCACATCCATGTAATAGAGCGTATCCTGACAACTCATAATCATGACCTAGATTTTCGTGATAAAACAATTAAACTTTTCAATAGGCATTTTACGTAATAAACTCTATATGCCTGCTCGCCAAAAAAAATCCCGCGATCGTCGTCACATGAAGGCCTGAGAGGTCTGCTTGTCTTCAGTGCAGGTCCGTAGGTCTCGAGGTTCGCAGGCGTGCCAGTCAATTTAACCCTGCAATTGACAAGGACGTGAGACGAGCGGGTCCGATATAGACGCTCGCTATCGGCTGGCTACCGATAGGTTTGGGATGCTGTTTGATCAGCTGGGGAGCCGATGTGGACAGGTGTTGACGAGCAGTCGACCGCAGAGCCGATGGAGGAACCAGGGTGTGCTCAGAGGATATCGAGGCGTATGGGATCCCTCCGGACAGCCGAACAGTGATTCATTGGCTGGAAAAACCGATGAGTGTGCATGCGGCCTAGGCGATGATTAGAGCAAGAAGGCACGGACTGCAAAGCCGATGCCGCTCCGGATATGACAGTAAGAGATCCGTTGCCCGCCATGGCAGCGCCATCAACACCGAACCTCGAAAATCGGATCTAACCGAGACAGTATGAGGCCGGGGCCAGCGACGATGATACGGAGGATGCCGGATCGGCTATGCCATAGCAAGGATAGGAACGAACCCATCGGCTAGCTGAATCGATGAGGGGACGCCTCTCTGAAGGCGGGTGCATATCGGCTGGGGGTCCGATATGTTTGGCGTTACGCGTCGTGGGACGCCTCTAAAGGCTGATGCGTATCGGCCGAGGGGCCGATGCGCTGGGCGTGAAGTACAGAGCATGGATAACTCATCGGCTAGCACTCCGATGATACGCCGTGCAGAAGCCTATAGGCCTGAAGCTCGATCTACTGTCGGTAGCCCCGTAGGTTGGACCTAACCGATGCAGCACGAGACTGACGACGGCAGAGGAAACTTAACGGACCGATAGGTCCAGCACGGACATGATGCAATACATCTGATCGGTCTAAGAGGTCGGACCTAACCGATGTAGTCCCGCGTCGAGAGCCAGAACCCGCTGGTAGAACCTAGATGAACTAGGATGGCGATGCGCCGAATTTATATATGATCGAGGGATCCCTTACATGTTTTTAGGGTGTCTATATTTATACCCTGGATTTTACAGACAGAGTTCGACACGTCTACGACCATCGGACATTATTTCCTAGTAAGAACAAAGGAAAATATTTCTAAAGAAGTTAACTAACCAGCTAGACCTCCCTAATTGTTTAAGGTTATAATTTACAAAAATAAGCACCCTGCCGTCGAGTCCACGACTCCTCCGCAAACCTGGTTTCATCTGAATAATCTTCCAATTTGTAACCGAATCTTCCTTTGCTGCAACCTGTTCGGCTTCTCCACTGTAGCTATCGGACCTTTTTAGTCAAGCCGATCCTTCTCCTTCCTTCCCTCGGGCTTCTCGGACCTGATCCCGATTGGACAATCCCCTGTCTTCAAGCCGATCCAATCTTCTACTAATCTGATCGGCTTTTCTACAGTTCTCCATCGGCTTTGTCTCAGTATCTTCATCGGCCGATGGCTGCATCAAACCCTCCAACGGACCTCTCAGCCGATCGGCTTCAGCCCCATCGAATCTCCTAGCCGATCGGCTCTAGCGCCATCGGATCCGCCAAATTTTGGCGTTAACACATGCCCCCCAATTTCGGAGTTTGCCAACAGACTACGAAATTCCAAGCCGTTAGAAACCTCCGTAAACCAGGATGACCCGTTAAAACCCCATTAATCGGCTCAGATCTCTGCCTAGGTCGTTTCGCCTCTATAAAATATATCCCCTCCTCAGCCTTCTTCCACACATTTCTTCTCATCAAAAACCCCAAACCACGATGAGCTCCATAGGCATCCGCAAATTTCTACGAATCTCGACGGGCTCAGAAGACTGAAGGCGAGTTCTCGCAGATTTCTTCATCGGTCGCTACTCGTTCGTTTGCGCAATAGCTTCCACACACATAATCCCTGAGGTAACCATTATCTGCTCTTTCATCTTATGTATTGCATGATTCTTCCCCACCCCGATTTCTCATCAGTAGACGGGTTCTGGTTTCTGTAGGATTTTAAGAGTCAGATCACTATTCCAATCTCTGACCGCCCCGGTCACTTCTTTCTTTGCCTTATGGGTAACGAGGATCCGACTGATTTCATCAACTCTGAAATAGAAAGGATCCCGTTCAAGAACTCATCCATGCCCATCACCAATTGGGCTCACAGCTTCAGATCCTGGCCTAGCAAACTCCCTGATTGGAGGAACTGGTACCTTAGGGTTTCTGCCTCTAAAAAGACTTTATGGGAGGATCTGGAAATAGACCATTGCATTAACCTTTCCTTAGCCGATATGGAAAGGAACGAATATCTGCTTGCATCGGCTTTTTACTTCTGGTCGGACATCTTGAATGCCTTCATGTTCGGGCATGGGCCGATGACTCCCACCTTGATGGATGTTACTATGTTGACCTGCCTCAACACCACCCACTACATGAATCTTTTCAGCCTCAGATTCAAACCTAAGCATCGACTAAACACTAAGAATGTCGGAGGTTGGACTAAGTGCATTTCCTTGCATAACAAATCCTCCGGCCCAGTTGATGGACGTGAACATGTAGCGTTCTTGAATCTTTGGCTGGAACGATTCTTCTTTGACGGTTCGACTCTCGGTCCAACAACGAACATGCAATATCTGGCAGAGCTCTTGGCCGATCACCGCCAAATTCCCCTAGGGCATTATCTTCTCGGAGCAACTTATCATCTACTCCATCAAGTTACGACCAAGCTGTCAACAGGCCATCCAGTCGGACATATTGGCGGACCCTGGTGGTTTATATAACTTTGGCTGAACGTCTACACCTCCAAAGTCATTGCCAGGCCCTCTTTCTCTTCCATGACATTCCCGACTGATTACCCAGAAGAAAACGAGACCAGCCGACGCCGATGCATTTTGCTGGGTGAAGCTTCATCGGCTCTTCCTGGAAGCAAAATGACCTCCTCGGACTCAGCCGATGGTTTAAGTGCTTCTACTACGGCTTTACCAAAGAGGTCACCATCTGGTTTGCATACGAGGATGACTCGTCCTTTGAAATGCCTTCTAGGTTTCATCCGATGAATGCCTTAGCCGATGAAGAATCGAAGACCATCTTTTTATCCTCTATAACTCGTCTTCTGTTGATCGGATTTTCAATGGGCCGATCCCAACATCCATCATATGAGTTCTACCATCCTTCGGTTAGTGCTTGTCAGTTGGGCTTTGGCCAACTCCCCATCGGCTTGTTCTTCATCAGCAAGCTCCGAGCGCGCGGAGAAGTGAAAAGCGGCTTGGAGTATGACCAACTTAGTTCAATGACATCAAACTTGTCCTTAGGGACTATCTCCACCTTCGAGCCCCGTATATCCAATACCAAAATCTTTGCTCGATGGTTGTCAGAATGGGGAAGGCACTTATATAGTCTATCGGCTGAATATTATTGCCTTCGCCTCAATTCCGACTACGTGGAATCCAATGAAGAGGTAATCCTTCTCTCACTATCATGTCTTCATCGTATTAAATTTCAACTGTATCTTGATTCCCGTGATTCCACAGGCTGGCGACAAAGACGCACCTTCGACCAGCGTAAGTGGTCGACCGATTATCTATCAACCTCCATCGGCCAGATCCCTCCTTGGGCAAAGCGGTCCACCTCCATCGGCTCTCCTCCGAGTGTCGCAGGTGTCAGGGTCAAAGCACAAGAAACCGGCTACTCGATCGGTTTCTAAGAGACGAAAACCCGATGCCGATGTTGTCATCATTGCATTGGCTTCGCGAAGCCCTTCTCCTGTGGCAATTCTAACTCCTCCCGCATCTCCGCTGGTAGGTGTCAGCATCAATTTTCTGTTGCAGCCTGAACCATCGGCTCCTGAGGTCCAAACGTCGGACCCTGTTACTGGGGCTGAGCCGATGGTATCCTCTGAAGTTTTGGCATCTACTCACACTGCCCCAAATCAAGCTGATACCCACGCAAGAACTGCTCCCACTGTCTCTCAGGTACGTCCATCATACATGTCATTTTTCTTGACTTATGATCTCCATGATTGCTAATGTTGTTATGCAGTCACTAGCCGATTTGTTCTCCTTCGACATCGGCAAATACCTGGAAGTAGAGGAAGACTCAGCCACCAGCACAGCGACCGAACCATTTTTGCCAGCTGATGCACGTGAGCAGTTGTCAGATATTATGCATCGGCTGGAGGTTCCGATTGACTCGCTGGTGGAAGATTGCGGGTCGATCCGGGGAAGACTTGTAGAAATTCAACACCTCCTGCTTGTGGAACTGTCGGATGCACTCACGCCTGCTGCTTACTTGGAATTCCAAAGAACCCAGCTGACTGCATCAAGACAATGCATAGCTGATCGCGCTGAGCAAAGCCACCTGGCTCACAACGATCGGCTGACTGCCCTTGATGAAAAGAAGAAACTTGATGAAATATCAACTGACCTTCAACACGCCAACACCAAGCTTGCCCTCTTGAAGAAACGAGAAGCCGATTTGATGGCAGAACTCGACAAAGTTTGTGAAGACATCAATTCCACCGAGTCCCATCTCATCGGCCTACCAAAGTCGATCCAAAACCAAGAGGCCAAGGTAGCAGATAAAGTGCGGCTAGCGGTTCGCCAGCACAAGAACTTGAAAACTATCCCCGGATCAGACGAGGATGACATCCGCGCTATCAATGATATAGATCAAATCCGTCTGCATGCGATCGAGGCCATTAAGAAATTCTTGTAAAATTTTAGCCTCGGAGAAACCCAGATGTCATCTTGAACATTAACTTTTTGCAGTAAACTTCAATTAGCTTGATCAACAAAAGTTGTGTAAATATATTTTCTAAAGGCGATATCTCCACGATATCGGCTATGTGTAACCAATACAAACTATATCGACTTCCGTACATTGTCCATCGGCTATGCTCCAGCCGATCACACGGATGATACCGTCAACTGGTACTACCTCTGAAACCTTATCTGTCTTGAATCGGCTATGCTCAGCCGATTTAGGTGCCTACCCACACGTTAGGATAATACTTTTTTAAATATTTGCCATTAAACGCTTTGGTAAACTTCTCTCCTTCAAGACTTTCCAATATGTAAGCATTGCCAGGCACACACCGATTGATCCGATAAGGTCCTTCCCAATTCGGTGACCATTTTCCAAACTTATTATCCCCAGATCCAATCGGCAAAATTAACTTCCAAACGAGATCTCCTTCAGAAAAGGATTTGGTCATTACTTTTTTGTTATAATGCCTAGCGACCTTAGCCTTGTTTTTCTTAATCTTCTTAAATGCTTCTAACTGATTCTGAGTCAAATCATCAAGCTCATTGGTCATCAACGTGTAATAATCATCGGCTGTCAACTGATCCTGTAAAGACACCCTCCTGGAGCCGATGTTAACTTCCCACGGAAGAACTGCTTTATGACCGTATACCAACTGATATGGTGGCACCTGGGTAGATCCATGACATGTCATCCAATAGGCCCACAACGCATCGTTCAAAGTGACATGCCACCTCCGTGGTTGTTCATCAGTCTTACGCTTGATCAATTTTATTAAACTCTTGTTAGAAGCTTCCGTCTGTCCATTAGCTTGAGCATAATATGGTGACGAGTTTAGCAACTTAATCCCCATACTGGCAGCAAACCCTTGAAACTCTTCTGACATAAAAATAAAACCCCGATCAGTGGTAATTGTCTGTGAAATTCCAAATCGATGTATGATATGTCTCTTGATGAATTCAATCGCGTCCCTAGAAGTAACCTTCTTAAAGGGAATAGCTTCTACCCACTTTGTAAAGTAGTCTGTTGCCGCCAATATGAACTTATGCCCTTTACTGGATGAAGGATAAATCTGGCCGATCATGTCAATTCCCCAACCTCTAAATGGCCATGGCTTGACTATCGAATTCATAACTGACGCTGGAGCTCGTTGCACATTTCCAAACTTCTGACAATCTTGGCAGCCCTTGTAGTATTTAAAACAATCCTCCAGCATACTCGGCCAAAAGTATCCAGCCCTCCTCATCATCCATGTCATGTTATGAGTCAATTGATGGGCTCCACAAATGCCCTCATGCACCTCGCTCATCACCAACGCGACTTCTTCAGCACCCAAACATCTCAAGAGCACTCCATCGACTGATCGATAATACAACTCTTCATCAAGTAGAATGTACTTAATAGTTTTGTACCGAAGCTTCCTAGAAACCGATCTTGATGGATTCTGCAAATACTGAACGATCTCCCATCTCCAATCATCGGCTTCCATATGGCTCTCGATATTGGCTATCTCAACTTTCACTCTACTGTTCAGCCGATACCTTGAAGCAGTCTGAGCAAGATCATTGGCCTCCGTCTTTTGCTCTCTAGGAATATGATCCAATGTCACTATCTTGAAATCATTTAACAACTGTTGACATTTTTCATAGTATGACTTCAGAATTTCATCCTTGCATTCATATTCCCCAGATAATTGTTTGATTACCAACAAAGAATCCCCAGTGACCTCTATCGTATCAGCTCCAATTTCTCTCAGCAGCTGAAGTCCCTTGAGTACTACCTCATATTCTATTTGGTTATTTCTACTATGCGGTTTGATTGTGAAGGCAAATTCGAAACTTATCCCCCGAGGTGAAATAATCACCAAACCGATACCAGATCTATGTTTGCAAACCGATCCATCAAAGAATAACGTCTACGGGATCGGCTCCACATAATTCTCTTGGACTCCTCTATGTTGTACAATAAAATCAGCTACCGCTTGTCCCTTGACTGCCTTAGCCGATTCATACCTTAGATCGAACTCCATCAGAGCGAATATCTATTTACCAACCCGCCCACTCAAGACTAGAGCCGATAGCATGTATTTGATCACATCAGCTTTGCAAAGCACTGTACACTCAGCCGATAGAAGATAATACCTTAATTTTATACATGAAAAATACAAACATAGGCATAACTTTTCCACAGCAGGATACCTAGTCTCAGCATCCAGAAGTTGTCGGCTTAAGTAGAATACTACTCGTTCTTTTGACTCAAACTCTTATACAAGCACTGATCCAATTGACTTCTCACCAGCTGACAAATATAATTTGAATGGTATTCTCTTTTGTGGTGGAATCAGCACTAGTGGAGAATTCAAGTACTCCTTGATATGATCAAAGGCTTTTTGCTGGTCATTATCCCACACAAACTTTTGATTGGCTCGTAACCTTAATAAAGGAGTGAACGACTCAATTCTTCCCGATAAGTTCAAAATAAATCTCCTTATGAAATTGAGTTTGCTGATCAAGGACTACAGCTGTAGTTTGTTGCTAGGTGGCTCGGAGGTCTGAATGGCTCTGATGCTTCATTGACTGACTTCAATTCCTCTCTCATGCACCATGAAACCCAAAAATTGTCCAGCCGATACACCAAAAGCACACTTGTGAGGATTCATTTTAAGTTCGTATTTCTTCGTCCTCTCAAGCACTTTTCGTAGATCGGCTATATGTTCTTCAATACTTTTGGATTTCACCACCACGTCATCAATGTATATCTCCACTAGCTGACCGATAAGATTATGGAACATATAGTTCATGGCTCTTTGATAGGTAGCACCAGCATTCTTCAATCCGAAAGTCATGACTACCCACTCGTATAAACCGATAGCTCCAGGACATCTAAATGCAGTCTTGTGGATATCTTCTTCGGCCATGAAAATTTGATTGTAGCCTGCATTTCCATCCATTAAACTAATAATCTTGTGACCAGATACAGCGTCAATTAATAAATCTGCCATCGGCATCAGGTATTCGTCTTTAGGGGTTGCCTTGTTCAAATCCCGAAAGTCGATGCATATTCTTAACTTTCCATTTTTCTTTTTCACTGGGACAATATTGGATACCCATTCCGTATATCGGCATGGTCTGATGAAATTTGCATCGTATAACTTCGTGATCTCCGCCTTGATTTCATTGTGCCACTGTGCTTTGAATCTCCTCTGTGGTTGCCTAAATGGCTGATATCCCGATCTAATAGGAAGCCAATGTTCCACAATCGATCGGCTTAATCCAGGCATCTCATGGTAGTCCCAAGCAAAGCATTCCCAAAATTCCTTTAATAAATTTATCAGATTTTCTCAGAATTCAACACATAGATTTTTACTAATGTACGTCGGCCTCGACCTGTCTCCTGGTCCTATGTCTATTTGTTCCAACTCATCGGCCGATGTAAAACCTTGCCCTAACTTCCCTTCGGAGTTTTCTAAAGTTCCCATGGAAACAATGGATCCGAGCCGACTTGCCGAATCGGCTTTATTCCTTTATCAGTCACCTCTAGAAAATTTCCCACCCATGTTTGTCTGGATAGACAGTTGAACCCATCAGCTTCCCAGAATGGCACATCAGTTGTTGCCATGATAGTCGACTGATCGGCCGTGATCACTTCAACTCTGTCTCCTTGCCATTGTATGAGGCTTTGATGCATTGTTGAGGGAATACAACAGTTGGCATGAATCCAATCCCTGACAAGGAGTAGGCTATACGACCCCTTACTATCGATGACAAAAAATGTGGTAGGCAATGTCTTACTTCCAACCGTTAGCTCCACATTCAGTACTCCTTTGGTTTCTGATGGATTACCTCCGAAGTCTTTCAACACCATATTTGTCTTGACTAAGTCTTCAACCGTCTTACCTAATTTGCGGGATGCAGAATACGGCATCAAATTGACGGCTGTGCCTCCGTCAACTAGCATCTTTGCCATCGGCTTACCATCGACATATCCGTTGATATACAATGGCTTTAAGTGCTGATGTTTAGATTCTTTTGGTTTGTCAAATATGGCTTGACTCGGTTCCAATATTAATTGGGCAAAATCCTCTTCTTGACTTTCTTCATCCGATACATATGCTTTATATTCCATTGGCAAAAAAATACCATGTTAGCTTGAGCCGATGTACCAGCCTCTTCCTCTTTTTGCTTTACTTTCCATACTTTTTTAATTTTCTCGTTCCGATCGGCTTCTTTATGGTCCTGCCGTTGTCTTTTATGTTGCTTTCTATGTCGCAGCCATTGTGCCCTCCTCTTCTGATTCTTTGTAAAAATCCCGGATGGACACCACTGATTCTTCATGGAGCACAACCCTTTGTTTAACTCCTGGTTCTTAACTGCCTTTTGACCATGCCCTTCGTTGATTAGCCCCAACCGGCTATATGCTGATGCCCTAGTGATGGAAGGCCGGTCGTACAACGTTTGGCTCTGGTCACAGTACCGAAATCCTGGTTTATTGCATTTAGGACAGTCCTCGATTGACGGCAACCTCATATTTTGATCCCAACAGTACTGAAAAAAGGAACAACCCCAGTGTGGATTATACCTTTCTTGTTGTGTTGTGGCTCATCTTTCTTCGTCCTGTAGTCTGGAATATTTTTTGATTAAATCCGATGAAGTAACCTTTGACCTCTTCCAGCGCCTTTTTTCGTCGGACCGATCTCCTGAGGTTCCTGCAATCACCATATTCACCGGGAAAGGATGCCCGTCAACCTTCATCGGCCTTTTGTCCTCGAACTTGATCCTCCCCTGTTCGACAACCGATTGTAACTATTGCTGGAAGACCTTGCACTCATTGGTATGATGAGATATTGAATTGTGCCACTTGCAATACTTTTTTTTCTGAGTTCTTCAGCAGCCGGGATTACATGATTCGGTGACAATTGGATCTGCTTCTCTTAGAGGAGAAGATTAAATATCTTGTCAGCTTTGTTAACATCAAAATTATATCTTTCTTCTTTATTTGCTTTCTTGATCGATGGACATGATACGGGTTTTTTATTCCTGGTCCATTCTGCCAGTCCCACCTCCACATCGGATCCCTCATCATCCGAGTCCAATGCGTATACCTGTAGCTGATCGGCTTTCCGATGGAACCTTTCTTTCTTGGCACCTGCAAATCGGCTTTCATGAGCCGATACTCTCTGGAGTAGATGAGACAAACTTTTGAATTCTTGTGAAGAGAAACGCTCCCGAATCAGAGCCAACAATCCTTAGAAAGCCAAATTGGCTAGTTGTCCATCACTTAAAATGAGACTGTAGCATCGGCTTCTGACGTCTCGGAAACGTTGGATGAATTCCAGGACGGATTCATCGTGCCTTTGTCTAACTGATGTTAAGTCTGATAACCTCAACTCTTGAAGTTCGGTAAAGAAATACTTATGAAACTGTTTCTCCAAATCAGCCCATCCCCTGATTGAATTTGGAGGTAACGAAGAAAACTAAGAAAAAGCTGTTCCAGATAAAGACAATGAAAACAATTGGACCTTCAGAGCTTTATCAGCCGATGCCTCCCCACATTGAGCCAGGAATCGGCTAATATGTTCCATCGTAGATACATTATCTTGCCCTGAAAACTTGGAGAAATCTGGAATTTTGAATCGGTGCGGTAGCGAAATTCTATCGAACCACTCTGGGTAAGGGTGTCGATACATGAAAGTTTGTTCTTTAGGCTTGATAACGAATTGCTCCCTTACAACTTCCGCAATCCTGGCAGTCCAATCTTCTTCCTTTAGATTCTCCTTTTGGTACTGTGGGATCGAAGTTGGTATCTGACATGATCCATAATGATCTCCTTGATAGTTATTACCAAGATATTCTTGTTTATATCCCCCGTAATAGGTCGTCCGATGATACCCTGGCATCATGTCTTCATGCTGCCCCCCAATCCGCTCTTGCACTGGCGGAAACATATTTGCCAATATATCCCTTTTAGATCCGTAAGTAACTTGTGGTTGTCCTGTTTTCATTGGCAAATATACCGGACCTTGATCAGGTTCCTTAACAATAGATCCATCCACAGTTTTCTTGATTAAGTTATGCAAAGTATTCACCAATACACCTGATTGGTTAATAAGCGCATGGTGAACAACTTCGTCAACTATCTCCTGTAGTGGCTTTTGAGGACTGATGGACGGCGATCGGCTCGATTCTCCTTCCAAAACTGGCTTTGGCATTTTGGACTTTTGAATCGGCCCTTGTCGAGTCATACTGAAGGACTCCAGACAGAGCTTTTAAAAATTAGCTATGTTCTGCTCCACCTGGTATCTCTATTCCTCAGTTAAATCCTTCATCGTTACTGGGATTATATTGTCTGTGTTGATTTCTTTACCCTTTATTTGAGCACTGTTGATTGAAGGACCTTCAACTGATGAAAAAGGTCTTCTGGTCCCACCGGGCGTGCCAAGAAGCGTGCTCGCCGCCAAAAAATCCCGCAACTAGGGAGGGACGACGGCTCGGTCACGCGAAGGCCTGGGAGGTCTGCTTGTCTCTAGTGCAGGTCCTTAGGTCTCGAGGTTCGTGGGCATGCCAGTCAATTTGACCCTACAATTGACAACGAGGTGAGACGAGCGGGTCCGATACAAACGCTCGCTATCGGCTGGCTGCCGATAGGTTCGGGATGCTGTTTGATCGGCTGGGGAGCCGATGTGGACAGGTGTCGACGAGCGGTCAACCGCAGAGCCGATGGAGGAACTAGGGTGTGCTCAGAGGATATCGAGGCGCACGGGATCCCTCCGGACAGCTGAATAGTGATTCATCGGCTGGAAAAACCGATGAGTGCGCATGCGGCCTAGGCGATGATTAGCATTAGAAGGCACGGGTTGCAAAGCCGATGCCGCTCTGGATATGACAGCAAGAGATACGTCGCCCACCGTGGCAACGCCATCAACACCGAACCTCGAAGATTGGACCTAACCGAGACAGTACGAGGCCGGGGCCAGCGGCGATGATACGAAGGACGCCGGATCGGCTATGCCGTAGCAAGGATAGGAACGAACCCATCGGCTAGCTGAGCCGATGAGGGAACGCCTCTCTGAAGGCGTGTGCGTATCGGCTGGGGGTCCGATATGTTTGACGTTACGCGTCGTGGGACGCCTCTAAAGGCTGATGCGTATCGGTCGAGGGGCCGATGCGCTGGGCGTGAAGCACAGAGCATGGATAACTCATCGGCTAGCACTCCGATGATACGCCGTGCAGAAGCCTATAGGCCTGAAGCTCGATCTACTGTCGGTAGTCCTGTAGGTCGGATCTAACCGATGCAGCACGAGACTGACGACGGCAGAGGGAGCTTAACGGGCCGATAGGTCCAGCATGGACGTGATGCGATACATCCGATCGGCCTAAGAGGTCGGACCTAACCGATGTAGTCCCGCGTCGAGAGCCAGAACCCACCGGTACAACCTAGATGAACTAGGGTGGCGATGCGCCGAATTTGTATATGATCGAGGGATCCCTTACATGTTTTTAGGGGGTATATATTTATACCCTGGATTTACAGACAGAGTCCGACACGTCTACGACCATCGGACATTATTTTCTAGTAAGAACAAAGGAAAATATTTCTAAAGAAGTTAACTAACCAGCTAGACCTTCCTAATTGTTTAAGGTTATAATTTACAAAAATAAGCACCCTGCCGTGGAGTCCACGGCTCCTCCGCAAACCCGATTTCATCTGAATAATCTTTCAATTTATAACCGAATCTTCCTTTGCTGCAACCTGATCGGCTTCTCCACTGTAGCTATCGGACCTTTTTTAGTCAAGCCGATCCTTCTCCTTCCTTCCCTCGGGCTTCTCGGATCTGATCCCGATTGGACAATCTCCTGTCTTCAAGCCGATCCAATCTTCTACTAATCTGATCGATTTTTCTACAGTTCTCTATCGGATTTATCTCAGTATCTCCATCGACCGATGGCTACATCAAACCCTCCAACGGATCTATCAGCCGATCGGCTTTAGCCCCATCGGATCTTCCAGCCGATCGGCTTTAGCGCCATCGGATCTACCAGATTTTGACGTTAATAATCGCACACCATAAACTTCATATATTCGCACTGTGAACTCTAAATCTTACACTAAAACTTTTTCAGCACTCACTTTATGAGGATACTAGGACTAACAATGGTCGATCACCTAGTTGATTATCTTAAAAGAAGATAGCAGTATTAATCTTAATAGGCAAATTGTCGAAAGTTTGATGATTGAATATAACTTTTGACAATTTTCCTATAAAGATTAATATTTTATAACAGATTCATGTTTTTTTAATTTGATACCAAATTTCTAAAATATAGATTTATATATCAGTAGTCGACGTGTACTTAGAACCCCATATAAAAAAATAATTAAAAATAAAACACATAGGAGGAGGTGTAGGATATGATGCATCTGCACTAGGAGGAGCAAGTCGAAGTCAGTGTATGTCACTAGGTATGTGGCCGGGTGAAATCGGTGGGTGTAAATGGACTGCACAATATAATTAATTTGTGTATATATATAAGTATTAATAATAAAAATACAATTGCTAATAAAGTGATTTAAGGGTAGGATCCAACCACAAGTCTCAGCCACATTTTCAAATAGGAGCAATGGTTACGATTAAATGCATCAGCTGTACTACAATTTCAAAACTTGTGCTATTTAGATATTGGACGGAAAATGAGAGCATTCAAGCAAACTCCTGCATGCAGTAACAAATAACTTTATGATGATTTCTGGTTCTATGTTCCAAACATATACCAAAGTTAAAATTTGCGTGTATTGTTTATAGTGCAAAGTGCAAACTCTCTAACTTAATATCAGAATTAGTTATATATGGCAACCAGAGTAATATATTTTTATAGAGGACGGAATTACGATCACCTTATTTGGGCTCAAATAAAACAGATTATCTGAAAAATACATTTCTATAAACGGTCCAATATTTTCACGCTAAAAACCCGTTTATAAGTTTAATTGTAGGTGTCTTCAATAGCCACCTAGATTTTTCTATAAAAATATTTTTTTAAGTCAACCTCTTACACCCACACTTGTTGATGACTGATCGAATCTAATCGCTCTTTGGCTAACAAACGATTGAATAGTCCAACCACTTGGGCGTTGGAATTTCCAGACTTCGAAAAATTCGAATTCATATACCTTTTGTGTGCAATGGGGCTTCGCACGTGCGAAGAAAGAAAACCTCGCTAGTCTAGCATTTTGTCGTGTGGTGTCAAAAAGAAAAAAGACACAGAATGAAAAGGAAGGGTTTGAAGCTTGCGTGGTCGGCCCACGTCGCCTGGAGGCGACGCCCAGCCCCGCCGCCACCAAGCGTCCTGCTCCTCAGCCATGCCTCGCCGGCGCACGAGCGCGTCGCTGGAAAGCCGCGCGGCGGCAAGGATGGCGGCGGCCGGGCCTTCTCCCCGGATACACACAGATCTGGGCTTGGCTAGAGCCGCGGCGGCGTGGAAGCGGCAAGGTGGCGGCGCTGCTTCCCTCGATGACCATGCGGCTGTGGAGCAAGAGGAGGAGGCCGCCGGTGGTGGAGCAAGACGGAGGCTGCGGCGCTGCTTCCCTTGGTGACCAGGTGCGGTGGAACAAGAGGAGGAGACCGCCGGCGGTGGAACAAGAGGAGGATGCCGCAGCGGTGCAGAAGGACGGAGGCAGCGGCTGCTTGGTTTGGCCCCGCGGCTGGATCTGGCGTCCGCTGGGCCAGATCCAGCCGGGCGTGGCTGGGGTTCGGCGATGGTAGACGCAAGCACGCAGCCAAGCGGCGGCGCCGGGGTGGTGGTGATGGCGGCGGCTGAGGCGGCGCATGGGAGACGGCGGCAGTCGGGGCAGCACTGTGGGCGGCTGCACGACGCAGATGGTGGCCGTCAATCGTCGTCTTCTCCTCCATGCGATGCTCCTCCTCCATTGGGCTCCCTCCCTTCTATAGCCATACACCTTGCTTCATTACAACAAATTAGGCAAAAATACGGTGAAGTGCAAATTGAACTTAAATCCAACTGATCAGCCATTAGGCCAAACCTAGTTTTAGATTTTCTATACCAGCGTAATACTAGATTACAAGCCAACATGTTAGGCCACATGTTGAGTCACCCTTGACTTACCCCTGTAGTCAAACAACCAGCAGTAAAAGTTGGCGAGGGAAGCAGCTAGAGCAATATTCTCCCACCCACATTCCTTCCCCCTTCTCAAACAACCAGAGCAAAGAGAACCATAGCAACGGTGGTGGCTGGAGGAAGAGCAAGAGCAGCGGAAAAGCTAATCAAGAGGAGGAGCAAGATGACAACTGGCTAGGAGAAACAAGAGCCAGACCAAGGAGGGGAGCCCGACCAACTCTCCATCAACATTGTGTCACCATGCTGATTCATCTTTACATCAAGGTGAACTCACATTTCTGACTCAACTAGTGGTCTGTAAGCCGTGCAATCACATAGACAACAACACATCACGAGTCCACTTTCATTACCTTCCAATTGCTCACAGGAAGTAGCAAGACAGGATAGCAACCTGCATGTTAAGTGCATTAGGTACCAGTCTGCAGTAAATGGCTATAAAGTTACACAAAAATACTAAGACGTAATTCTGAATTACACTATCTTCTATAGATAAACTGGTAGTTGAGTATATGCCAAACTAGCAACAGCATTTTACTAATTGAGGATCACTTGCAGTAGCAGCTAGCAATAGCAAGAAACTAATGCATACCAATCCTTACTGTAAGTACTAGTTGATTTCCACTAGACAGGACACTAACATATTGTTAACCTAATAAACCTCTATCAATAACTAAGGATTTGATAGCCTGAATAAATTGCAAATTTAATTAAATCTGTAGCCGGAATAAATAGACAACAGCAAATGGATTCAAGTAATCAGTTTAGACCAGTACGGTAAAAACCAGAGTTGTGCGAGAGAGAGAGAGCTCTGCAGCAGCAGCAGCTTCTGCGCAGGAGCTCGCCAGCGGCTTGGCCCAGTGGATGGAATGACGAAGAAGTGGAGGCAGATGATGATGATACTGATGAGATGATTGACTGACCGATAATGATAGAGATCATCAAGATATAATTATAGTGAATAGAAAGAGTTTAGAAAAGAGGATGATGGATGATGGTAAGTCAGGGCGCTTACTACATAAGATTATAATATAATTACTAATCATCACCTCCCCATCACTTGCATTAAAGAACCGTATACATCATATAATTACCCATCAAGAGTATTATACTCTATACATACAGGTATATAATAGTAGGATGAGAGAGAATATAAATCCTATTGAATACCGAGTAAGTGTACTCTAGATGCATATAGTGGTGTGCTGGTGTAGAGGGATATTAGGCCTAACATAATCGTGAAGTGTAGTAAATAAAAATAGAAAAAAGCCTGGTACTCGATCATGGTAATGTACATCGTGAAGTATGATAGTTAAATATGTTCAGAGTAGTTATGGATAAAGTAATACAAATTTGCACAGTGCTAAATTAAATCATAATTCACGTATGTCTCTCTTAGATAGGAGGCTATGAGGAGTTACTACAAAATCTTGAATCTACAAAATCTAATCTATTCAAGGTTACGAGTGTAATATAGTTTTATAGCTTTATTTTAGAGGTTTCTTTTACAAAGTAAAATTAGACTTGATGAATTATGAATGGTGATGAGGTAGGATGTAGGGCGTAGAGTATGGAGTATTAGATTATTATTTATGTATTTATATTTTTTATTATTGACTTACTGAGTACAAAAGTAATTATCTTTACTATATGACCCTTATAGGTTTAGATGGCATAAAGATGAGTTTAAAACTTTTAGGTTTCTAGCTATTTCTCTGTGCAATTTCTGACGTGGGCTATTTGGCAAAGCAAGAATTTATTGAATACTAATCCACAGTCTTGCACGTTTATCTATAGGGGTAAAAGTGTAAAGCATCACGGACGTCTGTGGGTATTGTTTTCTCCTTGGAGATGTCTTAGTTGCATCCCTGTCCTACATGCTTGCATCTTTTGGGTGAAAATCTAGCCCAGCTCTAAGGCCAACGATGATGGCGTAGTTTGGCGTTGTATCCCTTTCTAAAGGCATCGTTATCAAAATCCATTTTGTGTTCGGCAATTCCTGATCAGGCCCCACGATGGCATCCAATATGGCTATGGGAAGTCGGAGCTATTGCGTCGAGATGTTCGACTAGCTTGGCAATGATGACCTAGAGCTATGCATGGTTGTGGTGTTTGTCTATTGTTTGCTTAGGAAGTCGAAGCTATTGTGCGGATGCGAGCTCGACAACGATGACTCAAGCTAAACAACTGTCAATCGCGCTTTGCTTCGTTGGGGGTAACAAGCTCTCTTTGCTTTGGTACTTCCTGGCAAAGTCAGAGTCGCCCTTTCGTGGATGATGTTGTGATGATGATTACATCGTGTTGTTGCCAGTGTGGAGAGTTTTGTTTGTTTTTTTCAGTTCGCTGGTTAGAATTGTAGTGTATTTGGTGAGTAGCGTGTGTCAACTTTGTCTTATGGTCGGTGAAGTTGAGTGTTGAGTTTGTGTAGTGTGGTTTTTGTTCGGTTTTTCCTAGATAACTGTGTTTGGTCTCATTTCTTCTAAAAAGAGACACATTCTTATTATAAAATACGCTGGCAACAGCTGGCTGTACTCGGTTTTTAAAAAAGTTTGTGTGGTCACTGTAGTGTATATATATATTATTGATGAAAATTTAATATGAGGCAGAGCTGATGATAAATACTCTATGTCCTATAAAATATATAGTAATTTTAGACGTCCAATTTTATCTAAAATATAACTTCTTCGCATATTTAATTATGTCAACCAATCACAATCTTATTTAATTTTTTCACATACTTTCTCATTTTTACCAATTATACCAAACTCTTATTTAATTACACATATGTTCTTAATTTTTATGTAAAACTCGTTTAATCCTTATTTTTTTGGCGTTGGGAATAATGTGTTCAAAAACTAAATCTTGTATGTGATAACGGTGGGGGTTTTTTTTCACCGATAATGGAAGATATGGCTGGCGAGAAACAATGGACAAATGGTGACAAGGCCTCCATTGTTCAATGCAAGCTATCGTGGGAACGTGGAAGCAGCTGACGGTGGTTCATCAGATGAACATTGGATTGGAGGCGAACAAATATAGTTTTGGACCGATAACCGAGTAAATGGCCAATTAAAAAACGGCCTGGGGAGTAAAAAGGAAAAAGAGTGATGCGCCTTGCCATCTTCTCTCTGTGCTTCTGCACCACGCCACCGTCTCCCTGAGAGTGATGTCTTGCAAAGATCAGACGATAAATTCAATGGTGAAACTGGTTTATTAGACATAGGTCTAGTTGTATATATATATATAGACCCGACCTTCTTTATACGTTTGGAGGATTTATAGTCACTGTACATATTCTACATGGTATCAGAGTGAGTTTAAATATCCCGGTGCGCTAGCTTTTTCCTCCGGCGAGCCGACCCTTTCCTCCTCGTTGTTGACGTCTTCTTCCTGTCGCTGACTCTCTTTCCGGTACTCTCCTCGCTCTCTCGTCTCTATTTCTTCTTCTCCCCGTCTCTCCCGCAGTCACCTTCTTTTCTCCATCCCACCTCCGCGTGACCATTCGATGATCTCAATCCGTCTCCTCGTCCCGCCTCACACCCGTCTCCGCTCTTCCTCTTGTTTCGTGCATCTCTCCTTCTCTGACGCCGGCGCACCTCCGCGCTCATCGTCTCCATCGGCTGGACTTGTCCAGCTCTCCATCGACTGGAAACCTCCCTCGGTTCTCGCCCTTTCCGACACGCTCAGCGGCTCTCGAATGCGAACCTTCTCCCCTCACGTCCGAGCCAGTCCAACGTGTCCACGGACACGAATCCCTGCCTCCCGGACGCGAACATATTCTCTTCGCGTCTAGCCACTCCCTGCCTTTTTCGCGTCCGCCCCACTCCTTGGCCTCCACGAGTCCACGGACATGAATCCTCGCACGTCCGTGACCCAACCACTTTCTGACCCACCCACTCTGTCCTTACCTACTCTGTTACTTACTCCCCATCGGCCAACCACTCCTCATCGGCTGGCCACTCCTCACCTACTCCGCTGCCTACTCCTCATCGGCCAACCACTCCTCATCGGCTGACCAGCCCACTTCCCATCGGCTTCTCACATCCTTAATTGGTCGATCCGTCCTCTCATCGGCTTCCCCCTCCCATCGACTTCTTTCTCCCATCGGCTCTTTGCTCCTGTTCTCCCGTCATGGCCACCGAGTCCGCTCTCAGCTCCGGCACTCTCCCAGTCGCCGAATCTGCTCCGGCGCTCGGTGCCTCAGACTACACCTCGAGCACCACCTCGCCGATCTTCTCCCCTCCCTACGCTGCTGTGAACGTGAAATCTCACGTTCCTATCTCTCTTGACCTTAACGTCAATTATTTCAAGTGGGTTTTCTTCTTCAAATCTCTCTGTGAAAAATTCGGCCTCCGGTCCCATATTGATGGCTCCGCTCCACCTCTCCCCGATGATCCTCAGTGGGACATCGCCGAGTGCTGCGTGCGCAGCTGGCTGCTCGGTTCGGTCAACGACTCTATCCTCGATCACGCCATGGATGATACCGACCCCACCGCCCGAGACCTCTGGGTGGCCATCGAGCGGATCTTCCTGGCCAATAAGCAACCTTGCGCCATCTTTCTCCTCAACGAGTTTCACTCCATGGTACAAGGCGACTCCTCTGTCTCCTCGTACTGTCAGCGCCTCAAAGTCAAGGCTGCTGCTCTCCGGGACGTCGGCCACCCTGTCGCCGACTCTCAACTTGTCCTCGCCCTTCTGCGAGGCCTCAATCCCCACTTCTCTAACACCGCCGATGACATCGCCAATACCACACCTCTTCCATCGTTCCCCCGGGCTCATGACATGCTAGTTCTTAAAGAACTCCGTCTAGCCAATGATGAGAAGACAATGGCCCACACCGCTCTTCTTGCCGCAGCCGATAATGGCTACCGAGCTTCTTGCGATGCCCCTTCCTCCCACGGTCCTGGTGGCCATGGCTCCAGCTACAGCAACACAGCCCGTACTGGGAAAGGCAAGGGAAAAGGCAAAGGCAGGACTTGGCAGGGTCCAACGCCACCACGACCTACCTCGGTCCCTACCCACCCTGTCGGTCCCACGGGTCCATGGCTCTGCTACAACCCCTGGCGCCCCAGCCCCAGCCACTCAGTCCTATCGGCTGGCAACCTGGAGTTCTCGGCGCCCATCTCTAGGCTCACCTAGCATCGCTCCCATTCTGCCGCCTCAGCCGATGCTACCGACCCCAACCACCCAGTCGGTTCCCTCTTGGAACCAGGCTGGCCTCATCGCTGCCCTCAACCAGATGACCCTCCAACCATAGCACCCTTGGGTGCTAGACTCTAGGACGTCTTCACACATGGCGTCATCGGCCGGTATACTTCGCTCCTGTCACCCCTCTTCCTCTCCTTTTGTCACAATCGGCAATGGTCACTCTCTTCCTATCCAATGCCACGGTGACTCCTCTCTGTCTACATCCACCACTAACCTCCCCCTACGCAATGTTCTTATCGTCCCTCCTCTTATTCACAATCTTATATCTGTTCGCTAATTCACACAAGACAACCACTGCTCCTTTGAATTTGATGCGTCTGGTTTCTCTGTGAAGGATATCCCAACCCGGCGACAGATCCTTCGCTGCAATAGTGGCAGAGACCTCTACACCATTCCCGCTGCGCCGTCCACCCCACACGCCAGCGTCGCCCTCTCCACCAACCTTTGGCACCTTCGCCTCGGCAACCCCGGCCCCGACGCTGTCGCCACCCTCCGTCGCAACGCCTCCATCCGATGTACTCACAGCAGCTCCACAGTTTGCCACTCATGTCAACTTGGCAAACATGTGCGTCTGCCCTTTTCTAGTTCTCTCTCCTGTACCTCGCGTCCATTTGAACTTATACATTGTGATGTATGGGCGTTCCCAGTTAAAAGTGTCTCCGGTAATCAATATTATCTCGCTATACTTGACAATTACACACACTATTGCTGGACCTTCCCGCTCATCCACAAATCCGAGGTCGCCTCTCACATCACTCACTTCGTCACGTACGTATCCACTCAGTTCAACCTCCCCATCAAGGCTTTACAAGCCGATAACGGTACGGAATTCGTCAACTATACCGTTACAAACCTCCTCACCTCGCAGGGCATCCATCTCCGGCTCTCCTGCCCCTACACCTCTCCTCAGAACGGCAAAGCCGAGCGCCTCCTTCACACCCTCAACAACATCAGTCGCACCATGTTACTTCACTCCCACTTACCCGCCACTTATTGGGCCGAAGCTCTGGCTACTGCGACATACCTTCTCAATCGGCGCCCATGCTCCTCCGTTCATAACAACGTTCCCTATGCCCTTCTCTACCGCACGGCGCCCGACTACTCCCACATTCGCATTTTCAAGTGCCTCTGCTACCCAAATCTCACCGCCACAGCTTGCCACAAACTCGCTCCTCGCTCCACCGCCTGTATTCTCCTCGGCTATTCCACCTCTCACAAGGGATACCGATGCCTCGACCTTTCCACCCGACGGGTCCTTGTCTCTCGTCACGTCGTTTTTGACGAGAAAATGTTTTCCCTTCGGTCTCCTTCATCCGAGATCCTCCTCTAGTGATCTCGACTTACTCCTCACCAACACCGTGCCGACCAGGTCTCCTCCACTGCCCTCTCCATCGGTCCCCTCATCGGCCGCTGCTGAGGATTTACCCATCACATATCCCACCGCTACTCGGTCCGATGTCCCCACAATCGGACCCCCATCGGACTCACCTCCATCGGCCGATACCGATCCTATTTATCCTTCAGCCGATACCGTTCCCTCTCATCGGACACCCCACTTCCATCGGCTCCTCACTTTCCATCGGCTCCCCCCACCCTATCGGCTGATCCATCTCTATCGGACCGATCGGAATACTCGGCCCACCCGACCTCATCGGCTCAGGCCGATCTAATTCCTCCTTTTCCTCTTGTCTACAGTCGCCAACTCGGAGCCGATGACGCCCCCACCTGACTAGTTCTTCCCATTACTCCCGCACCCCCATCGGCTCCAGTTCCCTCCACCCCTCACATGGTCACCCGCTCTCAGACGGGGTGTCTCCGTCCCACTTTGCGCTACGGTCTCTCCGCCGTCCACAGCTCTATCTCGCCCATCCTGGCGACTTCTCGCTCAGCCCTGGCCGACCCTCAGTGGCGCGCGGCCATGGCCGACGAGTACAAGGCCTTAATGGACAACGAGACCTGGCGCCTTGTTCCCTGACCTCCTAGCGCCAACATTGTGACCGGTAAGTGGATTTTCAAACACAAATTCCACGCCGATGGCTCCCTTGCCCGTCACAAGGCTCGCTGGGTAGTCCGGAATTTCTCCCAACGACCCGGTATCGACTACGACGAGACCTTCAGTCCCGTTGTCAAAACCGCCACCATCCGAGTCGTCCTTACCTTGGTTGCCTCTCCCTCCTGGCCGATCCATCAACTAGACGTGAAGAACGCCTTTCTTCACGGCCACCTGACGGAAACAGTCTACTGCCAGCAGTCCCCAGGCTTCGTCGACCCTTCTCATCCCGACGACGTATGTCTCCTTCAACGCTCTCTCTACGGTCTTAAACAAGCCCCTCATGCCTGGTACCAGTGCTTTTCTGCCTATCTTCGGCACATCGGCTTCGTGGCCTCTGCGTCCGATAGTTCCCTGTTCACTTTCCATATCGGCTCTGCCACTGCCTATCTACTTCTCTATGTCGATGACATTGTTCTCACAGCGTCTTCGACATCTCTCCTCGACCAGATCATGGCCCGACTCCACTCTGAGTTCGCCATTACCGATCTTGGTCCTCTCCACCATTTTCTTGGCATCTCCGTAACCCATTCCATCCACGGGCTCTTCCTTTCCCAACGCCAGTACGCCATCGACCTCCTCCAGCGTGCGGGCATGGCCGACTGTCACCCTACGGATACCCCAGTCGACACTCGAGCCAAACTCTCCGCCGCCGATGGCACCCTCGTTGCCGATCCCTCTCACTATCAGAGTCTTGCCGGGCCTCTCCAATACCTCACACTCACCTGACCCGACTTCACGTACGCTGTCGAGCAAGTGTGCCTCTTCATGCACGCTCCGCGTGAACCTCACCTCGCGCTGCTCAAGCGCATCCTACGCTACGTGAAGGGCACCCTCTCCAGCGGGCTGCATCTCAGCTCTAGCCCCATCGACTCCCTTACTGCGTACTCCGACGCGAACTGGGCAGGCTACCCCGACTCTCGACGCTCTACGTCCGGCTACTGCGTTTACCTCGGTGACACTCTCGTATCCTGGTCCTTAAAACGCCAGACTACAGTGTCCCGCTCCAGCGCTGAAGCCGAGTACCGCGCCGTCGCCCACGCCGTCGCTGAGTGCTGCTGGCTTCGCCAGCTTCTCCAGGAGCTCCGTGCACCCCTCTCCACTGCGACCGTCATCTACTGCGACAATGTTAGTGCCGTCTATATGACCGCCAACCCGGTCCATCACCGACGCACCAAGCACATCGAGATCGATATCTATTTTGTCCGTGACAAGGTTGTATGAGGACAGATTCGGGTGCTCCATGTATCATCAGCACATCAGTTTGCCGATATAATGATCAAAAGACTGCCCACGCCTTTGTTCACCAGTTTTTGATCCAGTCTCTGTGTCCGTTCCCCTCCCGCTGCGACTGCGGGGGATGTTAGACAGACCACTGAACTGGGCTATATATATATAGACCCGACCCCTTTGTATACGCTCGGGAGATTTATAGTCACTGTACACATTCTACACTTATTGACTTAAAAGGGTTCAAAATCAACATCATTTAGCTCAAGGCATTATAGTTCTGATGTGACCATGTCATGTATCATCAAGAAGAAGATATAGAGATCAACATAGCGTAAGTTCTAAAATCTAATTCGGTATCTCGAGATAATAGTGTTTTTAAACTACTGTTAAATTTGCATGTGAACTCCGTTTTGGACGAGTACTTGATAAAAAGATTTTAGAGTTTGTTTTGCAACGGATCTGATCTCATCTCTAAATTCTAATTCAACCAGCCGCAATTGAAGAAACACATCACCTGTCTTATGCTTTAGAACAGCCCAAGTAAGACCTATATTATTATGTAAGTCTTAGCTTAGTGGGGCATGACTCTAAGGCTTCCTTAGTTATCCTTCTACCTTCTTAAATTTGTTATGATTGGATAGATGGTTGTTTTACTTGTTACAAAACCCTTATCTGTTGTATTCAATTCCTATTTGTAATAGTAGACTGATTTTATCTTATTCTTATTTAGTTTTTATTTACTCATAGGAATAAGATTTATCTACACCGGCAAGATCTACCTTTCTCAGAGAGATGTATCGTAAGAGTAACATAAGAATGTCTCGTATGGTTGTAATCAGATTATTAATGTTTCTCTTAAAATTGTAGTTATATTTAACTAACCAAAAAATATTAGGCTACCTTGCTCACATCTTCAAATAAAACACATGGATGTTTTATTTATTAACTTATTAGTACAAGCAATACTTGTACGGCGCACAAACATATCTTACAATCACGGAGCAGCACTATGATGGTCCTTGCCGGGTGGTTCAATAGTATATGTTTGCAACGACCTTGGTTTTATTTCTTAACCATAGTTGTCACTTAACACTTTAAACCTCATACATTTCATCATTGGTTCTAAACCAATATTGTTTTAATAACGTGATGTCCATGTAAATCTACATGGGTTAATAATGAGTGTATCAACATACTAATAATAATAAGAGGAAAATATTTTTTAAAAAAATATTATAAACTAGAAATCAAACTAGTCTCATTTTCCTCTTTTTTTCTCCCATATTCTATATATATATATAATTTATTTTAAATAGCTAACTATGATGCCACGTGGTCCCACGTCACAAAAAACAAATTTGATTTGGACCCACGTTTGAAATGTAGACGGTTTTAAAAGTTAAAAACTAAAAGGACTGGTTTTACAATTAAGAGATTAAAACCGAGTCAAGGGTCATAGTTGAGCACACTTTTCTCAACTTTTAGGCTATAAATTCTAAAGGTTAGGAAAAAAGGTTGGGCTGAATTTTGTATATGTTTTTGAGCTGTAAGGGCTCTAAAAGGACCTGTGGGCTATGGCCCATTACCACCCCTTGGTCCAACCGGAACAGCCGGAGACGCGACGCCGCGCCATCCAGGGCTTCGTCTCGCTCTAATCCTCGTCCTCTTCCTCTGCGAGTGCGTCAAGATCTTGTCTTGATTCATGCCTCTTCTGGTGTGTTGAGCACCAACAACACAATCCGCCTCCTTTCAAAACGAAAAAAAAGGACTTGTTAATGAAGCAGCAGCAAAAAACGGAATCGAAGCTACTATAGCTCGCTCCGCATGTACTAATTAATGTTGCCACGGAGGCGCGCCGATTTCCGCACAGTTGAATATTACTAGCTACTACTCCTATAATGATCGACCATGAGATTAAATGCTTCTTCAGTTTTGCTATTTATCAATCGACTGTCTACCAGTTAACTCAACTTGGACAATAATAAAAACTGAAACCTCAGTAAAAAACGAAATGCAACTTTTAGTTTGCTTTGTTTTTTTTATTTTCTGGATTAATCTAGATGCATTATTATTCTTCTATAAATCATTTTTCTAGTTTCATACTGGTAATAAGTTGCACTAAAGCATACATTTTTTAAACTTTTAGGTTAGAACATTATTTGTTTCACCCCAAGAACAAAACATAAGGGTGAGTTGTTCATATTGATCAGTATTGGACATATAAGAAAAAAAGTCACTTGGCCTCATGTATCTTGCTTTAATTTCGTCCATATATAATATCATTGAGTTCTGTACTTTATGTACATCTCATTATATAAAGAATAAATGATACTGTTATACAATACTTTGATTTTAAATAAATAACACTATTAACTTTTAAATATGATATTTAATCATTAATCTTATTTAAAAACTTTATACAAGTATTGTTTATTTTATTATGGCTTATTTTTCCTACATTATTAAAAGTAATACTTTTATGCATAACTTAAATTTTTGCTTTTTATTAAAATTTTAAATAACGACTTATCAAACGTCATGTCATGACCCACGGCGTAATATATAGCAGGTCAAAAGCTTGCACAAATGGCTGCATGACTGATAATATGAATACCTCCGGACTCCTGCAGCACAACGGGATCAACGTCAACCATCTCAACTCAGATTGTTTTAACTCAGGTTAAATAAGATCAAACAGGAACCGTACTTCACGTTACACAGTGCACATAATTGATTCTCCTCTCTGTTTTTTTTTCAGCTTCAATGACCCCCGATAGACTTAGTCTGCATCTCGCTAATAGTGATACATCTGGATGTACAATAACAATGAATCATGGATTACCCGCTTGTCCCACAAACATTGGACAACCAGCAGATATAACCAAACTAATGTCCATTGGTGATGGCCTCTAACAAGGAACAAAGCAACAGTTGCAGCTGCGCTATTTGACCAACCGCACAACGTTTTGCACTCTGCTGATGGCATGTGTCGACTTAAGAGATGGAAATTCTTCCTCGGCCAAGCAAAACACTCCCTACTTGATTGAATCATTGCGGGTTTTGCTGCCTCTGCTGGGGAAAGTTGGGATTTTGTGTCTGGTTCTGGAGGCCTATCATGCCTTGTTGCAGGTTCTGAGCATTTGCTTGCATGTTAAATTGCTGCTGCTGCTGCTGCTGCTGCATTCCCATCATGCCGGTAGAATTTGTGCCAACCATACCAAACACTACAGCAGGAGATAATGGAGAGAATTGCTCAAAAAATATAACATCTAAACTAGTGAGGATTCAGGACAGCTTCCTCAAATTATTAGTACGGCAAAAAAAAGATAAATGGAAAGTTATAAATCAAAAGCATTTAAATACTTTCAACTAGTAATATTTCCAATACTACAAAGTTAGTGACTCGCCCTGGACAACACATATATCTAGGAGATAAAACATATCTAGAATAACAGCATACTAAAAATTTTACCAGAAATACCTGCGACTGTTTCTAGGTACAAATGTAGTACAAAAAATTGTGTACTTGCAAGCTGAATCTTAACCTCACAATATAAATAATAGGTGCCATTATATTTTGTTCTTCTGAATTATGAGCATGTGGATAAATGCAATACCCAGTAATAATTAGCACATACATCTTCTGAGTTTACAACCAAGTATGACAGTAACAGAACCAGCATAGCAGATAGTTGTATACAATATATCTCTAACAATAGAAAAAAAATTAAAAAGAACATGACACAGTACGTACTTTGGTCACTCAGCATTTGTGATGGATGGCTCCTCTGAGGATGGCCAGCATTCAAACTGTACTGATTAAGGGTTTGCATTTGTGGCAAAAGTGACTGTGATTGCATCGTACCAGGTATATTTGCCATCTAAATGAAAAAACAAAAATAAACAAGTTATACAAACATCAGGGGAGTATTAAAACAAATCCAGCAACTGATTTTTTTCACGCTAAATTACTAAAAAAAGGATGCCATCTAACCATTTGTGAGTTCGAAGATGCCTGTGCAGCAGTAAACATTGCACTGTTTGCAGCTCCAGTGCTAATATGACTTCTTAGCTGATTTCCTTGGTTCAGTTGACTCTGGGACATGCCAGGTTGCATGCGCCCAGCTTGCATCTGCCTATTCTGATACTGTTGTGACAAGGCTTGATTGTATTGCATCTGCTGTTGGCCAGGGACCTATAAGATTTCACAGCAAGTAATAAGGTTTGTAAGAAATTATTACTATTTTAGCAAGTAGAATACATAGAAAAAGGAAAACAATCAGTGGTAGAATTGCCTGTAGTTTTTGTTGGGATTGCGCCTGTAAATCTTGTAGCTGAGGAATTGTGCTCTACAGGAAAAGCATGGATCATCAAGCACTAGAAAAGGAACAGTTTTTGAAGTAAATGACGAGGAATAATTTTAAGACAGCAGCACAAAAGGAGAAAAAAAAATGTGTTTTTAATATCTACATCACCTCTGGCTCTGTGACAACTGAGATGATAAACAGTAACCAAGACAACCTAAAAAAAGCCTCCGAAGTAAAAATTACCTTACCTGTGCTAGCATCCCAGCAGCTGATGGTCTCAGCTGCTGTTGAGTATGTAGCTGCTGTTGCTGAGATGTTTGCATCAGTTTTTGCCTATGTTGTTGTGCTGTTAGATGCTGCTGGGGTGAAGGGGTGTTCATTGTATTGGTCCCTGACCTAGGGGAGTTTGCATACGGCATTGGAGGAGTACATACATTTTCAAAATTAGGTGTTCCTGTAGCTCCAGGTGATGGAGCAGGTCTGCCAGGTAACTGTCCTCCAGACACCTGCCATTAGAATGAAGGCCACAAATTTGAACATCAAGGTAGAAACATCAAAGGTCCACGTGAGGTCAAGTTGGTGATTGCTCTTGTGAAATGCAATTATCTTAATACTAGTTCAAAAGAAAGCATTCTAACCAATATACCATTACAAATTATATGGCCGTTCAATATAACAGGAAACAACACCTGGAGAGAAGATTAATGTCGTGATAAATAATGCATCAAACTTTCAAGTCTGTCTTTTGTAACTTTTTTTTTTTTGCTTTCAGCCCAACTAGCAATAATATGGACATCTTCTAATTTCATAATGGTCAAAACTGGTATTACTGGCACTAGACAAACCTGCATTGGATTTCCTTGGGCGTTGACAACATTAGGTACAAATGTTGAGGTACTTTTAGGGTACAGACCTGCAAAAATAAACTGTAGTTATATGCTTTTGTTGAAGCATTGTATAACATACGTACTGTGCAAATGGCAACACTTAGGGCAGCAGCAAGTTATAGATTTTTTTTAAAACAAGGTCTAGCGCACATGAACAACTCATTGATGCTATAGTTCAAATGATCAAAACAAGGAGTGAACCATGGGGAAATTGTAGTTATGTTACAGAAACAAACCAGAATTAACACCAAAATTATGTGCCCCATCTCCAAAAGGAAGTACTTCCACTAAATGGCTAGGAAGAGATGAATACATCTTCCTTTGGTCTCCCGGTACACGCAGTCCTGGAGAATCAGACTAAATCATCATGGATTATAAACAATGAAATCGTTACATAAAAGAAGTGTATGCTAAAATTAAAATTAAAGTAATTTTTAAACCGTTAGCTATATTGATACACCATTAATGATTATCACCTTCACCATAATTTACTGCTGCTCTAAGTAGGCCTTCCTGCTCCTGTATCTTTGCAGCCTGTGCCTTGTCCAATGTAGGACCAAGATTTGTCCCTTGACGGGCTCCTAGCCCATAAGTCTTGCGACACTCAGTAATTACTTTCTCAGCAGTTTCACATGCACTTCCAATCATATCTATCCTAGCCTGAAGGGAATAGCAGCAAGTTCCATTAAATAACAGACAGTAAAAAGATCATGCAGGTATAATAACCTACATAGGTTTGCATTTTCCAAACAAAAATAATCACCTTTAACTTTTCAATTTGCGCAGGAACTGGTAGATTCGTTATTCCAGACAACAAATTCTCCCTCTTTGTAGTTTCTTCAGCTTCCATCTCAGGTAACAGCTTTGATGACAGCATTACCGGCAGTACTGCAGTACTCACGAAAACAGGACTAACAATGTTGTAAAACTAGAAGCAAATGAACATGGGGACACAAATTGCGATGCATCACAACCATATACAGCAATCCTGACCAATTAGCATCTTGTTAGGTCAATTTTATATTCCTATCACACTTATCCCAGACAGCCAATAAGAAA
Organism: Oryza coarctata; assembly: GCA_030770085.1. NCBI lineage: Eukaryota > Viridiplantae > Streptophyta > Magnoliopsida > Poales > Poaceae > Oryza > Oryza coarctata. The sequence goes on along the minus strand of CM061467.1, from coordinate 16,025,864 downwards.
GTGTTGACAAAATGGCTCATAATGTATACCCATGCTACATTAGGAACATCTTTACCAATTTACCCTAGGATAAAATTAGCTTAAACTAAAGCCAATTAGGCATAGCAGCCTAAAGTTTAATCTCAATATTTAGATCAAAGGAATAACTATTGCCAGGAAGTGAGAAATGTCACAGATTGGTTCATCATGTTTAAGACAAATTGTAAAAGAAATGGCATGTATATATGAACTGATCGTTACCAGATGCAGCATTACCATAATATCTCCACTAAGCATACTATTACTAGATCTCATTTATCCTTGTTGCACATAACAGAAATCACTTATAGTATATTTCTCGGTTCTCATAACAGGTGACCAGTCTTCTCATCAGGTTTTGGGCACCATTGAACATGAAAAGGCTCAGTTTGGTAAGGTCATGGACTCAAAAGTGGTCTGCTTAGCTGGGTAGTGTGTAATAGCTGCCCAAGGCAATATTTTGTGGAGGTTTGAACTAAGCAGAGCAATTCCATGCTATATTATGTTCATATATTCTTCCCACAACCGTTATGCTTCTGTTTCTACACATTGCAAAAGCTTTGTCTTGGGATCTAACATCTACCTAACTAGTGTGATTATTACAGATATAATGATCAAATGGTGACACAAGAGAAGAGAGAAGTAGGTAACTGGGAACAGCATACTGGCAGCGTTTTCGGCATTGACGTTTCGGGGGTAGACCACAAACACCTTGGACACCTTCTTGATGTCCTCCACGATATTGAAGAGTTCCATGCTCACCATCGAGAATTGCCCAAGCACATCCTGCCTGCCAGGCACCACGAATCAATTGCTCCAAAACTTTTGGATAAAACCTAAGGGAAGCTGAACCCTAGACGTCCAGCAATCAATCGGGATGATGGGAAGGGAGGGGAGGGGGCAGTACCACCTGGGGTTGGCGTTGGGGTTGGTGCGGGCGATGCCGTCGAAGTCCTCGAGGATGCGGGAGATGACCTTGTACAGCCCCACGGCGCGCGCCCGCATCCCCTCCAGGTTCAGCTGCTGCTGCACACCGGCGCTGAGCCGCTCCGCCCGGGGAGCCGCCGCCTGCTGATCCCCTGCGGACGCGGCCGGGTTCGGCGGCCCGGCGGCGGGTGCCGCCCCTAGCGCCGCCGCGTCCATCGCCGGAGCGCCTTGCGTTGGCGGAGTGCGGAAGGGGAAGCCCGGATCTGCTATGTGGAGTGGAGCTCGCGGGAGACCAGGCCACCTCGCCGGATTTGGCCGTTGAGAGCTCGCGGGATTCGGCCTGGCACTGCCTTCATCAGGGATGCGGCCCAAGCATGGCCCAATGCCTCGTTAACGAAAGTTATTTTCACCTTGCGTGTACACCTGGAGAGACTTGCGTGCTGTTTGTCACAGATTCGGATCCATAAATTACGATTATGTTGATATTATTTAAATAAATCATTTTATTTTTATTTTAGGTAAAACATACAATTTTAAACCAATATTATTTAACATATAAATTTTAAATCCAACGTAGATCTAGCCTACCAAACAAAACAATGCCTAGAGCATAAGTGCCACTGCCTTTGGTTCTCAGGGTGGAAAAAAAACTAGATAGCTCAGTTAAAAATTGCTCCTATTGATGTAATTTTTCTTTTAAAATAAAATTATTTAATTTTGAATGAAAATTATTTTTAGCCTTGCTCGGTAAGAAAAAATATATACTACATCAAAAAAAAGTTTTTCCACCCTAGCCGGCTCGTCGCTCCACTCGATGTATGTCAGGCCGGCTCCCGGCCGCCGCCACGGATGCACCTCGACGCCGGACGCTCTCCGCCAGGGGTCGAAGAAATCGCGCCGCCTCGATCCGCGAGTTGCCAAATATCGACAAGCAGCGGTGCGCGTGGTGCGTAGGCGGCAACGCTGGCTACGCGTCGACGGTGTGGCCGGGCATCCAGCCGAGCCCGAGCGACGGCAATGGAGCTCCTGGCACGCGGCGGGTTCAAGGCTTCCAGCTCGCGCATCCGCGCCACCTTCCGCCTATGTCCTCGTCCTCCGGCTGGTCTGAGTACCTCGCGTCGTTCGCTACTGGCCGGTGCTACTGCCGCCTCACGAGGAAGCCCAGCCAGCTCGCCGCTTGCCTGCTAGGACGGTCCATGCCATGAGCTCCGGTGCCTCGGTGAAGCAAAATTTTGTCCCTATGAAACTTTACTAGCATTAGATGTATTTGGTTTAAAGCCAGATTTTAGTATGTTTTTTTGTGAAAACTTTTGAAATTTCTAAAATTACTAAAATTCAGTAGGGTGGTTTGATAAGGATATGTTTCTTTGGTTGCATCAAAATAGATGAGAGGGAAAATGAAACATGGGAAATCTGAAATTTTTGGAGAGACAAATTAAAGCAAGGAGGGAAAACGAATGGACTATTACATGGTTTCAGACATTCAGTCAGTTTTTCCCTACTAAACTGCTGATTGCCTCATCAAATTATTTAGGCAGGAAAATAAACCATGCACCGTATTTTTTTAAGACATCCACAGCCAATTCTTGGAACATAAAATTTGGGGAAAACAATTTATTAATAATATAGATACAAATTTATTGCCTCACTAAAACCTTATGCCCTAGATTAGGGCTCCCACTAAGAAAAAAAAGAGTACAACTAACTATTATATATATTACATTATTAATTTTGATTGGTACTGCTGTCGTCATTGATGCCAAAATCCATCACTGCGTCAGCCATTGTATCGGCAATCAATGCATCATGTAGCCAGTGTTGCATCCGTTTATCCACCTTCAAGCGCAAAAGATTGCCTCAAGTGTCTTCGGTGCAAAGCATAACCTTAGGCTTCCAATTATTTTTCCATCCTCGCTAAATGATTGCTCTAAAGATAGATAAAGGATATCAAAAATAGGACATTGCATGCAAAGTGAGCTAATACCAAAAGTAGGTTCTTTCTCTTTTCACCACTCAATGAGATCGACATCGTCGCCATCAAACATCTGATCATGCTCCATAAAATTGGTGTTGAGGAAGTGGGTTAGCTTTGCATCCAGGTTCCAATTTAACCTAGTTCCTTATAAGGCTTTTTCTTTAGCCTTATCTTCTTTCATAAATTGATGGTTTTTTACCTTAGGCTCCCGGCGAGTAACACCTAGCTTAGTTTGATGTAGATGGGCTCCTCTTTAATGTGTTGAAAAGCTTCAAATAAATCAAGACTCACTGCATCACCCATTGATTTGAATGCAATCTCCAAAATTTCTAGCTTCTTATGAGGACCAAGTATCAAAGCAAAACAATAAAGATATGAAATAACAATGAAATATTTGAGAATTTTTGCTTCCATGGGCCAAACAATTAATAGCTGTGAAGTATTTGAGGAATTTTGCTTTCAAAATTTCCAGGTTTTTACGAGGATCAAGTATCAGACCGGTATTTACCAAACACAAGTGATAACTTACAAAGCACCAAACAGATGTAGGATAGTAAATGCCAAATAGTTAGACCGTAGCATTATAAAATGGCTTTAGGAATTTATGCACATGTGTGGCGATGTCCCATTCTTGCTTGGTAAGAATCAAAACCTCGCCATTACCATCCTCATCAGCATCATTTATTCTGACGTGCATTAAATTGATGAAAACAGAAATTAATTCATCATACCCTTTCATCTAATGTAGCAGGACGTATGTTGTGTTCCACTAATGTTTCACATCAACGCCAAACATTCTCATTGTTTTACCCTTTGCTCTAAAATTCCAATGAAACGAACAGCTCACTTGGTTTTTTTAATAAATTATTAACGGCATTAATATTTCCATGGACGATGAGATTAATGGCATGACAAATGCATTAAAATCAATAAAATATCTATGACAACATACATGGTTCGAGTATGAGATTAATGATGTGACATATGCATCTCTAATGGATACTATAACATCCAATGTAGCTTTGTACGTGTTGGTCAAAAATCGTCATAGTTGTATTTGTTGATGCACTGTTAAGAGTAATGAAAACCACCTAAATTGTAAATTGAATTCTTGTAGTACATATAGGATTGTGTGGTGGCAACGGCTTGTTCAGTGTGTGACACTACGAGCTTCAATCCTATAACCCTCTTATTTAACAAGTGATTGTTGTTACGTAATGTGCAACAACATTAAGATAGGTTATTTGGTTTGTGGACATCCAAATGTCAGATATCACAGCAAAGGAAAAGGTAGTATTACTAAACAGTTGTTTCAACCTGACAATATTATGCTCGGTGGTTTTCCTTGGAACGTGTTTGTACCGTGGACAAAAGGCATCCATCCTCGTAAATTTTTTGCTTTTTCCCTTCCTAATCAGTACGTCCTCCATAATTATTTAACGAGCTGTATTTCATCTTGAGCTACTCATGACGACTCATAAGTCTATATATCATTGTTGAAGCTCAGTTGTGTCTACGCCTTGCTCTTGCCGGAGCTTTTTTCTTGAGGTGTGTCAAATAATACCGGTTAAGACGCTACGTTCCTGAACTAGAAGATGCATAGAGAGTTTTTGTTCACAGCGTTTGCAACTGGCACGTGTTATCATTAGGCTATCAGCTATGATAGACATAAAAAACGGTGGTTTTGCTATATATTTACAACTGGTCACTTCTTCCATTAAAATAATATATCCGAACAATTAGGATAGAAAGACCTTGCAAAATAATATCAATAAGATAATTCCCCACATGTTTATCGTGGAATATATACTAAATAGCCACTAAAGTTGCATAGATGTGCACACCAAAAATAAAAATAAAAAATTAGAACAGAAATCTAAAAGCATAAAAGTAAAGTTTATATATTACTTAAAAAATCTTGATACCAGTGCCTGGCTATAAAAAAACCTATAGCACGTACATCTTAGACGTGGCATAGGAATTTTTGTCACTCAATTTTTGGAAAAATCAACCTAGCCAATCCATCGAACCTGGCGAGGCTGCAAGTGAAGCAGCCTGCATATTAATTACTTCGTGCCGTTCTGCGTGAGTGATACTCCTATATACTTGGTTGTGCAACCTCATTAATTTGGCAATCAGCTTGGTAACCTGCAGAAACCTCGCATTAGCCGACATTGTTCATTCATAAAGGGCAAGATAAGACACCACTAAATTCACACACAAGCCGTTATAAAACTGACCCGATATATATTGGCAACCAAATATAAAAACAATCGATAAAAAAGATCTAAACAATCGATATATTTATTAATATAGTTTAGTAGTAGCGTAATCCGTGCACCGATTACAAGCTCTTCTCTTCGATTTAGTATAATTATAGTGTATGAGACTTACATGATGTTATACGGTTATAATAGATCATCCACTCTATTTAAGAAAAAAAATTTAAAGAGTTAACTCTAACTCTATCTTACATCTATTATAAATTTATGTCATAAATTATAACGGATGACATAAATACTAACATAAAAAAGACAGATGGATATAGCCATTAGCTGACAAAACGAAGCTAACGTTAGAAAGATAACAATGAACTTGCATGCAAGCATTGGATGATAGCTGTGGTGAGAGTGGCTATATGGATTCGGTAGGGAAAGCATCAATTATCACAGAAGAGAACTAAACCTCTGACACGAAATGCAGCGAACTGGAACGGAGGACTCAGGACTGCCATGGTCGAGCATGAACGATGGATGTGTGATTGGATTTGCTAGAGGAGCTTGAAATCTTGAAAAGAAAAATGAACAGGCTGAACGTATGCTGCCCTTTTTATTTCTCACTCTCTTGACTGCTCGTATTGCTCAACTGATTGCAGGAGACGGTTTTTCGGAAGTTGCATGGTCCGTCGGCAGACATTGCGGTACTCATAATGACAAAAATGAATGGCTTGGCACATAACGGGACCTGTTGAGTGCGTTGACGGGAATTAATATTTTTGCTGCAAGGGCAAATCCTGGACGTACACCCATTGCAGATCTAATGGTTAAGCTAATTTAGGGTGACGTGGCAGGCAAGCCGTGGGAAGAAAGAATTAACACTAATTATACTTAGTGGGTATATAGGTTTACTAGATAACACCCTAAACATTGCTGATCTAAATAAATATCATTGTACATGTGCACATCATTTTTACCTGTGAAAGTGAAAAATATATCATCCACATGTTAATGTCGCCATTGGAAACAGAACAATTATCTATTTACTAATATGCAAATTTAACCATGATCAAAGAACATCAACCATATGTAGTCCTAGTGCAAATAAATTGTAGGGCAATACACAATAAACTAAGTTTAACACAAATTTAGTTAGGGGGGAGAGAGAGATGTGGGCAGGGTAGAAATGCCGATCCTGATTTCTGGTTCTCGTATTAAAAAAAAAAAAGAACCAACATCATTGGAAGGAGAGAGAGAATCATGCTGTTAAAAGATATGTCCCGAGAGTAGAACGCCAGAGAGTGAAGCTCGCAATCAGTCATCACGGACATTGTTAGGATAAAATGTAAAGTTTATGGGTTTCGATCTCACCGTGGAATATGGACATGGCTAGAATGTGCTCGATTTTGCGAAACAATCTCAGAGGTAGAACTTGAACAATGCTAGCACGGATTTCTTTTCCGTAGAAAAACTGGTATGAGGACTAATACTATTGATCTGAGCATATATAATGTAGGAATATGTATAGGTCGATATGCATGTTTTGCCTTCCCAGGTTAATTAAGTATTATTTATGGAAATTGATGGCATGGCAATTGATTAGATTTCATTAAGTAGCATTATAGATGGAATGCGTAGCGGAACTGTGATGACTTCGGTGGAATACGAAGGAGGAGAGAGATAAGATCAGATGATCCGATAAGCAAATATAGAGCTGTCAGCCCTGATCCAACGGTCTGAACTAATTAATTAATTGATTAGAGTGACGTGGCTTCACCACAACACATAAAAATAACAATAATACTATGATGATTATAAATATATAGGATAGAATACCTCCATCGTTTTGAAAACATATGCCCTCGCTACGCAGCCACTTACCATCTCCAACCCTTTATCCTCAGTGAAATAATTTATCTAATTTATGTGATAGTTATTTAATAGTATAAACGATAAAATTAAAAACATATTTTAGAAATATAAGTAGCTTCTATATAAAAATAAACAGTAATTTAAAAAGCATACGCAAAAAACAAAGAAAAAGACAGAAGAAAAAGCGTTCTCCAAAGCCACCCTAGCCCGTGCAGCTGACGAACAAAGCGCGTGGGGGCAGCGGCCGATAGGCTCAAGCGGCAACGGAGTGAGCTCACCTCGCTGGTGGTTGTAAGCAAAAGCAGCTCAGGACCAAGTATACACAGAGATCCACTAGGCCTCCTCTTTCAATCAGCCCCCATTGTTCCCGGTGAAGACAGCAGCTCGTGCGGTTGGTTCGAGGTCGGGAGGTGACGGATGGGATGGCGGGCGGGCGGTGCGAACTCACGCGGACAGCGGCAGCGGTGCAACCACTCCCGGACAGCGAATCAGAGAGATCTCGAGAGGAGGCTAGAAGCAGAACAATGGACGAGCTTGAGCGGCGTGAGAGCGATCGAGCTCGGCCATCTGGTAGGTGCATGTGGAGTGGAGCAAGCTGGGGTATGCACCGTCGACAGTGTGAGTTTGGGATCGAGAAGAAGAAGAAGACGAGGAGGAGGAGGAGGAGGGATTTGATGCTATAAATTTTACCATTGGCACATTTCTAATTTGAGCATAAGTGGAAATAATCCGCCCCAAAGGGGGCATATATGTATTTAATTTTCAACTTTTCATATACAAAAATAATGAGTGAATGTTTTATAGAAACTAATAGTATTACACTTAAAAGGGTTAAAATCAACTTCATGTTTCTGAATAGAATAGTCTTTTTCAAATAAAACACATAATTTTTTCTTTATAAACAATTCATACATCTCCTGCTTATAAATTTAAGCAATCGTGAGGACAAACTCTATATACGTTGATAACATGCAGTCTGCAATACTTACGAAAAATCTTTATGAGAGTTTTTTACGGTGTTTGCAAGGTATTTAGATATATTGAGAGGTGGAACATTATGGACGTTGATAAAGAAAGAGGCAATATATATAATAAAATTATCACAAGTAATTAACTTAGTAAATTATAGGTATTTATTATGAATCTAATACTTAGTCCCGTGCAATCGGTATTGTTTGCTAGAAAACAAAGTAAATCTTCCATTCCGTTGATTGAGTCGATCGATTCAACGTGCACAAGAAAAAAAAAAGGTACAACGATGTCTCCTATCTTGTCCCCCTTCGTTCTTATAGGCTTTAAACTAGTTGCAGCACCGGCATGGCTAAGGATTAAAGAGGAGATGAGATCGGCTGGTTGACTACTAGGTGCAAGTGTATAGGGTAAGATCTTAATGTTATTGATCGGTTAATTGTGTTGTTCACAAATTTCTTTAGATAAGGACCTGAAGCAAGATCTGCTTGTTTTGAATAGGTGCACCGAAAGTAGATAGATAGAGGGAGAAGCTCTAACATAGTTGAGCGTTTGAACAAGAGACGAGATCTTGACATATACAAAGAAGTGCATTGGTAAGATCTACTATGGTTATGGTTATTTGCATAGTTGGTGTCTTTTTTATAAAGTTCACATATCGCTTGATTACTGTGGTAGGATGTGCAATTAGCATATTATGACTATATTTACATAGTTTCTTGTTTATGTAGTGCACAATTCTTTTTTATGTACTGCATGCATATTACATGTTTAATAGGTAGAGTTTCTTTTACAGAGCAATTTGCTAGAGTTTAATTTGTAAAGTGACTGAAGATTTGTTACAGTGTTCTAAAATGTGTATATTATTTCTGGTAGGGTTTGAGCATTGATGGGGGATAATGGAATATCAGTTGAGAACCTATTGGAGTAGAAACAAATTGTCCTCAAGACATTCAACAGTGAGGATGAAGGAATTCACTTCTACCCTAATTATGCTCGGTATAAAGGGTTTAGCATAAGAAGATCCTGCGCTGAAAGAAGAAATGTTGTAAATACCTTATCGTCTTTTAGCTATTCGGTCTAGATGAAGTTTGACCATTCATACTTTTTTTAATTAATGTAATCTTGTGGTACTTTTATATATTGTCAAGTGGATGTGATATGGGTGTGTCTATATTTGCATTGGTTGAACAGACATATCATGCTCAAATGATGCAATTTTACGTAGAGTTCATGTTTTCTAGGGTAAAATGTTAATCTTAAAAGTGACATAAACATTCAGTGATATTTTTAATCGATTATGTTCTTAAAACAGAATATAAATATCAAAAGAATCATGCATATCACGTAATGAAAAATTCAACGAAGAGAATTACGGTCTTGTTGGGAACAAAATGCAAATTTTCATAAAACGATGCAAATGAGAACTTTAACGGTGTCTACATAAGACCACACAAGTAACAATGGTACCACGCAAATTATGAACCACGTACTGACATGGCCAAACAGTACCGATGCGGTACTGATTTTATTTTGGTGACAATTCTACCATTTTTTTCTCTACTAGCAAATTTATCTTTTTACTCTTTATATCTAAGTATCTATTCCTAATGCTTAAGTAATATCTTTGATTGAGGAGTGCCGGATATTTACCCTTTTTGAATGCAAACACAGTAAAAGCTACATGCCACTGATGAAATCTATATTCTCAACCAGCAAAATTGAGTGCGATCTCATTATTTATTTATTCTCTGATATGGAATTTTGAAGTTCACTGTCAACAGTCGTCACTTAGACAAAAATTGGACAAGCTCCAAATGCTACTGCCGACTCAGAAAAAAAATGTGTATGCACGTTTATTTAGTTTATCATTGATTTGAAGGAATTAAAATGACAGATCATTTCATTTGATTTGCAAAGGAAACTCGCTATGGAACAAATGGTGAAAGAACATGGATCCAGATTATCCCTTCAATTAAATTGGAGTATCCTCTTGATCCCACTGCATAGAAGTGTAAGTGCTTTATATCCATCCCACTGTTCAATGGCATCGGTTCAGATTGTTGATCGGAGGGCAGTATTTCCGGGTGGGAGCTGCATGCCATGGTGGAGAACAACAGTTAAGAAAACTGTAATAACCCAGGCAACAAAAACCTGTGTTTATTCATAAAGAACAGAGTTTACAGTTCTTGGAGCATTATGTCCGACGATGCCACTGACAAAACCAGTAAAAGGAGTTCTTTTCCATTTTTATTTGTTCTTGACAGTGGGATGGATATAAAGCACCCTGAAATGGAAAAGTTGCTGAAATGAGAGATGGCCGGGTGCTAAAATTGCAAGAGTATCTCCAGCTAGCACTTATAACAGCATCCACTCTGTGCCAATCTTTGACTGAAACCATGGAAGTTCTTTGCAATTGTTATTACGAGCAACTCACCCAAAGGGAAGCAGTTGATGCTGGCTGGATGCTTAGAACCCAACATTTGCAACAGTGGTGGCTTCAACCTTTACAAAGTCTTCCCTTAATCAGGGTCTCCCCTTAGAACCCAACTTTGACTGAAGAGCCTGAAAGTAGGTGGCAATGTGGAAAGAGGTAGGAACCCTGGAATTGGAATATCTGGTCCTAACCAACCATCGTGGCACCCACCTTGCCACTTGCAGTTGATAAAAGCCCAACATCCATGACTCTGCGAGCAAGGAACCATGGAGCTAGCAGCTTATCTTTTCTTCTATAAATCCAGCATATCACCACCAGAAAGAAACCATGCAATGCAGAAGAAGAAACACTTGCCATAAAATCATGTGTGATGCTCCTGTGGGAACCCTGTGTTCCTCACATCTCCTGACCATTGCTGTCCTCTCCTCTGCCTTGAGCTTTGCAGCTTTCCCTGCCATTTCGTTAGGTGACACGGCTCCAAACAATGGTTCCAACACAGACCTCCAAGCCCTCCTCTGCCTCAAGCTCCATCTCGCCAACGCTGCCGGCTCTCTAGGCTTATGGAGAACGAACGGTTCTCTCAAATTCTGCAGCTGGCCCGGCGTTTCTTGCAGCAAGACGCAGCCGTCTCGTGTCGCCGCGCTGGACCTGGAGTCGTCAGGCCTCGATGGCCAGATACCGCCCTGCATCGCCAACCTCACTTTCATCACAAGAATCCACCTGCCGAGCAATCAGCTGGGTGGCCAGATTCCACCGGAGATTGGCCAGCTGAACAGGCTGAGCTACCTTAACCTCAGCTCGAACAAACTCAGTGGTATGATCCCGAACACTCTGTCTTCTCCCTACCTCCAGACGATTGATCTTGGGAGCAACTCCCTGCAAGGTGACATCCCACCAAACCTGAGCAAATGCTCAAGTCTTCAGAATCTTAACCTGGAGTCCAACATGCTCAGTGGAGACATCCCAGAAGGGTTGGGGACGCTTCGCAATCTTTCAGTTTTGCGCCTTGCTGATAACAGTCTGACAGGCAAGATTCCCCTTTCACTTGGGAGCAGCAATTCCCTTGTCTATGTACAGATCACAAACAACAGCCTCACAGGGCCTATTCCCTCTGCACTGGCTGAAAGTTTATTTCTTCAGGTGTTGGACCTGACGAAGAACAATCTCAGTGGAGAGATTCCTCCTGCTCTCTTCAATGGCACATCACTTCAAAGATTAGTCCTTGGAAAGAACAACTTCATCGGGCCCATACCGGCTTTCCCCAATGTTGACCCACCCTTGCAATATCTTAGACTATCAGAAAACAATCTTGCAGGCACCATACCATCCTCTCTGGGGAATTATTCTTCTCTTGGCTGGCTATTGCTTCAAGGTAACTATTTTGAAGGCAGCATTCCGGTGAGTCTAGGCAGCATTCCAAATTTGCAAGTACTGGACTTGTCTTACAATTTTCAGTTGTCAGGCACTGTCCCAGCCTCTATATTCAACATTTCCTCACTCACATACCTTAATTTAGCAGTCAACAATTTCACTGGGGGCATTCCGTCTAACATCGGGCACACCCTTCGAAGCGTTCGATCGCTGAATTTTCAAGAAAACCAATTGCAAGGCCCAATCCCTCCTTCTCTAGCCAATGCAACCAGTCTTGAGTACCTTAACCTAGGGGCCAATGCATTCAATGGTACTGTACCTTCTTTTGGGTCCCTTGCTAACTTAACCATACTGATTTTGGCCAGTAATCAGCTTGAAGCTGGAGATTGGTCCTTCTTTTCCACATTGACAAATTGCACACAGTTGAACATATTGTCTTTGTGGAAAAACAAAATGCAAGGGAACCTGCCGAGTTCAGTTGGTAGTCTTGCAAATGGCCTAGAGGTTTTGTTTATGAGAGAAAATAAGATATCTGGAACCATACCACCAGAGATAGGTAACCTCACAAACCTCAGGTTTCTTAGAATGGAGCAGAACCTTTTCGTAGGAAATATCCCTGATTCACTTGGAAATCTTGCAAAATTGGGTGAGCTAAGCTTATCCAACAACAAACTTTCTGGACAAATTCCAATGTCGATCGGTAAACTCAATCTGTTGACAGAGCTTGATTTGCAAGAGAACAATTTGAGTGGACCTATCCCTAGATCTATAGGTGATTGCAAAAGTTTAAACACTCTGAACCTCTCGTATAACAGCTTGAATGGGAGCATACCAAAAGAGCTTTTTTCTCTCAACTCCCTTACAAGAGGTTTGGACTTGTCTCACAACCAGATTTCAGGACAGATACCGCAGGAGATTGGTGGCTTGATCAATGTTGGCCATCTAAATTTATCCAACAATTATCTGTTTGGATTAATTCCCAATACTCTAGGTTTCTGTGTCCACTTAGAGTCTCTTCACATGGAAGGTAACTTCCTTGATGGCAGAATTCCAAATTCTTTAAGCAATTTGAGAAGTGTCAGTGAGATTGATCTTTCCCGAAACAATTTGAGTGGTGAAATTCCTGAGTTTTTTCAGTCCTTCAATTCTCTGAAGCTCCTTAACTTGTCCTTCAACGATCTTGACGGTCAAATGCCATCAGGGGGGATATTTCAGAATTCGAGTGAGGTATTTGTCCAAGGAAATAACATGCTATGTTCCAATTTCCCAAAGTTACAACTGCCACTTTGCTTTGGATCTACATCCAAACACCGGCGCACATCCCTTAATCTAAAGATAGTTGGGCTCAGTGTGGCTCTTGCTTTGGTCTTTTTATCATTTGTAGTACTTAATGTTTTCAAGAGGCGTAAGCGAACCAAGCAATCTGATTATCCATCATGTAAGGAGTGGAAGAAATTCTCATACTCTGATTTAGTCAAAGCAACAAATGGTTTCTCCTCAGACAACTTGGTTGGATCAGGCACCTATGGATCAGTCTACAAAGGTATACTTGAGTCTGAACCACATACGCTCGCTATCAAAGTTTTCAAGCTTGATCAACTCGGAGCACCAAAGAGCTTCCTTGCCGAGTGCGAGGCCTTCAGAAACACTCGTCACCGTAATCTTGTCAGGGTGATTTCTGCATGCTCAACATGGGATCATAAAGGGAGTGATTTCAAAGCTCTTATAATTGAATATATGGCAAATGGTAACCTGGAGAGCTTGTTTTATTCCAAAATGAACAGGCCATTGAATTTGGGCTCTAGAATATCAATAGCAGTGGACATAGCTTCTGCACTGGATTATCTTCACAACCATTGCATGCCACCTATAGTCCATTGTGATTTGAAGCCCAGCAATGTCCTTCTAGATGATGTCATGGGTGCACGTCTCGGTGACTTTGGGCTATCTAAGTTTCTTCACAGTTGTAGTTCTTCAAACATAACTAGTTCTACAAGCATAACAGGACCAAGAGGATCAATTGGATACATTGCACCAGGTAACAATTATCTTAATCTTATTATTTTTCATCTGTATAAAAAAATTAATAGACAATGTCTAATGTCTTATTTATTTGTTTTACTTATCCTTTCTTTAAAACGAAAATTTGATGATTTCCTAATAATAAATGCTGTGGGATAATGCAGAGTATGGATTTGGGGGTAAAATCTCAACAGAAGGCGATGTCTATAGCTACGGAATTATCATCCTAGAAATGCTCACAGGGAAACGTCCAACAGATGAGATGTTTAATAATGGTTTGAGCCTTCACACATTTGTGGGAAACTCATTTCCACAGAAGATTGGCGACATTCTTGATCCTGACATCATTCCAAATTTTGAAGAGGAACACTTGGGGCAAAAACTAGACTATGAAAACCATGCGACAGTGGGAATGCTGAGCTGTATTACGCAACTTGTGAAGCTTGGTCTCTCATGCTCCGTGGAGACACCAAAAGATCGACCAACTATGCCGGATGTGTACGCTGAAATAACAAGAATCAAACAAGCATTTTCAGCACTACATGATTGAGGAAAATGAAAAATGTTTCTGTTGTCCACATATCTCTGATGCATTATAGATTTATTGCCTAGGCCTATTTTTCTGAACTAACTGAAAGAAATCTAGAATTTTATCCTCTTTTTGCTGTTTGCAAATTTCATATCCCACATGTTAAGGATAAATGTGTAAAGGATATTTTGACATTTTCGCATGACTTGTATTCAATGTATATGCTCCTTGAGCCTATCTCAATGCATATAGTAAAATTCCTAATTCCTAATTTCATCACATGATATCAGAGCAAAGGTTAGCTCAAGCAGTCAATCGACGTCCTCGCCAGCCGCCGCCGCCGGCTCGGCAACCCCATCACATGTCGGCCTCATCAATCTGTACCGTAGCTTCAAGCAGCAGTAATCATTTTGGCTTCTCGTTGTCAGCAAGCAGCAGTAGTGTCGTCCAATTTAATTTGTGTTCAAGCGGCAAGCAAATAGCAGCAGAGAAGCCCAGATCGAAGCTCTGCTCTCCAGCTCTCAGCCTACAACTTGTCTTCAAGCAGCAGCAGCTAGATCCACAGCTCGTCGTCGCCCATGGCCCATCCATGCTCGCCCATCTGTGCTCAGATCTGAAGCAGTCCTCTGATCCATCTTCGAGCACAGCAGCTGGTTCGTCTTCAAGCACCAACAACAGCAAGCCATCGTCAAGCCATCCCCTAATCTTCCTCGGTCAGATCGGCCATCGTTGGGCCTCTCCCCAACCAGATCAGCCATCACTCCTGGCATCGCGCCATCAACTCTGCGGTGGTTCGTCGTCCTCCGTCGCGCGTCGTCGTCCACCTGCCGTTGTCGTCCAGGTCCGGGCCATCTCCCACTTCGTCTCCCCTTCATCATGCTCTAACCCTTGTACTGCTACTACCAAAAGCACCCGGTCGACTTCTTGTTGCTCGGTCTGCTTACCGTTGCCATCCATCTATGCATTTGGTATGACATGTGCCTTACCGTATTCTCTATCTGTCAGCTACACTTTCATATCTATTATGGCATATGTCTTGCCGATTACTGCTAACCGCTGCTTATCATCTCAATCTTGTCTTGTTACTTGAACATTGTGTCTTACTGCTGCATATTTACTAGTGTCCTCATCGTCCTTTTGCTAGTATGTCAGTGTCCTCTCTAAATTAACATTATGTGTTTTAGTCATCAATTTCTTTCAATTTCTTATGTTTGCTATCAAGCACATCCAAATTTATACGGTTTAATTTGTCAAAGTCATGCTACATCATCACTAACTCCATATTAGAATTATCTTTACTCTCCGTCAGAGCTGACCTTCGTCGTCATCTTACAATCATAACTAATTTCTCGTTGAAGTTGGTCTATCATATTCCTAACTTTAAATATAAACTTTAGATGTCAACCTAGTATTTAGTTTTAAATACAATATTATTATATACACATTGCATTTGAGTAGAGGTGTTAAAAATAAATATATAAATGGTATTTTGGTATTTTTCGCATGCCTTGTATTCTAACATATATGTTCATTGACATACAGTAAAATCCTCAATTCCTAATTTCATCGCACCACAAATAAAGTCGAGTTTGATATTAAACTTTTGAGTAAATACATTTGTGATGCATAAATTTACGTGATGGGTGTAAATTGGTACATCTTGTAAAATACTTATTCCAGTGCAACAATCCGTATGAATAATCTAGGTCAAACTTATCAGATACGATGCTTATTGATTACTCGTCGGCTTGCAATACGGATGTTCCAACCCCAACCCATGTTAACAAACATGTGATTTCTCACCCAACCAGTTTACAAATAGCTACCATGTCATCCATGGACAGTATGTGGGGATCCACAGCTGCTTAGCTTGGCAAACTTGGTTTGCCAGGTGGCTAGAGGCAAAACTTGCTAACTTAGCCCCCTTTTGAATTTTGGCACCGTTGCCTAAAGTATTTACTAATTCATTAGCTGAGCTCTTTTGTGATATGCAATGATCCGGTGATATTTGTGTGCATTAACTATTGATATTGAGATTAGTACTTAAAAGTACTGTAGGTTTGTGGTTTCCAAAACTAGGGGCTGACATGAGGTCGTACACCCATACCTTCTACCAACAGATGCAGAAATGGAGCCTTTGCAGCTGCCACTGAGCATGATAAATCAAACTCAATCAGCTCCAGCCATTTGTAGTCCGCTTTATCCAAAATTGATCTTTGGTTGATGCCATGTATAATAATCTATCAGTACATCGGAATCGTGGAACGAAAAGAGATCCAAAAGCCACACATGTTTTACTGTGGTGAGACGTGTGCTATACTGACTCCCACATTGCTCTCAACATTACAAGTTGGATAACTCCGCGAAGCAGAAATATTGGGCAAGATATTATGCCCCCCATGAGAATTGAGAACCATAAAGCTGATTTGTCGGTAGGTGTGCTAAACAGAACCAAATTAAAGTCACAAATTACGATGATTCCATCAATATTAAAGTAATAAATTACGAAACGCTGATTTGTATGTACGTGCACTAAACATCACCAAATTAATCCTTACAAAGCAGGACGTATCATTTTTCGAAGGAAGCTGTATTCTCATATTAATTAGTGGTAGTACCAAACCAATGGAATGAACATGACATGACATGCAACTGTGATCAAGGCTCAACATCTGCTTCAGCCTCGATTCCCTAGAGAGATCGGAGATCAGCACACCGCACTTTCCTTTACTCACCTATGAGTGAATTATTTTGTTTCTTTTTCTATCGACTTCATTTTCTAGCATTTCCACTAGGTGCCATTTTTATGTTTGGTCGTTCCTTTTTCTTACAGTTTGCAGCCCAAGCAAAGGAATATATATATATATATATATATATATATATATATGACTGAAGCAAGCAGAGGAATATTAAAGAATGGAAGACATATTGACCAGGAAGACATGTCTATTATGAATTCTGACATTTTATTTTGCTTAAGCTGTCTTACAGAAGTTTTGTGAGGCAGACATACAACGGTACATGTTCACAGGCTAGATGAGATGAGCTCTTTACTTCTGATTTTTCTACCATTGCTCACCGTCACCAGCAACACACCAAACTTAGCTGACTTAAGAGCCCATTAAACACTATAATAATTGGAGAAGGGGAACGCTTACTTTCATTACTTAGTCAGTGTTAGACCACTAAACCACATGATCCGATCTTTTTTTATAGAGTTAAAGTTTTAATCTCATTGTATATATTCTTACATGGTATCAGAGCAAGTCTAGACCTTTTTGATACGCTAGCTTTCTCCCACCAGCGAGCCGATCTTTTTCTCCCCGTCGTCGATGTTTCTTTCCGTCGCCGATCTTCTTCCCGCTACTCTCTCCTCACTCTCTCGTCTAAGTTCCTTTCTTCTTTTCGTCTTCTCCGCAGACGTTTTTTTCTCCTTTCCACCTCCACGTGACAAGGTGACGGTCTCCATCCGCCTCCTCGTCTCGCCTTGCACCCGTCTTCGCCCTTCTTCTTGCTCCATGCATCCTTTCTGCTCCGACACCGACACACCTCTGCGCTCGTCATCACCATCGGCTGAACTCATCCGCCCTCCCATCGGCTGGACCTGTCCATCCTCTATCGGTTGGAATCCTCCCTCGGTTCCTGCTTTTCTGACACGCTCAACGGCTCTCAGACGCGAACCTTCTCCCCTCACGTCCGAGCCAATCTGACGTGTCCACGTGTCCACGGACACGAATCTCTACCTCCTGGACGCAAACCTCTTCTCTTCGCGTTCGGCCCCTCTCTGCCTTTTTCCCGTCTGCTCCACTCCTTAGCCTCCACGAGTCCACGGACGTGAATCTTCTCTTCACGGACGTGAATCTTCTCTTCACGGACGTGAATCTTCGCACGTCCGTGACCCAACCACTCTCTGACCTACCTACTCTACCACCACATTTTTTCCTCACCTGCTCCGCTGCCTACTCCACATCGGCCAACCACTCCCCATCGGCTGGTTGGTCCACTCTCTATCGGCTTCTCATTTCTCTAATCAATCGATCTCTCTTCTCATCGGCTTCTTTCCATCGGCCTCTTACTCCCATCGGCTTCTTGTCCCTATTCTCCTTTTGTCATGGCTACCGAGTCCGCCCTCAGCTCCGGCACTCTCCCAGTCATCAAAATCTGCTCCGGCTCTCGGTGCCCCAGACCACATCTCGGGCACCACCTCGCCGATCTTCTCACCCCCCTACGCTGCTGTGAACGTGAAATCTCACGTTCCTATCTCTCTTGACCTTAACGCCAACTACTCCAAGTGGGTTTTCTTCTTTAAATCCCTCTGTGGAAAGTTCGGCCTACGGTCACACATTGATGGCTCTACTCCACCTCGACCCGATGACCCCTAGTGGTACATCGCCGAGTGCTGCGTGCGCAGTTGGCTGCTCGGCTCGGTCGATGACTCTATCCTCGACCTCGCCATGGAAGATACCGACCTCACCGCCTGGGATCCCTTGGTGGCTATCGAGCGGATCTTCCTCGCAAACAATCAGCCCCACGCCATCTTCCTCCTCAACGAGTTCCATTCCATGATACAAGGAGACTCCTCTGTCTCCTCATACTGCCAGCGTCTTAAGGTCAAGGCTGCTGCTCTCCAGGATGTCGGCCACCCTGTGGCCGACTCTCAACTCGTTCTCACCCTTCTACGAAGACTCAACCTCCGCTTCTTAAACACCGTCGACGACATTGCCAACGCCACACCCCTTCCGTCGTTTGCCCAGGCCCATGACATGCTAGTTCTTAAAGAACTCCGTCTGACCAACGACAAGAAGACCGTGGTCTACATCACTCTCCTCACTGCAGCCGATAATGACTATCGAGCATCCTGCGCTGCCACTCCCTCCCACAGCTCTGGCGGCCATGGCTCTAACCATGGCAACACAGCCCACACCAGCAAAGGCAAGGACAAAGGCAAAGGCAAGAACTGGCACGGTCCGATGCAATCACAACCTGTTTCAGTCCCTGCCCAACCTACCGATCCCACGGGTTCGTGGCTCTGCTACAACCCCTGGGCACCCCAGCCCCAGCCACGTAGCCCCATCAGATGGCAACCAGGGGTCCTCGGTGCCCATCCTCAGGCCCACATGGCATCGGCTCCCATTTTACCACCTCAACCGATCCTACCGACACCACCCACCCAGTCGGTTCCCTTCTAGAACCAGGCTGGCCTCATCGTCACCCTTAACCAGATGACGCTCCAACCACAACACCTTTGGGTGCTGGACTCTAGGGCGTCCTCCCACACGACGTCATCGGCTGGTATACTCCGTTCCTGTCATCCCTCTTTCTCCCCCTTTGTCACCATCGGCAATGGCCACTCTCTTCCTGTCCAATGCCGTGGTGACTCCTCTCTGTCTACACCCACCACTAACCTCCCCCTTCGCAATGTCCTTATTGTACCCTCCCTTATTCACAATCTCGTATTTGTTCGCCAATTCACACGAGATAACAATTGCTCAATCGAATTTAACGATTCGGGTTTCTCTGTAAAGGATATCCCAACCCAGTGACAGATTCTTCGCTACAATAGTGGCGGCGACCTCTACACCATTCCCACTGCGCCGTCTACTCCACACGCCAGCGTCGCCCTCTCTACCAACCTCTGGCATCTTCGCCTCGGCCACCTTAGCCCCGACGTTGTCGCCAACCTCTGTTGCAGCACCTCCATCCAATATACCTACAGCAGCTCCACAGTTTGCCACTCGTGTCAACTTGGCAAACATGTGTGTTTTCCATTTTCTAGTTCTCTCTCTTATACCTCGCGACCGTTTGAGCTTATACATTGTGATGTATGGACTTCTCCAGTTAAAAGTATCTCCGGTAATCAGTATTACCTTGCCATCCTTGACGATTACACACACTATTATTGGACTTTTCCGCTCATCAGCAAATCCGAGGTCGTCTCTCACCTCACTAACTTCACCACCTACGTTTCTATCCAGTTCAACCTCCCCATCACGGCTCTACAAGCCGATAACAGTACGGAGTTCGTTAACCGTACTGTTACAACCTTCCTTACCTCACAATGCATCCATCTACGCCTCTCCTGCCCCTATACCTCTCCCTAGAACGACAAGGCCGAACGCCTCTTTCGCACCCTCAACAACATAAGTCGCACTATGCTGCTTTATGCCCACTTACCTGTAACTTACTGGGCAGAAGCACTAACCACTGCGACTTACCTCCTCAATCGGCGCCCGTGTTCCTCCGTTCGCCACAACGTTCCATACACTCTTCTTTACCACACAGCGCCCGACTACTCCCACCTTCGCGTCTTCGAGTGCCTCTGCTACCCAAACCTCACCGTCACTGCTTTGCACAAACTCGCTCCCTGCTCCACCGCCTACATTCTCCTCGGCTATCCCTCATCTCACAAGGGATACCGATGTCTCGACCTTCAACCGACGGGTCATCGTCTCTCGTCATATTATCTTTGGCCTGCTTAATCTGAGATCCTCATCTAGCGATCTCGACTTCCTTCTCAACAATACCGTGCCATCCCGATCTCCTCCACCGTTCTCCCCATCGGCCCCCTCATCGGCCACTGCTGAGGACTTACCTTTCAGCTATCCCACTACTATTCAGTCCGATGTTCCTCCCATTGGACCCCCTATCAGCCTCACTACTCTCATCGGCTTCGGCCGATCCTGTTCTCTTTCCATCGGACACCTTACCCCTATCGGCTCCTCAGTCCTCATTGGCTCATCCGCCTCCATCGGCTCCTCAACCTCTATCGGCTCCCCCCTCCCTATCAACTGCTCCATCTCCGTCGGACCGACTGAACTGATCGGCCTATCCAACTCCATCGGCTTAGGCCGATCTAGTTCCCCCTTTCCTCTCATATACAGTCGCCGATCCCGAGCCGATGATACCCCTCCCCAACCAGTTCTCCCCACCTCTACCACACTCCCATCGGCTCCCGTCCCTCCACCTCTCATATGCACTCGCTCACACACTAGGTCTCTCCACCCCACCAAGCGTTACGGGCTCTTCGCCGTCCATAGCTCTATCTCGCCCATCCCGACGACTTCTCGTTCCGCCCTGGCCGACCCTCAGTGGCGCGCGGACATGACCGACGAGTACAAGGCCCTCATGGATAACGAGACCTGGCGCCTCGTCCCCTATCCTACCAGCATCAATATTGTGACCAGCAAGTGGATCTTTAAGCACAAGTTACACGCCGATGGCTCGGTTGCCCGTCACAAGACACGCTGGGTAGTTCGGGGTTTCTCCCAACGCCCCGGTGTTGACTACGACGAGACTTTCAGTCCTGTCATCAAACCCGCCGCCATCCGGGTTGTTCTCACCTTGGCTGCCTTGCACTCCTGGCCGATTCATCAGATTGACGTGAAGAACGCCTTTTTTTCACGATCATCTTACGAAAACGGTCTACTGCCAGTAGCCCCTAGGCTTCATCGACCCCTCTCGTCCCGACGATGTCTGCCTCCTTCAACGCTCTCTCTACTGCCTCAACCAAGCCCCTCGCGCCTAGTACCAGCGTTTTGCTGCCTACCTTCGGCACATCGGCTTTGTAGCCTCTGCGTCCAATAGCCCCCCATTCACTCTTCACATCGGCAACGCTACCGCCTATCTCCTTCTATACGTCAACAACATTGTACTTACAGTGTCTTCGACATCCCTCCTACACCAGATCATGGCTCGACTCCACTCTGAGTTCGCCATGATCGATCTTGGTCCCCTCCATCAATTCCTTGGCATCTTCGTTACCCGTTCTTCTCATGGGCTCTTTCTTTCCCAGCGCTAGTACGCCATCGATCTTCTCTAGCGTGCGGGCATGGCCGATTGTCACCCCACTGCCACCCCCGGTTGACACTCGAGCCAAACTCTCTACTACCGATGGCACACTCATCGCCGATCCCTCTCAGTATCGGAGTCTTGTCGGTGCTCTCTAATACCTCACCCTCACACGGCCCGACCTCACCTACGCCGTCCAGCAAGTGTGCCTCTTCATGCACGCTCCGCGCGAACCTCACCTCGCGCTGCTCAAGCGCATCCTACGCTACTTGAAGGGCATGCTCTCCAGCGGGCTACATCTCAACTCCAGCCCCATCGACTTCCTTACCACGTACTCAGACGCAGACTAGGTAGGCTGCCCCCACTCTCAACGCTCTACGTCCGGCTACTGCGTCTTTCTCGACGACACTCTAGTCTCCTGGTCCTCAAAACGTCATACTACAGTGTCACGGTCCAGCGCCGAAGCCGAGTACCGCGCCGTCGCCCACGCCGTCGCCGAGTGTTGTTGGCTTTGCCAGCTTCTCTAGGAGCTCCATGCACCCTTCTCCTCTGCGACCGTTGTCTACTATGACAACGTCAGTGCTATTTACATGACCGCCAATCCGGTTCATCATCGACACACTAAGCACATAGAGATCGATATCCATTTTATCCGTGACAAAGTTGCACTAGGACAGGTTCGGGTGCTCTATGTACCATCGACGCACTAGTTTACCGATATATAACCAAAGGCCTGCCCACGCCTTTGTTCACCAGTTTTCGGTCCAGTTTCTGCGTTCGTTCCCCTCCCGCTGCGACTGTGGGGGGCGTTAGACCATTGGACCACTGGGCTGCATATATATAGATCCGACTTTCCTGTATAGAGTTAGGGTCTTAGTCTCACTATACACATTCTTACAGTCAGGAATTCAGGATGTTTGGGCGGGCTCCACCTTCCAATTCTCCATTAACAACAGAATCACTATGGTTTTTGGGCTTTTTCTCACAGCGTTATACTACAATTGAATTGTTCCACCTGCACATCCCAAACGAAGAACATAGAGAAACATACGTTAATATTTGCAAATTGACAGTTGAAAGATGTTATCTTAAAGAATATGAGAACATCAAAAGATGTCTCAGCCACATAAGTTTCATGAATATTGAAACACCAAATTATAACCGTTATTTAGTACTTGGGATGCCTGACAGCATACCATTAGCAAAGAACGGTTACATTTAAGTATAACTTCTCCAAGCTTGGAAAGCATCTCATCAAGTTGACAACCTTAGACACGTTAAGCGAAATCACATGGACAGCTAAAATCTTCATATTGCGCATCACCTCTCTCAAACTTTTGAACTTTAACTCCCTTTAACAAACATGTAATGTAGCATGACATTAGACCATAAATAAGTGCATATAATGTAAAATTCCTCCATGCCAACTTAGAAGTTACAAGCCTTGTTAAGGTGATAAGGACAAGATTTTATGGTTACCTTAACAACTGTGGTGCCAAATGTGAATATGGAGGGTCTCGATTGATCAGAATTGTAACCTACTGTCTCCAATTTAGGCGCAGAAATTATCAATATACGCAGGCTATGGTGCACTCCAAGATGGACCAACTTTTCAAGAAGAGAGGCGTCCTCAATGATGAGTTCCCTAAATTTGATCCCCAATTTGCCCAGTGCAACATAATCAAAACAGTCGGTGTCCACACCAATGCCTCTAAGGCTAGGGGAGTTGATCTGAACACAACGGAAACCGACGCTGCGAAAAAGTAGCAAGCATTCCAGGACAGGGCAGCCGGCAATCATGGTGTGCAGCGAGCCCTCCGAGATGTTGACATCCTCAAGTCCGAGATGCTTGAGCTGGGGGAACTGGAGCGTTTGGACGGTGGCGTCCGGGAGATGGCATTCACAGATGGTGGCAACACGGAGGCTGCAAGAGAAGCGGAAGGTCGACGCCGGTGTAGGCGCCTGCGGCACAGCAGTTCGTTTCAGAAAGTACCGGTTGCTCAGCCACTCGCTGAAGAACTCAAGCTTCTCAAGGTAGTCGACGACGGCGGATCGGAGCCAGGCGTCGACGGCGTCGGGCTGGCACAGGACGCGGTGAGCGGGGACGCACAGGCGGTGCCAGGGGCCTGGGTGGGTGGAGAGGATGCGGGAGACGACGCCGGCGAAGAGGGCCGCTCGGGGTGGGAGACTACAGTAGTCGAGGTTGAGCGGCATGGAGCGCCAGATATGCCGCCACCGGGAGGCGAGGGTTTGCGTGCAGCCGGATGAATTTTTTACATTTTAACCATTTTAAAACATATTTTACAAATATATAAAAAAACTTCAATAATAAAAAATTGACACTAGCGTAGAATTCTAATATCTTATGTTAGTTGACGCTAATACTAATAATAGAGTGTCCAGCTCAGCGCTAGCTATACAAGCAATGTGCTTAAGGGTTATCGCCAATATCATTGGCACCGATACTAGCCTTTTCATGTTGCCCCACTTCTTCTTTTCTTTCATCCCCTTCTTCATCTTCATCCTCCTTTAGCTTTTTCCACAGGTTCAAGCTCATAGCAATCTTAACCTCTCTCCTTTTATGTCTAATCGTCTTAAATCTTATTGGATTTGAAATTAATTTTTGTCAATTTTTTTTATGAAATTGTCAAGCAAGATATCCTCATCCGTTCCCTCTTGATTTTTTCAGTTTTGTTGATTTATTTTAGATAATGAGATGAAACTCTATAATGTAAATTTAGTTAACATTTTTGAATTTTTACTTTAGATTGGTAGAATTGAGGCTAGTATGCATGTATGGATTATATATATTTGATTGGAGACTTGTATGTAGTGTTTCTATCAATAACTTTTAGATAGAATCTAAACCCTAAAATTTATATTTGTGTAGTTTTTATGAAATTACACGCTCGCTTTTCTCTACGATTTTGATTTATTTTAAGGACTAGTGGTTAGGCATATTGTGTTGGTATTGAGCAAATGCCTAAAATGAAAAAAGGACATGAGAAGGCGAGAATGAATAGTGGGGGTGAGGAGGTATTAATGTTGTTGCTTGGATTGATTGGTGTTTGTATTTTTTTTATTATTATAATTTTTTTATATTTGTTTCATGTAAACTGATAAAAGCTTTACTTAAATACAGGATGACGCTAGAGGAAATCTTCCACGAGTACCTAGTGTTGATGATTATTACGAGCAGAGACATCATGCTCGACGGATCATGAGGCACCATGTTAATTTACAATCGCATTGATTTTTTTCTAAACTTTACATTTTCTATGTAGTTCCTTTATCCACTCTAAGTGCACACAAGATAGTATGAAACTAAGACTAATGGTACAAAGATGGTAGAGACTAGATCAAACGCGCAAACAGAAGAAACGGACAAATCCATCGGCTATTGAGCTGATGAGTGAAATTTTTTAAAGATATATGTACATTGGCTGAGAAGCTGATACACTGGACATGAGGCTCAAAGAAATCACTAAAGATGTACGTATATCGGGTGAGCAGCTGATACACTAAGTATGAAGCTCTGTATATATAGATAACTCCTTAGGTGGCCTTTCCGAGAAAACGTTGTGTAAAGATCTATCAGATTATGACTCAATGTACTTTTAATAATTTAGTAGGTCGGATCTAACCAATACAGCAAAGATCGATAACAGCGAAAGAGCATGATAAGCCGATAGAACCTACATGGACGTGACGTGGTATATTCGATCCGACTAAAAGATCGAACCTAACTGATGTAGTCTTAGAACGGATACATCAAGATAATAACAGGACTTACCATTTCGCTAGAGTTTGAAATTAACCGATACAGCCCCGCATCGAGAGCAAAAAACCATAAGTAAAAAACCTAGATAAACTAGAGTGGTGATGTCCCAAATTGTATAAAATGAGATGAATAGGTATATATTTATATACTGAAATTATAAGAGTCTGTCATGGTTATAAGCTCCAGATATTATTTTCTAAAATATAAAAGAAAACTAACTCTAAAAAATTAATAAAATCTATCAACAAAACTAACTACACTTACTTATCATATAAGATATATTTTATATACAAATAAAATTACCTACCATTCCACGACTTTTCTTTAGATTCAATCCTATTTAAATAATTTTTTATCCGAATCTATTCTTATATCAATAGCTAAACCGCTTGACTCCTGCTCTATCGACTAATTCCGTTTACTTAACAAACCATCAACATATACTGCCGCTAAAACTAGTCTATTTTTCCCACTCAACCTTTAACAGTCTATAACTTTTGAACTGTATATTGGATTTAAAATCAGTTTGCACCAATATTTTCTATTCAAAATATACAACAAAATGAGCCTAATATTGAACATATTCCGACATTGATTTTTCTTTGAGTTTTTGGGCCCACATGTCATTGAGCCATGATGGGAAATCATTTTAGTAATATTTAATCTGGGAAATTTTGATACAAAAATTCATCAAACACCGCCGACAACATCCTTAGCCCCAACCGCCTCAAAACTTCAATTCGCCGCCATCGCACCGTTGAACATCACAACTCCACCTTGTTGTCCTCTCACAAGCCCTGTCGCTGGCAGCCACGTGAATGCCGATGACGTCGTGTTTTTCCACCATCGACTGGCTTGGCGAAGTGTGATGGCTGCAGAGTGGTACTTAAACCGACTGTGTGTGAAAATATAGCTATTAACCTGATCGTTCGAAAATACGCTTCACCTATGGTGGGTGATGCCCTCTGGCATACTTCACAGTCGGTTGTTCTTATGGGCCGCCTCTGCATTTTGAAGTCCACTAGAGAAAATCATTTATTAGTACTGGCACCGCACTTTTATTAGCTCATCAATGAGTGAATTATTTTGCTTCTTTTTTTGTCAGACTTTATTTTCTAGCATTTCCATTAGGTGCCCTTTTTATGTTTGGTCGTTTCTTTTTCTTACATTTTGCGGCCCAAGCAGAGGAATTTTTTTTTTACTGAAGGCTGAAGCAAGCAGTGTAATATTAAAGAATGGAAGACATACATCCAGTAATATTGACCACGAAGACATCCCATGTCTATTATGAATTCTGACAATTTATTTCACTTGATCTGTCGTACAGCAGTTTTGTGAGGCAAACATACAACGGTACATGTTCACGGGCTAGATGAAGCTCTTCACTTATGAAGCAATCCACAGTGTCCCTGATGGTTACATCGAATGGAGTGAAACGAATACCCAAGTCGATCAGTTTTTTGGAGGGGTCACCACCCACCCCCTCCCTTGCTTATCCTCCTTGATTCTGTTGTGAGAAGAGACGAGATTAGCAAAGTGCATTTCACCCAATGGATTAAATGATGGTGTTTGGGGAAAATGTTTGACCTTTGAACTGGGGAGCTCAGGGAAAAGATGAGCGACATTGTTGGTGAAATCAACCAAGCGTTCAACGGATTCCATGCATAGGTGGCGACCCCGTGCCGATGGGCTCTCATACAGCGCTATCAGGGCGTGCGCCACGTCTCTGACATCGACGCAGCCCATCTATAAGCCCATGTCCGACCTCTGGCCTGGGTAGTTTCCACAGTTCGGAACTACATTGTTGGATTTGTTGGATGCAAATTTGTAATTCAACGAAAACGCAAGTGAATTTGGCTGACCTTCCAGCAGCTGCAAAAACCAATGGAGACTACCGTTGAGTGATGGCGTCATAAAAGGGCCCAGAACCATCCCTGGATTGATCAGGGCCAGCTGCAATCCCTCCCTGTCGGTGAAGTCCCATGCAGCCCTTCTCTGGCAGTGTTTTGGACACGTTGTACCAGAGCTGCATTGATCTCAAAAGAAAAGAAGAACAGTAGTTTCATTCATACCAGGCAGAAGCAGAAGAGCACAAGAACCAACCAGAGTATTTTTGGTATGGCCTGGAATGCACACTAAACGCTGAACAGTCAGTTATTCAGCTCATTGTTATATCATTTCCTTCCCCCCTTTTCACAACAAACTACACTCGAGAGGCACCATTGCTATGCTCTAAACAGATTACTGGGAAGACTTTAATGTACTTCTTAAATTGAAAGACTACACATGCAATAAGCGATTTATTTTACTACTAAAATACCTACAAATTATTGATTTAGCTAATGAATTAAAATTTTAATTATTAAAAAACTAGATTAAGATAATTACGAATGATCAAGCTTGAAGATGTACTGATCTTCACGTGGACTCTAAGTAAATAATGGGATTCACTTGGTCCAGATTTTTTTAACACAAAAATAAGATTCAAGCAAATAGTGCAAAAATAAACCTATCTTAAAAGACTTTTATCTCTCCAGATTTTACTCTAACACATTATAAAAATTGACTCACTTTTTTCATCACAGATCAAGATCTAGACTCACACCACAAGTATATAGAAGGAATGAGGTAATACTTAGAATTTAAATTGTGGTATAGAATTTAAATTACAGATTTTAAATTGAAATGAGCAAATTAATATTAAAATAAACACTATTTTATTGATTAAAATATATTTATAAAGCTTACAAAATTCTCTTTAGGAGCCCTCAAAAATTCTCCTAACTTCATCTTATTTTCCTTTAAAAAAACTCTCTCTAAATCTCTCATTAATTCCCTTACAAGTTTCTCGAAGATGCAAATGCTTCCTTTTATAAGTCAAGGGTAACTATAAAATCATTAAGCCAATGACCAAAATACCTCTAAAATAAAACCATAGCTCAAATACAATATCAGGCATTAATCTAATCTTTATATACGTAGCAAACACTCTATATCGTGGCAAGTAACCAAACACACAGAGGGCCGCACGAGCCAACCGACTGGCCACAGAAAATCTGCCGCCCCTTGGTCGCATCTCTCCCTGGGACAGCCTATTGCAGACGTGTGTTCGAGGAGGGATCACGTGCGGCCATGCTCCCGCACGCACGCTCGCTGCTGGCTAGACCCGCCTCTCAACGCTCATGCGTATGCCGTGCTAGGCCACGCCACCACCTCCGTGCGCACCAATCGTTCGCGCGACATGCTGGGCTGAGCCGCACCGTACGGCGTTGTTGCCATCGTCGCTCGTGGATCATCCCGCGCCGCGCGCTTTGCTCGCTAGGTTGCCGCCTGGGTCTCTGCTGTTGCCGAGCCAACGCCGCCTAGGACGTTGCTGTTGCTATTGGGCCGATTTGTTCGTGGCCCGTCTCTTTCTCTCTTCTTTTTTCTCCCTGTTTTTCTTCGCGAATTTTCGCCACTTGCATACATCTTGTAAAACCTATTAAAAAGCCTCGTCACACGGTGCTCATCCATGTGTCATCTTATATTCAACTTTATTACCTAGCATTTTTAATTGCTTTAGATCTTAACTCCTCTTCGAGCCTAATTCCAATCCACCCTTAACTAAAATTAACCTCCAAATACCTGCACACATATCGAGCAAACAAATCATAGAAAATAAATAGTGTAACTAACGTACATTAGTAATACACACTCTTGTTGACAACAGACGAGTTTTTAAACCAATTTTTTAACTAGTATCATAGCTCAATTACCAATTTTCTATTATAAATACATAAATCAACATATGGTTTTATATAAACACATAATAACCTAATATGTTGTGACACCACTGAATTTACTCTCTCATTGGTGAGACCGTGGGGGTGGGAATGCCAGATGCATAACAGAAGCAAGCTGGGCCGGTGATAATAGAGAATCAGCAAGTGAAAACTTGCTCAGTACGTTCAGAACTTTCATCTTCTGCAACTCCTTCCTTGACAGAGCATCAGTTCATGAGCAGGTGAAAACTTGCTCAGTAGAGAATCAACCTCTCTTTCCAATCAAATAGAATCACGGCTGTCCAGCAAGTTCACTATAAAATTATCAAACGTACGTACCCTCTTGCATGGATACCTCGAGTACACCATTAGTCACCAGCATGTTGTTCCACTACATGGAACTGTAAAATAATATATTTCTAGAAACTCTACGAATTTAACAAAAACAGAAGTGCTTTATAATATTGTTCGCCATAAAGATGCTTGGTAAAATGTTAAATTAAATAAATTTTAATGAATGAGTAAAATGCATGCCCCGGTCCTTAAATTTGGACCGACGTACCACTTATATTCATAATCATGTAAATCACATGATTAGATCTCTAATCATGCTTTAATATATTAAAGCAAGTCTAATGTGTCTTTGACTTGGTATAACCGTCGACATGGTTGTCCATGGTAGCTAAAACATTGTATTTAGCCCCTCTGGAGCCCACTCAACAATAAATTTGTATCTAGCATGCTCGCTCCAGAAAGGTCATCTTTCTCTTTTGCTTTCTCCTCTCTCGATTCAAGAGGGGTTTTTATTTCTCCTCTCTAAAATTAGGGAGGGGTGACTAGGGCGACACGGAACGGGTGTTTTGGAGGAGAGGCATGAGGCAAAGTGTAGCGAGCGAAGGGTGTCCAAGAGGTGAGGAAAGTGTGGCACCGCCATGGCTTCTCCAAGCAACTCATTGTCTTTAAGTCGCTAGAGGAGAAGGCCCAGTGCCATCCTCTCTAGCAACTACGCAGTGGAAGTCGAAGTGGTGGAATATTGTGGGAGTTGAAAGGCTCAATGTATATTTGGGTGTGCACTATAGTGAGGAAGGGCTACATGCAAAAATTATTGCACAAGTGGTCTTTAGAAGGTGTTGAATGTAAAGTTTTGGCCGCTGTGAATAGCCACATCGGCGATCGTACCCAGTCAAAGATGTTTTGGACCTGTTTTGATGTATTAAACCACAATTACAGGCCTAACTATTTGATTTAGATGCTTATGAACCAAAACGTTGTTATAAATTTAAAAACCGACTATGTACTTAAGTCAATTGTAATTCCAAGTTTAGAAAGAAAAGTTACAACAAACTAATAAACTGACAAATACCTGAGTCCGTACCTCCTAGAACAATGATCCATGCAAACAAGAAATGAAACTATGCCAGACAACATTTGAACAAACCACGTTTGAGGACGAGCGATGATTATTTATGTACTTGTTCAATTACAAGGGGCCATTGCTGGTGAGCAGGGGATGATGGGTCCAATGTCCTCTTTTCTCCTCATTTACTGAGGTAAGAGGGCCAGTGAGGAGGGATCAATTGCTGCTATGCTAAGGGGTTACACTAAACATTGCCGTGCCCGAGGAAGGAAAGGGGTGGAGGAAGAGGCAGTGGCCCAACAGAGTAGCACTAATGAAGACGAGAGATGGCAAGGGGAGCCAAGAAGTATGTCAGTGTCGAGATCTAAAGGGTGTTTCCCACACCAGGGAGCACTGCTATGGATGGGGAACGAGACCTATTGGCATGTGGAGGGAATGCTCTTCGCAGGTCCACCGCCCACCGCTTTCTTCTCACTCGTTGACTTCCTCCTATTCACCTCCGGGGAACGAGACCCTTGGTACCTCTCCTTTGCATGCTTATGGCACAAGCTACAGGGGAGCAAGGAAGGGGAGGCGGTGATGGAGGCAGTCAGACGGTGGGGTAGAGGTCGACCAATGATGCTGGGAGATGAGTGCATCGAACATTGCACAATAGAGAGGAGATATACGCAAATGATTGTGTGGAAGGATCGTGGGAGGGATCTTAGCCCCTAAATCTAGACTAAGTCATCACCACCATTATACTCTTTTTAAGTAGTACTTTAAAAAAAAATACTCATGTGTTACAACGGGAGATCTCTCAATCTCCCATGTGAAATCAAATGCTAGCAACAGTGCCCCTCCGCGAATTACAACGCTATCTTGGAATCATTAAAACCGTCAGAACCAACCATATACTCCCTACGTCCATATAAGTTAGCATTCTTTGTGTTTCAAATTTGTACATAAATAGAAGAATTTTTAGAGGTGAACACGTCTTCTCATCCACCCATCAAACCATCCCCAAGCAGGAAGCGCCGGCCGTGAATCCTAGCAATAAGAGTTTATATGGGCGTACAAATTATTTCCACCTCACGCTTAATATGTCATAAATAGGTCAGGAATGCTAATATTCGTGGATGGATTAGTAACTTCCAGTTGAGAATCAAGGAAAAAAGAACTTACAAACTGAAACTATTCGAATGTGAACTTGAGGGGAAAAAAACACGATTCATGAAAACAGCCAAAGCTCGTAGCTCGATGAATGGGAGACATATGCATGCTTACCTGCAGTTGTGGTGTTTTCCTTTTGTTTGGTTTCTGATGGATAAAAAAAGAGAAAAAGAAAAGTGAAACTTGCCGGCCAATAGAAGCACGCAGATCTGCTTTCTTCCTGTCAAAAACGCACGCCTGCACGGCTGGGAGCGGGAATGCACGATCGCACACGCCGCGCGCGCTGGGAGTGGGAGACGGGACGAAAGACGCGGAATCAACGGACGAACGAAAGCCAGCGCTGGAAGCAGATTTTGGGCCTGTTGAGCCTGCTTCTCGGACAAACGTGCGTGGTCCATGTAGGATCATCACTACGTACAGAAATTACAGACCGTGTGGCTGCCTATGGTGTGACGAAAAGACGGGCGAAAATCATAGGGCAGACGCTACTTAGTTTTCAAGTAGGTAAAAATAAAGATATAGAATGATTCGTGTGATTTGTCTTGTTTCTGTTGCGGGGCGGACGGAACGAGGTACTGCTACTACTTACCCTGGCGCATGAATCCATCGTTAGTGCAACTGTGGAGCCGGGCTCGTGTGGGCTTCATCACGTAGCCAAGTCAATCACCAGAGTCCATCAAACAACCCTATCTGTATGCTGCACCGAATACATATCGATCAAAACTCACAAAACCGAGAGGGGGAATCAAACAACCCTAGCTCGTGCGGGAGGTTTAGCCGCGCGCGCCGCCGGCGCAGCTGTTGCGATTGGGGCGAATGAACCGGCGAAGGGCTGGCGATCAGGGTGTCGACGGCTATGCGAAACCGCTGACGGCGTCAGCGGGCGGGCGCGGGCAGGCACCGCACCGAGGCAACCTGGGAACCCGGCCGCCGCGCAGGAGGCATGGCGCCATTGATCGATTATATCATACTAGCTAGGTTATAGTGCCAGCCGGTGGTAGAGGTAAGTTCTTTTTTATCATAGCATACTAGCTAGGTTATGGTCGTAGTGCTAGCCGGTTGCTGGATTTTAATCCTTGGTCCTCGTACAGTCTTAAATTTCCACAATTGTGGGATGCAGTAGTTTGTAAGATTTGCCTATTGATTACTGTTGCATTTAATTTATGATTTCATCTATTATAGATTTGCACAACATGGTGAACCAACATTACCTACTTTATTTTAATCTTGATGATGTTATTAGGAAAATACAGACAAAACATTTATTCTAGTTAGTATTACGTATTAGTTATTTTTCACTAGCATCTCCTAAAATTTGGTCTTGCATTCGCCCGCCACGGGGGCTTAACTACCCTTCACCATCTGCATTGGCTGTCGCGGTCGCCTTATGTGAGACCAAAATGCTAAATGATAGATTGAGCGTGTGGTTGGATACCAACATTATATAACTCACATTTTTTTCTTCTCTAGGACACTTTATTTTTCATAAAAATTATAAAATCCCAAACTTAGACAAAATGTTATAAAATACAACCTCTAACCAAACAAACTAATATTTACCCATACTGTGAGGCCTTATGCTTGAAAAAAATAACTTATACACATGGATCTGCTAGGATTTAGGCCATCAAACTGAGAAAAACCTAACCCAAATAAGACCAGCCTAGCTAGTCCAACCTCGCTCACTCCTTATTTCTCCCCTTGACCCATCCCTTGTATGCTCAGCCACCTCCAACTCCACCTCTAAAGGTATCCATGGCCATCTTCATCCTCCTTGCCATCCGTGCCTCTCCTACTCGCCTCCTCTCCCGTAGGTGAGCACCACGGGATACACACTTCTACATGCTCTACGTATCTCAGTTGTGGATTCCTCGTACTTACCGTCATCCTTGGTCTTGGTTCTTTCTGTAGGCGAACCACATGCATATCATGTATGGGTCTTTAAGTTGGGGTTTTCTAACCTTTCCTTTGTAAAACATGAGAAAAAGAGTAAATTTTAGAGAACCTAGGTATTATGGCTTGAGTTACATAAAACAAAACTATTTTTGGGACGTAACTGAAGTATTAAAGTTTCAAAAATCACACTGCTAACTAAATTACCTTAATATTATAGCACAATGAAAAATAATTCAATTATGTGGCTACAACATTTAGATGATGGATTAAATAAACTTATAAATTTTATATATTATCTAAAAATTCATATGTATAATACATCAAAGAAAAATAGTTAAATGTGTGGTTTTGTGCAATTATAGGACCATAATACCTATGGTTACATGCAATACGTTTAAACACATGTAGTTTTACACAACAAAAACCACAACTTAAACCAAAAATATATGGGGTTTTATGAAATTTACTTAAAAAATTATTTACTAAATTTTATGAACCGAATGGGGATGAAGGTTCTGTAGGCAAAGCTTGTTTGGGGTTTGATTGTTTATTTGGTACAGCATTAGTAAGATGTTGCAGATGGAGGTGCACATATTAGAACATGAGAACATGGTGTTGTTCTTGTTTAAGCCGTTGATTGCTCGACTGTGCGGGCTGTTATTGCCTGTTTACTTACCACCATAATCTTGTCCCACAGCCAAAGCACATTATGCTGAACCAATTGACTAGTTCTTTTGACTATTTGGGCAGTTGGTTCTAGACTATATATTGTACAATTAACTTATTAGTTTATATGGCAATCATGGCAATTAAAGTAATTAAGGTGCCATAAAGAGTTTTTATAATTATGCCTTTGATTGGGGGTCTAAACATAAAAGAGTCTAGTCCAAGGCAAAATGTACTATGAAATAGAGAGGCAACAGTACTTTTCCTCTGGTATCACACAAGAAACACTTCTTTCCATGATCTTCCAAAACCAACCGATAAGAGAGCATAATTGACTTGAAGGCTAGACTTGCATTGGTTTGTCATTTAGAGATAATTCAGAGCTGTGCAAATTCGCTCCCAAGGAGGTTTTTGGGGTAATGATTACACCAATCTATATTGAGGAATTGATTAGTGGCTTCCTTTGCAACCAATGTAAGTCATTGGTGTTATATGTTATCCTAGAAAATTTCAATGTGATTGGATTAGCCTAGGAACAAACTAGATCAAATCTAAGTCATGAACTAATCTAATTCTAGTTTATGACTGGCTTGAAGGCCAGAATTAGAGCTAATTCTGTTCTAGCCTTCAAATTAGTCATGTGCACGACTAGCTTGAAGGCTAGAACTGTATTGCTTTATAATTTAAAGCTGATTTAGATGGTTCAGGTTCTTTCTTGCGGAGGTTTCTCAAGATAACATGTGACATCGACCTATATTGAAGAATAATTTGTTGACCTCTTCTACAACTAGTGTAGGTTATCAGTGTCCTAGGTCATCTAGGATAATTTCCACAGGAGCTGATCAGCCTAGAAACCAGCTGGATGATCTAAGTCATCAACTAGTCTTAAAGTCATGACTGGCTTGAAGGCTAGATACTACATTGGTTTGTGATTTAGAGTTGATTCAAATGGTTCCTAGGGTAACATATGACATTGATCTACATTGAGAAATTGACTATCATCCTTTTACAATTAGTGTAGGTTATCGGTGTCCTAGCTTATTCGGGGAAATTTCCATAGGAGCAAATTAGCTTACAAACCAACTAGATCAACTAAGTTATGAACTGATCTAGTTCTAACCTTTAAGCCAGGTATGCGCACCCATAGATTTGTGTTTGGCACTAGGGAAAAACCACATACTGAAGTTACATAATGCATTATAGTTTAAAACTAAACCCTTTTACGTTTAGCCCCCTATTAAAACCATATTTATAAAAAAAACTTTTTATGTAGATTGATTATTTTAATTGCTTATACTTATCCTAAGATGAGTTTATTGTAGAACTTATCTATCCATCACACTAAAAGTTATAACAGTACTGTCAATTGTCTTGTTCTGTGCTTGTTTGGATAGGGTTGCCATTGGCAGGTTCCACAATGAGTATATCTTTAATGTCGGTATTATCTAGCAGTCTCTAGAGTACCGGGATTATCTGAACAAGCCACATTTTGTTATGTTGTCCTCGGGCCAAAGGCAGGTATGAATCATCAATTAATGGCTGAATGATGCAAATTTTGCAATAATGGATGTGCACGGATGACGGAATATAAGCTGCGTTATCACCTCAGTTTGGTCTAATGCTGAAATTGGTTGAGTGCCTTTTTGCAAACTGCTGAACAATATTGTAAGATTGTATTTGTGTAAATGTGTTTGTCAGTATGGTGTATTAGCACAACTCAACATGTCATAATGACAACCGGAGAATGTAACTTTTCTTTGGACATGATTTTTTATCCCTTTCTGTTTAGTTCATATGTCTTTTCTCATAATATAAGTATTGTTAAGATCTAAGAAAATATAAATATTGTTACAAATGTGCTGGATTGCAATCTCACTTAAACTTCCACACATAAGATTTCAATTTGCAAGACTAGATAGTTCTTCAAGGTTAGATGAGGATAGCTGAACTATATCATATATCAATCTTAAAACCGTATCTGATAATGAATAAGATTACAAAGAACGTATAAGAGGATATCTCTTAGTGTATGTTTTTCACAGATGATGTAATATTAGTTGATGAAAACTAGATGGGAGTGGTACATGCCTCCTGCTCTTGGATATTGGTACTAGAATAACCTAGGGCTTTCTTTTCTTGGCAGCATAATGCAAATGCAGTAAAAGACAAGATGTTAGTCAATGATAAAGGCTGTGAAGACTGAAAAGAAGT
This sequence comes from Oryza coarctata, assembly GCA_030770085.1. Lineage (NCBI taxonomy): Eukaryota > Viridiplantae > Streptophyta > Magnoliopsida > Poales > Poaceae > Oryza > Oryza coarctata. The sequence continues at coordinate 15,988,916 of CM061467.1, read as the reverse complement.
GTAAGAGGAGATGTATGGCAGGTGGAAGGACAAGATGAGGCTTCATTTTCCAAGGGTAGAAACTCTAAAAATAAACAATAATTGTATAACTATTTTGATAAGAGTACTAACTTTTTGTTGTTTCACTTATCTAGAAAGGGAAGAAGAAAATGTTGACCAGTGAAAATGCCCTAATGTGCCACCAATGTCAGAGAAATGACAAAGGGAGAGTGGTTTGGTGCAAAACATGCAACAAGAAGCGCTTTTGTGTGCCATGCATTAATCAATGGTGTGCCAAGCTGTCTCAAACTTGTTGGCTACTAGTTGGATTGCCAGCCTACTGTTTTCTAAAGTCCAATGTTCTTAATATAACCTTAAATGCACATTATGTTTTTTGTCTTACCCATAATACTCATTTTTCTGCATACATCTTTTTTATGGTGTTCCTGTTGTTTCATCTTTTGTCTACCTTGGTACATACGTTTTTATGCATTCTACTTCTAGTAACCTGTTATGCTGATCTCATGTGTTACACAATTCAACCGGACAGGTATCCTGATTTGCCTGAAAATGAATTTGCTGCAAAATGCTCTTACTGTCGCAAGAATTGTAATTGCAAGGGATGCCTCCGAATGAGAGGAGTTGAAGAGGTCTGCATTTCCATCTCATCTTTTCTTTACAGTATTTCATTTCTTCTGGTGATATTTTTTTATAAGTTAAAAAATGATATCTTTCTAGTGTTCTAACTGAAACAGTTCATTCCATTCCTTGTGAACCAGCCTCCAAGAAAGGAAATTTCTCAAGAAAATCATGTTCGTTATACTTGTTATGTGGTATGCTTGTAGCGTCCTTGTCTGATCAAACTGCGACAGGAGCAGATGTCGGAGAAGGAATTAGAGGCTAAAATACAAGGTATGATGTTGTAGCACACAAACTAAGAGCTGATGTTGCTGTGAATGCTCATCTTGTTTTTGTCAAATAAAGTTGTAACAAGCTGTGTAACCTAGATGAGTGTTTTTACGTAGGATCGAACACATGAACTAAGCCTTCTAAAGAAGGGGTGAGTGTTAGTATTATCAAAAACTTTTTTTCTAAAATTAAAAGTTATCTTTGATCGATGAAGTTAATTTTACTATAGTCAAAATCCTAGGCCTTTCTATATGTTAACAGTCCGATCGCTCTCCTGTTGTCAGTTCAACTGACACACACCTATCTATCCAACCACTGACTTGTTATCGGTCCGACCGCCTTGCTCTACCCAGTTCGACAATCACTTAGATGCTGGTCTTACCGCTTGTAACCAGAGAAAAACGATTCCAGCGAAAATCTCAAATGTTGACAAAATCCTTAAAACTATATCAACTTTATTCTATCAATGTGTCTATAAAGTGTATACAAATTACTCATCTTTTAAATTTTAATTAAACTTGTAATTCAAGTCTAAACCTTAACTTTTTTTCTCTTCTAAAAATAATACTTTTTAGATTTAGACTATCTATTTATATCTATATCTATAGATGGCTATACAAAAGCCATAAATCTTAAAGAAAAAATCACTCATAATTCCTTAATTCCTTAGTAAACCCTTTTGTACCTATATATAACCTATTTCTTTACAAATTTGAACTCTATCTTTTCAAACTTGAACTTCTTTCAAATTTGACTCCACTTTACATATGCACACAATCTCTCTTGAATGCCAAATGAAAACTTAAACTTCACGTGTATTAATCTCTAGCCTTTAATATCTTGCGTGATCTCTTGATCATCGTCAGGATATCAACTTCTCCCAAATCGATTTTCGATCCATCACAGACAACATTCCCAAGGCCTCAAAAATTACCTACACATTCAAAAATAAAGAAACCATATCAGAATATAAGTTCTTACTAACTTGACTCATATTAACATACAACCAGCATATCATATGCATATGGAACACATAGAAGCCTTATGCATCAAATATTCATCGAGAAACATAAAAACAACCCGAAACCGACTCCTCGCTGGTTACTGGTTAGACCATTGGACTAGCTGGTTCAATCACATCCATGCATGTGGTTCGACCGGCCTCCATGGCTCGGTCCGATCGCATTTATATAGAACCGTCTCAGACTCGTGCACGCACCCGCAGTCCGACTGGTCACCAGGCCCGGTTGACTGCATGTTGACAAAAATACTTCGTTTAAAATCAATTTAATCAAATTTTGAGCTAATTGTTGATCATAAATTTTTAAATCAAGACAATAATTTTACATTTTATTGGTAAAATTCTTAACTTGTTCACTTTATGCCTTGAAATAATGGTAGAAAGCTTTTTATCTGACTCTATCATCAGCTGCAGCAATATATGTAGGACTTCTATAGTTGATTTTCATTGAAGCTGCAATCACTGTTCCTACTATTTGTGCCTGACCTGCTGCCAGGAGCTTCGCAAAGGTGAGATCCATGCAGGAGAAAGGTGTAAAGTGTGGAGTATAGAGCTAGAGTCAAGGATTATGCTTTTCGTAAGATTCCTCAGTTAAATGGTGAGAATCAAAGGGCCTCTTTGAAGTTTCACAGCGACATCCCAAATGGTGAGTCCTACAATGTCATGGCTTCTGATGAAAACCAAAACAAGACTCTGTTACTCTGGTAGTAATCTTGCCCACGAAGCGAAAAAGCAGACTGCAGTTGTTCATCTCTAGATCTGAAATGCATGTTTCCAGGGAAGTTGCTTGCTGAGCTGGAAGATTGGGCTGAGAAAGTCTTTGCAAAGGTACTAGCTAGAACAAGTGATTGATGCCCTTGCTTTGATCACTCAGGAAAGATAAGAAGTGATGGCAAGGAATTACGTAAGGCTGCAAATAGGGAGGATCCAAGTGATAACTACTTGTACTGTCCAGTGGCCACTGCTACACAGGATGATGACCTGTTGCACTTTCAGATGCATTGGGCAGAGGGTGAACCAGTTGTTGTTTCTGATACTCTTCGGTTAACATCTGGTCTTAGTTGGGAGCCGATGGTTATGGGGCGGGCACTGCAGGAATGAAGCAAAGGCAAGGCAAAAGATGAGCAGTTTGCTGTGAAAGCAATAGATTGCTTCGACTGGTGTGAGGTGAAATCTTAGTTTGTTTAATTGTACTTTACCATATTTGCTCATAGAAATTTTACATACTTGGCATAATATTTAAATTTTTTGGCAGAAATAAATGAGATAACTCTTATTTGAGGATGCTATAAGGAAATAATGTGTGCATGCGTTGCCCTTCCAGAAGAAAATAGTACTTGTAATGCTTAGATAATAGTGACAGTTAAACTAGTTTCACTAATTGATTAGCGAATGGAGCTTCCCTTTTAAATAGTATTTGTTATGTGTCTGCTTAAATTTAAAGAAACCTAGCTTTCTTCGTTTGGAGTTGAACTTGTGGGCGCTTAGTATGTTCATGTTTGATTTTGCAGGTGGTTTAACACACGCATGTTCTTTACGGGATATATGAAGGGTAGAACTCATCCCAGGACTTACTGGCCTAAAATGCTTAAGCTCAAGGACTGGCCTCCATCTATTAAATTTGATCAGCGATTGCCTCGCCATGGTGCTGAATTTATCAGTGCCCTGCCATTTACGAAGTATACTGATCCTCGATATTGTCCACTAAATCTTGTACTCAAGCTTCCGGTGTCCTGAAGCCAGATCTTGGGTCGAAAAGTTATATTGCTTACGGATTTTCCGAAGAGTTGGGCAGGGGTGGCTCTGTAACCAAACTTCACTGTGCCATGTCCGATGCAGTATGTCGATGTCTTGTTGTTTTGACTGAATTATGCTTATGTCTTTTATTCTGATAAGCGAATAATTGACTTGCAAAGTCAGGTTTGTGGGTGTTTAATCTGTATCTGACTTGTATTTATCTTGCTCTCCTATAAGACACTTGCTGGTTGCTGTATACAGCTATACATGGCTGATTTGCAGACCTTTAAAGTGATCTTGTTATATAATCTGTTGTTTCTTGTGATTTATTTGTCTGTTTTGTTTTGGCAATGATTAATTGTGAAATGTGTCTGTTTTACCCAGGTAAACATCTCAACACACACAACCGATGTGCCCCATGGGACTTATGATGCTGTTCGGATTGAAAAGATGCAGAAAGAAATGAAAATGCAAGATAGCATGGAAATACATGTGTTGATAGAATCAGGTAGTGAACTCAAGCCATCACCATGCCCAGTTGAATTGGGGGATACAGCTGTTGATGAAGCACCAAAGGTCTTATGCTGCAAAGAAAATGTTCATACCTTTAAAGACAAGTCTAATGATTGGTGGAGAAAATACATTTTTGGTATGAAATGAATCTTTTAGCTCACTTTAAAGTTTTGTTGAGTTTGTTGCAGGTTTGGATATAAACACTTTACCACCTGATAATGCTGGAGGTGATGCCAGGGATGAAGCATTGTCCTATGAATATGTGGTACATAGTGAAGTAGCTCAGTGTCCAAACCATAACCATGAGGCCAATAATTCTGATGATACAAGTAATGGAGCTCAGAGTTGTCAAAAGAAAGCTTGAGGTCGTCCTCTGAAGACAGTTCCAGAGGTATCAGAGCACCAGAAAAGTGGTGGTGCTTTATGGGATACTTTCCAAAGAGAGGACTCTGAGAAATTACAAGATTTTCTTAGGAAGCATGCCTCAGAATTTCGGCACATCCACTGCATTCCCGTAAAACAGGTCTCTCTGCCTCTCTACGCTGCTGCAACAGATAGCAATACATATTCCCTGTCTTTTGTTGACCAACAGCTATGTTGAGAATCAACAATTTTGTTAACTGTGCAGGTTATTCATCCAATTCATGATCAAAGTTTCTATTTGACCGTGGAGCATAAAAGAAAGCTGAAAGAAGAATATGGTTAGTAAACATGTCAGCATGGGATCTTCAATTCTCTGCAAACACATTGCTTCATGACTATGCCTGCTTTTATATGTGTGTTGGATTTCCTGTTGTAGGTGTTGAACCTTGGACCTTTGAAGAAAAGCTTGGTGAAGCAGTTCTGATTCCTGTCGGATGTCCTCACCAAGTCAGGAATTTGAAGGTGCGATGGAATTACTGTAAAGGGAACTAATATTTTCCTTCCTCCTGAAGTTTGCATCAGGTATATGGGGGCTGAAAATTAAAAGCTAATTTGAACTGAACTGTGTGCAGTCTTGCATCAAGGTTGTGCTGGAATATGTTTCCCCTGAGAATGTTGGTGAGTGTGTTAGGCTGACCGAGGAAGTTAGACGACTTCCATCTTTTCACAGGGCTAAAGAAGATAAACTAGAGGTTAGCATATGTAGAAATTTTGTATTTTTATCTGTGGGGTCACAACGAGGTCATGATAAATCCATGAATTTGATTTAATTTGTTCTAAATAAGTTGGTGTAGGCTAAAGTTGAAACCCAATAAAGATTTAAGTTATGTTTTAGACATATTAATAGGTGTTTTTTAAACACTTCAAGTATACTCTAATCAATCATGTAAATTTTAATATTTCACGTCTCTAGAGATCTCTTTTAAATATGACTAAACTAGATAAGCTTTTGTCTAAGCACTGAATGAACTAATAAACTTTTTGGATCCTCCTTCCTCGGAAGTGTGGGCAACATTGACCCTAGTTTTTTTGCTATTATGTGGTTATATATGTTGAGATATTCAGACCGTTGTGCCTTGCGTGATTGATGGATCAGGTCGAAAGAAAGGATGATGAGGCTAAGGATGAAGCATGTGATGATAATGAGCATAGAAGGCCAAGTGACCAGAAAGGTGATCAGTGTAGGAGTGAAGCAGCACAGGAGAAGCCTAGAAAGGGGACGTAGTCTCCCAAGAAAATACTAAGTGCAACAAGTGATTGATTTGCTGCGTCCGGCTGTCTGATGATCTCTTGAGGTGATGAGTGGGCGGAATCATGCATTTTGAAGGAGAGAAGATTCGTGCATGCCATGTAGTAGCATGATAGATTTAGGTACTACCGTACAAGGTAGGCTGCTAATAGCTTAATAATCTTCCTTTTGGCTTGAACAGCAAACTGTCTGTATATCCGTCTGTGTGCCTGTTGGTAGTGGATTCAGACATGGAATCAGGTCCATGGTTTCAGCTGTAGTACATGATCGTGTGATTAGTATGTGTGAACCTTAAACAACGTTATTTAACATTAGTATGTGTGAATCCTGGGGCATGCAATTTTTTATGTATATAAGGCTTGATCATTATTATTATTTTATCTGCATATAGTTATCGAAGAGCTATTCTACTGCTCCCTCGTACTAATATTTGCAGCAGAAATCTGTTGTCAAATTCTTTGTGTAAGATAAGCAATTGATTCTGTAGCTTATTTTGTGTAGGAAATGGAGAGGGAGAAATTAGTGGGTCGAATGTGGGATACCTACACACGAACCGGTGATGAGCAGCCAGTGAATGAGGTATGATCAAAACAAACACACCTATCTCTAAGCGTTCGTTCTTTTTGTCTTAATGAGTTTAGCTACTACTCGTACACCGTAAGTGTAGACGTTTCGTACGAAAATCTATATAGAAGTTGCTTTAAAATATTAAATAAATCTATTTTTAAATTTTTAATGATTAATACTAATTTAATCATATGCTAATCAGTTAATCTCAGCCACAAAAAGAGGGCAGCTAAGTCTTTAAACATGCTGCCTGTATTTATGTTTGCACTTGAGTCACACACCTTTTGCTATTCATACATTTATCCAACTTAAAACAACACATGCTAATTTCAACTGATGGTGTTTTTGTTCATGAGTGATTCTTGTTAAATGGTTTTGGCAAGTATCAAACTGTTTACATTTGCATTGAAATAACTGATACTCTCCTCGCTCTCTCGCCTCCATTTCTTCTTCTCCCCGTCTCTCCTGCAATCACCTTCTTTTTTCTGTCCCACCTCCGCGCGACCAGGTGACGGTCTTGATCTGCCTCCTCGTCTCACCTCGCATCTGTCTCCGCTCTTCCTCTTGTTTCGTGTATCTCTCCTTCTCTGACGCCGGCGCACCTCCACGCTCGTCGTCTCTATCGGCTGGACTTGTCCAGCCCTCCATCGGCTGAAAACCTCCCTCGATTCTTGCCCTTTCCGACACGCTCAGCGGCTCTCGGACGTGAACCTTCTCCTCTCACATCCGAGCTAGTCCAACGTGTCCACGGACACGAATCCCTGCCTCCCGGACGCAAACATATTCTCTTCGCGTCCGGCCACTCCCTGCCTTTTTCGCGTCCACCCTACTCCTTGGCCTCCACGAGTCCACGGACGTGAATCCTCGCACGTCCGTGACCCAACCACTCTCTGACCCACCCACTCTGTCCTCACCACTCCACCGCCTGTATTCTCCTCGGCTATTCCACCTCTCACAAGAGATACCGATGCCTCGACCTTTCCACCCGACGGGTGCTCGTCTCTCGTCACGTCATTTTTGATGAGACATGTTTTCCCTTCGGTCTCCTTCATCCGAGATCCTCCTCTAGTGATCTCAACTTCCTCCTTATCAACACCGTGCCGACCAGGTCTCCTCCACTACCCTCTCCATCGGCCCCCTCATCGGGCACTGCTGAGGATTTACCCATCACATATCCCACCACTACTCGGTCTAATGTCCCCACCATCGGACCCACCTCCATCAGCCGATACCGATCCTATTTATCCTTCAACCAATACCATTACCTCTCCATCAGACACCCCACTTCCATCGGCTCCTCACTTTCCATCGGCTCCCCCCACCCTATCAGCGGATCCATCTCTATCGGACCGATCGGAATACTCGGCCCACCCGACCTCATCGGCTCAGACCGATCTAATTCCTCCTTTTCCTCTTGTCTACAGTCGCCGACTCGGAGCCGATGACGCCCCCACCCGACCAGTTCTTCCCATTACTCCCGCACCCCCATCGGCTCCAGTTCCCTCCACCTCTCACATGGTCACCCGCTCCTAGACCGGGTCTCTCCGCCCCACTCAACACTATGGTCTCTCCGTCGTCCATAGCTCTATCTCGTCCATCCCGGTGACTTCTCGCTCAGCCCTGGCCGACCCTCAGTGGCGCGCGGCCATGGCCGACGAGTACAAGGCCCTAATGGACAACGAGACCTGGCGCCTCATTCCCCGACCTCCCGGCGCCAACATTGTGACCGATAAGTGGATTTTCAAACACAAATTCCACGCCGATGGCTCCCTTGCCCGTCACAAGACTCGCTGGGTAGTCCAGGGTTTCTCCCAACGACCCGATGTCGATTACGACGAGACCTTCAGTCCCGTTGTCAAACCCGCCACCATCCGAGTCGTTCTCACATTGGTTGCCTCTCGCTCCTGGCCGATCCATCAACTAGACGTGAATAACGCCTTTCTTCACGGCCACCTGACGGAAACAGTTTACTGCCAGCAGCCCCCAGGCTTCGTCGACCCTTCTCGTCCCGACGATGTCTGTCTCCTTCAACGCTCTCTCTACAGCCTCAAACAAGCCCCTCGTGCCTGGTACCAGCGCTTTGCTGCCTATCTTCGGCACATCAGCTTCGTGGTCTCTGCGTCCGATAGTTCCTTGTTCACTTTCCATATCGGCTCCGCCACTGCCTATCTACTTCTCTATGTCGATGATATTGTCCTCACAACGTCTTTGACATTTCTCCTCGACTAGATCATGGCCCGACTCCACTCTGAGTTTTTCATGACTGATATTGGTCCTCTCCATCATTTCCTTGGCATCTCCGTAACCCATTCCATCCACGGTCTCTTCCTTTCCCAACGCCAGTACGCCATCGACCTCCTCCAGCGTGCGGGCATGGCCGACTGTCACCCCACGGCCACCCCAGTCGACACTCGAGCCAAACTCTCCGTCGCCGATGGTGCCCTCGTTACCGATCCCTCTCACTATCGGAGTCTTGCCGGAGCTTTCCAATACCTTACACTAACCTGACCCGACCTCACGTACGCTGTCCAGCAAGTGTGCCTCTTCATGCACGCTCCGCGCGAACCTCACCTCATGCTGCTCAAGCACATCCTACGCTACGTGAATGGCACCCTCTCCAGCGGGCTGCATCTCAGCTCCAGCCCCATCGACTCCCTCACCGCGTACTCCGACACGGACTGGGCAGGCTGCCCCAACTCTCGATGCTCTACGTCCGGCTACTGCATTTACCTCAGTGACACTCTCGTATCCTAGTCCTCAAAACGTCAGACTACAGTGTCCCGATCCAGCGCTGAAGCCGAGTACCGCGCCGTCGACGAGTGTTGCTGGCTTCGCCAGCTTCTCCAGGAGCTCCGTGCATCCCTCTCCACCGCGACCGTCGTCTACTACGACAATGTCAGTGCCGTCTATATGATCGCCAACCCGGTCTATCACCGACGTACCAAACACATCAAGATCGATATCTATTTTCTCCGTGACAAGGTTACATTAGGATATGTTTGGGTGCTCCATGTACCATCGGCACATCAGTTTGCCGATATAATGACCAAAGGCCTGCCCACGCTTTTGTTCACAAGTTTTCGGTCCAGTCTCTGTGTCCGTTCCTCTCCCGCTGCGACTGTGGGGGTTGTTAGACAGACCACTGGTCTGGACAGTATATATATAAATCGGATCGTTTATACTGTACACATTCTACAGTAAATAACGACTGAAAAATACGACACGGCATTTGATTACTTGTTTGACATAGAAATTATACTTCCGACACGACACATATAGTGGAAGAGCGAGCATGGATCCAGCGCGTTCCTTCAGCTCTCAAATTATCAAACGAATTGGAGAATCCTGCCACGTAGAATTGTAGAAATGGCGTACGTGTGCCTTATATGCGTGGATCCATTCAAAGTGGTTACGGGTTTCAGTTGTAGCCTGGCGAGCAGAACGTCTGGCGTGCTGCAAGTGACGATGGAGAAGGACAATACAATCAGAGTTTAAAAACCCATAATTATTCTAGGCAGCAAATTAAAAACTTGTGTGTATTCACAGGCAGAAAGTAGTGCTTACGGTTGTTGGTGCATTTTTCACGACCTATCTCACGCCCTTCGATGGTGCCACTGACAAAAGCCAGTAGAACGAGGAGGATAAGAAGCAACTGAGCCAGAAGACGGCACGAGTAGTTTCTTGCCATATTGTTCCTGACCACCTGCAGTTGCACTACCTGAGGCAAAGACTGGTAAGGAGTAGCACCCAAATTAAGGGAAGGGTTGGTGCTGGCTGGGTGCTCTGAATGCAACGATAGCTCCAGCATTTATAAGAGTCCACTTCGACAGAAATCCTGAAAGTAGTGTGGAAACTGTGGAACATGCTAGGAAACTGGGAAGATGCATTCCCTCACCAACCAATATTTATCCTGTCGAACATCACGTTGTAAAATGTGCGTGAGATGGCCAATATATATACTCAACACACACGGGCCCTCGCAACTGTACTTTTCTTTTGCGGTGTAAACGCACAATGTCACTACTAGAAGTAAAGCGAGATTGGTTTTAGTGCGTGGAAACATCGCGACTTTACATATATCCTTCCAAAAGTTTACAGATGACTAATATCAGACAACAATAGAGCACATTGGACCAGGGTTCACAATACTGTCAACAGTCAAGTCTAACTCTCCTATAAGGATCATATACCTCTACAATTTGGAGTTCATATCACTTTATTCCATTCACCCCATCTTCCTTGCGCTCATCTAAAGCAATTTCGCAACTACACCACCTATTGTCGTCTTGTACCAACTATTTATTTTGGTTCTATAATGTTCGGAAATGGAAACAAAAACGAGCTTTTTCCCAAGATATTTTAGAGGTATGCTGTTTTTTCATCAGCAACTAATAAAAAAATTACCCTATAGCATTGACAGTCCAACAGAATGATATCAATGTTATCAATGCCATCGTCATGAAGTATTTAAATTAGCTACTGTCTCCTTCGTACTCCATAGTCCCTCCATCTAGAAATATAAATATAATTACATCTAGAGTTTCAAATTTGTAAAAGAAAACATCTCTGTCTAACTCCTTATTTCAACTAATCACAATCATTTTTATTTAATCTTTCTACCTATCACTGTCTTAACCAATCACAATTATTTTTTATTTCAAACTTAATCTTTTCAAACAACTCTAGATTTTCTTATTGGATAGAAGAAGTATTTTGTAATATAAACATATCCAAAACGCAAGTGGTGAAAAGTTGGATCGGTGGTATATGAACTTTCGGTGGGCTATAAGGAACCGGCAAACTTTGAGGGAATCTTGTTAATTTTCTATATGGCCCCCGCTTGAGATAGTTGAATTTTTTTATTGATGAATTATCTAATTTTTGTGATAATTATTTGAGAGTATAAACAAATAAATTAAATCCTATGAAGTTAAAAATTATTCTAGAAAAGTATTTCAAAAATATTTTATATAGAAATTTTTTACGTGAAATACACCACTTTAGAAGCTTGAAATGAATGCAAATAAAAATCTAAAATCTAGGATAAAAAAGAACGGGATCTAGAGTTTGATCCACATCCAAAACAATGGGTGACTTCTAATTATTTTATGGTACAGTAAAAACCATAAAAAAAAGCTTGAAGTGTCTATGCTTCCTGTGGTTTTATATTAATTTATTTGTTGCTCAGACTACTGTGCTTTGCATCCTTCATTTAACGCGAGGCAAAGCCGCAAAGCTTCTGCTATTTACTGCCATTTCTCTTAGCAAAAATAATCTTGGAGATGATGATTGCGGATATGGTTCCTGGGAAATTTGTCGAGTGGCATGGAAGAATGCTGACAAGGCTACAGTGGATTCGATGACTTCTGTGGACCAATGTCCGATATATATTTTCTTCAGTTTACCTAGTTACTAATTAGTCCTGAGGTATGTATTAATTAAATATCCAAGTGGTTCTATTATATTGTTTCTTTTGTTTTAGACTGATTGAATGGTTCATGGAATATTTCGGACTTTTGCATCTGTCCAATATGGATATTTCTATTCAAACAACAGACACAGATAGCTTTTTTTAACCGACACATGCATATGTTTAGCACTTATTAGTACATGCCACCAACATACACAACAGTTAAATATGTTCTGCATGCACATCCAGGCTACCCTACTTTGTACGACGTACCACAGCTTCATTACCCAATACGATGAGACAGTAGATAAAAAGAGCTAGTAATTAACATCGTTTATTTCCTTTTATATTATAAAAGCCTTAAGATCCACAAACTGAAAAAGAGTCCGCAATGGTGATATATGTTCCTCAATTAGAAAAATTAAGTCTAAATTAATTCAAACATGATTCTATGACCTTTAGAAAGAAAACTGCACGTACATTAAAGATGATGAGTGGTCCAGATTAAAATGCAATTAATAGCCTAAATATTATTAAGGATGGGTAATTTCATCGTTAGAGGCAGTTAAGTCTATCAAAAGCCACTGAGTGACTGAGCCGACGAGGAGACAAGCGAGTGGATGGATATGGGCTGGCTAGGCGTAACTCGCTCTGATGATGAAATTATCTCTCTTCGATGATGTTTAGGCTATTGGGATTTTTAACGTGGGCCTCTCGTCATCTTTAAATCTATACATTTATTTAATGGAGAGCATAGAAGCACATGTCCTTTTATCTGTTACTCCCTGGTTTGGAGTTCTGAAGCGTATGGCTCACCACTCTCTCTCTCTCTCTTGGCCTGTACGGCTTACCAATAGACACTTGGGAAGAAACGAAACACAAGATTACTGCTAATGCAGAAAAATATCACGGCATTTTTATTTATTTTATCATCATTTTGAAGGGATTATTACTCATGTACCACTCGTAAATAGCTTCTAAAAAAATCGACACAACATTCTTTTTTATTTCGCACAGAATACAATAATAGTACATAATATGGATGTATGGTGGAAGAACACGGATCATTCCAGTCCGTCCATTTAACTTGCAAATCAGATGATTTCGGGAGTCCTCCCAACCCTGATACGTAGGAATGACGTGCACTTTTTATGTATCCATCCAAGTGGTTAACGGTTTCCTTCATAGTCTGGCGAGCAGTAAGTCTGTTCTTGAGCTGCATTAATTATTCAACGATGGAGAAGAGCATGCACAGAGTTTAGAAGGTCGTACGTAATCCAAGCAACAGAAAATTGCGTTTGATCAGTAGAAGAAGTTCTTACGATTGTTGGTACAATCTCCACCTATTTCACCTCCGAGGATGCCGCTAACAAAAACCAGTAAAACGAGGAGGATAAGAAGGAACTGGGATCGGGTCGGAAGGCGGCACGAGTAGCTCCTTGCCATTGTTTGTTCCTGACGAACGTTGCGCTGGCAGAGAGGCAAAACAAAGTCTCGTACTCCAATTAGAACACCAAGGGAACGCTTGGTGCAGTGAGTGTGTTGGCTGGGGTGGTCAGAATGCATTGCTAGCTCCAGCATTTATATAGGAGCCAACTTAGACTGAAACTTTGAAAGTAGGTGAGAATTGTGGAAAAAGCTAGGAACCTGCTTGAAAGATCCACTCGTAACTAACCAATGTTGCCCTACATCACATTATAAAATGTGCAAGAAATGGTACCAACTTGGCAAAATTGGTTTTATTATAACGAAGGATCCAGTTCGAGTTTAGAGACATATATCCATAGGAGAATTGTAAACATCCATATCACTAAAAAAAGCATAGTCGGCAGGAAGTACTACCATAGTAAACTTATGGGTGCATTGATCTGACGGTTCAAATTTTATTGTACATAAACAGTCAAATTTTTTTATTGTCCATAAATATGATTGTTTATAATTCAGAAAATCAATTTCTCAATTTTTATCCAAAATTTTTCTAATTTTTTTCAGCAATTTTTTATTTAATTCTTACATATAAATAAAAAAAATTGGTACACATTTTTATAACCTGACCTATGTCAATACGCACACACGCTCACCATATTTTTTTATAAATAATTTAAAATATAAACTAATTAAATAATATCAATTGTAAACTAATTTTGCAGAACCTATTTTCAATATAAAATATTTACTAATTTTACTCAAATCAATTTTTTATCATTATTATTTAATAGTTTGCCTCTCTTCCAGCATAGGTATTGCCTATGTCATATGCCCAACCCATAGCCACACGAAACTTTAACAAAATTGAACAACAGGCTCTCATACTATGTAACAGTTGACAAAAAAAATACCAATACCTATGTTTATTCAGTTTACCTTCGTTTCGAAGGGACTATTATTACTTGTACACACTCGTATAAAAACCAGCGCATGAAAAGTATGACAATATTTTATTTGTTTCACCTAAAAAGATTCCTAGACAACGTGGATAGCGGAAAGAACATGGATCATCCAGTCCATCCCTTCAGTTCTCAAATCAAAGTTTACGATTCAAGCAACTACAGATCATAATGCAAAACGATAAAAAAAATGGTAGAACAACATTTTTATAAATATCACACAATCAAAATCCTCCCTATCCTTCTACGTGGAAATGGCGTGCGCATTCCTTTGTATCCATCCAATCCAAGTGGTTACGGATTTCGGTTGTGGTTTGGCGGGCAGTAATGTTGGACTTTCAGCTGCAAGTCATGAGAAAGAAGAAGAGACAGTTTAGAAAGCTGTAATCTAGGCAAACAAAAACTTGTTTTTTTTCTTCCGTAGCAGAAATGCATGCTTACGTCTGCTGGTACAATCTCCACCTATCTCACGTCCTCCGAGGATGCCACTGACAAAAACCAGTAAAACGAGGAGGATAAGAAGCAACTGAGCCTGGGTTGGAAGGCAGCATGAGTAGTTCTTTGTCATATTAATTGTTCCTAATACGAGGGTTGCGCTAGGCGAGACAAATTAAGTCTATGACTACTTCACTAAACTAGTAATTAGCACCAAAAGGAAATGGTTGCTGCTGTCTGCTGGCTGCTCAGAATGCGATCACTTATAAGAGCCTCCATTCAACACCCAACTTTGACTGAACCCTGAAAGTAGGTAGATATTGTGGAAGAAGGTAGGAACCATGCATGGAAGATCTCCTAACTAACCAGTGTGGCATTGTCCGTGTCACCCTATCGCATAAAACATTAAAAATTGTGACTAAAATGGCTCGCATCTGGCCACCTGTAGCTAATGAGTACAACTAATACCTAACTCGTGCGTTACACGGCATATTAAAAAAATATTTTTATGATTTAATAATTTTAAAATTTATAATAAATAAATATTGAGTTATACTCAGTTTGGAGTGTAGTTTTTCTATGTGTTTTTATAAGTTTGAAATTTGGAACGAATAAAAACTAAGTTGTATTTATTTTGCAGCTTCAATTTCTACCATGTGGAGAACAGATGGGTTTTTAATGTGGCCTATGATGTTAAATGCATATTATAATTATGATGATGCAATATATACTATGGATATGTAGATCTTTTGGTTAATATAGGGGCTACTAAGGATATGTCCAATATGCTATATATGTTCGAATCTATAAAAAGTTACCCTCGATATCCATTTTTTTCCGGCCAGTAACCGGTATCGACTACTGATACTTGTAACTGGCTTAGAATTCAAAATTTGACATTTGAGTATCTTTCTGGTAAACATTGGTAACCGGCAAGTCACTGATCTAGAAGTGGGTATCAAGATTTTGGGCAAAATAGATATTCAGAACATTGGTCCCAAACACATCTTCTCTCCTCATTAGGGCTGTTAAAATAGC
This sequence comes from Oryza coarctata, assembly GCA_030770085.1. Classification (NCBI taxonomy): domain Eukaryota; kingdom Viridiplantae; phylum Streptophyta; class Magnoliopsida; order Poales; family Poaceae; genus Oryza; species Oryza coarctata. The sequence continues at coordinate 15,973,248 of CM061467.1, read as the reverse complement.
ATGACACACATAAGCAGCTTGAGCTCGACTCGCTCTTGGCTCAGAATCGGACTGGACTAAATCTCCAGATGCGTTGATCCTGGTTATATATAGTTTTTATTGTTTATTTGATGAACTAGTAGATCTAATATGCATTACTATGTATTTATATTGTGTACTAGCAATTGTTGACACCATATATTTATTTTAGTCATTTTTCTCCATATTAATGTGATGAAAAAGAAATTAATTATTTTTTTTATTAAGAGTATGTTATACTGATCAAGCCTAGCCTGCTCCGAAGCTCGAAAGTGTAACATGCCCAACTCGAGCCTAGGCAATCGAACTCAGCTCATTGATAACTAGACAACCTTACTCTAGAGCGCGGTAGCAGTGGGAAGAGAAGCTATATCCATACTGGAGATCCCACCAAACCAGAGAAAATGGCTAGCGACTTCCACATCGATGGACTCATGGACATCATTTCTGTGTCTTCCTAGAAACCGTTGCTCCCTGTTCTTATCGATTCTAATTGCTCTTTGACAGACAAATGACTGATTAGTCCAACCAGTTGGACACATTGCCATTTTAGTTTTGAGATTTAGAGAGAGCAAGAGCTTGTTTATATATACTAGCCAATTGTACAGTACCTTAGATGGTAATGGTTTTTGCATGTGCGAGGAAAGCCACGCCCATGGGCATCATATATGCACGCGGTTTCCAAGAAACAGTCGCTCTCTGTCCTAATCAGCGCTAATTGCACGTTTGCTAACAAATGATCCATCAGTCCAACCAGTTGAACACTAGGGCCGATGGGTCCGATTCATACTTATCCAAGTGGACACCGTACCTTAGGTATGCAATGGGCTCTCCACATGCGAAGAAGGAAAACATCTCTAGCGTAGAAACTTTTCATATCGTATCAAAAAGAAAATAAAGGATTAAAGAGTTTGTCAGATATAGCTTTGGCTTGTACTCACTCTAATCATAAACATCTGATGTTTACGATTAGATTCAGTTGCTTATAAAATCTTGCTTATAAAATCTAATATGTTTGTGTAGAAATATGTACAGTGAGACTAAGACCCCGAGTGTATATAAGAGAGGGTCGGGTCTATATATATATAACCTAGTGGTCCAGTGGTCTAACACCCTGCAGTCGCAGCGGGAGGAGAATGGACACAGAGACTGTACCGAAAACTGGTGAACAAAGACGTGGACAGGCCTTTAATCATTATATCGACGAATTGGTGCGCCGATGATACATGGAGCACCTGAACCTATCATAATACGACCTTGTCACGGACAAAATGGAGTATACCAGCCGATGACGCCATGTGGGAGGATGGCTCAGAGTCCAGCACCCAAGGATGCTGTGGTTGGAGCGTCATCTGGTTGAGAGCGGCGATGAGGCCAGCCTGGTTCCAAGAGGAAACCGACTGGGTAGGTAGTGTCGGTAGCATCGGCTGAGGCGGCAGAATGGGAGCCGATGCCAGGTGAGCCTGAGGATGGGCGCCAATAACCCCTGGTTGTCATCCGATGGGGCTGCGTGGCTAGGGTTGGGGTGCCCAGGGGTTGTAACAGAGCCACGGACCCGTGGGACCGACAGGTTGGGCAGGGACTAAGGCAGGTTGCGATTGCATCAGACCCTGCTAGTTCCTGCCTTTGCCTTTTCCCTTGCCTTTCCCAGTACGGGCTGTGTTGCCATGGTTGGAGCCATGGCGGCCAGAGCCGCGGAAGGGAGCGGCAACGTAGGATGCTCGGTAGCCATTATCGGTTGCGACGAGGAGAGCGGTGTGGGCCACTGTCTTCTTGTCGTTGGCCAGACGGAGTTCTTTAAGAACTAACATGTCATGGGCCTAGGCAAACAATGGAAGGGGTGTGGCATTAGCGATGTCGTCGGCGGTGTTTGAGAAGTGGGGGTTGAGGCCTCGTAGAAGGGAGAGAACGAGTTGAGAGTCGGCCACAGGGTGGCTAACATCCCGGAGAGCAGCAGCCTTGACCTTAAGACGCTAGCAGTACGAGGAGACAGAGGAGTCTACTTATACCATAGAATGGAACTCGTTGAGGAGGAAGATGGCGCGGGCTGCTTGTACGCGAGGAAGATTCGCTTGATGGCCACCCAGAGATCCCGAGCGGTGGGGTCGGTATCGTCCATGGCGAGGTCGAGAACAGAGTCGTCGACCGAGCCGAGCAGCCAGCTGCGCAGTAGCACTCTGCAATGTCCCACTGGGGGTTATCGGGGCGAGGTGGAGCGGAGCCATCGATATGTGACCGTAGACTGAACTTTCCATAGAGGGATTTAAAGAAGAAAAACCACTTGAAATAGTTGATATTAAAGGTCAAGAGAGATAGGAACGTAAGATTTCACGTTTATAGTAGCGTAGGGGGAAGAAGATCGGCGAGGTGGTGCCCGAAGTGTGGTCTGGGGTACCGAGAGTCGGAGCAAACTCGGCGACTGGGAGAGTGCCGAAGCTGAGGGCGGACTCGGTGGCTATAACGAGAGAAGGTCAGGGACAAGTAGCCAATGGGAGGAAGGATCGGCCGATCAGAGAGATGAGAAACCGATATAGAGTGGGTCGGCCAGCTGATGGGGAGTGGTTAGCTGATGTGGAGTAGGCAGCGGAGTAGGTGAGGAAAAGTTGGTGGCAGAGTAGGTAGGTCAGAGAGTGGTTGGGTCACAGACGTGCGAAGATTCACGTCCGTGAAGGAAAGATTCACATCCATGGACTCGTGGAGGCCAAGGAGTGGAGCGGACGCGATAAAGGCGAAGAGGGGCCGGACGTGAAGAGAAGATGTTCGTATCTGGGAGGCAAGGATTCGTGTCCGTGGACACATGGACACGTCAGATTGGCTCGGACGTGAGGGAAGAAGGTTCGCGTCCGAGAGCCGTTGAGCGTGTCGAAAAAGCGAGAACTGAGGGAGGGTTCTAGCCGATGGAGGGTGGACGAGTCTAGCTGATGGGAGATCGGATGGGTTCAGCCGATGAAGACGACGAGCGTAGAGGTGCGCTGACGTTAGAGGAGAAAGGATGCACGAAACAAGAAGAAGGGCGGAGACGGGTGCGAGGCGAGACGAGGAGGCGGATGGAGATCGTCGCCTTGTCGCACAGAGGTGGAACAGAGAAAAGAAAGTGACTGCGGGAAAGATGGGGAGAAGAAAGAAACTGAGACGAGAGAGTGAGGAGAGTACCGGGAAGAAGATCGACGACGGAGAGAAACGTCGATTATGAGGAGGAAAAGGTCGGTTCGCCGATGAGAGAAAGCTAGCACGCCGAGATGTCTAGACTTGTTCTGATACTATATGTACAGTGAGACTAAGACCCCGAGTACATATAAGGATGGATCAGGTCTATATATATATAATCCAGTGGTCTAGTGGTCTGTAATAGCATGATAATACTCTTCAATGAAAATATATAAATACCCATTCATTTTTAAAACAAACAGTTTAGAATTGATGATGGAAGTTTCAGCATCGACCAAAATTTGAGAACTAATTATCAAAGTTTTAACAGTTTGACTAAGGGCTCAATTGAACGTGGGATTGACAAAACAAATTAATAGAAAAATATAGAATTTTGGCAGGAATATAAAAGTAAAACATAGGATTGTAAAATACAAGAAAAATACATAAATAATTATTTGAATAAACATCAGGAAAAACACATAATTGGATAAGATAGACTCAAGAAAAAATTTCTAAGAAGTTAGAGGAAAGATTTCTATAGAATTTGAATCCTATAAAATTCCTTCCCAAATATTTGATTCAAAATAGGCCTAAATATTGTTGTAAATATCAAATATATATAACCGGAGTAATTCATTATTTTACGTGGGAAGGCTTATAATTCCTTTGTTGCTCACACTTCCATGCTTTGCTTCCTTAATTTATGCAACGCAGTGCTGGCCCTTGCCCATTTTCTTCACGAAAATAATCTTGGAGGTCATGATTGACAGACATGGCTGGTGTGGAAATGTTGCAAAGTTGAATCGGTACAAGGTTGGTGGAAATGTTGTCACTGGATTTGAAGAATGGTCTTGGCTCAATCCATGGAAATATTAATCTCTCTAAAGCCCGAGGGCCTTGGTGAAGATTCGAAGCACCACGCCAAACCATTTTTCCAATAAAAGCACCTATAGTGTTCGTTAATTACACGCCAATCCAAGAAAACGTCCACCGTTTGATCTCGCCCTAGAGTCGATCTGGCCGTCCACATGTCCCGTTGGGGGCGGCCCTTTTGCACCCGTGGGATCGTCGGATCGGGAACGGACGGTGCAGATTTCTCCAGCCTGGACCAAACCCTAGCCCCCACGCCCGCCCCGCCCGCTCTGCCCTTCTCCCCTCACGCGCCCTCCTCCTCCCCTCGCCCGAGCTATCGCCGCCGTCGCACCCTTGCCTTCCCGTCGTGCGCGTCGTCGCCGCCGCCGCCTCACCCTTCTCTAGCCATCGTCGCCTCCTTGCCCTCCTCCTCCCCTCGAGCGCGTCGTTTCCGCTGACGCCTCGCCTTCCTCCTCCCCTCGCACGCGCCGTCGCCACCGACGCCTCGCCCTCCTTCTCCCATTGCCTACGCCGTCGCCGCCGCAACCTCACCTCCTCCAGCCATTGTCACCACGCCGCCACCGATGCTCTCTCACAGCGAGGCCGTCGCATTAGCCAGCGGTGGCCCCTGCTTCCTCGCTGACAGATTTGGCGACTTGGAGGAGAGACTGGAGTGAGGGACGCAGGCCACCGCCGTCGCCTTCTTCTCCTCTCCCTCTCTGGCCCGTCACCACCCTCTTCCTCCGGCCCTCCGCGCTACTCGGTGCCAAATCCACCTCAGGGGATGCCGGATCTGGTACGAGGAGGACAAAGGAGCACTGGGGGTCTAGGGGAGACCGAGCGATGGCATGCCTCCTCTTTTGTCACTCTCCTCTTCTCCCCATTTTCTTCTCCCATGGTTTCTCCGGTAAGTTCTCTTGCCCTCGTCACCATTACAATATTAATCTTTCTTCTATTGGTTTTATTTACTCCTTTGCTACTAGTGCCGAATATGTTATCTTTAGTCCAAATTAATAACTACGAACAACATGAATCAACCGAGGTTTTGTAAATTGTAGCCTAATGATCAATGAGTAGCAGAACTGAACGATAAAATAAAATATGTAAAGTGCTATAACCTTTTTTTAAACACGTAAAAGATTGCGCATCTTTGTACTAGGAAGATAGGTATTATAGCTATATTTTGCTACTAGGAGTTAGACAAATGGTTAGAAAGCCTTACATTCCATCAATTTCGACAATGTCTTATATTTTTAATCACGTAAACAAAACAAATTGCAGCCTTGCAGAGTTGTAGTTGCTGAACATGTGTCAAGATCCAACAATTTCATCTTAGGAATGTTAATTCAAAAGTTTTCTCCTGACATTCTTTTTCCTATTTCCTATATCAATGACTCTGGCTAATCTGCTACTGGCTACTGTCTATGCACAGTGTACAGTTAGTACTACTTACAAGTGTGTGGGACCTCTATATTCATTGTAAGCATATATTTCAACTGTTTTCCTATATGCTTACAACCTGCAGCATGGTTCATTCTGAGAGCTGATCATACATGTTACTTCAAATGTAAATATACAATATTGTACCGGCCATCACTGTGAAGTATAATGTAAATTGTTAGCTCATCTCAAGTTTTTATTCTGTTCTGTACTTGAGATTAAAAATTAGTTGGATGTGCATTTATTTGTTTTAGGTTACTCTAAATTGTCTTATTAGTTTCAATATGTATGACACATTTTGTACAGATAAGGGCATATTGTTGGTGGTGTTGATGAAATTAGGACAGTGTACACTGCACTACTTTTTGTTCAAGAGATATCCGATCATTTTTTAGTTGGTAGTATAAAAGTTGAATCTTCAAAGTGAAAGGAATTCAAGGAAAGTGACAGGAATGTATCCTAAAAAAATTAGTAACATTTTACTCACCCATAATAAGAGAGAGCATGCTTATTTTTTGTATTATCCCACTATTAGTTATTTGGTTTCTAGCCTTTTAAGGAATTAGACTATTAGGCCTGCATAATTTGAAATGCTATTTAGTAAACTACTTCTGTATCTAAATTCTGATGCACCACCAAATCTGGACATTTCCTTCCAAACGAGAATTTCCATCAGATGAGATGCAGGATTTTTTTAGAAATGAATTAAAACCCGGCCTCTACATCCAACGCAGATGTACACAGCCAAGATGAGATGCAGGATAGTTGTTTCTACTGCCATCCTTCATACTCTATACACTTAACACAAGAATGTACTGCTGCTATGTCATTGGTCTTATGAAATATTATATGATTTATTAGCTCTCACATCTAAATGTTACTATTATTATATGATTTAGTTCTCATATCTAAGTGGTCCTATATCTCTTGTGTACATGATTACTTTTGTACCAATATTTTTACTTCCATTTTACTGCAGCTGAGCTCATGGTATATTTTTGCATCCAAAGGCCCACCAGCTGAGCCATGGCCTGACATAAAGCCATTAATAGTATCCGTGTTTTCTGTAGTTGGGATGTTCTGGTACTGCTACCAATGCTATATAACTGGAAAGGTTTATTGTGGTGCAATTACTAAAATGTTAACCATAAAAATAATACAGAAGTTCTATGGTGTGCATTAATTGGTATTTTGTTGTTTGCAGGTGCAGCAAAAACAGGCTAGTAGGATGGTTAATTTGTCTTGACAAAAGAATGGAGTTTATTTTGCTTTTCATAGAATTGAACTACATAGTCTGTTCTAGGTAATTGCTTTCAGTGTCATCTGGTATTCCAACCAGGCAAAAGTGTTAGCACTATATTACCTGTAAGTAAGAATTACATGAACTTTATTCAGTTCACCTACAAATTACTTAGAATCAGATGGTACTGCTGAACCTGCAAATCTGTTCTGAATTTTGATGGATTTCATGTTTGCCCATCGGTGCAGACAAAGGTCAGAATCCCCTATGTTTAAGAGATATTGTTTCAACAATTGCCACTTTCTTTCCTAGAAAAACAATTGTCACTTTCTATCACAGATCTATTGGACATTTGTTAACATGGTGAAAGAGATATATCTGAAAGACAATCAGTTTAGTAGCAATTTCAACATTCAGTTGGTTTCTTTTGCTATCAGAGCAAGAGCATATATGTGTTTGTTTATTCGACAGAAGGCAAGTTATGTACATGCTTCATGGGAATCTTATCATTGTTCTGTTCCAAATTGTCAAATGGAAGGTTTGGTCGTCCATGTGTACGGATTAAAATCTTCAATATTGTTGTATCGAAGTGGTCATTTTCTCATATTAGACATGTATGAATTCCTTATAGGATGTAAATGTTAATTTAGAAGTACCAAGAGCTTTTAAAAGATTTTTGCCTGTAAATGTTACATCTCAGTTACATTTACATACAGCGTAGCGCATACCAGTTGCTAGTTAGTATGAGGTCGCAACAATTATAACCTTGCTGAGCCCACGGAGGCAGCTGGTGGAGGCTTGGTAGAGACCAGGGTACAAGTCAAGGATATACCTCCGTTTTTTTAAACTAGGATGAGACTATACATTACACATTCACTAATTAGTTCTAACCAGTAACCTGTTCTAAAAAATAAAGCGTATCGTTACTCCGAAATTTGTGCAAAAATACTTTTACGTTCACTGTATTTATTCTTTTTATTAACATCTCTAGTAGTGCAAAGTGTTACTTTTATTTTTTTAAAAGCTACTTTCCTCTAGCACTATTGTCACTTCTAGTATCATAATTTCTATATGCCACAGAATTACTTTTTTCGAAAAAAATAATATAGTGATTATTATAAATAAAGAAAATCCACGTATTTACTTATGAATCTTCTCTATATCTTGTGAAATTACTTTATAGTACTTATTTCAAATCGTCAACTATGCAATTACTTCTAATGATATGAGTTATTTTTATAATTTATAAATTACTTTTAAATTTTTGAATATACTCTATAGTATAATTATTTTGTCATATATTTTGAGTGGAGTAAGATATTCAAATAAATCTTGAAAATAATACGTAGTTTAAAGATAAAAGTCGCCGAAGGTTCCATAAAACAAAATAGACTAGTGTAAGCTTTTGGCGCTGGCTTCTGAAGTATGTGGGGCCTTCCAATGCTATCAGAAAATTATTGCATGCGGCCACGATGACAGATGTGCGGTCTGCAGCTATTAGGACGTAAGGCATCTAGGCTTGATCGGACGAACGGGAATTTGTCGCGCGATAAGACGATGAAGTGTGTGCATCGTTAGTTTACATGTTTTGTCTTAATAGAGAATGTCTGTATGATATTTAATTATTCGTTTTTCTAAAAAAATAGTATAAATATAAAAATATAAATCATCTCTAAAGTTTCTCTAATGACAGGAGTTAAAAAATATACGATACTTACACAATTTTTTTTCATAATTTTTTAATAAGATAAATAGTCAAATATTATATTAAAAGTCAGTAGTGATTAAAAAACGGAGGAAGTATTTTCTTTTCCGATAGAACACCCTAGTTATTAACTCTTAGCAATGTAATAGATACATTTATATAAAATTTATAGTGTAAACCTAGATTTATTAGAAGTATATAGGGAACATCATACTGTTTCGAGTATGAAATCTGCCTTAAGGAGATTATGATCTGTAGCTTGAAAGGGAAGTATATAAAATATTTAAGGTGGTTTCAAAAAGAGTAAATAAGCAAGTTTTGGTGGCATACAGTGTTGTCACAGAAAGTTTGAATAAATAGTGGGTAATAAAGGCAACACAAAAATCTTATTCTTTTTTTTTCAAAAAAATGTACTCAACCGTTACTAAATTAACTGTTAAGAAGTAAATGATACCTTAATTTGATCAATGAACTCTTCTTTATTACAAGATGTCTATGCACACACAGTACACCTGGCCAACACACTCATGAGAGATAGTCTAACTGCAAATCTCTAATGCCACTAATTTTAAAATGATAACACACTCTTACAAGAATATTTGTATACATTGAGATTTAAATTTTGGTGAGTTAAATTCATGCGCATATGACTGTATCGTCGCTCCTATGGATGGGGTTTTTTTTTATAACATAAGGTTTGGGAGCAGGGTTTGTATTCTCTTTAGGAGAATAATATATTTTTGCCACCCTAGTTCTTAGAAACTATAAATATCGAAGCAGGTGGATAAATAAGGTTCCAGAAGGTTCGAGAGATTGCATACTTTAGGAAGAACCCGAGGAAGAAGACAGATTCAGTGCGTGGAAGGCAGCCGAGCTCTGACTCTCTGTTCTGTTCTTCTTTTGCACTGCTGCCAGTGGTAGCCCAGCCTGCATGAGCCCAACCAAGACAAGCGACTGGCTTTATTTGGCCCAGGCCCAGCCCGGTTGCATTCATGATAATAACAGCACGGACTGCACGCCATCGTACCCGGCTACCCCTATCGGAAAAGAAACAAGAATTATAAAGATATTGATCATATCTGGTGACCTGTTTAGCTGCTGGATACGGTTTGACGGATTAATTATGCACGGACGGCAGCCAGACACACAAAACACGGGCGGATAAAAGATGGATCACCAAAAAGCGATGAAAAATTATAAATTAGTAAAATTAATTTATATAAAATTAATAAAACTAGTTATATTATAATTATTCATGGTAAATTGTGATGAGCATGTGTATTACACAGACATAGGTTGTATCGTGAGAATCTATAACTAAAAAATATTTTTTTATTTATAATATTAAATGATAAAAATAGATAAGAATCATTAAAAAAATTATAGAAATTTTAGATGAAAATTGATAAATTCAATTTTAAAGTCTATTATGTTAATGGGCCAGAACGATAGATATGCCAGTTATACAGTACAGACATGGCTTAGCTAAAATACAACAGTGAGCGAGTGGGTTGGCATGGGCTAACAGAGGCCAGGCCGATAAATTAGGTTGACTTAATAGCCAGGTCGAATGTTAGCACATTAGCGTAATGGGCCGATGGTGCGGATGTGGCTTAGTAACATGTGCGGGTGCGTGCAGGAAAACTATGTGGCTGGCAGGCGGGCTCGGTGTGGTAGTGATGCATGAGCACGAGCGTGCAGAGACTGAGTGGCTAATATATGGGCCTGACGTGGTGGACGCTGGCGTGAGCAGGCGTGTGAGTGTGGTGCAGTTGATCCTAGAGATAGGTGTCAACGTGGGATTGATGCATTGGTGTGGCAGGCGTGTATGAGTGAGATTCTTCGTGAAAACGCGTCAAACTCAGTTGTCTTGTGTGTGTGGGGTGACGCGGCGTAATGTGGAGCGCTGATTTTGAATCTGATAGTTGAGAATATGCTAAGTTGTGGTTACGAAATCTCAAGTGTATTTAGGTCTTTTTCTTTGAGTTTTTTTAATTATTTTTGCTATAAAAAGAAGGTAGGTTGTTAGGGATTAGAGAGAGATTTTGGTAGACTTTTTATAAGCATAATTTTGATAAAAAATATAAAGTTTATTAAAAATTAGTACGGTAATTAGTATCTCTTTTACTCTTTGTATAGGACTAGTGATATTAATTTGTTTTTCTTTATGATTTAGATTGATATTTTTATCTAAAATCTAGCTAGGGTATTTTTTAGTGTTATGAAAAGTTTGATTGGTTAATTATTTTTAGATCTCATGTTATTAATTAATTAGGGTTTAATTAATTTTTGTTAATCTTATATTTGGTAATTTTATTTCGTGAATATGTTGAGATCTAGATGTCCGATTATTTGTAAATTTTATCTTTATGTGAAAATTTCAGGTCGATTATGGATCTACTGTCACAATGTGTTTAGTGATATAATAGTGTCCTATATAGATTTTGAAAAAAATGTTTTTTTTAGTTTTTGTGATTAGGGATTGTTTTAGACTTTCGCAATCATTCACGATTGCCTATTTTAGTACAATTTGATGGTATTTTAATTGATCTTAACATTTGATAAAATAGTGTTATGTTCAGATTCTCAAAAGTGGGTTTTTTTAGGTTTTGTGATTAGGGGTAAGTGTTAAATTTTATTTTTGAGTTTCATAATCATTCCCTTTCTGATTGCCTATTTTAGTATTATTTGATCCTCTTAGTGGTTTTCGAGCAATGCTATTTATTTTATTTTGTTTTCTAATTTATTAGAAAATATGTTCACGGATAGATATTCTATGACACCTTGTGTTTTTGATGATGTTGATTTTCAGTATTGAAAATCTAAGATGGATGTATATATTTAAGCTCAAGACTTTGCGATATGAGAAAAAACCTACAAACCATATCAAGTTTTTAAAAATGATATAGTGACAGGATGAACATGCTATAAGTAGAGATGGATATCATTCATTAGCACAACTATTATAAATATTGTTTCTACTTGTAAAGGTAGATATAAAGTTAATTATACATGCACTCATTGTGGTAGAGATCGATATAAAGTAGGATTTTGTTTTAGATTTACTAATCAATAAAGGAGAGAAAAGACTAAGACATTGTCTAATTTAAGAAAGTCACATTCTTTTGATTCTACTAACATGAGTAATAATATATATAAACCTTTACATAAAATACTTGTGTTATATCTACTGGTATGCGTCGTGTGTCTTATTACTAGATTTATAAATGTTATATTACTAACTCTAGTACGGAGACCTCAACATTATTTTCTTCTATGTAAACATTTTTCGTGAGGAAGGAGATCTTTTATGCAGTTGAATTCTGGATGCTTACACCACATGTCCGGTGATAAAAATTGGTTCTCTTATCTCATAAGAGCATCATATGTTGAAAAAGTAACTTTTAAAAATGTTTCTAACTATAAGTTCAGGTGTATATATTTAGTGGGAGAACATCCTTATTGATAAAGATGATAACGATGAAAAAGATGAAACGTTGATTTCTTCTACATAATCAATTGAATTGGTTCTAGCACCTATCACAACTTTACAAACAACTAATTATCCTAAATATTCAACATATTCTATGTAAATAAAAGATCAAATTGAATAAGATAATTTTTTTTAAAACTACAACTCCCTTATACATTCAGAGAAGATATTCATTTTAACAAATTATCGATAATCTTCGTAAAAAGGTGACAATTTGAACTAAATCTTAACATGGTTGAACATTTTTATCTATTTTGGTTTAATTTAAATGTACCGTGACAAATATCAAAATTATATACTGTGACAAATATGAGAAAGATTAAAAAAAATATGTATTGTTGTATTTCTTCTTAACAAGTTGGTGTTTGTATATGACTAAAACCTGATTTTTAAGTTTAAAATTGTTAAAAGATATATGCTTGAACGGGTTGAAAAGTAAGGTTAATGGTGTATATAACTCGTTATAATTTATACCATGCTAAAATTAATCAGATTATTAATTTTAAAAAAGCATCAATGAAGTCAAAAGTGATGAAAAATAGAAAAATAGAAAATTAGTTTATATTGAAAATGTCAAAATAGTTATATTAAAATTAACATTGTATAATTGAGTTATATTATAATTATTCATGGCAAAGTGTGGTGAGCGTGTGTGTACACTGTCATAGCCTAGTTTGTGAGAATCCATGTCTAGAAAATATATTTTTATTTATATGTGTGGAGGTATTAAATGTTAAAGATAGTTGAAAAATCACCAAAAATTTTTGGAGGAATGTTGAATGAAAATTGATAAATTCAATTTTAAAATTTGCTACGTTAATCAGTAGAAACGACGAGCAGACCGGTTGCACAGTACGAGCGTGCCCCAATCGAAAGTGGGTTGGCGATGGCAAGTGAAAGGGGCTGGTGTAGGCTGGTGGAGGCTGAAAGCTAGCAGGCTAGTGGGTTGGGCTGACTTGGTAGGTATGTCGAAGGTTAGCAGGCTCGCGTAATGGGCCGACAGCGTGGAAGCGATGAGCAGCAAGCGCGGATGCATGCGGGGAAATTATGCAGCTAACAGGTGGGCCCGATGTAATAGTGATGCATGAGCGTGGGCGCACGAAGACTGAGGGGGTGATAGGTGAGCTCGACGTGGTAGAGGCTGGCATGAGCGGGCGCGTGCATGACGCAGTCGATCCTAGGGACATGTGTCCATGTGGGATTGGCATAGCGGTGTGGCAAGCATGTAGAGTGGGATTCTGTGCGAAAACGCATTGAACGCTGTGGTCCTCTATACGTGGAGTGACATAATATAATCTGAAGCGTTGATTTTAAATACTATAGCTGAGAATATGTTGAGTAATGGTTATAAAATTTTAAGGGTACGTAGATATTTTTCTTTGGGATTTTTCGATTATGTTGATATAAAAAGAGGTTAAGGTGTTAGGGATTAGAGAGAGATTTTGGTAGAATTTTTATAAGCATAATTTTGATAATAAAGGTAAAATTTATAGAAGATTGGTGCGGTGACTAATCTCTCTTTTACGTTTATTATTGTGTATGCCTAGCGATCAATTGATTAATTTATTTTCTTTGGATTGGTTTTTTTATTTAAAATCTAGGGTGTTTTTCTTGTGAAATATTGATATTGTGTTATTAATTAATTAGGATTTAATTAATTTTCATTTATTAATATCTTGAGATATTGACGTGATTCTAGGTTTGTAAATTTTATATAATTTATTTTGTTAAAATACTACTACAATCTATTTAGCGATAAAATAATATTATGACTATACTAAAAAATGGTTTTTTAGTTTTGTGATTAGAGGAAGTTTTAGATTTTATTTTTAACTTCCAGATCTATCATCTCTCTTAATTTTCTATCTGAGACAATGGTTAATTTGCCCTAAAAGTACAGAGAAAGTAGACTGGTCGATATTCTAGCTTGTCACATGGATGCTAATGCTATACGGCCTACCAGCTTTCTATATTTGTACCCCCAAACAACATGTTTTTTTGCTAGCTAGGCTAGTTATGGGTGGGCAGGAGTAAACCAAATCCAACCGTCCGTAGGTTTCCTCGCTTTTTTTAATGTTTGGTTTTTATTTCGGTTTTGTTCGATTTTCAGTCTGTTTTGCGGTTTTTGATTAATACTAGTATATAGAAGCCGAACAACCGAAATAAATGGCCTCACTCCAATTCTCTTGTCCCGTGGAAGGGCCAATCTCCAATACTTCTATCTCCTAACCTCTAAAGATCCAATGTCCACAGAGACCAATATCCAATGGGACTATGGGAGTGGAGCTGTACTTCATCCTAGGCAAAGCCCAGCCTCTAGCGACCAGCGTCGACTGTAGCCCCAGCGAGTACTCCAGTTAATTCGGCGCGTTTTATTTTGTGTGACAAGTATTTTGGTTGCTGTTGTTGGAAAACCGAACAAACCAAACAAAATCAGCCGAACAAACCAAGCTCATACGTATAAGGCTAGTATTCATGTTATTTTACTTAATTTGATTATGAGCTTCCCCATTAACTCTAGCGATGACAACAGTGGCCTCAACTAGTTATAATTTAAGGTTGAAATAAGGGTAAATGTGAGGGTGTAAAAGCAGGGTGAGGTTATTAGTTCTCGAGAAATATCACCTTAATAGCGTCTCGACGGTGGGTTGTAAAGACAGAGGACAATTAGACAACGTTTAGAGTTGCGTTGGGGAAACAGGACATCAAATGTGGAAGGAGATAATAGGGAAGGGATGGCCATAATGTGGCTCTTAGTCTCAAGCACACAGAACTTTAGACAATAAATTGTCATATGATCCACATGCCTATTTTAAAAATAAGTTCGACTTAAAGTTTAGTTTGTTTAATAAGTTTTATGAAGTGATCAAGATGTAAAAACTATAAAAACTGTGTAACAATATAAGTGAATTTATTGACTCCATCCATCTCTCCAGCTATTTCCAAATTATTTTACTATAGGCAACATGCCATTTTAACTCATCTTTCCCATGGTTTTTGTACCTTATTAATCAATATGCCTACATAAAATAGGTCTTGTATTTTGAAACGGAGCGAGTACGGCATGCCCAGTAATGTGTCCGCCATGTGCATCACCACTGATATATGCCATAGCGGATTGATGGTGGCCGTTGGCAACTGCTTAGCTTCTCCCTACTGCCTCTAGTTACACGCTACCAGAAACTGGTCTCTTCCTCAGGGCAAAACCTAATTGTGGTGGCTTCGTATCCTCCGTGAACAACTGGCTAGCTAGTCCTCACGGGAGTGTTATTCCAACGCAAAAGACCAATCAGTCCCCAGTCCTGACGTGGATTTTGGACCTGTCAACAATAGGATGACTAAAGCGTAAAGTGTCCAACTTCTTCAATTGATCTCCACCACGCGCTCGCTTCATATTTCCATCTAGATTTAAGACCGCCGCGACCACATTGATTCGAGTTGAGAAAGTGGCATATGAAAAAAAAGTTAAGGCTGACCATAGTTATTATCTAGAATTGTTGGTATTCAACTTTGGCACCTTAGTTTAGATGCCAATATAGTGGTTAATTCGAGTTGAGAAAGTGACATATATATAAAAAGAGTTGGTTTTGAAACAAAATTCTTGGATACAACTTGAGCAAATGCTGGAAAAACTGGAAGTTCTGGTTTTAGCACTGGAATTTGCGATCCATTAGATGTTTTGATTTTAACAAAACTTTGAGGTTTCCATCTAGTGTCATCAGCACTTTGAATTTGGGGCCGAAAGTTCCAATGTTGTCAGAATGTCTGATTTTCTGGAACCTCGAGTGTTCTATTTGGTAATATTGATGAAATCGGAAGTTCCGATTTGGGACTGGAAATTCCGATGTTGTTGGAATGTCCAGTGTTCCAGAACCCTGAGCTTTATGTTTGCTA
Organism: Oryza coarctata; assembly: GCA_030770085.1. Classification (NCBI taxonomy): domain Eukaryota; kingdom Viridiplantae; phylum Streptophyta; class Magnoliopsida; order Poales; family Poaceae; genus Oryza; species Oryza coarctata. The sequence continues at coordinate 15,957,456 of CM061467.1, read as the reverse complement.
AAAGCTATAAAATCGGAAGTTCCGGTCCAATCCGGTTTTGACGCGATTGCGCAATGTCAAGGCCAAACAAGAGCTCATTTTCCCCTCATATCTGAGTTTCTCTTTCGGAAGTGCCATAGGTTTGCCGTTTGCCACCCTTATATAAATACAAGGACAAGATTGGTTAGAAACTCACGACACTCAATCAACCGCATTTACTATTACATTCTTTTTTCCTGTAGGGTTAGGATAACTTAGTCTTTGGACAATTTGCTCATAAATCATTCGTACTCCTATATGAAACGGAGATAATCATTGGTGGTTTACTAGTAAATCACTTATTTCTCCCACGAAACGAGATTTTTCTTGTTAGGATCAACTCATTCTAGCTGGTCACCGAAGTCATCGTCGCCGCCACTGCCGTCGTATAAATTTTAAACTCTATGCCCTTATGTTTGGACGGAGGGAGTATGTCTTATCAACTTAAAAATTTTGAAACGGCATCCATTATTTGTGACTGGACTGAAGGAGCTAGCAGTTCCTTCTCCTCTATAAATGGCTCCAGGATTTCGCGGTAACAACGCAGAATTGCAGATAACCAATGGCGTTTTCAGGCCTCGCAGTTGCAGCAACAGTGCCGTCAGCCAAGCTCTGCTGCCCTAATCAAACCAGCAGCAGAGCTCGCAACCTTCTTGGCCTGTCTGCACATACTAGGTAGCTGCAACTCTAGCGCTCACTTATTAATTCAGTTCTGTCACTTGATACAGATAAATTTTGAGGTCGCGTTATGTTTCGTGAATGGCGAGCCTTGCAGGGGACGGCGGGCAGTGGGTATGGACTGCGGCCGCGGTCACCGCTGCGCCGGTGGTGACTCCGGCCGACACGGCGGAGTACGCGACGGCGCCGCCGGGTGCAGCTGGAGATCGCACGGTCGCTGAACGCGTGGGTGGAGGAGAACATGTTCCCGCTGCTCACCCCCGTCGACTCCGCGTGGCAGCCGCACGACTTCCTGCCCTGCTCCGCCACCGCCGCCGTCGACGTCGACGGGGCAGAGGCGCTGGCGCATGCAACTAGATTAATTCCACGCGTTACGTACGTGCGTTGCATTGATCTTGTGATGCTTTAATTTTGGCACGAAGGAAATGCTGGTGCCGACGAGACCGTACACACAGCATGATGTACGGCGCGTTCCAGGAGCGCGCGACAATCATCTCCCACGGCCACACGGCGAGGCTCGCCGGGCAGCACGGCGACCGGACGCTCGCCAAGATCTGCGGCGTGATCGCCGCAGACGAGAGGCGGCACAAGGCGGGTTACACGATGGCGTCCGCCAGGCGGGTCATCCAAGGATTCGGCGATGGACCAGTGCCCGTCCGGCATGGCCTGGACAATGGCATTGCTTGCTTTTCCCACAGGGCCCTTCTGGTTCGTTCAATGACAGTCTTGTCAGTGCGAGCAAAGAGCTGCGATTCGTTGTAACCTCGCGAACGCGACCTTGAGGAAGGCTCCACATAGGTAGAGCAGCTATGGCTGGTGCCGTCCCGTTGTCAAATTAGTCATCCTGTTGACTCGCTTCATGCATATTTGCAAAAACATAAGATGCACTATACTGGAGCAAATATGATATCAAGAAATAAAAATTAAACTCAGGACAGTAATAAGATTATAATTATATTATATTTCGATCTAATACCTAATACCTATGGTTGGTGGGGATTTTAGCTCAGTTTCTACCTATATCAAAGTAAGTCACTGAAGCAACTATTCTAAATAACATTATATAGTTTCAAATATCCTAAAATGTTTTTCACCGATATCATACACACTACTACAGTCAAGGATTGTTAAGATTATATCCAAATGGGATTAAAATAGATAAATGGCAAAAAAAACACTTCCTTCATGCAAAGATAACATATGTTTTCATGAACGAGAAAGATAGCATAATGAAATCCAAGTATAGCACCAAAGAAACAAATATATATATATATATATATATATATATATATTAAAAATGATGGCGATGCCATCAATTATATATATTCTAAGCACGTTATCAAATGATCAAAACTTTTGAGCCCTCAGCCTCTTCCCTTAATACTAAATTATCCTAATATCTAATTAAGCTGACGAGGCACACCTCAAATTTCTTTTAATTATTTTGGATAAACTTATTATTTTGTCTTGTGTGTTGCTCAGATTGGATTGCCAAAGCTCCACACCGTTGGTTCTACGTAGCGCTTCCCTAAATAGAAGACTGCTAATTACTAACCCTAACAATTAGGAAGAATATATTCTATGCCATAGTGTTTGCTGTAGTTTAACGATTTATCATCGATTTTGCCTCTATCTATAATATACCACTGAGTTTATTAACTATTTCTACAATATACCATTGAGCTAGATATCCTTTCTAAAAATGACTAAAATGCCCTTAAAGATATACAAGGGTTGACAATAGATTGATCTACTAGAAGATTTGAAATGTTATTGAAGGTTTTTGTTTAGCCACCTAGCAGAAAACATAAGTAGTGTATATGTTTCAAGATTTTTAATTTTCATGTATTAGCATTTTTTTAAAAATATTTTATCTTCTATATGCTTATAGATCACTTTTGTGTTGATATTTTTTATGTAAGTCATCTTTCATATGCTACACAAAAATATTTTTGTGCCACAGCTATCTTTTGTGTAAGTGATTTTTATTTCATATACTACATAAAAGTAATTTTTCAAACAATAGAAACATAAAAAAATCTTGAAACATACACACAAACTTCTATATTTTTTGTGTAAGGAGCCTACACAAAATTTCCAATTTTTTAACCTTCTACTCATCTAGTGGGTCAATAAATTGTCAAGTCAGCGAGAATAAGTTTTTTTTAAAATTTTTTACTTCCTTTAAAAAATCAATTGTCAAACTGGGTATGTCTTGACGGGCATTTTAGAAACTTTTGCAAAATTACCCAGCCGCTTAATAAGCCATGGCAATTAAACTATCGCTACTTACCAGTTTTGCTGTAGTGTCGGCGGCATATTAGAGAGATAGGCAGAGGCGATTGCAAATCAGAAACTCACTGGCTTAGAATAGATTCTTCTAATAATTATTAGAATAGATCAAGATATCAAAAGAAAACTCTTCGGCCTTGAAAGTACTTGAAACGGGTTAAATGAAACACCTATTGTAGCGCTTTCTTTCCTAATGATAAAAGCAACATTATCAGGGTTACTAACTCTATTTGCGAGTAGAATAGATCAGGAAATCAAAACAAACTCTTGGGTCTTTCCTTTCAAACATATTAGATGAAGCACCTATCCTACATCTTAATTTGCTCTAATCCCAAAACATTATCGTCCTCCAAAATCTTGCTCTATCTTCAATGTCCTATCTTTTCGCTTTTGCATTTACAAGTGACCTACCAAAGGGCACATGCGCACCACCGTAATATACCTGATGTCTATGTTAGATCTATACTAACGTCTAGGTAAACAATTTATTTTTCCCAATTAAGCTTATATAAAAATTAGAGCAAGAAATATGGGAAATCATACACAACAAAAACATTCCAGTTAATTATGCCCATAAATCAAAGCAAGAAAGAGAAACAATTTATTACAAGTAAATTAGATCGTAATAATATAAAATGCTAGAATCAAGATTAGATTTGGGCTCAAGATTTGTGAATCTTATCACCACATGTAGATCTAGCTGGATGGAAAAACCAGATGTAATCTACAATTAGATAGGTATTGGTTTATTTATGACATGGAAATTAAAAAGAGAATGTTAGAACATGTCTGGGGAATGGATGCCTCGCACCGACAGCGGCAGCGGTGACAGTGGTGGGTGCTTATAAAGATATGATTTTAGGGTTTATATTAAATGAAACGGAGGATTAATGTGTGGGCCAATTATCATTTGGCTCATTCTTACTAATTTGGCTTGTGCGTATGATGGGTCGATAATCTATTAGCCAAACCGGCTCTTTATGTTTTCTAATTAATTAAATAACATCTTCAATCCACACAGAGTGTATGAAGCCCATGATGTTGTAAGCCCCCATATAATTCATAAAGTCCATGTTTCTATTGCAGTGCCAATCAAGATAGTAGGAATTTTCTGTAGGTTGGGAAAATATATTCATGGGACAATCGTAGGACATCAAAAATATAGCCAGTACAGTGTGTGGCCCATCGACGAGCGCAAACAACTTCTCTGGGTTGCTAGGCATTGGGTTACGACTACACAACACTAGGATTAAAGTTAAAATATTGTTAACATCGTAAGTTGAAAAGATGATCGATTTAGTAAAAAAGAGTTCAATTGCTACAGAAAAAAAGCCGATTAAAGCAAACGAGAAAAAATTCGATCCAATTATATAAAACTATCCAAACGAGACCAAGTCTAAGGAGCCCTGCAACTCACAGTAAGATAATATAAAGTTAATTTATTTTCTTAGAGATATTTTTATTATATATTTTAGAAAGTAACGTCCGTTGTAACCACATCGGACTCTGTAATACCAGGATATCAATATAGACCCCCTGGAAGCCTGTAAATTATCTCTCGATCAATATAATTTCGGTGCATCGTCACCTTAGCTTGTCTAGGTTTTTACCGGCGTGGTCTGGCTTTCGACTTAGGGCTGCATCGGTTAAGTTCGATCTCTGGCAAAGAGGTAAGTTTTGCCACTATCTCGGTATATCTTGCTCTGTCTAAGGCTATATCGGTTAAGTTCGACCTCTTAGTCAGATTGAGTGTATCACATCGCGTCCGTGCAAGATTTATCGGTTTACCAATTTCTCTCTACCGTCGTTGGTCCTATGCAGCATCGATTAGATTCGACTTACGAGGCTGCCGATAATAGATTGAGTCGTAGGCCTGTAGCCCTATGCTCTGCGTTTCATTGGAATTGTTAGCCGATGTGTTATCTATAACTTGAGCAACATGCCCAGCATATCGGCTCCTTACCCGATACGCACCCATCTTCTAAGACTTCCATCGAACGTCACACCTAATGCAAAGGCCTTTTTGGTCGATGCATACATATCTTCAGAGATGTCCTCTCATCGGCTCAGCTAGCCGATAGATTCTCTCCGCCCTTCCTTCAGCAAGACCAATCTGGCGTTCGTCATCCCGTTGCTGTTGGTCTCAGTCATTTACTGTCTCGGTAGGTCCGATCTTTAAGATCGGTGCTAGCGGCGTCGTCACGGTGGACGACGGGCTTTGTGCTGTGGGAGGAGTGGGCCTCGCTCTTTGTTCATCGCCCATCATATCCAGTGCGGTATCGGTTTTGCAGTTAGTGTCTTTTATACAAATCTTTGCCAGTTCGCATATGTCTTCATCGGCTTTCCAGCCGAAAGCCGATGAACGAGCGGTACAGTTTTCATCAGTAATTAGGAGAGATCTCGCGTGCTTTGCTATTCTTTGAATACCTTTTGGTGCCTCCATCGACTCTGTGGCCGATGGATCAGGATCTCGCTTTCGTTATACCTAAAGTCATCATGTCCTTTATCAACATCTGTACATGCCTTCATTGGATCCCCAGCTGATGGAAGAGCGTTATAATCTCTATCGGCGACCAGCCGATAGCAGGAGTCATTCGGACAAGGCCGATGACCAATTCAATCCTATCGGCGGCCAGCCGATAGCGAGAGCTCATATCAGTCTATTGTTCGACTGACCCGTTTGTCTCACCTCCTTATCAAATACATGGTTAAATTGACTGGCACGCTCGCACCTACACCGTCACGATAGAGAGCGAGTTGATGTACCGCGTCGGAGCTGAGCGGATCTCTCGGGCTTCGGTGCGCGTACTTCGAGCTATAGAGAGAAGCCGACAGATCTGTACTGGAACTAAGTAGACCTTATAGGTTTCAGTATGGTCGCGTCGCGCGCGTGACATCCAGCGCGAACAAATATAGCAAAGGTGTATGAATAGTTATCAACAATTGTGACATAGTCTATCTAGAGATACATCATTTAGCAAAGCAGTGTATTGCATGGTGTCTTCTAAACAAGGTATCAGCTAATATTATTTGTCTCTTCAATAGATACAAATAAGTGGCTCTGTGTGTTTCGGAGAAGTTTGAGTTCTCTCTCACACATTGTAGAGAATGATGGGTAGAATAATGCATGTGGACTCTATCTCCCCTCACATGACCGACGAAATAACCATTCAATAGGAGATTTTTAGGATACCCTAAATATGTATGTTTAGTTTGATACCTACTAAAATTTGTCCAACCAATTTTTTTGGTAGGGTAGTAAACCAAACACCCTCATTCAAATGTTGCCTAACCAAAATTTTGGCATCGCCAATGTGCTTTTTTCTTGTAGGCATAATTTGGCATCAATCCAAATAAATGCTTCCAATTCTAGCCTAACAAAATTTTGATAGTGCCAATCCAAACCAGCCCTTTGATAGTTTGATCCAATGGTTTATTATACTTTACATGGTAGTATGAATAGTAAAAAAAGTGGAGGGTATTATCAGAAAGAAATCACATGGCGCAAGAGTAAATTTCTAAGAGAAATGATGGGGTAAAGTATCTTCCGAACAGAAAAGGCTCGGCGGCGCATCCCACGACGGGGAGAGGATGGGAGCTGAGATCACGAAGGATCGGCCATCCCAGTCGATACTGCCCTTGCCTCCGCAGTCCATGCGAGCAAGATGCAAACTTTGCCATGGCGCTAGTACAAGATTAGGAATGAGGTAGATTGAGATTAACACAGGCCTTCAATTCATTTATTTCCGAACAAAACCGTACCAAACACAGGTTCAACCAATTGCGAGTACTAGTTCCACAATAGCACAGAGAAGGTTTTAGTTGTGTGTCTTTATTACCATGATTAAACCGATTGGACCTGTTTCAACTAGCCACTGAAATGGATCCTCGTTCACCGATCACATGAGTTCATAAACTTCAGAGTGATAAATAACTTTCAGGGACAGAATTAGGAGCCAAGAACTTCAGCACCAAAAAAAAAAAAACACTCAACTCAATTCAGGCAGAAGAATCTACATCGAATTGATTGTTCTATACCAAAACAAATGGCATTAACTTATCCTAGAGTTCAAAAAATCGAGTTCAAAAATTCGGACAAGTAGTTCAGGCATCAGGTGAGAAGTCGAATTGCAGCCACTGATGTTTGGAGGACATTGTAAACCGAAGACAACAATAGAGGGTCACACAATTCAGGAAAAAATTACCCAGAACAACATTAGACAGTTGTGACCTTCTACTTACTGAAGATGAGAGGACAACAAAGTATTATGGTACAAAAGATGAGAGGACATAGAAACAGGAGGCTTATTAAGCCAAACACATCAGCTAATGCAAGAAGAGGCTCGCTTCACCAAACTGATAAGAAGCATCCTCGCTTCTTACATTGTGAAGATAAGAACCTAGAGTGGTGATCCATTTATTCCAAATTTCCAACAGTATATATGGTTCAGTAGTACACATGCAACAACAGGAAAACATCAATTAACCATGAACATTGTTTACAAGACTCAAATCAGAAGAAGAAATTTAAAGCTTCTATTTCCAGTCAAGCATGTCTAAGAGCCAAAGAATTTCAGTCTCTGACCTTGCCGCATCACAAAAATCTAGCTCAATACCAAATACTTCAATGACGTTTGTTCCTTTGTACAGGAAAAGCAAAGACATCCATGCTCGGATGTCTGATATGAAAGGATGTCTGGGTGAAAACCGGAGATATTCATATGCCAATGCCCGTGCTGCATTGCTGTCAATGTAATCAAATGCTGACTTATTAATGATGCAAGCCATCTTGTTTGTATCCTTTCGGTGGGCAAGAACAGACACGGTGATGGTTGGCTCCATAGTTATTTCCAGCTTGGGTTCAACTTCCATCATCAGAATGCAATCAAGGGCAGTCAAATGTGCTACAAGTACATCTGGAATGCCACAAGGTGGTGTACTCTGTAGACCTGCTCGAAGGATGCAGCCTGAAACTGCTTGAGAGAAGATAAGTGATCCATCAAGCCACATATCAATGTAAAACACAAGATCCTCGAATGTGAGCTTTGGTACAGGAAAGTGATGTGGCTTCTGTGGTTTGGAGAAGGTTAAATAGAGTTTTTGGTAGTTTGCATCAGAAGGAGGTTGCTTGCAAATGGAAGGCCACTTCCGCGCACATATGCATTTCCAGAAGTAGTCATCCTTTGCAATTTTTTGCCATTGTCGACATACAAGCATGCAAAAGACTAGGTCTTTACCATCCAATAGAGGGAAAACTGCTTTAAGAACTTCATCGGGCAACCCATTCTCCATTTTTACTCATAAAACTTCAGCAAAATCAAATGGCCTCCAGCCTCCAGGCTTCTGAATAGCCAAAATTTGAATCAACTGTGTCTATCAGATATTAGAATATGATTAAAAACAATAATTCATAAACAGTGTAGAAGTAGAAAAAACTGTTCACATATTCTGTTTCACTGTAAATTAAATTGTATTGAAAGGAAAAATAATAAAAAAATGTAAAAGGCTGTGCAGAACAAGAAATGGTTATTGCTAAAAATGAATAGTCAATACAAAATATTCACATATTCTGTTTCACTGTAAATTAAATTGTATTGAAAGGAAAAATAATAAAAAAATGTAAAAGGCTGTGCAGAACATGAAATGGTTATTACTAAAAATGAATAGTCAATACAAAATATCTTCCACATTCAGCAAATATACTTATCTAGGAGTGCAATGAGATCAGGGGCTAACGACAATAGCAAGATGGAAGACAAGAGAGTGCAGCTGATAAAAATCGTAATGTTGGAAATATGTAAATATGGCAACCATATAAGAGGCTGGGCAACACCAGACCCATTAGGTCAGGGACAATGAGGCCAATTAGAGGCTAGGGGCAACCATCTAGGTGTCTAGAAGCGCAATGAGGCCAGGGATCAGGACTCAGGACAATAGCAAGAAGGAAGACAAGAGAGTGCAATTGATAAAAGGGTAGACTTATACCAAGATTAACAAATAATGTTGGAAATATGTAAATGTGGCAGCCATATAAGAAGCCGGGCAACACCAGGCCCATCAGACCATCACGGCAACTAGATGATATGAGCAGCCTGATTTGGACACAGCACCATATTAAACATTTACTACTTTGCGTTAGCTTAAAGGGTAGAACTTCAACATCATGGAAAAAGATGGTCCTAATTTATGCTGTTGAGCAATCATTACCAGGGAGCATTCGGTAATATCCTTAAATTTCAGAGAAGTGCAACCTCAAAAAACTAATCTCTTTTTTTCTACCGAGTGTAGTTAATATATCTACCTAGCACAAGAGCAAATTTACTTAGACACAAACACCCAATAATTTACTGTATCGTGTCAGTGTTAAACATTTGCGAGAATTTCTTTTATGAACAACATTCATTCAACAAGTGCACTACATATATGAAAATAGATTAGGGAAAGTATAACAAAGCGTATCACCATCCCCTCCTGATTTTTTTTAATCCGAAAGAAAACTTCCATTGCTGATCTCGTTAAACTGTGCATACATGCAAGAATACGAAGTGCCCAAGACACTGGAAAGTGCAAAGGGAAGCCTTAAGATGGGGCATGGAGATTCAGCTGAACCAACTCGCCAATTTTTATTTTAGGAAAATTGGGGGAAAACCCGGAAGAAATTGGAGGGTTCAATTGGAAGGGAAGGTAGCTCCAATCGCCGGCTCCGCGGGCGAGATGAGAGAGCTGCTAGTGAAGAATGAATACCTTGAATTCGACGAGATGGAGGCCGGTGGACGGGGCCCGACCGCGTCGATCTTCCAAACCTGCCCGCCGCCGACCGTACGCGCGAGGAGGGGAGGAGGCTAGGGCGGCCTCGGGGTCGGGGAGGAGCGAGAGAGCCGTCCACACCGAGCCCCTGGGCCGAACGCGGGCGCGAGGAAGAGGAGCGGAGGAGACGACCGGCCGTGCCGTGCGTGCGTGCCTCCGGTGGCTCTGCAGATCAGGAACACGGAGAGAGAGAGAGAGGGAGAGTTGAGGTGTCGGGAGAAGAGAGAGATGGAGGGGGCAGAGGCCAGAGGGACATTTTGGTCCTATCCAAATACTATCTCTTTTTTGTTTGAAGCTAAAACTCCTGAATCCCGAAAGAAAAAAAAACTTTATTTCCATCCAAACCGACGCAGCTACTCTCGCGAAAAAAAAACTTTATTTTTCATCATTTTTACTTGTCATCTAGGATATCAATACGGTTTACAAAGCACGTATTTGATCATTACGTTTTTCTAATTGCACATTTAGAAATATTCAAATCTACTAATGGTGTTTTGAAGTATTAAATCTTAATGTTTTTAATTATTTTAGTGAGTTAAGATCTAATAGTACAAATTATACGGATACAATACTTTTCTGGCAAATTGATAATTAGATTTTTTTTTCTTGTGGTAAAGATTTGTTAATACCTCTGTTCTCAAACAAAAGATATTGTGTGTATAGTCAAATCTAAAAACTTAAATGGTTAATATATGTAAAAAAATATTAAGATTTGTTATTTGAATTGTCATAAACATATTTGCCGTGAAAAAAATACCTCCTTGTGTTTATGCTTTTACAATTTTAAAAATAATTATCAAACATGTGCATCCACAATTATATTGATGTCATACTCCAAGTAGAAGGAATTTGGCCCTTGATCCCATCGTACACAAACTTGTTACTTTGTTAGTCTTTAGTGAACCACGTAAATAAGTTCAGAGGCTCAAATAAATCTACATCATATCGTGTATTTCACTCGTAGATATTGCGAAGTGCTGTTCCTTCTGTAGCCATTTTATAATCCACTTATTGTGCTTCTTTTAGACGAAAGGCCTAAGGACACTGCTTTTACAGAAAACAGACAAACAAAACAACATAGGAGTAGTACTTTGCAGGGTATTCCAGCTTACAAGATCAGCATACCATGGCACCTGCCAGATCAGTTGGCACACTTGACCTCTCACCCAACACAGCACATAAAAACAGGTGTTCCAGTACAGATAAACACAGGACTGTCTCCATCTCAGATGATCCATTCGATTTACACCCTGGTTCACCCACACTTTTAGTAAAGAACTATTCAAAATTCATAGGAATATGACTCCAAAGTCCAAACAACAGCATCTCTACAGATGCACCAAGCAAATCTAGCATAGGACATTGAAAAAGAATGTGTTCTGCATTTTCAGATCTAGCACATAACACACATGTAGAACCTCCGCATTATCTCCTTCTCAACTGAACTGTAGACTGAATCCTGTCACGACAAGCCAACCATAGAAAATATTTAATCTTCAGAGGGAGAGTGCTTTCCAAATGTCCAGCATCCTTAACATCCACAACCCCATGAAAAGGCACAGCTCTATGCATAGATTGAGCAGTATACTTCCTGGAGCTCTCCAAAGCTCAAACAATAGTACCCATATTTTCAGAGAGTTCAATTGTTTCAATCACTCTAGTCAACTACTCCCATTCTACCGTCTCTTGACTACAGGAAATGTCTTAACACAACAAAAGAAATGAGACAGTCAACAAGTTTCTAAATGCACACCAAAATTGCTGCGTACTGGTAGCAAGCTATACAATTGGTGTCCAGGGTCACACCGAGCAGCAGCACTAGCAAGTTGTGGCTTTGCCAGCAGGCCGCAGCTAGCCTGAACCTAGTAGTTGAAGTAAAAAGGAGAGACAACCACATGAATCTAGGTACAGCATTTTCAATCATCCAATCATAATTAGTCCAGAAATCAGTGCTGCTTCAGGCTTTCAGCTTCAGTTTCTCGATGTCATGCATGGCTCCTTTCTCAATTCACCATGAGAGTCCTCAGCACTGCGTTGAATCACTAGTACCTGATGATTGTTGGACCACTCGGGAAATCCAATGGAGCAAGCTTCTGTCATGAAATGCATCGATAATCAGTCATGGATGAATGCAAAAAAGGGAAAATACACTGCCATCAAATCGCTTCCTCTTTGCTCTTGAATGACAACCCAAGGCTGTATTGTATAATTCCACTGGAAACAGAAAATAACTATTGCTGCTAATATCCTTATCACCTGCAAGAAAATGAACCTTGGTATTTGTGATTGACAAAACTAGAAGGAAATCCTTTACACCGGTATCGCCAACACTTTTTTGTTGGCCACGAATCAGATTACTATTTGTATTTTAGTTGCAAGAGCAAGTAAAGGCTAGGACCGTCAAATCAAACAGTATATTCTAGATATTCACACATGATAAAATGATTAAAAACCAAACATGAAAGTGAAACATCAACAAAGGATGTTATATATTAAGGTTTTTTTTCTCTTGGAGCCATTTTATATTTTATGAAAATTGTTTCTTTTGTTCCTACCCTACTTTTAGGTAGAACCCCTTCAGTTACATTTAGATTACAACTATTTTCAGCACACCTAAATTCATCATGTCTGGGAAATAGTAATTGCTTCAAGAATGAATGTCATGACTGAATCTTCTTGCCTATATAAGCACAATAAATGTACAGGTGAAATAATGTACCAAGAAGAAGCACAAAACAGTCTCAGGTGGATAAAGGAACAATAGTTGTTCTGGTGCTCTGGGGAATAAGGACCAGAGAAACAGACATCATTTCAGAATTCTGACAGAAAGTATTGAAAACAAAAGTTTTGTATGGCTGTAGAAGGAAAGCAAGTTAAGCCAGTAATCATACTGAGATGCCAATACATTATAAAATTCATTAAGATAATAATATAAAGAAAGATAAAGAAAGATTAAAATTAACATAAAAAGAGATGATAAAAAAGAATTTTAAAAAATAAGATATATTTGAAAAATTATACTTAAATAGAAATACTTAAAAAACAATTATTGACGTGTCTGAACCGTGATTTAGACGTTATCGTTGGGTTTCAACTCTACCCATCCTAACTTGTTTAAGACTAAAAGCCTGTGTTGAGTTGAGTTGAATTCCCTATACTCGATGCTTACTATTGTTTTCAAACCAAATAACAACCAGCACTTCTATTGTCACTTTTCAAAAAGAATTTCAGTATCAAAGAGATGGATTTGGAGGTAAGCAATCTACATACAGGTTAATCTTTTGCTCTTGTTTTATTAGTATTGAGAATTGCATATTGTAGACCATAAAAATAAATATATATCAATTAAGAAAGGAAAAAAAAGGTAGTACTGCTTTGGATTACATTTTGTATGATGTACATTATGAGAACATGCATTGCGCGTGCACAATTACTAGTCAGACCTGAAATCTGGTAAGTACTACCTATAGACTATGCAAAAGGCAAGTTGAAAAACAAAAGGAAAGAAGATTCTGTTTACACCAACTTCTCTTGGCACATGCAACTGTCCATTACCTTAGGCCAATAACAAGTTCTCCAACCACAGTTGAAAACTTTTCAAATTATTAATGGGTAGTATGTATGAGAAGTTCAGAACAACTACATTATAATCGCATTCAGATTCTTGCAACACAAGTACATAACCAACAATTGAAATAACAATAGTTCTCCAATGTGTTCTAATTGGACAAAAGACAGCAAATTTTGTCAGTTTTCCTTGAGTCCTGAAAACTATGCTCACCTCTTACATGTCTGAAGAATTAAATTCACCTAAGCCTTTTTCTTCAAAGATTTCTTGTGTGGTTTCTTCTGTGGCTTTAGCCTATTTGATGCAGAAGACGTCTCCTTTTCTTTCCTTCTTCGATTTTCCTTCTTCACCTTGTACATCGTAATTGCCTGGTTTCAAAATTTTAGACAGCTGCTTTTAGTTCACCCCATCAACCAAGGCAATACCAAGATGGTAAATTCTTACAGATTAGTGCAAAATATTGAAACCTGGAGCTTACCCTGCTGACATCCATCTGATCCTCAGAACTTTTGGCTAGTAGAGCATTCAGGATTTTGTCATTTTTCTGTTTCTCCCAGTAGCCCATTCCTTTTCCTTCAACAACAGGGAGGAACTGCAGAAAAAAAATCAATTCACTAATGCGCTATAACATCCTTTGAAGGTGCAGAATTGCACAAAAGGCGGAATTCAGATTAAAGAACCTTTCTATGTTTGCCAGGGTTTTTTGGAGGTTTTTCGCCAGGCAATTTCTCATCAAACTTCCCACCACTAGCTGTTGCTGATGAAGCCATGCCAGTAACATCCTCAAGATCTTTCTTTCTAGACTTCTTGGGTATCTCTGCTTTGGTTACTGTGATGGGCAAAGCTGTTGCAGCAAGTTGTATATGACTGCAGATTAAAAAAAATCAGATATCTTATATGAGAAACTTGAGCTGCCATTTTAAATTTGTACTTTATAGTGAAATTTTAAGCAAGGTTCTTGATTTTACCAATATAGAAAAGGGATGAATATGATAGATATAAGATGTCTACTGGGAATGGATAACAACCTAGGCAAAGCACCAACTTTAGCTGTTTTCTTCAAGTTCTCTAGTCTGTTCTTTTCTTGCTTTTCAACATGTTTCATCTTCTCTTCCCTTCTTTGAGAAAAAGGATCAACGCCAGGTTGACACAGAAAATAATATATATATCAACAAAAAGGGTAGGCAAACCAGGTTTAAGAAACATGTATTTCAGAATTAATGTCATTGCAAACAAGGACCCAAAAGGAATTACTTATCTAAGATGAATTGAGGGTAAAGCATTCGATATGTAAAAATGGTGAAGTAAAACAGCAAACATACGCTAGTTTTAAAGTAAACAAACCATGCGTACATAAGCAGAAGTTATCAGGTTATTTAAACAATCATGCTGTAGACTATTGGACAGAAAAAAGATCATTAGTAATTGATAAACAAAGAGAAATTACTGACCATCTGTTGCCTAGGCTTCAATGATTGGAATGTCTTTGCCATCATTCACACGGTCATAGCCATAAGTCCACTTCCAGGTTTGAGTTTGCTAATCCCATTCACGTTTGTTCTTCTGGATGGATTCATGAATGTTACTTACAGGGACTTAAATAGAATGGAAACTCATTACAACTCAAAGAACAATATTCTGTAAAAAAATAAAATCCACTTTTCATCTTTGCAAACTGCTCCCATTTAGTAGGAGGCTTTGGCTTTGGTAAATGGGGACAAGGAGACTTTGGCTTTGGTAACTGGGGACAAGGAAAATAGGTCAAAGAATTGAAACACCTCAACAGTGCATTCTTCAGTGTGTATATGAAGTAAATGCACATCAACATAATGAACTGTTCTTTTTTTTTAACTATATATTAGTGCTATGCAAGAATCTATACAAACACAGAAAAAATGTGCCAGCAGCTAGAGTTGCCTATTAAAATTTTGATATCTCATTGGCTTAATTCTAGTTGTACGTTTGACATAACTCCAAATTAGGTCGCAAATTCAATATCCACGTGTGCATATGCAGAACTCACAATCTCATAGCCATAGCAAGTCATCCAGGCACAAAGCTAAGCCTACGATGTTACATGGTTGCAGCAGAATCAGCAGCAAATGATGCATCGGATATCACGGAGAGAGCATGTAAGGGATAGATAGTTTCTTACACGCTTCTGCGCGGGGGAGGCGGATGGTGAGCGGCGGGAGACGGACCATGGGTCCGTCGCGATCGTGGGTTGCCTGCAGCGCGAAGAGGGCATCCGCCACCGCCTGTGCCAGCTCCGTCCCCTGTAGCAGGCACTCCTCCCTCAGCGCGTCCCTGCGCGCAACCCCGAGATTGTGTCACGAAATCAAACGACACGACGGCACAGAGAAGCAACTGTGCACGCGCTGCGCACGCAGTGGATGGGTAGTAGGTAGGAAACCTGGAGGAGGAGGAGGATGTGGCGGCGAAGTGGCGCGACGGGTCGTACGCCATGAGGTTGCTAAGATCCACCTCGTAGTTGGCGGCGGCCGTAGCGGCTTCCGCCATGGCTGCGGCGTGGCGTCGCTGAGACGGTGAGTTGTGGATGCTTTAGGGAGACCGGGTTTTTCTTTACTATTTGTCGCACTCCAAAATATCATCTCTTTAAAACCTGATTTTTTTTCTATCTCGGCCCAGCAGTTTTCTTATGTCATTTTAAACACAACTAGTTATCATATAACTATCATATTATATGAATAACATTACACCATATATGTATTGAACATGTTAACTATGTCTCTCTTCCTCTTTTCTAATGGCATTGATGATTAGACATGATAGACGACAGGGATGTCTAACGTCGACAAGTATTTGCCTTACCATCAGCCCTATCCCTCGCCTATCTTCGTGCCACCTATGGCTGCCTTATCACTAGCCACCTACCTCTCTGCCTCCACGTCATTTAAGGGCTCATCGTCGATGGATTCAACTTATCTACTTTCCTCAATGGTCATTTAAGCTCGAGGAAGAGGTCGTCGACATGGCCAGTGCCTTCCTTATAGATGTTGTCGTCGCCTTTCTTTTCTTGCTGCCACCGTCAATGGATTCGATGGCCACAAGCTTGCTGCTGTTAGATTTGGATAGCCTCAGATTCTTCCACGCAGCCAACTTGAGCTCAAGAGAGGGGTCATTAAGATGGAACGATCAGCTCAAGGTCAGGTCGCTCCACCAGACATGCATCTCTACCACTACAATTGCCACCGCCTATGCGTGACAGAGCGAGGGAGAGGGATGGTTGCCAAATTGAGGCATGCGTAGATGGAGCTAGGGAGGAGGAAGACTACCGAATCGAGGCCAACACGGTAAGTTGACACTAGATCCACTGCCCATATAGGTCACCGTCACCAACGCACGTTGGAGCTAGGGAGGAAGAGTGTCACACCTCAACTTGGCATCACCAAAAAGCCGGTGCCAGATAGGGCAGCCGCTAAGGATGGTGAACTATCCCTAACACAACAGTGCGTGTCAGTGTCAATCCTACGATTCCAAGATAGCACCCGCGATAACAAAATAATAATCATTACAAAAACTAAACAAATACATTATATCTTGGTACTATATCGGATAGACTCTCAATAGCAACTATCAAGAAAAACTGCAATAGCAAAACTTAGTATGACTATCACACCAATTCATTGGTAGTGGTTTGGGTCTAGGGATGAAACTAAACTCCTTGATATTTTTAACCTGAACTTAAGGTGAGAGAAAGAAAAATAATAAAATAAAGAGGGTGAGTACTTTTGTACTCAAAAGTCACGGGAAACATGTGTATAAAACTGCAAAGGAAGTCTAGGTTTATTTCATAAATCTTTTGTTTGAAAATGAGGTTTCATACTTTGTAAGTGTGAGTTTCATAATTCATTTGGAAAGAGATTTACCGTCTCGATCCGATATAAGTTACTTTGCAATAAACCATGATAACAATGTTTTAGTTTTATTAATACTTTCTTTTTTTCCTTCAACAAACATCATTTTTTAAGTCATGCATACAACATTTATCTTGCTCGATCCAAAGTAAAACTAATATCGTTTTTTTCTTTAGCTTCTTCTCGGAACCACCCCAACTTTAGTTTCTGTTTGCTCTTAAAAAGTTTATTCTATGATGTCATTACAGCATCCCGAGTCACACAGATCCATTCCTAACCACCAAGGTCATTTGTTAGTCACCAAGACCGACTCTAGTGATGGTTCTCATTACCAAAAATGTTTTTCATAAAATACTAGCAAACAAATCTATGCTAGAAGAATCACCTCACATTTGCCCTTAAGTATGGGCACGGTTATTCGAATAGTTTAAGTTTTATAGAGTTTGTATGCTTTACCCACATGACACAAAATTGACACTAAATACTCGTCGGCACTAGAAGTTCGTGACAATGTCTTTTTAAAGCTAACCTATAAATATTTCATATCACATAGTCGAGTCGAATATCTCAAAATCAGGTATTAGACAAGTCTCATGCCTTTATTTACTCATGACAAACTAAGCATGTTTCTTATACCAAACCAATCACATTAAAAAATGCTAGAATAACACCCATCTCGGGTAAAAGATCCATAATCCCATTTCCTCATCACAACGTTTTATAACTATTGACATATAAAATTTTCATATGCTAGCTAATTATTTAGCTATAGGCATACCATAAATACTGATGTTGTCATACTATAAGATGCTCAAATGTAATTATCTAAGAAATCAGTTCTTACATGCGATTACAAAACCAAAACTCATAGGAGAGATTCCGCATCATGAGTTTTCACAAACCTTTTCTCTTTTCAAACACATTGACTTGACAAGTCAGGTTTTTGCAAAAGATTTCACAACCCAATTTTTTTACAACAACAAATAAAAGTGTAAGATGGGATAGTGGTATTCCTATGATCAAGGAGAGAGAATTTCTAAGCACCATTATAGTAAAGTTATAAGGATTAGATTTAACAATAACCTATAAAAAGTAATGCAACTACTAGGCTTGTCCATCGATTGTGCATAAATCGAGACCAATCAATTTAATTATATACGTTAAGAAAAACTTTTGCAAACAATCACATTTTATAAATTAGTAGCAATATGGTCAAGGTGACTTGTCTTAACGACGATAGTCTTCAAATCTTCACGATGTTTGTGTCTGACGAAATTCTAGAACATCGTTACGAAAATATGAAAGAGATCCACACTAAAAACCTACAATTAATATAACAATAATTATATTCTAGTAGTGACATCGGGTAGATCTTAATTTTATATGAATTATAGAAGTTGAACGTAGTCAATCGGAGTTATAGTGTGTGGACATATGAATTTTAAAAGTTTAAATGAATTTATGGATGAATGGAAAATGATTTATTAAACATGGGAAAAGAATATTCCAAAGGGATATTTCCTAAGCTAATAGACGGGGGCCACCATTGATGAGGCTTGGGCCGTGGGCTCACAGCACACTAAGTTCACTAAAAATAGAAAAGGGGTAAATAGGCTTGGCCCAATCTGGAGAAGGTTTATATGGCTAGGCCACGTGGGTATGAGTGGGCTAGTGGAAGTGGTGTTGGATTAATGGTCGGACTATTAGTATGAGAAGGGGAGATGGTGAACAAGAGGAGGCTGTCCATGAGCAAACATGCCTTGTTCTAGTAGGCTAGTAGGGGTGATTCCTACATGTAAGTGAGACATAGATAAGTTGAAGGATTAAAAAAATCTAAATGGATGGGCCCACTGTCAGAATGAGAGGATTAGAAGGGTGAGTATGACCCACCTGTGGTACTCCTTGTCTCCTTTTCCTTTTCCTTTTCTTCCTTTTTCTCTCCATTTCTTTCTCGTTTTCTTTCCTCTTCCTCCCTCTATCCTCTTCGCCGTGGGAGGGGGCAGCGAGCCACGTGTGCGCAAGGTGGAGGCTGAGCGTGGAGGTGGAGGTGGTTTGAGGCTAGGACGTCGATGGTGGTAGGGGTGGCAATAGGCGGCGACCATAGTGGATAAGGGGTGGCACTAGCACGAGAGGTGTCGACCTGACATGACAGTTGTGCCGTTTGGGGATAGAGGAGGTGGCAGAGTTCTAGTGGCACTTCGAAAAGGCAAAAGGGGGTTTCAGCGTCGATTATGGCCAACATGGCGGCTCGGCATGAAGGAAAAAGTGAGAGGGAGAGAGAAAGAGGGAGCACACGAGGGAGTTAGGGGTCGCTGGGGGCTTTTATAGGTGGAGGAGAAGGATGAGGTGGTGTCGTGTAAGGCACGGTGGTGCTCTGTGCAGTGGGGCCAAGCGGTGGTGTGGCAATTGTGACTCAACAATGAGTGGTCGGGGATAGGATGGGGCAACGAGGAGCGAGGCCAGTGACTGTAGGGTGTAGGACCGATGAGGAGACACAACATTGCTGTGGGATTCTACGTGAGAAAGGAGGAAAAGTGGTGGGGTTCGCTACGGCAGTCCATATTTAACATAGCATGGCATAGTATGGATTTAGGCTGTCGATGATGGGATTCGCAGCGGTGGGTCTACATTTGACATGGCGCTATGAGGTGGGGTCAAGGCACACATGCACGAATAAGGTGGCTGGCTTAGCATTTTGCTAAGCATGTGATATGCGTGCAGGTGTGGTGTCAGGAGAGGGATGAGCACGTGAGAGCGAGGTAATGAGTGGCCGTGAGTTAGCCCTGGGGTTGACATGCGGGCTTGTGGGAGTTAGCAAAATCGTAAGTGAGCGCTCGGGTGTGGATGCGTGTAGGAGAGGGCTGGCTTGTGGGCCGTGAAGAAAAAGGTGTTGGGCCGGTGCCCTGCTTTGGAAAGGAGGGAAAATGAGAGAAATGGGTGGCTGTGCAGGCCAACAGCAAGCAAGGGCGCAGCTGGGCTAGCTTAGGAAGGAGTGGGGGAGGAGAGGAGGTGGCTAGGCCAAGAAGGAGAAATAGAGAGAAAGTGGCCCAACAAAAATAGTTATCATTTTCTCTTTCTAGGGATTTTAGAATTAGAATTTAGAGGGGTTTTGGATTTAAATTTGGTATATGGTTACTTTTTGAGATTTCAAGAGGAGGCATTTAAGGGGTGTTTGAAACCAAAATTTATATTTGAATTCATCAACTTCTGGTTCAAGGGAGAATATTATAAGACGGAAATATTTGAAAACAAAGTTAGGGGTTCTAGTAGGAAAATAAATTGAATTTCAAACTAGAGGTGTGAGGGAAAATTAGGAGCGATTATGAAGGGCCGTTCGACTCTCAAAATTCGAATCTCGATATTTGCTCAAGGGAAAAATTTGGATTGAAATTTCCTATAGTTATAAAGATGAATTTAATTGAGATCTTTATACACATGAGGAATCAAAATTTTGAAAATACGATTTTTATTAAAATAAATTTTTAACGATTAAACTAGGGAGTAGGGGCGATGCCCCTGGTAGAAAAAGAGAGGATGAGTTAGAGAAAAAAGATAAGTTTTTACTTTGTTTGTTAAGTTCGTAGTCAAGAGTGGAAAAATAGAAACAATTTGACGGATCTAAGTGACAAAAACATCAAAATCTTTAGTAGAGTTTAATAAGGTTGAGTTGTATTTTAATTTGCGACCTTGTCAAATTTTAGTACAAATTTTGAGAGTAGAAATTCTAGAATTAGCAACATTTTGTAGAGTTTTGGTTGGCAATAGTATGTTTAGTTTGTTGCCTTGCCAAATTTTGGTAGTTCCAAGAATTAAAAAGATTGAAAATGACTTCAAAATGAACAGGCCTTCTAATTTATAGATATGTCATCCCCACATGTAGAGTTCCCTCCGTTTTGTCTTTGCTGTTTCATGGAGACAGTCTCCATACACATTTTATCACAGATTCTCTAACTATATATCTATATATAACTCTATAAGAATTATTGAAAATATAAGTATATGAAGGAATTTTTCATGACAAATATATTAATATTAATTTTTACATATTAAATTTTAATATTTTTTATATATTAGTGATTTAAGATTTTAATGTTTGTTGACATGCATCCTAAAACGATTTCTATTTATGAACGGAGGGAGCATGAGTTGGCTAATATAGTACTAGGCGATGTAACGACAATGTCAAACATATATTCAATTTTCAAATTGGGCAATATCGTCGCCTATAAATCCAGTTAATACCCAGTGGTCTCCAGTCTCCAGTAACGCCGATTCGAAGTTTGCATTAAACTTTCTGTCAAAAGAAGTTTGCATTAAACCTTCTGTATCACAAAGAGCGCCCCATTTCAGATCTATGGCTTTTTTAGGTATGTTCTTGACCAACATGAAGCAGTTGTCCCCACCTAGAATTTGTTTTCTCAAACTAGATCTGTACATCTTTTGTACCCCCACACCATAGTCATCATTTTCAGGGCTACTTACCTGAACCTGACTTTGCTAGGACTGATGGGGCAAAAGGAACAATGGGTGGTAAATATACTAGACAATGTGTACATCATAGTAAAGAAGCAATGACAGAATAAACAGATCTGAATAGATGTCAATGATATTTCTCAAATAGCATAATATGCAGTAAATCTGAAGGAACGAAATGTCTCAGGATTTGCAGTACAGGAGTTTCCATGTAGTCAGGAGTACAAGTTCAGAATTCGCCATACAACGAGGTAAAACGACAAACTTTGAATACAAAAACTTGAAATTGTCTCAGTGTCTCCAGCTTGTTGGCACCTCACGACATAGAGCATTGCTGCTACAAGATTCATCAACCAAAAGGTGCTTCTGTACTACAGATTCCATTGTTGGCCTTTTGCTTCTTTCTTCATCCAAGCATGCGACAGCCAGTGTGATCGTTGTTCTTACTTGCGTGTAGTTATACTGCCCACTTAGCCTGCAATCCACAAACTCCGCAATCCAAGATGGTTCATTTCCATTCAAGTTATTCGCAAGCATCTTTACAAGCTTCCTGAGCACTACATGCATCTCCTCATTAGCACTCGCAGCTAAATCCAGAACTCGTTTTCCTGACACTAGCTCAAGCAGCACAACTCCATAACTATAGACATCAACATTTGCTGTAATTTGCAGGCTGCTGATCCACTCTGGAGCTATGTAACCTATGGTCCCTCGCACTCGAGACACGTTTTGATTGGACCCACCTCTGTTTAGGAGCTTTGTCAACCCAGAGTCAGCGATCTTATGCTCTAAACTTTTGTCCAACAGGATGTTCTCTGGCTTCACGTCACAATGGATGATCCACTCTAGACACTCATGGTGCAGATAGGCTAGCCCCTTCGCAACACCTACAGCAATATTAAATCGCTGTCTCCAGTCTATCAAAATGTTTTCATTAAACAGTGTGTTAGCTAATGATCCATTCTCAGTATACTCAGTAACCAGCATCCTGTATGAGTTCTCTGAGCAAAATCTCCATATCCTTACCAGATTCATATGGTTAATTTTCCCAATTATGCGCAATTCAGCTTGGAATTCTTCCTCACATTGCCTTACATTTTCCAGCATCTTAACAGCAACAACTCGACCATCATCCAAGGTTCCCTTGTAGACAATACCTAAGCCTCCTCTTCCAAGCTCATATTTAAACTTTCTAGTTGCCTTAGCCAACTCTTTATAATTATATCTTCTGAAATTACTTGCCATCACCTTGTAACCTTGCTCAACTGCTTGTATTTCTAATGCTCCCAGTTCCCATCTTGAAACAAAGAACCATGCAAATGCAATAAAGAAAACTTCAAGAGTAAAAATCGCACCCGCAAACCCATAGAAGTAAGACCATCTCGTTTCTCCCTAACTTGCCTTGTGCACATCGGGAAATGGTTCCATGGTTTTTGCATTCATCTGATCACAATTAAGATTATGTTTTCTTGAATCAGGCACATTGGATTGGGACACTGGCAAACCTGAAATATTCATGCTTACAGAGATCGTAGGATACATATTGCGCGCTGACTTGAAGTGTGACGGGTATGCCCATCCATTGAAAAGAAATGATTTTGGAAAACATGTCCCTTTCCCTTTTAGGTACTGAAAACCTTTACATTTACAATCACTCTTGCATATGTTCCGACAAGCCTGCAAAGATACATGGTCAATATGCCGTTGATCAGATCCCCAAAAGTCAGTGTCAGGAAGGTGCACAAACTGCGCTTGTGCAACACCACACAAGATGTGTACTATAGCCTTACAAACTTGGCTCCAATTACTAGGACTATTCATTTCATAGCCTGGTGGACAAGAACATGTAGGCGTAGGCGAGTAGTGACAGATACCATTTGGACCACACAAACCATGAATATTGCCTGGTTGAGACATTGCAACCCAGGAAACATGCCATCTCCCATTCGAGCTATTCAAGCTGTAGAGACGGAGATTGACCAGTGTTACAACACTGGACTATATATATATAGAGACTCGCTCCCTGTATAAAGTTAGAGTTTTAGTCTCACTGTATATTACATTTCTATATGGTATCAGAACAGATTTAGATATTCCTAACGCGCTAGCATCCTCTCGTCGGCGAGCCGACGCTTCCTTTCCATCGCAGACCTTCTTCCCCAGTATTCCTCCTCTGCCTTCTCGTCTCAGCTCTCTCCTCCCCGTCTCCTTCGCAGATGGCTTTCTCCTCCACCGCCCTCTCCCCTCCCTTTTCCACCACGTGACAAGGTGTCGGCCTCCATCCATCTCCTCGTCTCGTTTCAGACCCGCCTTAGCTCTTCCCTTGCTTCGGCTCACCTTCTCCTCCTCCGACACCGGCGCAACTCTGCGCTCATCGTCTCCACAGGCTAGACCCGTCCGTCCTTTATCGGCGGGACTCGTCCGCCCTCCATTGGCTGGAACTCTCTCGGTTCCAGCTTTTTCAACACGCTCACCTGCTCCCGAATACGAAACTTCTCTACTCGTGTTTGAGCCACTCCGACGTGTCCACGGACACGAATTTCTGCCTCCTGGACGCAAACCTCCTTTCTTCGCGTCCGTGCCTTCTTCGATTTTTCGCGTTCGCTCCACTCCGTTGCGTCCACGAGTCCACAGACGTAAAACTTCTCTTCACGGACACGAACCTTCTCACTCCCGTGACCCACCTACTCTCTCCCACTCGTGACCTACCTGCTCTGCCACCCATTCCTCACTCAACTACTCCTCTGCCTAGTCCCATCGACCAACCACTCTCCTCATCGGCCACCTACTCCCATCGGCCAACCACTCTCCTCATCAGCCTACTCCCATCGGCAACCTACTCTCCCATCGGCCACCTATTCCTCATCGACCCTTATCCTCATCGGCTTATCACGCCTATTACTATCTCGTCATGACCACTGAGTCGGCTCTTAGCTTCGACACTCTTTCAGTCGCCGAATTTCTTCCGGCCATCGACGCTCCTGACCATACCTCGGACACCACTTCATCGATCTTCTCACCACCTTACACTATCGTCAACGTGAAATCTCACGTTCTAATCTCCCTTGACCTTAATGACAACTATTTCAAGTGGGTATTTTTCTTTAAATCCCTATGTGGAAAGTTCGGCCTCCGTTTCCACATCAATGGCTCCGCTCCACCTCGACCCGATGATCCCCAGTGGGACATCACCGAGTGCTGCGTGCATAGCTGGCTGCTTGGCTCGGTCGATGACTCCGTCCTCAACCTTGCAATGGACGACACCGACCCCACTGCCCGAGATCTCTATGTGGCCATCGAGCAAATCTTCCTCACCAACAAACAACCACGCGCCATCTTCCTCTTAAATGAATTCCACTCTATAGTACAAGGAGACTCATCTGTCTCCTCGTACTGCCAACGCCTAAAGGTCAAGACTGCCACCCTCCGTGATGTCAGTCACCCTATGGCTGACTCACAACTCGTCCTTGCCCTCCTGTGAGGACTTAACCCTCGCTTCTCCAACACCACCGACGACATCGCCAACTCCACACCTCTTTCCACGTTCGCCCGGACCCACGACATGCTAGTTCTCAAAGAACTATGCCTAGCCAACGACGAGGAGACTGTGGCCCACACCGCTCTCCTTGTCGCAGCCGATCATGGCTGCTCCAACCCCATCGGCTGCTGACCACCGTACGCTGGTGCCACCTCTCACGGCTCTGGTAGCCATGGTTTTATCCATGGCAACAAAGCCCACGCCAGTGGCAAGGGCAAAGGCAAGGGCAAGAACTAGAGCGGTCCGATGTAACCACGCCCTGCTCCAGTCCCTACCCCGTCTGCCAGTCCCATCAGTTGGCAACCAGGGATTCTCGGCGCCCATCCTCAAGCCCACCTGGCATTAGCTCTTACTCTACCGCCTCAACCGATCCTACCGCCACCACCCACCTAGTTAGTTCCTACGTAGAATCAGGCTAGCCTCGTTGCCGCCCTCAATCAGATGACGCTCCAACCCCAGCACCCTTGGGTGCTAAACTCTGGTGCGTCATCCCATATGGCGTCATCGGTCGGTATACTATTCTCTCGCTATCCCTCCTTCTCTTCCTTCATCACCATCGGCAATGACCACTCTCTCCCTATCCAATGCCATGGTGACTTCATTCTGTCTATACCCACAACTAATTTTGCACTTCGAAATGTCCTCATCGTCCCCTCCCTCATCTACAATCTAGTATATATCCTTCAATTCACAAGAGATAATAATTGCACAATTGAATTTGACACTTCTGTTTTCTCTGTGAATGATATCCTGACCCGGCGCCAGATACTTCGATGCAATAGTGGCGGCAATCTTTACACTATCTCCACTGTGTCGTCCACTCTTCACGCCAGCATTGCGCTCTCCACCAACCTATGTCATCTTCGCCTTGGTCATCCCAGTCCCGACGCTGTCGCCAATCTACATCGCAGCGTCTCCATCACATGTAACCATAACAGCTCCACTGTTTGCCACTCTTGTCAACTTGGCAAACACGTGTGGCTGCCTTTCTCAAACTCTATGTCTTGTACCTCGTGACCTTTTGAGTTAATACACTGTGATGTGTAGACTTCTCCAGTTAAGACTGTTTCTGTTAATCAGTACTATCTCACAATACTCGTTGACTATACACACTATTGTTGGACTTTTCTACTAACCAACAGGTCCATGGTTGCCTCCCACCTCATTAACTTTACCAACTATGTCTACAACCAGTTTAACCTCTCTATTTAAACCATGCAGGCCGATAACGGTACGGAGTTTATCAACCGTACCGTCCAAACCTTTCTTACCTCCCATGGCACCCATCTCCGCCTCTCCTGTCCCTACACCTCTCTCCAAAACGACAAGGCCAAACGACTTCTTCGCACACTAAACAACATGAGTCGCACTATACTACTTCATGCCCACTTACTCGTAAACTACTGGGCTGAAGCACTAACCACCGTGACTTACCTCCTCAATCGGCGCCCTTGCTCCTCCATTCGCTACAATGTCCCCTACACCCTTTTGTACCACAAGACGCCCGACTACTCTCACCTACGCGCCTTTGGGTGTCTCTGTTATCCCAATCTTATCGCCACTGCTCCTTAAAAACTTGCACCATGTTCCACCGCCTGTATTTTTCTCGGATATCCCTCATCCCACAAGGGATACCGATGTCTCGATCTCTCCACCCGCTGGGTCATCATCTCCCACCATATCGTCTTTGACGAGTCTTGCTTCCTCGTCGGTTTATTTCATCCCAGACCCTCATATAGCGATCTTGACTTTTTCCTCACCGACACCATACCTTCCCGGTCCCTCCATCAATCTCACCTCTGGCCTTCCCATCGGCCGCTCCTAAGGACTTCTTGCACAGCTATCCTACTCTTCTTCACTCCGATGCTACTCACAACGGACCTCTATCTGCCCCATCACCCTCATCGGCTCTCGCTGATACTGTCTCCCTCTCATCGGACACATCAACTCCATCGGCTCGCCCTCACCTATCGGCCCCTCCGCCTCCATCGGCTTGCCCCTCCCTATCGGCTGCTTCGTCTCCATTGGACCGCCCAAACCCATCAGCCCATCAACCTCCATCGGCTCACCCACCCCCATCGGCTCAAGCTAACCTCATTCAGCCCTTTCCCCGAACATACAGTCACCGATCCCGAGCCGATGCCGCCCTTCCCCAACCAGTCCCCACCCTACCTCTCACGCTCCTATCAGCTCCTACGAATCCTCCTTTCCCCTCCACCTCTCATATGATCACCCGATCACAAACCGGGTTCCTCCGTCCTACCACGCGTTACAGGCTCTTAGCAGTCTATTGTACTATCTTGTCCATCTCGGCGACTCCTCGTTCATCCCTGACCGATCCTTAGTGGCGCGCGACTATGGCCGATGAGTACAAGGCCCTTATAGATAACGAGACCTGAAGCCTCGTCCCTCGTCCTCCCAATGCCAATGTTGCGACCGTTAATTAGATCTTTAAACACAAGTTCCACGCCGATGGATCGCTTGCTTGTCACGCCGATAGTTCGGGGTTTCTCCTAACGTCCCGACGTTGACTATGACGAGACTTTCAGTCCCGTCGTCAAACCCACTACCATCCGGTTTGTACTCACTCTCGCTGCCTCGCACTCTTGGCCGATCCACCAGCTCGACATGAAGAACATCTTTCTTCACGGTCATCTAATGGAAACGATCCACTGTCAGCAGCCTCTAGGCTTTATCGATCCATCTCGTCCTGACGACGTCTGCCTCCTTCAGCGCTCCCTTTATGGCCTCAAACAGGCCCCTCAGGCCTAGTACCAGCGTTTTGTTGCCTATCTTCGACACATCGGCTTTGTGGCCTTCGTCTCCGATACCTCCCTCTTCGTCCTTCACATCGGCAACACCACCGCCTATCTTCTCCTATATGTCGACAACATTATTCTTACAGCGTCCTCGCCATCCCTCCTACACTAGATCATGGCCCGACTTCACTTCAAGTTTACCATGACCGATCTCAGTCCTTTCTATCACTTCCTTAGCATCTCTGTCGCCCACTCTCCTCACGGGCTCTTTCTCTCCCAGCGTCAGTATGCCATCGATCTCCTCCAACGTGCGAGCATGGCCGAATTTCACCCCACGGCCACTCCCGTCGACACTCATGCCAAGCTTTTCGCCACCGATGGCTCTCTCATATCTGATCCCTCCAAGTATCGGAGTCTTACTGGTGCCCTCCAGAACCTCACACTAACACGGCCCGATCTCACCTACACCGTCCAGCAAGTGTGTCTCTTCATGCATGCTTCGCGCGAACCTCACCTCGCGCTGCTCAAGCTTATTCTCGTTATGTGAAGGGTACACTCTCCACCGGCTTACATCTCAGCTCTAGCCCAATCAACTCTCTCACCGCGTACTTCGACACGGATTGGGCGGGCTACCCCGACTCTTGATGCTCCACATCCAGCTACTGCATCTTCCTCGGTGACACTCTAGTCTCCTGGTCCTCAAAGTGCTAGACTATAGTGTCTCGATCCAGCACCGAAGCCGAGTATCGTGTTGTTGCCCACGCCGTCGCCGAGTATTGCTGGCTTCGCCAGCTTCTCTAGGAGCTCCGTGCACCTATCCCCTCTGCGACCATCGTCTACTATGACAACGTCAACGCCGTCTACATGACCGCCAACCCAATTTATTATCGACGCATGAAGCATATAGAGATAGGCATTCACTTCATACGTGACAAGGTCGCGCTAGGATAGGTTCGGGTGCTTCATGTACCGTCGGCTCACCAGTTCGCCGACATTATGATCAAAGGCCTACCCGTGTCTTTGTTCACCAATTTTCGCTCCAGTCTCTACGTCCGTTCCCCTCCTGCTGCGACTGCGGGGTTGTTAGACCACTAGATTATATATATATATCCGATTCCCTAGAGTTAGGGTCTTAGCCTCACTGTAGACCACATTTCTACATAGAGTAAGCCTCTTGATCCCTGAACCTTTTATCAGAAGGAGAAAATGGATGCTGATCAGCGAAATCACTTGAAACAAAATCCCCATTATCATCAAGAAGCCCCATCCTGGTACTGTTATAACGGTTCCTTTTGATACTCTCCACCATCAGGATCTGGCCAATATATATTTCATGAACATCAGCATCATCATATATAAGTGACAGTATTGATGAATCAGTGAAATGTAACATGTAGTGACCAGGAACAAGTAAACCAGAGACCAATTTTGGAGCTCACGTGTTCAAAAGATTAGATATATATATATATGGTTAATTTGCTTGCTTCTGATGACCTGATTTGTGCCTACCAATCATCACATTAGTACCATGTGATCATAGTTACAGCACAAATGAAAATGCTGCTGCCAGCTCATTACGAACTTGCTTCGAAAACAAGAGGGAAAATCCAAAATATTAATTAATACAACTAGTCAATTCAGACAAGTACGATTTCATATTAAACTATGTGTAGGTTTTCTGCTATTTTGGATGGGAATTTTACACCATAACAAGCAACGCCAAGCTGGATTGATGCAAAGTTGCAAACAGTGAGCAGAAGACCAAGGAACTGTCACTTCTTGGATGAATCAGTCAAAACAATTTGGTGAACTTGAAACCATCATAACTGGTGTGCTCTCATCCATATCAGTCAACTCATGGTGATTCGCTTTACACGCTTCAACTCTCCAATTGAATTGACTGGTATACAACTACCTAAGAGTTTGCATGATATTTTCAAATAAACAGCTCTAAGGGTGAGTTCGTTTGAGCTGATAAGCTAAGCAACTTTCTCATTTTTTCGCTAACATACTTTTCGAACCACTAAATATTGCTTTTTTAATATATATATATAGTAAAGCTTCTTTAAAAAATTAAATAAACTTATTTTTAAATTTAAAATAATTAATAATACACTAATGACTTACTTAGTTTTATGTGAGTTGAGTTGATCTGCTCATTTTGCTGAAATGAACTTGCCCTAAATCAATGTTACAATATTATTTTACACCAAATGATCTGTTCTACTCTATCTATGGATTCTTAAACTAGTACTCTGAACCTAAGTCACCAAAGTTCCTAGATCGACGGATTGAGAAATAGGAACGTGGGATGTTGAACATCAATATTGATAACATGGTAAAAGGAGGGTATATCTCTTGGAATCGTTTAGTTCAAGAGGTGGAATGTGTTATATGGATATTCGGAATGATAGTCTGAAACGATAATACAAATAAAAATCCATTGGTATACAAAGAATAAACTTCACTGAAAATAAATGTAAATTCTAGCACTAGTATAAAAGAATTCAATTGAATGAACGATGTTTCATGATATTTAGAAAGTTGAAGGGCTAAAGTAAAAATAGAGAATCTCTTATCCTCTCCATATGGAGGGAATCTAGACATCCATCCAACCCCTTAGTCTCACTACTCGGCGTGACAGAACCGGCGGCAACGATAGCAGTACTCTCCAAACTCCCTTGGCAAGACACAACAGCACTCCCCTAAGCCCTCTGGGCAAGATGGTGGCGGTGCTCCCCATCCTTCCTCGGCTCGACAGCGATGACACTTCCTTATTCTCCTCAACGCGACGGTGGCAATGTTCCTCCATATACTTTGGTGTGATTGCAGCAAGCAATGTGGGAGCGAGAACGACACTTGTCGGCAATGACTCAGTGCATTTTCCTTCCCTAACCCTAACTCTAAACCTTCTTAGATTTTCCTCCATCGTAAGGGATGATGATCCATCCATGTTTAGGGCAATGTCCTGCATCATTCTCTTTTCTCAATCCGGAACGAAGTTCCTAGGATGAGGAATGCACCCACGTTCCCCCTTGTGATTTAGCTCTGGACTTCTATAACCTACACTTCAATTATGCCGAAGTTAAGAAGTCAATGAAAGAAAAACCTTGCCACTCATTCTCAATAGAAAAGCTACTCACAATCCTAGAATATAAAAAGTTATAGAGTCAAACTATTATAAAATTAAATGCAGGAAGTTTATAGTTAATTAAAAAAAGAAAGTAGGTAAAAAAAATTTAGTAATGGTAGCTTATGATTGATTGAAAAGAGATGTAGAAACTATCATATTTAAAAATAAATTTTAAATAGTTATATTTTAGGACGGAAGTAGCTTATTATAGTATCATATTTCTTGTAAGAAAAATCTCTTCTCCAATGCTAATCGCTTATCATATGGAATGATTAATACTTACAGAATTAATTGGTAAACTGGAGTGCAGTGGAATGCATTCTGGAATTTGCTATACAAAGCTAAACAAACCAGATTATACAGGAGTTAACTGAGTACAACAGCATCAGGACTCCCCTAAAATCTATCCATGCCAGCGAAGAACCTAGTGAAAGAGAGAGAAAGGAGAAAGGGGGAGAGATCGAGCTGCTACGTCGTGCAGCTCCTCCTCCGTAGAGCAAGAGGACTTGTGCGGGACGGAGGGCCAGGCTGTTGCAGCGAGATCACTGCAGGATCCCACTGGCAAGCAGGAGCTGAATGATGGCCATTCACCCCAGGGGGCAAATCCGCGAGGTGCGAAGGCGGCAGAGGGGCACCTGGCCATGGTCGCCGGTGGAGCACCTCCTTCCTAGCTTGTTGCGTCTTGGGCTGCTTGGGCCTCCCTCGTGCAGGCTGATGCCATCGATGTCATCTTCGATACCTTCCTAAACTACAAAACTGGATATAACACAACTCATAAAACTGGATCAGTTTATCTCCTTTAATAATTTGCTAGTTGGTTTTATCTTATTTGGCATTAAAGCATTAAGTAGTTTTATCTGATGTGACATGTTTGATCTTGTCCACACACAATAACATGACGCTTACATTGTAATTTTACCAATAAAAAACATAGGGTCTACATGGTAGTAGGTCTTCTGCCTCCACCTCACCCCTCTCCTCTTTTCTCTCTCTTGTTGTCTCGCACATGTTGCTGAATGACTGAGGTGGAGACATGGAGCTCCTCGTCGTCGGCCTCTATTTGCACCAACTCTGCTTTGACAACTGTTGCAAGTGTCGTCTCCATCCCTATCCACGTCACCCAAGGTTGACACTCTATGCAGCTGCCTAGGGCAAAGAGTGTAGCTTCCTCTACCTAGTGAGGATCTTTGCCGCTGGCCGAAGTGAACAAGAGAGAATGAACTCATCTCCTACGCCACCATTGCCACTAACAAGGTCGCGTATATCTACGCACACCTCCCGAAGGCCGAGGTCAAGGCCTCTGTGCTGTGGGTCATGCGTGTGGCCGATGCCAACCCTGTACCTAGGCAGCATCAAGGAGCAGCTCAAGGCGTGGGAGGTGGAGTAGTCACACTAGTTGGTGGTTTGCTCTCCATCTAGGTTAGAGAAAGAGAGGGTGGGAGGTTGAGCGACAACGCTGATGAGAGGCTAACAATGTGCCATGCGATTGATGGTATATAAGTTTCACATCAGATAAAGATCTAGTCAATATGTCATGTAGATAAAAACTCCGTTTAAACCGTTAGGAAAGGTAAAATAAATCGATTTTAATTGAGGAAGATGATATACCTATAAATTAAAATCGGTATATAGTAGAGGTAGGTAAAATGGGCTTTTTTCCAATCGAGTTCAAGATAACTTCTAAGGTTAGAATGCATATTTTCATCTGATTGGATAGGGCACATCTGAAAGAGAACATGCGTTGCTTCTAAGAATTGTGTGATTCCGAAGTATTACTTTATTTTTTATCTATTAACTTTTATTCTATTTTTCTATCAATTAATTTTTTTTTATGATTTGTATTGTTACTATTTTCTTAATTTTTATAAAAAATATAATCCCTTATATTATGGAATTAAGGGAGTAGTAGATTATTTTTTCCTTCTCAACAAAAAAAAAGTTGGCGCTAATTTTTTTCCTTTTGTTGTGATAACACGAGGACACAAATCATAGGACGTGAGTAAATGTGTACATGTATATATAAACGTCTATCTTTATATTTTCTTTTTTAAGAAAACATTTGAGCGAATCCATATATATTTGCGAGCCTCTACAAAAGAAGGATCGTTGAGTCGTGCCAAAAAGGAGATCCTTAAAAAAAGAGAGATCGAAACGGAGAGGAAGGCGAGATGCAGCCATGCAAGCACGGTGCACGCGCTCGATCCGAAACCCCTATCGAACCTTGAGCTCTGAGCATAAGAAACAGCATTAGTAAAACACAGGCCTTGTCAGAACGACTAGATCGAACCTAAGTACAGTCTCTGCACGCAGACTGTTCTAAGTAAGTTTCTCCCTGTCTTCTTCGGGATCCCGTCTTCTTCCACCCGCATGCACCGAGTAGAGTGAGCACAGAGCTCAGCTCAGCTCAGCTGCCTACAAGGCTACAATTGCGGTGGGTGCGGCCCTCGCGCGCATTATACAACGGCTACGCTACGGTACAGCACGCACACTGCACACGCGCGCGCGCTCCTCCAACCAACTGAACCACCACCGGCTGCGGCTAGTAATCCTACTCCTCCCTCCCACGGTGAGGTCACCGTCACCTGCTTCTTGGCTCGCATCCCTAGAGTGGCTGGGTGTTAACTCGACCGGCGGTGATGGAGTCGGCGGCGGCGGAGTTGGTTCTGGCGGCGGCGGTGCTCCTCCTCTCCTCCACCCTCGCGGCTTCAGGTCCTTTGCCTCTCTACCTCTTCTTTGCTCTCTTATGTTCATTAAAAAAAACGCGTCTCCGTTCTTTGTGATTATTACTACTCATTCTAGTTTCTAAAGAAACTGAATTCCTACCTACCAAGAAGCTAGAAAAGCTTCTGTCATGTGCTGGATCGATGGTATATTTTTCTGAGGAATTAGTCCTCTCATATATGATGTATGTGTGTGTGTTTCATGGCGTGCCTGACCTGTGTGTGCGTCAGATTTCTGCGTGTGTCGGTCGGACCAGCCGACGGCGCTGCTTCAGAAGGCGATCGACTACTCATGCGGGCAGGGGGCGGACTGCACGTCCATCCTCTCCAGCGGCGGCTGCTACAACCCCAACACCGTCGCCGCCCACTGCTCCTGGGCCGCCAACAGCTACTTCCAGACGTTCAGGGCCTCCGGCGCCACCTGCGACTTCGACGGCGCCGCCACCCTCTCCTCCTCCGACCCCAGTACGTCCTCCTCTTCCTCAAGCTCTGCCTTTTTGCATAGACAGATGAGTTCCAAATTAGAGATTTTTTTCTTTAGCAAACAAGCTTGAATTCTGAATTTTGCAGCTGATGCTATTTTATTGTGCAAATTGATAAGTAGTGCTCTGAGGGTTGGTTCAATTCTCATGATGTTCATGCCTCACATGTTGCCTTTGTTGCTCTCTTCTTGCTGCAGGTTTCTCAGGATGCACATTCCCTTCCAGTGCCAGGTAACATGATGATACTCTTATTTACCATTTTAGTTTGCTAATTAGCTAGTACCACGGAATACAGTCAATAATTCTGATAAAACTAGTCAAATGTAGAACACCTGCTGAATCAGCAGCTTGCGAACTATTTATTGATCATGGTCCACCGACACCAGTAAACTAATAGCGAGATGCAACATAGATTAATTAGAACGATTAGTCTAGATCAACTTGATGTGATAACCCAACCTCGCACTAATTAGTAATTACTTCAAAGATTTACTGACAGGTTTGTTGCAATGTCTGAACTGAAGTGATGTAAACTCAATGTCTGAACTGAAGTGATGTAAACTCTTTCTTTCCCTTCAAGAATCTGGTCCCATCTTTCTTTTCCCAACCGATTTGAAACGGAGAGCACGCTTTCTCTACATTATGTTACACAGCCAGCTTTTATCCAACCGATCTAAAATGCCTAACAATTCGTCTCCTAGTTTTGTCAGGTATTCAGAGAAAAAGAGGGATACAGTATTATTTTCCATAAGGCTGATTATTTGTTGCCGTCTTAACAAAAAGTTAGACAGCCTTTTCTCGCATGTGCGTCATGTTGACAGAACGATGTGCCGGATTAGCATTAGAAATATACTTTGCTGCTTATAATAATGAAATGCCAAGCTTTCTTCTAAAGTAAATCTTGCCAGTCTTAGACAACTGAATTCATAGTTTTTTACTTGATTAAGCACGTTTACAGATCGTGTCATAAGCAGTGTTCTGACTAAATTATGTCATGTTGACTGCATTCTCTTCAGTGTACCTCGAAAAAGGAGCATAACGAATTTATGATCTGAATTCTTTATTCCCCTTTGCTCTGCAGTGCTTCTGGGACAACTGGCACGACAACGACCACCGGCACCTTCAGCCCTGGAGTCGGCACCGGCACCGGCACCGTCACCAATGGCACCGGGATGGGGAGTACCCTAAGCCCGCCTGGCACCAGCAACTTCGACGGCGCGGCGGCCGGCTTGCTCCCGAGGGCTGAGCTGGCTATCTTCTTCACCATCCTCCTCTCATTCTTGGCATTGCCCTGAAGTGATCTCTCCTACTCCTTGTCATGGTAGAAGAAAACAGCAGCAGATCAAACTCTTACTGTATTTTTACTATTTTTTTGTATGGTTGTCTGATGATCTACCAAAAAGAAAAAAAAAAGCGAGGTTTGATTGATTGGATAGAATCCAAATTCCATCTGCCCACTAACACTAGGGATTGCTGCTGCTGCTGTTCTTGCTGCTTAGTGTTGTGGATGATGGTGTGAGGGTATAACCTTTTCGTAGTACCTTTTGATGGCTAATACTGCAGGCAGCTGGTGCATGGTTTGGTAGGATGTCAGTCTCTTTCCTGGCACAAGGACTCTTGATTTTTTTGTTGATATTTTATGATTTTCTTATAATTGTTGGCAGCTTCCTTTTCTACAAAGTCCTTGCAAATCTAGAGTAAGATAGCTGGTGACTTTGAATTAGGAATTTTCTTTTAAGAGATAGAGAACTTTGGTTTAGGATTGGTGGGATGAGGATGATGTTGGAACGATCTTGGGTCCCTCTCAAGAGTCTGGTTCTTTTATTCTTGCATTATGGACGGTGGTGATTGATTGTGTCATTTATATTCCCAACAAAATCATGAACCTGATCTGCAGCTTGTTGGTGCCAACCTTTTCATGTGCTCATGTGGGATGGTCAAGCAACCAGCTGTATAGATTTCATTGCCTTATCATTTTATTAGTCATAATTAGAACTCCAAAAACTTAATGGCCAGCTTCATTTTTTAGATAATAGATAGAAATCCAACCTCTATATTCACAAATGGGTATACACAATCAAAATATACAGAAATAGTTAGACTCCATCTTATAACAAAGAAAAAACTAAAAGATTAGGTTTCAAAACTAATATCTTTTTTCTTTCCCGCTTTCATAAAACCACACTAAAGTGATCTTGGAAAGCAGCCTGAAATCCTGCAATCGCTCGTAATTGATTCATCCAACCTTTGATCGGTTCCTCTATTGCCTTGCCCCTAACGACGAACATGCCTAGGAGTTTTTGGTCCTTAGTGCGTTCACCCACCAACACCCTCCAGTAGAGGTAGAGAAGAGACCTTGCCAATGCTGCTTACCGATACATAAATGGATCCTTTCACAAACACCTCCAATCCAACGATACTTAGGCTCATAGATCTAGTATCGCTCCCTAACCATTACCTTCATCGAGCCCTTTGTCTACTTCTTGTTTTGCTCACTAGATATCTGGCTATTAGACTGGATTTAGCTTATTTGGTTGCCACTACTACTATCGTTGAGTTCATTGTTGTCATGCCAAAGCCACTCCTTGCCGCTAACACCTCTAATCCATGTGGCCGGATTTGGACTCAGAAACTGATGATCTAGTAGCCTACCCCTAGGGCCATCGCTATCAATCATCACCACGGTTGTCCATGCCAACACACCAGAAAGCACAGATATAACAGTCGTTGCCCTTACCGTTATGCATCCGAACCTAAACGTAGACATCACACTAGCAACCACCGCCCTTAGGGTCATCGTTGCT
This sequence comes from Oryza coarctata, assembly GCA_030770085.1. Lineage (NCBI taxonomy): Eukaryota > Viridiplantae > Streptophyta > Magnoliopsida > Poales > Poaceae > Oryza > Oryza coarctata. The sequence continues at coordinate 15,920,306 of CM061467.1, read as the reverse complement.
ATGAAACACCACCTCTGCCACCATATACCACCTCACAGGAAGGGTTCTGGACTTAGAGGCCTCACTGGTAGCCACCGCCCCGAGGGCCATTGCCGTTGGGGAGCACAACCTCCTCTGCCATCTTCATCATCACATTAGGAGGGTCTGGGTGCACGCCAAGGAAGCCACCCCTACTCCCTGGTGGCAGCGTGCCACCCTTCCACTCGGAGCCAATGCCATCGACCTGTTGTCGTCATCTTGCACCGCCTTCATCACCACCTCATTGCCTCACCAACTGGAGTCACCGACACTTAGCCTCCAACGTTGCTGCACAACCCCGCCACTCGAAGCTAGCACTAAAACCCCACCCAGTGCTCTAGTGGCTAGCTCAGGGGGCGAGAGGCAAGGGGGAGAAGTGGTTGTATCAGTTTCTTTTTTGTTTTTACTTCTATCATAGCAGAGTTGAGCACAGTGTGGCTAACACACAGTGACAGGAAGCTTTCTACTAGCTTTATATCCTTACGGTAGGCCTCATCGGTTGGTTTTTAATGACTTGGTAGTAACAATTAGCGCTCTAGTTGGTCTCACAAGTTTTTACATAACTTCTATAGGTTATGCTTTCTAGTTACAAATAAGTGTCGTTTTAGAATCTATTAGTCAATATAAGTAAATTTTGAGTATAACTATTGTTTAGAATAATAGTTTTTTAAGATGTCCTCGTAGCAAAGTGGCTAGGACTGTTGGCATGCACCCCATCAACCTGGTTTGAGTCTAGTCGAACACTCACCATTTTAACCTTTTTAATATGCTAGGATGAAATATTGCTTCTTCTTTATAAAAAAGCATCGATTCCGTCAGTGTGTCTAACTTTTTTTTTAAAAAAATAATAGTTTTAGGGTATGAAAATTACATAGCGAATCTTTTTATAAAAAGAAACGCTTTCATCATATTAAATTTATTTGCCTAATTTTACATTTACGTAAAAGATTAAGCGGTGAAAGTTACGTTTTATTATTGGCTTGGAGAGTACTGTGACGAGTGAGAATTCATTATAGATTTTTAAGGACTTGGACCCCACATGATATGTGGGTCCTCGATCATCCGCCGCCGCCGCCGCTGCATTTAGCGGTGAGGAACGTACCCGGTGGGCGCCGAAAAGGCCCGGGCGATTTGTCTTGATTGATTGAGTGGTGCAGTTTGGTAACGTGGCACATCAGAGCACCGGCGGCCGGCACGCATCTCTAGCGTTTTGCTGTCATTCTGTCGCTTTGCCTTTGTGTAGTTTTGTCCTGTGGATGAAACCATGGCCCCATGAGTGGTAGATTGGTAGAGGTAGTACGATGGTATCAGCATAAAGTTGTGATCGATGCTCTGTATGAGTGCAAATGAAAGGGGTGGAGCTGCAGTGTGGTCTATCATTGTTATTGAAGCCTAGCTACCATCTCGCACGTTACTCACTAACCTCCGATCAGAAGAATAAAGTGTTTCTTTCCAAAAATAGTGGTTCTATTATTCCAGAAAATTGTACATGAGTTCATATAACACTAGCATATCTAGGATGCAATTGCAATTTGATGGTGAGAAATTATTTCAGTGGTATCTTGTGGTACATATAAAAGGGTTTGAAAAATTCATTTTCTAAAAAAGATGGTTTGAACAATTTTTGTAACCAACAGCAGACTCTGCTAGCACCCGTGCTAAACCTTGTCAGCACCCTGCAGCCAAACAATAAGAAACACAGCCGTGTGTCCTGATGGATTAACTGGCAATATGGTATTATTGCTTTGCAATAACCAGATTAATGGAAAGCAGATAGCCAACACGACGTGAGTCATCAAATGTCGGTGCCAGCGGCCGGCGTCAACAAATTGGTAATCAATCGATCGAGACGAGGCTACCTAGCCTGTTCCGTGTGCATGCATCATTATTAATTTAGTCGCTAATCATAAGGTGTTAATTGCTAATCCTCAATCGTTCGCATGCATGGGTAGCGGCTACCTAATCCGGTCTATTATATGAGTTCGATCGAGTGCTTGAACATCTCCATTGTGTGTACATATATATGCTCATACCTAATCAAGTTAACGGCAGGCCCCATATGCATCGATCGAGTACCCCTTTTTCTTGGACGCTTGCATTGGTGCCATGTGCATATATGCTCTGGCATTTGGCGTGCATGTTAATTTGTGGAAATTCAAAACATAGAGTGGTTGATGCGAAACGGGAGAGCAACATACCTGTACCAAATTAACTGGAAGTAGCTAGCTAGTTAGTGGGAGGTGATGTAGCTCGTTTTCTTTGGAGTGACTATAGCAGAATCTCCACACAATTTTCACGTGACTAGATTATACATACTAGTTGGTTAATTAGATGTATAATTACGTTCTCTATAGAGTTCTTGGTTTGCTTCTGAAGCAATCGTGTTTTCTCGTACAGATGTATCAATCAGAGCATCTCCTGTTGAAGGTGCTAATATGGAGATGCCTAGCATGTCCATGTAATGAAGCATCTTTTAAGAATCCCTTCATCCAATCCAAACACCTCCTCTTACGTGCTTAGATTTAGGTTACTTGGACAAGATTTAAACATAATTGAGCACCTTTTAAGCATCAATGCTTCAGAACTATCACCCTTCCTATGTTTTTTTATTTCTTTTTAAATAATAGCACCGGAGCACCCTTCCTATGTGACATGATAAAACATTTGCATTGGAAATGGAGTAAATGTGCTTAGTAGACCCACTCCAATAGTTTTTTCTTTGATTGACGTGGTTTCCTTTTTAGTAAAATAAGATAATAATGTGCGTAATTGATTATTTTTCTATTGAGACTAATAACATGCTCGGGAAACAGACCCATATAGGGCAGGCTATAGGCCGGTTATTTTTTTAACTGCTCATTCTTTTTATCTTCTTCTAATCAACCACTTGATTTTTTTTAAGGTTTCTCAAGAATAGGATGGTTGCGCACAACGTGAGAGAAAGGGAGGAAGACGACTGTGTTTTTATTGTAAGTAGAGATATAGTTGTTTTGTAAAAGCGATTAGATTGTCCAGGACTGGAACGGGTCAAAGAAAAAAAAAGGAAACAACAGGGAAAACACACCAGCTAGCTTCTGTCAACGAAAAGGCAGAATAAACGAAATCAAGCAGACCTCGAGATGCAAGTGCAACGGACCAAACGGAAGTCGACCAATCTAGGAAGCATCTTGTTCCATTTGGGCTTAGCCCAGGACGAATGCAACGAAGGTTTTAAAGGAAAAAAATTGCTTTGTATTTTGGAAAAAAATCCATTTTACTCAAGTTTCATTCACGTACTCAACCGTAAAATTAGAAGATGGTTTCATTACGTGGCACCTATGTATTTGTTACATGTGACATCAGCGTGGTGCTTACCTCTCATTATAGCCATAAAAATTATGGGCCCCACCTATCACTCTCTTCTTCTTTCCATCTCTCTTTCTATCGAGGGTTGATATCTCAACTATAGAATTTAAGGAGTAGGAATTGTCTCATACCAAATGTCTGTAAAGATGAGTAAACATAAAGATTTATATTGGTTCGAGCTTTTAAGATGAGTTATGATCTTACTCTAGTTTATATATTGATGATGAGTAAATCATATAAAGTATAAGTATGAGGGTGTCTAACCTAGCTTGCCCACTAAACTCAATGAGATTGGTAAGAAGCTATAGTTGGTGGCTATGGATGTAACCCTCCTAGATGTAGACTTGGTATGGCCCATAGTCTTTGCCTTAAGATTTGATGTTCTCCTTTCTTGGGAGACATTTGTATTTATACTAAAGATAGCCTCTTCTCTAAGTAAAACTTAGGGTAACCTATCCTAACACGTGTAGAGCAACCCTTATCATATTTGGATCGAACTGCACAACCCCTTTCTTATCTAGGATAGACTTCTACTATACCAGTGTTAGCATCCATGTTTGACTAGTTCCTTCCGTATCTCCTTAGGTATGCAGTATTTTCGAGCAACATATGTGCACGTTCGTAGGGTATACCATATATCATACTTTGACATCTTGAACTCTATTCAAATGCATATGCCAACCACTCTCCTAAGATTCATAGTAATCGAGATACAAATGTACTTGACCCTTGGGCAGATTATGTTACTTCTGACTACATGGTGTTATTTTTTGGAGAAGTCGATTGCTGATATTTGGAAAGAGTTTAGAATTCCAACCGTTATCCACGAAGCGCTATCTTTGTCAAAAATATCGCCCTACTTTCTCTAGAATGTGAACCATCATTGTGGGATATAAAAACCCTAATGGCTAGATTTCAGGAGTTCCACCCCCCGTTTGCAATATCAATCTTCTTTTGTGCCATTCTCTCCTATTCCTCCAAAACCCTAGATTTTTGCTCCCCTTGTTCTTCTCCACTGCTGCCATGGGCTTTGAACCATCTATCATGGATGAGGCAAAACTCAAGGAGATACATGCAGATAGTGCCTTGATAGGATTTGGGACTGAGGGCAGGTGTAAGGGAGGTACGGAACCACACCACCTCCTTGGTAAAATTGCGGTTTTTTCTTCCTTAGACTATGTTGAGTTTCTTCCACATCCTAAATTCCTCTGTGCGGTGCTATACTTGTACGTCTGCTGGTCGCTGAATCTCGCAGGGACTTTGATTGGGCTAGATGGAGGTCTGATTGAGAAAGACGTCGCCCTGGTCACGCGAAGGCCTAAGAGATCTGCTTAGCACCAGTGCAAGTCCTTAATCTTGGGGGTTCGAGGGTGTACCAGTCAATTTGACCCTGCAATTAACAAGCAGACGGAGGATGAGATCCATGAGCCAATTGGCCGGTGTGACCTATCTGGTTCACACTATCAATTGTGTGCCGATGGGAAAGGTAGTGCTCAAGCATCGGCTGAAAAGCTAATGAATGCATAGGTGATAGACACGTGTAGTAAAATAGAGGGCTTATTGGCCAAAGAGACAATAACGCTTCGTAGGATGAAAGCGGCTAAGGCATGGAGCAGGACCCAAACCCCTATGAAGTCACGAGGATCAGCGACCACTGTAACGGCACCGTTAGGACCAGTCTCAATAGATCAGATTGAACCGAGACAGTATAAAACTAGGACTAACGACATAGAAGTGACGGAGGCTAGATTGAACGTAGCGACGAGGAAGAAAAGGGCGAGGTTATCAGCTAGCTACCGGCCGAACGTCCAACGCAAGCCTGTACCTAAACTCCTCGGCTATCTGAGCAGATGGAGAACAAAACCCTCTGGATCTCGACACCAGCCCTATCGAATGTGAGCTTGAGAGATTGGATCTAACCAAAACAATATCAGGTAGAATCTGATGTGATCGGATCAATTGCCAGGGAATTAATCGTTAAGCAAAGGTGAACCAGATATGAGGCTAGCGCTAAGGATAAATTGTTGGCTACTCACTCCAATGAAACGTCATGTGAACACCCGCTAGAGCAACGGCTCGAACCACCACCACCGATCTCGTAGGTCAAACCTAACTAATGTAACATGATACCAGGGATAGAGGAGGGAGACTATTGTACTGACAAGCCTCACACGGATGTGATGCGGTACGCCTAATTAGGTTCGACCTAACCGATGTAGCCTTACACAAAGCAGAACGAACCATAATAATGGTGGGGCTTACCCCTTCGCTGGAGATCAAACTTAACCAATGCAGCCCCATGTCGAGAGCCAGAACCTATCAGGAAAAACCTAAACGAACTAGGGCAGCGATGCGCTGAAGTTATATTTGGTTAATCTATTGATGATATTACAAGCTTTTAGATGGTCTATATTTATATCCTAGGATTACAAGAGTCCAATGTGGTTACAACAACCATCGGACGTTATTTCCTAAAAACACAAAAACAAACTAATCTCTAAGAAGTTGTAAAACTAAGTGAACTTGCCTAATTTACCTAACATGTTCTATACAGATAAACACCCTATCGTGGTTCTCATAACTCATCCTCAGACTCTGTCCCATGTAGATAATCCTCCATCTTCACACAGACTGAATCTATCCTTAACCCATCTGATTGGCTCTTTTACAGTGTTAATCGGCTTCTCCCTATGAGTCAATCAGTCTTTCCTCCATTTGCCAATCTCGTTTATAGGCCGAACAAATTTTGGCGTTAACAACATCATTCGCTTTCTTTATTTGAATCTAAATTCCGTAACTTTCTTTAGCATTTTCTCACACTTGTGCAAGGCCTATCTTGGGGTTCACCCTTTTCTTGACCTTTTTCTCTACTTCTATGAAATCCGCATCATAGACAAAACCCATCTTACTAGGAGATGCGGTCTCCGTCTTCATGATGGCAAGCATGATGAGTACATCCCCATCAACACTCCTACTTCTCACAAATTATGATGAAAGAGCTAGTTCTACCTCAACGTAGAAAATGTCGATGACCTCTTTTGACTGCCAAAAGATGCACCCAAGTGCCTCTCGGCTTGGACCTCCTCTCTCAGTCTTCCTATCCTTGAATGTTTTTATAGACAAAATCTAAGAACTAAGGAATTAGGGTCTGACAGCGCATGAAGTTGTCAACAACTTTGTGTGTTGTTGGATCGTGCCCTTGTAAGAGTTCTTCTACTCTACATATGAGTACTCGTTAAAGATGTTACCCAATTTTTATCGTGGGGTAAGTAGCTTGTCCATCTTCTTCTTTGTCTGCATCTATTTAGTCATCTCTAGTGTGCTGACCATTGAAGATGACTATCTAGTGCAGATTTATCTAAGGAGACAGTGAAGGAATGCATTGGCAAGGTGGCAACCGATGAGGCCAGCAACGCCAATGAGATCCCCATCCCTCTTCATCACTTGTATACTGAAGAATGGAACTAGGTTATCAACGTAAGTACTCAGTTCTTTATCCTTTTCAAACTTTAAATACCCTATGATCTTGATTTCGAGTACACATGATCTTCCTCCCACTGATTTCATTGGACCCCTCTTGGACCGATAGCTAGTCGAGGAGGACGCCATGTGGATGGTAGAGGCCAAGTAGGCTTTAGAGTCCACCGCTCATGGTGGGCACCAGAGGCACAGCTGCCATTAGCAAAAAGAAATGGGGCCTACAATGGGCCCTACTGGTGGCATCCTCAAGAAGGTCTTCCACACGTCCTCGGTAAGTTCTTATACTTATGCCCTATGACATCCCAACTAGGAATATCTTAGGTACCAAGGGAAGTCATCAAGGAATTTGGTTTTTTAGGGGTTGGGCATTACCAAGCATATTGGTAGTGGTAGGCTAAAGCCAATCAACTTTGCCCCTCGGGGAAGAGCCAGGTAATCAATCTGACTCCCTGAGTGAACCTATTTGGCCTACTCTGACCACAATTGTCTAACATTAATTTCTATTGGTACTGACGGACTCTAACTTCCTCCAAAGAGAGTATGGGGAAGAAAACCAATGTCAGTGACCCTCCGACCATTGTCGTCGTTGATGCTCCTACTCCCCCTTCTCTTTCTCTCTCCTCCACCCCTCTAAACACAGAGCTAGTCATCACTAGCATCCAGTCTTTAACTAGTCTAAACTGGTTGAAGCCTGCTAGGTGATCATGAGCCAGGCTTCCATAGCTAACTTCAGGATGGATGGGCTACTAGGCAAACTCGTGGTAGCCAAGGAGAAGATATCCTTCCTAGAGGATGATCTGGCCACTGCCAAATCTGATAATGACTCCCTTCGGCTCCTAATAAAGGAGAACGGTGACATCTGCAGGGAACATGGAAGAGGAGCAGTGCAAGAGGGAGGACTTTAGAGAGGGCCTCAAAAGGAACTTTGCCATGTTCAATGAAGTGGCGAAGGGACTGGGCCGGAGCATCGACTCCCTACCGTTCTTGGATGAGGTCTCCGTCCTGGCAAGGATAGGTGAGCTAGCTAAGGAGATTGAGAAGGTTCCCATTGACATCATCAACAATGCGTATGCCAACACCCGAGAAGCCCTCTACACTAGAGACTCGCACGCCCTAGCTTGCGTGCTTCACCACCATCTAGAATTGGATGTTGACAAGTATGTGACTAAGGGCATTTCTAAAGAGGAGCACAAGGCTTTGGTGAAGAAGCTAGATGGTGTCAAGCCATAGCTAAGTTCTTCAGATACATTGAGCAAATTTTTATCTTATCTTTTTTAGCTTTCATACTCAAGTATTAGACTTGTAGACCATATTCAGTCAAGACATTTGGTTATTCATATATTTGTTAACACCAAAATTTTGAAGAACCATTAATGGATTCGATGAGAAGAAGAATGCTAATGAAGTCAATGGGATTGCTTAGTGAAGACCGGATTCAAAGAAATTTCTGTAAGTGGAGAAAAAGAAACCTATCCCTTGAAGTTGTTATGAATCGATTCGTTGTACATATTTCTTGTAAATAGGCATGAGTAGTTTTCTTTCTTCTTTCTTTAGAAAATAGTATCTTGTGTCCATCTTGTACTTGTATAAACCCAAGGGTATAAATATATACACTTGAGGGTCTTGTAAAGAAAAGATCAATACACTCAACTTCGGCGTATCGCCACCACTAGGAGTAGAAGTATCATAGTTCTCGACGAGATCTTGCTTTGAGTTAGATTGCATTGATTAAGTTGGATCTCTAGCAAGGGGTAAGTCTTGTCATATGGTAAACATATTGTTCTTGATTTGGTCCGATATCTTAGCTAAGCTTATATATTTACCAGTTATCTTGATGCATTCGATTATGTCTAAGACTGTATTGATTCAATCTCTTAGTCTAATCTAGTGTATCTATCACGCTCGCATATAATTCATCATCTTAGTAAGTTTACTTTGTTATTTTCAGTCTTAGTTAGGTCCAATCTATTGGATTGTTTTTGATAAGGTAAATCTTGATAAGTCGATAGGTTTTATTCAACATTCCATCAAAGTTCTAGCTGATGAACTATCTTTATATTGTGCTTTCACTCTCATCCATATCAAATCATTATCTGATATACTTTTTATATCACATTTAATTTGTTATCAATCGTACCTAACCTTAGCTGCAATCTTATACGGTTTTAATTTAGTCCGATCTATCAAGATTACCTTTAATAAGGTTAGTAATGTGGCCTAGCAGTTTTTATCTCACTTATTAGTTAATCTCTATTGGCTAGATAGCCGTAAACTCTCCAACTAATCTTTATCGGCTAGATAGCTGATAGTTTAAGTCCATATCAGCCTATTGGCCGATTAGCTAATTGGTCTAATTTTTTTTAACTCACTTGTCATTTGCAAGTTAAATTTACTGGCATGTCATGAACCTTAAGAATATAAAAACCTATACTGGAGCTAAGTAGATCTCCCAGGCTTTCGTGCATGTCTCATCGACGCAAATATTGGATGATTTTCATGTAAACAATATCTTGTTGTGCTTGCTTGTATGCAAGAGGCGAAGTTGATGTTGAGGTCTACCGGCAACGTGGTCGATCCCCCTCACTAGTGCTTGAAGTCAACCAACAACGTGATGGTTCTCCATCCCCAATCTTAATCTTCGACACACCTCTACCTGGCCTTCGATATGGCGACCCCAACTTGAATAAGATAAAGTCACTCAAAGCCAAACTAACTTTTTTTAAGAATCAATACCATAGTAAGACTATGGCCCCTCTCCCGGTACTCTTTTCGAAATACATATTGCGGGTTAATCCTTGAATTTATGTAGTCATCCAAGAAACATATGATCTTATTAGATGGAAGGTGCGATCTTTAAAAGACTGGTTTAGAGTACATTCATTGAGAGTTGAGCCCAACAAGATAACCTTAGAATAGCAACTACCTACCCTTAAGGATAGGGATATCTGGTTCTGGACGTATCTTGATGAGGCGTGCAAGGTGCTCGGTCATGCTTGCCAAGACCTTCATATTGAAAGATCACCTCCTAAAGAATCACTTCAAGGCTATCTAGACTAGATCTCAAAATCCTATTGGCAACTTTGCCTTTGAGCATAGAACAAGATGGCTCGTCAGTTTGCGAGAGCCCATGTCTAAGCCTGTGTATAGGAAATATATACAAACCTTGACCTCGATAGACTTTAGGGGGGCTTTGCTTGATCCTACTAGTTAGCCAGCCAAATTGACTCAGTAGCCAGATCATTGGTAGTCTTGTCAATGCACATCTTTTACACTGTAGGAAGGTCATACTTATCCTAGTGAGTCCTACAAAAAACATATGTACCTACAAAACTTGTAATAGGTATAAGTATCATTATGCATGTAAAGACAAATATTTTCATGTATGTGCTATGTCAATTATCTTTTTGCTATATTTAATTACTTAGTACTATAACTTGTTAGTTTTGACTATGTGTAATGTGTATACATCTCCTAGCCCCTAGCAGGGTTGTCAAGAAGAGGTTCCTAGGAAGGCAGCCAAGTTCCATCATCATCAGAGAAAGAACGGAAATTTCCCTAGCCCCCCTGTCGTAAAGGTGGATCTACCCTTCATTATGGTTGTAGGTACGTTGTCATGAGAGGCAAAGTCCCCTAGTCCTCAGCTAGTCGGAAATAATAGGGTGTCCCCTATCTTATTAACCAGTCAGGGGACATATATATAGTATAAGGACAATGAACTCTTCCAATATTTGAGATGTGCAAGATCAGAGATTACTAGGCAAAACATTGTTGACATAATCATGGTATAATTACATATGAGAGAATATACATATATAAAAGAAATTTAAATATAAAATTTACGTAGCTGGTTTATGTTCCATGAACTCGACAGCTCGCAGCCTTTGTCACCTGCTATTTTGTATGCGCTAGGCCTTGGTACACAAACTACTCCGTAAGAACCTTCTCACTTAGATGAAAGCTTGTTTTGACCAATGGTGGTCTCTACCTATCTGAGTATGTAGTCACCTACAACAAATGCTTGTGACTAGACATTTGTCATGATAACGATGAAGTACTTGCTAATAATGTGCCCTATGCAAGGCAGCATGCTCTCTGGCTTCCTCTAGAAGATTGATGTCATCGGCTCTTCACTGCTCTTGATCCTTGTTAAAGTATTCCTTCACTCTGGTGGATACATGGCGTAGCTCTGTTCAGAGCATTGCCTCAGACCCATAGACTAAGAAGAAAGGAGTCTTCTAAGTGGTTGTAGTTGGCGTGGTGTGAACAGCCCAAAATACCGACGGTAATTTCTAAACCCAATGACAATTACTTGCCTTTAGCCAATCATACGCTCGGGTTTTGATCCATTGCCATATAATGTCGTTTGCATGTTTGACTTGACTGTTACTCTGGATGTTCAAGTAAAGCGAAGCAAACTCGGACTCCGAAGTCCTTGTAGTATTTCTAGAAATAATCACTTTGAAACTATGAGCTATTGTTGGTCAAGATTCGGTGAGGTAAGCCAAATCAGAAGAAAACTCCTTTCATGAATGCAATCGCTTTGTTGGACTTAATCTTCCTCACTAGCTATCCTTTAATTCGCTTGGTGAACTTGTCAATAGCCACGAGCAACAACTTGAATCTACCTCATGCTAGGATAAAATGTCCAAGGATGTCTAGCCCCTAGCACGAGAAAGGCCATGAAAGGAGTATTATCCGTAGCGCCTCTATTGGCATCTTGGTATGCTTGCTATGAAATTGATAAGCTTCACATCTCTAAACCATGTCACTGGCGTCTTCAAGCATAGTTGGCTAGTAAAATCCTTGTTGGAAGGATTTAGTGACTAATGTGCGTCCCGCAGCATGAGACCCGCAAATACCCTCTTGTATATCTATGTGCAATCGTACGCCATTAGTCCTTGTGATGCACTTCATTAGGACTCTGTTATACCCATGTTAGAGATAACTTTTGTGCTTGGGCATCGTCCTCGGGCATGATGTTAGACATCAAATATCAATGTAGTGGAATGCACCAATCCTGATCATCTCCAGTACCTCAATTTGGCTTCATGGAGAACCACACTAACGTAGTAGACTGGTCATTATAATTTATCCCATTCAATGACAAGGATGGTGCTAACAGAGTATGGTGTGGTTGAAATATAGAGAAAAAGTTCTTCGCATAGACATGGAACGACAAGAGCGGGTGGGTTTGACATTTATTATTTCAATGCTAAAAAAACTTCCTCTGCCTCTTTAGTCCATTCAAAGTCATCTTGATTCTTTAAGAGTTTGAAGAAGGGTAACCATTTCTAGTCCATCTGCACAATGAATCTACTAAGGGCAGCCATACAACCCGCTAACTTATGTACCTCCTTGACTCTTTTTGGTGACTTCATTTCCTCGATCGCTTTTATCTTCTCTAGGTTGGTTTCAATGTCTCTACCTGGCATAAGGAATTTGAGCAATTTCCCAGAAGGTACTCCAAATGTGCACTTCTCCAAATTTAGTTTCATACGATGTTGACAGAGATTGTCGAACAATTCCTGAAGGTCCTCAATCAAACGATCTCAGGTTTGTCTTGATGATCATGACATCTACGTAGGCTTCCACATTATGGCCAATTCTAGACTAAAAAGTGCCCTAGACTCCTCTTTGATAGGTAGCCCTGGTGTTCTTCAACCCAAACAACATCTTGATGTAGTAGAAAACGCTATAATGTGTTACAAAAGAGGCCTTCTCCTCATTCTTCTTAGCGATGCTAATATGGTAGCTCGAATACACATTGAGAAAGCTTAATAACTTACATCCAGCTATGGAATTGATCAATTGGTTGATCATTGGGAGAGGAGAGTGGTCTTTTGGGCATGCATTATCGAGGTTGGTGAAGTCCACACACATCCTCTACATGTTGTTGGCCTTTTTCACCATGACAGGATTTAGTAGCCACTCTGAGTGCAACACTTCTCATACAAAACTTGCTTTCTGGAGTTTGTCAATCTCCTCTAGTATGGCTACCTTGCGATTAGGTGTGAACCTCCTTAGATTTTGCTTGATAGGTTTGGTGTCTCATCGCACCACAAAGAAGAGGAAAGTGATAAGCTCAATTTCCTATTTTTTCTCAAGGTCAGCCCTAATTTGTAGGGTGTAGCTGGGGTCCAAGCTTGTTAGCTGTACAATCTTGACCACGCCACTGGGTTTTACCAAAATCTTTGGCTTGCTCTACTTTCATATTGGTTCTTCCATGCTTGGCGACTTAGGAGTTTGGTCAACTATGCCCAAACTTTTATTGTCATATTGGATGGCAACCTTTGGGTTTTTGGATATAATAATCGCCCCATTGGGCCCTAGCATCTTCAAGAACCTGGCCAAGATTGTTTGGTTGATGATCGCATTGTATGTTGTATTGAAGTCAACAACATCAAATGTGATCATTTTGGTCCTGAAGTTGTCTAGCTCTAAATGTAATAGCTAGCATATCTTCCCCAATGGTTTTGATGATGACTTTGGGGTGGTCCCGTGGAAGGGTTGTTCTGATGGCTTCAACTCGCTTCTCAGGATCCCTATCGCATCAATAGCTCTGATGAAAAGAAGGTTGATAGAACTCCCACTGTCGATCATGACACAGACAACCTTAACATTCCTAATAGTAGGCTTGACCACTATAGGATATTTCTTTAGGGGTAGTACTAATGGTTGGGTGAACGGTGTCTAAGAAGGCTATTGGGATGTCTAATCATGGTAACTTGGTATCCAACCTATGTTGTAGACTTCATGCTCCACCATCTTGTATTCTCTCTTAGAAGAATATGAGGTAGAACCATTGAAGATATCAGTAATGCAGTGATTGATACTTGGGTAGTCGTCCTTAGAATCTAGAGTCCGTGGGATGTCGCCTTCCTTCTCGACCACACGCACCTGTTGATCTAGTGGGTGGGTGAGTTGTCGTTCCATCACCTTGTGGAACACATGGTATCCTTCTAGAGTATGGGACCCAGTTTTGTGTATAAGGCATCACTTTCTACCAGGGGCTTCACCTTGTGATTCGTAGCGCTTGGGAGTAGGTGGTCTACAGTCTACGGCTAGAACTTCTTTGTCAACCCTACAACATCTGTTCTTCTTCTTTGATTTGGATTGGTCCACTGGCTTAGAGGTGCTCGCCTTATTTTTCCAACTTGGTTTCTTGTCTTCCACCATCTTGCCATTGCTACTGTTACGTCGAATAGCTTCATCAACTCGAGCGCACCTCTCCACAATGCTGAAAGGCTTCATCACCATCACTATGTTTCTAGGCACCAGTTCCTGGATGGTGTAGGTATTGTGGACTCCAAACTCGAATGCCTTGATAACAGAGGATTTTGAGATCTTAGAGGTCATATTGTGACACTCATTGAATCGTCGTACGAAATCCCGTAAAGATTCTCACAGGCTTTGAACCATGGCATGTAAGTCATCTTCCATGGCATGTCTCTTGTAGATACCCTAGAAATTGGCGATGAACTGGCAAAGGTCTTCCAAGGATTTGATGGACTCTAGTGGTAAATGAATTAGCCAAGGGCAGAGCCCATCAATGAAGTCAATAGATAATTGACCATAGCGTTCTCATCTGCACCAGTTGTGTGAAGGACTATGTAGTAGACTTGTAGGAACTCCTCAGGGTTCATACTCCCATCGTACTTTTCTATTGCCCTCGGGCGGAACTTGGGTGGTCACCTGACTTCCCAAAGGATGAGGATGAATACGCTGCACTCTATTCCTAGTTAGAATGAAGGATGTTGGCCATGGGATCTCAAATGCCAATGATGTGGTGTTGGTGAGATAGAAAAGGATGAGGAGGAAGAGAAGGAGGACGATGATGATGATGGGTTGTTAGGGTAGCATTCCCTAAAATGTTATCGATCATCATCGTGTCTCCTATTTAGGGTCCCAAATCCATCCTCTTGTCTTCAATCTTGCCGGTGGTCATCATTACATCTACTCATCTCCGGTTCAAGCTATCTCAGAGGTCTCCAAGCCCCTGAGGTTGGTGATCCTAATTTGGATGATACCGGTGGTCTTCTTGCTAGGGTGGGGTGCCTCGGCGGTGTTGGCGACCACTATGTTGATTATGGTCATCTCCTAGGCCTCCTTGCTTATCGTGATTAGGGGGCATGCTCTGTCTAGCATATTATCTTTTCTGGTGGTCAGCACTTCTATTGCCCTCCCTTTCCAGTCGATGTCGTTGAGGACTCACTTCTATCCATGGTTGTGGTCCTCTGAGGAGGTGTAGTTGCGAACGCTAAGTTGAGATTTGCTATTGTAGATCGCATCTTCTTGAACCAGTTGTTCATAGCTAGGTATGTTGCAAGATCCATGGGAGGTTGGCTCAACATCTACGGAGTCTTAGTATATGCTGCCTCAAAGTAGTCTACATATTGTCCAAAGGTGGAGTATGTCATCTTGGGGGAGTCCTATCAGTTGATGCTGGCTCTCTTTGCTCTAGTGATTGGGAAGCAGTTCTCTTACCGATGGAAGTCCTATTGATTACCCCAACATCATGGTCTAACATGGAGTCTGAGGACTATTCTTCATTCAGACCTTTGAGTATAGAGGGCTCATCAAGCCCAAGAAAACCAACAAGAGAATCGTCTTCGTTGGCTTTAGTACCGACATCCATCCGTCTTGATTTGCATTGGTGGGAGTGCATTGACAAGTCCTTGCACACACCCTCATTTGATAGAGGTTGAGCACGACTAGACATTATCCATTGAAAAACTAGGCACCTAGCTAGGGTGTGAGAGCTTGTCTTGTGGATAGAGCTAGGGTGTGACAGCTTGTCTTGTAGATGGACCAGTACTTGAAAGTATCAACATTTGGTTGAGGTTTTGAGAGTTTGGCAACCTCATTCTGGAAGATCCGGCACCCCTCAAGGGCTTAGGAACTGATTTTATGGATCAGGCACCACTCAAGATCATGAAGGTTTACCAATAATAGGTCTTGGCCAAGAAAAGAACACTGAAAGTTGTAGAGGAGCTAACTAACATAGGAAGTGTGATGGATCCGACCTGAAGGAGGGTGACTGCTTGCCGTCTTTATTCTTTCGGACCAAAGTGATCATAAAACCCTTCGTTAGAAAATCCACACCTTGATGACATCTTTGACGAATCCTTTGGAATACCAGGCCCATACCTGACGTGCGAACTATTGAGTGGTAAGATCCCGACTATAGTATTCATGGACATAGGGATTGTCTAATACCAAGGCATCCATAAAGATGCACAAACACATGGATTTATACTAGTTTGGGTCCTCAAGAGGAGTATTAACCTTATTCCAATTTATATATTTTGATGATGAGTAAATCACACCAAGTATAAGTATGGGGGTGTCTAACCTAGCCTATCTACTAAACTCTACAAGACTGGCGAGAAGCTATAGTCGATGATAGTAGTTGGTGGCTATGGATGTAACCATCTAGGGTGTGGAGTTGGTATGGCTTGTAGTCTTTGGCTTAAGATTCGATGTCCTTTCCTCTTGGGCGACCGTTGCATTTATACCAAAGATAGCCCATTCTCCAAATAGAACTTAGGGTAACATATCCTAACACATGTAGAGGAGCCCTAACCGTACCCGGATCAGACTGCACAACCTCTTTCTTATGACTTCTACTATACCTATGTTAGTATCTATATTTGATTGATTTCTTCCATATCTCCTTAGGTACGTGATATTTTTCAGGCAGTGTATGTGCACGTCTGTAGGGTATGCTATATCTAATACTTGGACATTTTCCCCTCCTCGTTGTCCCACACCCACATTGAACGCGGCTACAAGCTAGCAACAGAGGCAGTCGCAGTTGCACTCATATCCAACTCCTCTCCATCTTGCCTGGCTCGTGCTAGACCTCCAATTGCTACTTCATCGAAGCTTGGGAGCCCACCTCCTTCAACTCCTCTTTTGATGAAACCACTATCGCTTAAGTCAAATGGTTAGAAGATAGTGGTAGCTCGGTGGTCGTCGCAGCTCCTCTAGCATGCTCCCCTTCTTCGACCGCCAAGAAGATGATGGCAGCGGTTGTCGCCACACCTCCTATGGCCCCCCGAGGCAAGGCTACTGCTGGCACCTAGCGCCAATGATGGTGGGGAATACCAGAGATGGCCGATAATGGGGGATGGTGGTGTTGGTAGAGTCCTTCTGCGCCATCACTTCCACGAACCATGAGAAGGCCACCTTCTTCCTCGAGAGGCACAACTGGGCCCTCAATTCCATCTCCACTCCTTCTATGACTCCATGGACAGTGCCGACATGGCCTATTTGACACCTACGCCTAGCCCATCGATGATGGCATCGACTCTTTCAACAAGGAGAAGGACTACGTTGATGGTGACAATGAGGACTACGAGGGAGAGGATGAGGATGATGAGGACATTGAGGGTGAGGACTATGTTGGTCGTCACGACCAAGAGGAGAAGGAGGCGAGGGAGCTCGCCATGGCAGGCAAGGATGTAGTAGCAAGCCGTATTTGCCGATCGTCACTAGCAAATGGTATCAACCAGCCTTGGGTGCCTAGCTTAGTGGGTCTATGGTCTCGCATCCTCGTCATCCTCCTTTCTCTTGCTTTCTCACTACTTCTATGGCTTGGCATGTCCTCCCTCTTAGGCCCTCCTTTGCATCCTCCCTTTTCATCCCCTTCCCCTACCTCCTCCTTTTTCTCACTACCACCAAATCTCGACGACAACTCAAACTTTGGCTCATGGACAGCAGAGATAGGGCTCACAGATAGCGGTAGTCGTGTCATGGACGACGCCTTGGTTGGTGGATGGTCATAGCAACCACACTTTGAGAGCTTGGGCAGCTCCATCACCCCACCTCCTTGCTAGCCGCTGACTAGATGTAAAGGGTCAAAGGGTGGAGCCAGTGAGAGAAAGGAGGTGAAAGAAAGAAGGAAGGGTTGAGATGTGGGCCCTATGTTTTTTATTTTTTTTCTTATAACTAACATACGGGTCCTACCTTTTTTAATTTTTTTAGCTATAATGCCACGCAAGCGTCATGTAGATGCCATGTTGGATTGAAGACCAAGTCAATATGCCACACGAGTGCCATGTCAATCTTGGAAAATGAGGGAGTTCTACTCATTTTTACGGTTGAGGTATGTAACCCATGACTGAGGGATGTTAAGTAGACTTTTTCCTTGTATTTTATGGTGGTTCTAGTGGGCGAGCCGATGAGTACAAAGCGTGAATACACCAACATTATGGTCTTTTCGGCTAATCACAGTTCTTTCTACAAGCATGCTAGAAAAAGGGTAAGGGGGCCAGTTTGGGTTGATACACTATATATTTTTCTTTTAATTTTTTTTGAATTTGAATTAACTATAAAGGTTCATAATGCCAATATTGAACTTCTAAGAATCAAAATTTTAGAGAATAATAATTTTTTTTATGATATTTGTGTTTAAAAATTCAATTCGAAATTATGAAAATTGTTTTTGTTAAAGAATTAAAAGCTTGTCGCAAATTGTGATATAGCTCTCATTTTTAAGTCATCGACTAGTATTTGCAGCACATCTGATTGTCGCACAACCTTTTACTTTGGTGTCTGAGTGTCTCACCTTTATCTTTCACAACGCATTATTGGGACGTGGCTATAAATCGGCGTCTGATTTGTTGCAACAAATAAGACGGTGAAACTATTTCAGTTGACCGCCCATTAAACATTCATTTATACGATACGAAGCAAAAAAAATGGGTTACTGTAGCTTACATGGGGTGCAATATCAAAAAATAAATAAAGAAACATCACCAATTCTTAGTTAAAACATTTATCTGTATAAAACATCCAGTTCACTAACAAAAATTCATAATATTAAATATTAAAACAACAAGATAACGTTAAATCGCAATTGAAATATTTTTTCCTCACACATGAAACATTGAGTTTTAACTGGTGAAACATCAAC
The DNA here is from genome assembly GCA_030770085.1 of Oryza coarctata. Lineage (NCBI taxonomy): Eukaryota > Viridiplantae > Streptophyta > Magnoliopsida > Poales > Poaceae > Oryza > Oryza coarctata. Next base: position 15,901,546 of record CM061467.1, on the reverse strand, counting down.
GAAATCAAATTAATGAAAGATAAAATATGAAACACCATTAAATCTCAGTTGCAACATTTTGATGTAACTTGTGAAACATCAAGTTACACTGACTAAAACATCAAAAATCCACGAAACATACCTATCTAAATTTAGCTTCTTTTTCCGTTCCAGGTGTTAAGTGAGCAATGAGAAGCACTGGTTGATGAAGTGGAGTGAGGCATCTGTGGATAAACCCTCTTGATAATCTTCCACACATTTGCCATCTCATTCCACATGACCACATACAAAAACATTGGACAAAGACATTAAAAAACCACGCATGTACATGTCCAGGAGACCATGTTCTTCACCGATATTCCATCGAACAGCCCACGGGCATGGCTGTCAGGAGGGAGCAGGCAAGCGTGACGCATGGAAGACGGCTTTGCTGAGCGGAAGGTCGCAGTCCCAACCATGGCGGTGTAGGCGATGACATCCCCGTTACAACATGGTGTCGAACATGGCGCGAGCAGCTGCTGCACCACGCTGCTGCGTGCACCTCCTGCGCCGTGCATGTGGTCAACAGCCACGTCCATGGATACCTCGACGCACAAGCCATCCTGCGCATCACCACGCTCTAGCTCCGCCTTCATAGTTGCTCCATCCAGTGATAAGATCTAAAAGGAGGATGATGGAGAGATAAAGATGGGAGAGAGAAAGAAGATGAGTACTGGTGAGTGGAGTGGTCACTGGTCAGGGCGAGTAAGTTTGCTAAGCAACTCTAATATGTAAAACGAAATAATTTATTAATATATAATTAATTATGTATTAATTTTTAAAATTTTAAAAAATAAGTTTATTTGATTTTTAAAAGTAATTTTTTCTATATATATATTTTTAAAAATATATCATTTAGCTATTTAAAAAACGTGTATGTAACAAAAGCTGATCGACTCGCTTAGCTCTAATGCACTTAGGGCGATCGACTCAATTAGCTCCAATATAGTGGCCCTCAGTTAAGTGGGAGTACGAGGAGTGCGGCGTCTAATGAGAAATAGAACACCCCATAAGCATTCTTTACATTATTTATGGAGATATGCCTATGAGCGGAGGTTACATAATCTGAAATTAAAATTATTATTTTTATGAGGAATTAGTTTAAACATATTTTAAATACTCACCGTCATTTCTCTAGGTGTTACAAGCTCTCTCTCCACACACTATACTATTACACTATCATCACTATGCTATATATTTTCTTTACATCTAAAAAAATCAGAAAAAACTTATCAAAAATTTAAATTTTCGTTTAGATTTCTTTTGAGCTTAGCGGGATTATTGGTCATTATTGTTATTGTGCCCAATGTCAAGCCACTAGCCAGATGACTTTTCTTCTCTTCTTCAACATTATTACAGCTAAATAAAAAAGTTTTTTTTTATAAAAAAGACCCAAAAAGCTTTCGAGGCAAGCCTTTTTCTTTAAAGGTCTAGTGAAGCTCAAGCGGTCAAGCATCAAGCATCTTGGAAGCAGCGCAGAAGCTGTCCCTGAGACAGAGAGGAGGGTAACCTAAAACCCACGTCTCCCACCGATTCCCGTAGTACCAACCAGCAGACCCTCCTCCCCGTTCTTCCTTCCTCACACACTCGCCAAGCGAACCCCGAGCCCGAGCCCAAGCCCAAGCCCAAGCCCTGCCCCCCAACCTTGGGGCCCCGCTCTCCTTGGCTAAGGATCCTCCCCGGCGCCGCCCATGTCGGACGGCGGCAGCGTCGAGTCGCCGTCGGTCCACCGCGCGCCGCCGCCCTCCCCGTCGCCGTCGCTGTCGCAGTCGCGCTCCCAGCAGACCCCACGAGGCCGCCAGCCGCCCCCGCCGAGCGCCGACCCCGTCGCCTTCGTCGTCGTCGCTTTCATCGCCATCTGCTTCGTGCTGGTGACCTCTCCTCTCCCTCCCTCTCTCTCCCCTAACTCTCATCGATCGCGGATAGATGCGTTGCTTGCTTAAGTGGTCTCGGCCTCGATCGGTGGGTGTTGTGGCGCTTTGTCTGGCCGGCGGCTCGATCCCCTGCCGTGGGGAGTTGTGGGTGAATGGTAGACTCTTGCCTGTTGTGGGGTTTAGGTTTGGTACATTGGGACATTGGGTCCCGGCGTGTTGATTTTGGTTGGTTCGTGCACCAGGAGGTTACATTGTCTCTAAATGTTGGGATGATTAAATCGATTAAGTGATGGTATGCGCCCATTTGACTTGACAATTCATTTGCTAATATGACTATAAATTGATATTTGTATCTGTTAGTTTGCTAATATTTGTTAGCAAATCTGTGCTTTTGGGTGATGCTGATTGACGATTGCTCTTCCTGGCAACAAACATTTAAAAATATCAAGTTAGTCACTGCCACCGTATTAGCACTACAAATTCTATTCCACTTTATACATATTTTCATATGTCCTGTTGGGATATTTTCATACTGTTATTTAGAAATATTCACCGTAAGGTCCTATCTATTGAATATATGGACCTTGCACTCTTGCAGCCTCTTCTATTAAGCATACTCATCTTTCTCTATTCTTTCATGTGGACTTTCTTAGTTTCTTTCTGTTCCTCTAACCCATTTTGATCTCCTACTGTGTCACATAACTTTCTCCATTTTATCTGTTGTGACAACTAAGTGTTACTAGCTGACTATGGACCAAAGAAGCAGGTTTGTGTTTTACATTGCTTCCTAGTTGGTTGGTCCATCAGCTACTAACATTTCTTTTTTGAAGAAAATCAGCTACTAACATTGACACTGCTGCACCTCCTGTTTCCATGTATAGATCTAAGAATTTAATTTTCTGTCTAACTAAACTTAAGTTAACATAGCCTTCTAGTCTTAAGCAAGTTGAGGTAGACTAGAGTTGAAACTCAGTAAGAACCTCCAAATTACGGTTTAGGTATATCAATAGCTGTTTTCCAAACATTCATATTTAAGTACAGATCTTCAGTTATATCTCACTCTTTCAAATCCCTTCTTATTATCTCTCTCCATGCTAATTTTGGTCTTTCTTTATCTCTCTTCACATTATTATTCTAACTTAGGATTTCACAATATACTGGCGCATCTAGAGGTTTTATTTGAACATAGCCAAACCACCTCAAACGATATTGAATAAACTTTTCTTTAATTGATGTTACCCCTAGTCAATCATGTATATTCTCGTTTTAAACTCGATCTATTTTTATATGGCCACAAATTCAACATAGCATACGTATTTCTGTAATATTCAGCGGTTGAACATAACGTCTTTTTATAGGCTAACATTTTGCCCTATACAATATAGCAGGTCTAATTGCCGTTTTATAAAACTTGCCTTTTAGTTTCTGCAATATCCTCTTATCACAGAGGATTCTAAATGCTTGGCGCCATTTCAAGAAACCTGTTTTAATTCTATGGCTAACGTCCACATCAATATCTTCATCCATCTGTAGCATCGATCCTAAATATCGAAAAATATTCTTCTTAGACACTATTTGGCCACTTAAACTCACATTTCCTCCTCATATGCGATAATGCCAAAGTCACATCTCAAGGATTCAGCCTTAGTTCTGTTTATTCTAAAACCTTTGGACTTAAGAATCTACTGTCACAACTCTATTTTTCTATTTACTCATACATGGCTCTCATCAATTAACACTATATTATCTACAAAGAACATACACCAAGAGATATCTCCTTGTATGTTTCTTGGAACCTTATTCTTTACCAATGTAAAGAGGTATGGATTTAAGACTGATATCTAATGTAGTCTTATTTTAATTGAAAAGTAACATATGTTATCATCATTTATTTAAACACTAATCATAGTATTGTTGTACGTATCCTTGATATAAGAAACATACTTTATTGGAACTTTATATTTGTCCAAATCACACTACATAACATTTCTTGGTATCTTGGTACCACATAACGTTCTGGACAGAAATTTAATTTTCTGTCCAACTTTCAAATAATTTATGAAAATCTACTTATTCAACGATTGTAGATTGCAGTGCATAAAGTATATGCATCAATTCTCTAGCAAGCAAAGTAATTTTCCCAAGATGTAGACATTATTTGATTTAACATTCTTCATCTGGATAATTTGTTATGAGTTTCAACCAACTTTGGCAGGCAAAATTGTAAAAAGGAAAACATATTCTTTCACTATGTTGTCATCACAGTTGTCCTAAATGTCATGTCAAATGATAAAAAGTCACAGGGGTAAGTAATGATGGTCCTATTGTTAAATTGCACATTGCACATAAGAATCAATGTAATTCAACTTCACAGTTCAGACCACCCAAAAATGTGTTTAGTGTGGTTGAAAAGTGTGACAAAATGGTTCTGAAGTATAAATGCTGACATTATAAAATACAAGCAAAAAATCTTTATCATGGTAAAAGAGATCAACTTTCTTTGTTTTCATTTTTCATACAAAGAGGTGCAAATAGCCATAGAATAAGGTTCGGAAGTTTATTTTTTAGAGGAAAAGATGGAGTCGGTGTGTAATAACAAGGAATTATTGAATAAGTGGTGGGTTTGGATTTAGAAACAATTTGATTTGATTGGATCAGCAAAGAATCCTATCATTTGTTGAGCAGATAAAACACATATTACTAACGTCTGCTCTATTAATCCATTTACTTGGGATGTGTCATTTCACAATATGTGCTACTCTAGTTGTCCATTTACTTGGGATGCATCATTTCACAATATGCGCCGATTGATAAAATCAACGTTGTACTTATTGCTGCATTTCCATCTCTTGCCCCTAATTTAATACACTAATACTTGTTGAGCAGTTGTACTTGTATCATGCCAATTTATAGAGGTACTACGATAATTTACGCATCAACTTTTCATGGCTTTAATGCATCTTTAGGCTATGTGCATGGAGGCCATTAGTAAATACTGCGAAATGAAGGGAATATAGCAAGTATAAACAGTATGCCATCCTATAATGGAAATATAAAGGGGCAGAATTAAGATCAAATGTATATTGCAGAACTTAGTGGAAAAGAATTTGAAGATGATTTGGGACCATAGCTTTTGATCCATGGATGAGCCTAACGTTACATGTGATTTTGTGACCTCCAAGTACTAAGAGAAGATGATGAGGGGGGACATGCCACTTTTAATGGCCATTCCCTTTTTTCTGTTTGGGTATGGTGGAGTTTGAAACAGTTCAACAGTCACTACCCAAATATTTTGCTGTTCGTGTTAAGTAGCATATTATCAATCTATCAGTTAAATGTGATTTTTCTGCAGTTCATTTATCAAATTTGAATGTCATGCTTTTCCCTAGTGCACTGCAATTTTAAAATTTTAAGTTGCAAACTTGCACTAGACATCAACAACACTAACCTTAAAATAATCGCAATTACCACCTTTTACTAGTTTCCCAGAACAGTCTACTTTTGGTTGATAATGTTTATTATATATGGGCATGATATTCTTATGTATATGATTGCTTGGTTGGGTGATTTGTGTTGCCCACATAGGAAATTAATGATTCCTAGTGCTCACTATGTCCTAAGTATTTAATGGTTGAAGTAGCAACCCCAGAAGGCCAGAACTGAGGAAAAAGCTCTATCTGCACAGTGGATACATTATCTCTAGTACGAGCAATACTGTTCAACTCCTTTGTTGATTAGCTCTTCCATTGGTACGTATGCAGATTTCATTTTCGGCACCATCAAGCATTCTACATCAAGTTCCTGAAGGGCATGTTGGGGTATACTGGAGAGGAGGCGCTCTTTTGGAAACAATCACTCCACCAGGTATCCTTTTAATTTCTGTTTTTCTTTCTCCCCTTGTTTGTTTGAATCTCTCATCATTAAGTTGAACCTCTGCTTCTAGGTTTTCATCTGAAGCTGCCTTGGATAACCCAATTTGAGCCAATACAGGTTACACTTCAAACAGACCAGGCAAGTGGATCTACATTTCCCCCTTTGTCTTGTGCAGATATGTATTCACTCAAATTTTAGATTAGTTCATATGTGAATTGTATTTATTTCTTTGGATCGCTGCTTATTTGGAACTTGAACTGCCTGGTACAAAGATTAAGTCATTATTATATTAGGTTAGCTTTTGATTGAAATATACTCACACTGCTCATTCTAAACCAGGTCAGAGATATTCCTTGTGGAACAAAAGGTGGTGTCATGATCAGCTTTGATAAGATTGAGGTATAATATTACTCTGTTTTTTTACCAATGTTATAAAAACTTGAATTGCAAACCACACAGTAGGAACAGGTGCCCCAACCTATTACCATACAATCATCAGTTAGGTCACATTATTGAGCCGGTAGACTGTACAGTGAGTAATGGGTGATTTAATGAATACCTGTCACCATTTTAGAACATTGTTTGTTACAACTCTGATGTGCAAAATTGATTTCCTTCTATCTGAGCTGCTGAATCAACTGTTTGGCTTGCAGGTTGTCAACCGCCTCCGTAAAGAGTTTGTGCATGAAACCCTACTCAATTATGGTGTGCATTATGACAAGACATGGATCTACGACAAAATTCATCATGAGATAAACCAGTTCTGTAGTGCCCACAGTTTGCAGCAAGTTTACATTGACATGTTTGATCAGGTTAGTGAATGACTCTGGTTCTTTTTTATTTTTTATTTTTTGTATAGAGTTGTCCAACATACGAGACCTTATACCTGTGTTACTGGCACATCTGTTCTGCCACAATTATAGATTGATGAAACAATGAAGGAAGCTATTCAAAGAGACTGTACACGCTATGCTCCTGGAATTGAGATCATCAGTGTTCGTGTTACAAAGCCAAACATACCTGGTAGCATTAGGAGAAATTTTGAACTTATGGAGGAGGAGCGCACAAAGGTACACATTTCATGTGGTCAAATCGTATGCTTCATGTGTGCCCCTCTTACATTTATAGCCAGTTTATACTGCAGTATTGCACTGAGCACTTTGTACAGCTGTACATACAGATATAATGGTAGAAGGCATGTAACTTGGGATGCTGTGTATTAGCATACATACGCTTTGAAATTAAGGTTTCTTCAATAGTAAGCAATTGTGATTGTAAAACAAAAACTGAAAATTAAACAAATTGCTTTAATTGTTCATGTTGCATGTGTAACTGTGCAGTTAAAACTAAATCAGATTGTTGCATATGTGAAGCTTGCCAGCTGAAGCTGATTCCTGAACTCTTCTTTTTAAAATGGGACTGGATATGCACATACCTTGTAACACTTCTCAATATTCAACTTTTGGTCCTGATCTCATGCTTTGTAATATTAAGTGATGTTTCATGAAATCATAGAACTTTCTGCAAATCATGATATTCAGATATATTTAATACAGGTAGCAATGCAGTAGGACACTAGTGAGTTTGAGGGGTTCAAATGCATCTCTAGGATAAAAATGCATGCCATGTACTTGCAGAAATGACCTGGTGTTGCTTGCATTAACATAGAAAACACCATATCCTTCTGCATCTCCTTAATTCTTTGACTTGAGGACATGTATTCTGTAAGTTTATGTTATCTTATGTCCATAGGCATTGATTGCCATTGAGAAGCAAAAGGTAGCCGAGAAGGAAGCAGAAACACAGAAGAAGATCGCACTATCTGAAGCAGAGAAGAATGCACAGGTGAGCAAGATCCTCATGGAGCAGAAGCTCATGGAAAAGGACAGCTCCAAAAGGCAGCAACAAATTGATAATGAAATGTTCCTTGCCCGAGAGAAAGCTCTTACAGATGCAAACTATTACAGGCATGGCTAGCATTGCCCTTAAAATTCTCCGCTTGTGCTCATGCTCACAGACAATTTGTATCAGCTGACTGTGCTTTGTCTTCCCCATCTAGGATCATGAAGGAAGCAGAGGCCAACAGGCTTAAACTTACACCTGAGTATCTTGAGCTGAGGTTCATTGAATCAATTGCCAATAACTCAAAGATATTTTTTGGTGAAAAGGTATCACACAGATATGCTTTCATATTTTCTTCTTCTGAGCAATTCCTGTGATCTGATACTGAACTGTAGACATTTCACGTGCAGATTCCAAACATGATAATGGATCAAAGAATGCTTAGGAATTACCTCGACACTGCTTCAACCAAGGGCCATTTAGAAATATAGCTTGTGTGAATTGCAAAGAACAATGGCCACATGAAAATTAAGATTCCTACGAATCTGGTTGGTACATGGTAAAGCCAAAAGGTGTAGACATTAGGACCTCTTTAAGATGGATAATAGTTAGTATACTGTATTAGCATAGCTGGAGGCTGGAGTAATATTTGTATTCGTTTTTTATCTGGAACTGGAAGGAGAATGTAGTGCTCTAATGCAAGTATAAAACCAGCGCGAGCTATTCTGCAGAACTGATGGATAGGATCACTGCATTCCATATTTCGAAGTTCAGAAAAGGTTCCTTGAATAAATGTGATCGATGCAACCGCCCAAGTTTGGACCTGCTTGTTTGTACGATTACTTTGGAGGTTTCGTTTATGTCGTACAGCTTGACTTCTGACTTTTAAACCAACTAAAATTACTTGTCACATGTTTTCGGTTTATAAGCCGTACCTTACAAAATGTCAATCGGGCAGCCATCGCCAAACCGTGCTGATCGATCCTATATAAGACCATGCCTGAATGTTCAATTGATGTGAACATTGAATTGTGAATGTTTTATGATAGATGAAACCCTGTTTATATTCATACATCAGAACTTCAGTGTATTTTGCATTTCTATAGGATTTATAGGATTTGATTATAGAAGTAAACTTCAGTGTATTTTGTATTTCTATAGGATTTGATTACAGAAATACCCCCCCCCCCCCCCCCCATTGAGATTAATCCTGAGAGGTGTAAAAAACTACACTGCTGATCTGACAGTTAATAGACTAAGAACATGTACATGTGACTAAGACAAAATTCGGAGTCCAAGCGTGTTTGGTTCACAGGTGAGATTGGATAAGATATGATGATACATGTTTTGTTGAAATGGATTATTCATGTTGGTTGTTTGGTTGGATGGATAAAATGAGATAATTTTTTTGTTTAGTTTGATAGATAAGGATGGATGTAATGAAAATAGTAAATTATTAATCAATAACAAAATATATTAATTATTACTAACTTTACCATAATTAATACTAATTAACAATTATAGATGATTTTTATGTAATAGGTTTAGGATGTCAATAAGCACAACTAACATAAAAATTATTTGTTTGTTTTATTTATTCTGCAGTTTCTAACTTGGATATGTGTATTTTATATTTATTATAAATGATATTTTGTTAACACTTTTTATTAATAAGTCATGTGTACAAAAAAATTTATTTGTTGCTTATGACATCCTCTATGTTTTTTTTTCTCCGCACCTGCTCATGGTAGCCTCCCGCGCCTCTCCTCTGCACCACCTGCAAAACAAAACAAAGAAATCAATCAAACAAAGCACAGAAATCAATCGGAAAGCACAGAAATTAAGCAGAGAAATGAGAAATCAATCAAAGAAAGCACAGAAATCAAACCTCTCCTCTGCACCAACACCAAAAAGCACAGAAATCAAACCTCTCCTCTGCAAACACCTGGCACAATAGTGAGCACACAGCTCAATCTGGCACTTCAATATGCTTTGCATCCTCACGATTTTGTTCGCTATAAATCGGTTGAGTTGCTAGAGAAGCTAGACGCCTATATATGTCATGATCAATATAATTATCCTGTTGAGTCTATCCTCCTAACATATATCGGACTACCGCTTCTCCGTTTCCGTAAACTAATCTAGCATTTAGTGTCTTCTCTTCTTGCTGGCCTCCTCCCTCAACTTCACCATGTCATCCTACACCATTGCTTCCTCCCAAACCTCTCATGATGACATCCTCGATCCACCGCTATTGCCATCACAAGCGCCATTTGCAATGCATTCTAGCCACCCGAAAGTCTCTAGATTGACATCGACACCACCTCGCTGTTGTTGACTCGGTGATGCTAAAGGCTTTTGACATCGCATGTGAGGCGCTAGCATCCTTTCTCAGCAAGCTCCTCACCTCGATTCTGGTTCCACCAACAACCAGCGCTGGTGACACTGACATGTCCGGCCACCCCAATCCCTCGGCCTTAGCAGCCACACTAGCTCCCTCTATGCCTCTACCAATGTTGACCACACCAGTCTTGCCACCAGACCTCACCGCTGTCTTCCCTTCTGCACGACCTGATGACCATCCTCTTGTCCCTCTTCCATGGACCGATCGGTGGTGCACCCTGACCACTCGTCCCTACCCTAGAAGATGACACACGCGCTGCCCTCCACGCTTAGGCCGTCTCTATCCTCAACGTCAACGCCCTGGTCCTAGTGACCCTTGATGTTGCCGCCACCAACTACACTCGGTGGCATGGACTTTTTTTTCATGGCGCTCAACAAAATATGCTCTGACAGATCATATCCTCTTTGATGATCACCATCCCAATCATGATGGTTGGATTCACATGGATTATCTTATACTCGGCTGGCTCTATGGCACCATCTCCACCAACAACCTTCAAGAGATGTCAACGAGAAATTCCATACTAGAGGATACATCACATCCCCACTCCCATGGTGTTTAAATTCCCCCAATCCACCAACCACGATGAAATGTATTTTTCTCATCCCTGCCCTGCGCGGGTAATTATTCCCCTCAGAGCCTCCGACCTCCGCATAAAACATATCTATCTCAAATTATCCACCACACATAACATCAATATATCAACACTAATCATTTGACAAGATATATCCACTAATCACTTGACAAGAATTAAACATTGCCATTCATATAAGTTCACAAAGACCTCATTCCACAATCACATTCACATTGTTTCATAGAATTAGTCCACACATAATAATTCATAGACACATCACACATAGGTTCACATAATTAAGTCCACACACAGTGCACAGACGTGGTGTTGCAAGATCAACTCGCTGGACCTCGTGGAGCGGCGGCGTCAATGGCATCACGCACGATCTGCTCCTCGGCCACGACGGTGTCGTGCATCTGGCCATGCTACTATTTTTTTAGTCTAACAGAAAGATCGAGAAGATCATGAGTTGACGCAGGCAGCTTTCGTCGGGTGGGCCGACTCAGAAAGCCTGAGTGAAGCAGGACTAGGCTGTACAGGCAAAGAGGCCCCCACGGCATGGTTAGTGTAGGTGACTAGGACACGACCGGTGTGGAGGAGATGCTACGACCACTGTTGCTAGCGGCGGGGTTCTACATTGAAAGCACAGGGGCCGAAGGCTGAGGTGGCGAGGGCCTGCACTAGGGCGCCAAGCTTCGTCTGCATAATGATCTCGACGAGTCAAGGTTGGAGCGCATCTCGATAAAGGTCGAAAAAGGTTGTTGCCGTTGGATCAACACCACCATATAGGTGAAGCGGTCATTGAGGCTACAGAGAGCGTTGAGGACGAGTTGTGCGATCATGAACTGGTTCACCAAGATCGACGAGTTGGTCGGCCATGGTCTTAAGATGGTGGTAGTAGTTATCAATCAACAGATCGCCTTCGACAAACATGCAGAACTCGACGTCGAGTAAGATCGCTAGAGTCTCCTTGTTCTCGATGAACTGTTGTTCCAGTCCTAGCTAGACGATGCGAGCTGTGGGCGGGCTGTCCTTACGATTCATCGCCACCTCGAGGAGCTTGAGGGTGATAGTGCCGTAGAGCCATGATAGGACAGTGCAATTCATGTGTTTCCACGAGACGTCAATAGAGCAGTCATTGTCAGAGAGCACATAGTTGGTGAGCGCATATTGCTCAAGTGTGTTGAGTAAGAGACTGTGCTAGCGATTGAAGTGGGGCAATGTGAGATCAAGGGTGATCAACACGAGAGCCCAGATGTTGAGGATGGCTATTGCTAGAGCATGTAAAGCGGCGTAGCTACGGCGAGCTCGTCGACAATCACCATGGCGCAGGCATCGACGACGTGGCACTCGTCCTCTAGGCGGGTAGTCTCAAAGCGCTCAACCTCAAGCCACGCAGCCTCCAAGTTCATAGCCTCTTAGCGCTCTTCTGGGGTGAAAGCGATAACGTGACGCTCCAGTTTACGCTGGGTGATCACATCAACATTCGGGAGAGCTATCAATAGCTAGGGCACCTGATGACAACAGCAACGGAGTAGATGGACTAAGGAAGCTGGTCACCACTAGACTGTTGTGGTGTACACCGTTGTGACCAGCGTGTGGAACCCGGCTGCTGGTGCTGAGAAAAGCGAGAGAAAGATTGTTGATTGATTAAGTAGAAATCGGAACGTACGTATATAAGACAATCTTTTCTTTCTCTTTCTGTACCATACCGACGTATCCGGTAAAAAAAAACGAGATTGTCGCACACGTATGCTTAAAAAATATAATAATAGTAGTCTAACACTTTCAAGCCTCTCTCGTGCGCCGCTCTTGGTGCGTCGACGGAAGCTGCTTGTAGATGCGGTGGGTACGCATGGCAATTTGGGCCTCCGTGATGGCGGAGCTCAGCCTCGTCTAAGCCGTGACTTCCTGCAGGAATGCTTTACCCCTGTGATCGCTCCACTCCTTCCATGTGTTGTCGCCCTCCTGGATGCCTAGGTCCGGGGCGCAGTCGACGAAGCGGTCGCTGGCCTTGTCATAGTCGTTGCCCACCATACTGAGGACACGCTGGCGTTCTGGAGTGCCCCAATGACCATCGGCGCCGGCGGGAGAGCGCACACGCTAGCGACAAGCTCCATGGCTGCACTGATCGCCCCTGGGAGCACCGGCTCCTCGGAGAACACGCTGACGACCAGCTTCGCTGCCGCTGCGAGGGTGGCCTCGGGGTCCCGGTCATCACGTGTGGGAACGACGGCAAATGCGTCGGCGACGAGGATCAGGGTGGCGTCGATGTCCTCGCGGAGCAGCCCGGCGCATTGGCGGTCGTCGCTCGTGCAACACGGGCGCTCGAGTGGACCCCCACCAGTCGAGTGCGGATCTGCGCAAGGTCGTGCGCCCCCTGCTGCGCGATCAACATCGGGTCCACGTCCATCACCTTCTCCGTCTCCACCTACGCCTCCGCCATCGGGTCCTCGGGGAGCTGCAGCACGGCGGCGGCCTCCTCCAGTTGAGTGCCGATACCCGCAATGTTGTCCCACACCCTCTGCGCGATCCCTATCAAGCCCATCACCTTCCGCTCCTATCCTCTTCCTCCTCCGCCGCCTCGTCCACTACCACCCGCACCTCCTCTCGTCTACGATTCGTGCGCGCTCGCGTGTTCTTCTGTGTTGTGGGAGAGAGACTCAGGGTGAGGGGTAGCTAGGAGACGAGCCCATTTTAGACACTGAAAACGGGATGTGCCGAGGAGATATTTTTAGTTGTTTACAGCAAACTACGGTGGTTAATTTTTCTTGCTTGCACGAAAAGGCGGCAATGCGTTTTACCGTACGTCACTGACAAGGTGCCACCCGTAACCCGCTCGCACTTACGCCCAGTGGCCCGGTAGCTTCTAGAAACGGCGTGGTAAAAAAGTTCGTTACGGTTGTACGTACCGCACGTCTCGGCAGAATGATTAGCCGTTGGAGGAAAACCTCGAAGTTCAAACCAGAATGAACGCAAAGCGGTCGATGTGACCGTCAGTTCTTTCGCACTTGTTAGTGGGTACCATCTGTCATCAGTGGAAATGGTTAATTTATGGCAGCACAAGAGTCCCGGGGGGGGGGGGGGGTTAAATCTACTGTGCTCTCACCTCTCAGCACCCCAGGATGATAGTATATCTTATTAATTAATGATATGACAATGAGGTGATTCTTTGCTGAGAGTTTTAACTTTCAACAGGATGGTCAAAAAGTAACTTATATTAATAGATGTTTCACTTTTATTTCATTTGTTGCAGATGCCTTCAGTCCGTTCTACAAAGAACTACATGTCTACATGGGGTACCACGCGCAGTGTGATAAACTTTTCTTAAATCAATCTGTAGGGAAGCTTAGCGTGTTTCAGGCGTCAAAATACAAAATGGTTAAACATGATGGTAAAGGAGAGTAAAGGACCGTAAGAGCTTCAGAAAAGGTACATCATCGCATTTGAACGCAGCTTTTAATTGCTCAGTGTTTTCAGTCATTCAGAGATGCTGAAGCATAACGGCAAAACGCTTGTAAATGTCCCCATACTACAAACTGTTTGATGGCTGCTCCAACGAGAAGATAAGAGCTATCACCGGAGCATATCTGCAATAAAAACATGGCAAAGCTGCATCGATCAGAGCAGTATTGATGCTCTGATTAATCAAGTAATCCAATCCAAATGTTCAGTGCTAAATCACCAAAAAACACGGCTAATAAAATGCCATCGCAAAAGGAGCTCCTCGTAGGATGAACAGAACGCAGCAGGACAGACAACAGAGACTACTCGATCGATCTTAGTATATTACGTAGCTAATTGCTATTCGCTAGTAGCAAGCAGTTGCTGCTTACATCGATGTACACTCTTGCGGAGCGGCGGCGTTGATGAACTTGTGCACGATCCGCTCCTCGGTGGCGACGGCATCGCGCAACTCGCCAATGGGCGCCAGCGCCGCGTCCATATCTTCGATGGCGGAGCTCACGATCTGCTCGGGCTTCCAGGCCTCCCTCATGCGGACCCCACGGGTCAGTCTCAGCAACCGAGGATGCCGGTGGAGGCGGTGGACGAGCACGGCTTGCTGGACCTCGCAGATGGCGAACGCCCCACCTCCGCCTTGAAGAACTGCGCGTTGGCTTGGGCCATGCTGGAGATCCACTCCTCCCACGTCGTGTCGCCCGCTTCGATGCCGAGCAACGGGTTGCAGTCGGCGAAGAGGATTGCCGCGGCGTGGTGCTTGTCCGTCATCGTCGAGATGAGTTCCCGGGCGTCCTTGAGTGTCCCATCTGGTTGCGACGGCGGGAGAGCGTACACGGCAGCGACGAGGTCCATGGCTGCACCGGTCGCCCCAGGGAACAGCGGCGCCTCGGAGAACACGCTGGCGACGAGCTTTGCGGCTGCTGCAAAGGTGACCTCGTGGTCCTGCTCATCGCGTGCTGCGGGGACGGTGGCGGACGCGCCGGCGACGAGGATCCCGGAGGCGTCCATGTCCTCGCAGAGTAGTCCGGCGGCCTCAGCGAGCGCCGCGCGTGCAGCACGGGTGTTCGACTGGACCCGTTCCAGTCCAGCGCCGATCGCCTCAAGGTCGTCCGCCATGCTCTCCGGGCCCAGCAACCTGTCCATCGCCTCGTTGTCCAACCACTCCACCGCCTCAAACGCTTCCATCTCTGATTCTCTGCGTGTGCGGGCGGCGCGCGCGCGTTTGTTCTGTGTTGTGTGGAGGAGAGTTTCAGATTTCAGAGTGAGAAGGTCGGAGATGGACCGTTTATATACTCTGTAAATTAATAGGATGGTCTGAGAGATATTTATGTTACAATAGCTAATTGAGCTTGCTTGAGTGAGACGTGAAACTGTGGCCCGGTAAAAAGTTCGTAAATCTTTCTCCAGGCTCAGTGTCTCAGTGAGTTCCATCTTTTTTTTTAAAGAAGAAGAAGAAGAGTGAGTCCCATCTGTCATCTTCGGTGGAAATTGTTGACGGTTGTAAGTTAATCCAGGGTTTATAGTGCCGTAAGGAGCCGTAATTACCGTCCTCATCAGTTCATGTTCTGTACTCTGCCCTCCTCTCGTTTGCGAGCTCCCAGAGACGGTAGCATACGGGCATTGGGTCCACGAAACCCTGACCTATCAGGAGGTCCTTGTTTCAAAATGTGAAAATTGTTGCATATGTAGAAGCGTGGTTTGCGCAGTAGTAGGTTCGATATGTTCCTCGATAGGAAACAAAAATTGGTTTACATGTTCATGGAGATAGCTGGTCCGTGTGCTCTCCGCTTTTTACTACTGTGTCCTCTATTTTTATTCGCTCTGCATTTCAGAAAATCAATGAGAAATGGTATGTCTCTCCCGCTCGTGTTTCCATCAAAGAAGAATAAGTGGCGGGCAGCGAACTGCATCCATGATCCATCAGAAGAAGGAAAGCAACATGCAGATATTAAGCCGTAGAAAGCCGAGACGTCGCAAATGAATTCCAACAGACAACACGCTATGCACGAACTTGATCAAAAGCCAAAATGTGATGCACTGATTCTTAATCAACTAATCCAAGACAAACATGCACTCGCAATTCAGAAATCAATGAGAAATGGTATGTGCTTTCCCGCCCATGTTTCCATCAAAGAAAAATAAATGCCGGGCAGCAAATTGCATCCATCAGAAGGAAAGCAACATACAGATTTAGTAGAAAGCTGAAAGGTCGCATCTGAGTTTGATCAAAAGCAATGCACGGTGTTGATCAAAAGCCAGAATGTGATGCTCTGATTCTTAATCAACTAATACAAGCCAAACAGGCAGTTGCAATTCAGTACTAGATCATCAAAAAAAGCAACTAACAAAATCCCTTTGCAAAAGAAGCTCCTCGCACACAGCGTTTTCAGAATTCAGCCTAAACACAAACTAAACTCAGATCAATCACTAGGAAAGCAAAGCCAGTCTGTAGGATGAAGGGATCCGAACTGGACGGAGAACAGGGACTATTCGATCTTATGCGACTAATTGCTATTGGCTAGTACAGTAGTTGACACCCATCGATCTACCTACTTGCAGTTTGCGATCTGCAAACGACGCGAACACGGAAATGCAGGATCGACTGGCTAGTGGCTCTGGACCTTGCGCTTCACCCAGCGTTGCCGTCAATGGCGTCGCGCACGATCTGTATCTCGCCCGCAATGAAGTTGCCCATGGGTACGATGGCCTCCAGCACCGCGTCCAACTCATGGATGGCGGTGCCCAGGATCTCCTCGAGCTTCCAGGCCTCCTTCATACGCTCCCCTCTGTGCGGCGACTCAACCTGGTAGAAGTGGTGGACGCGCACGGCATGCTCGGCCTCCCAGATGGCGGCGTTCAGCCTCGCCAGCGCTGCGTATCTGTGCAGAAGGACTTGGCCCCTGTGGTTTATCCATGCCTCCCACCTCTCGTCGTTCTCGCCGATGCCGAGGTACAAGCAGCATTCGGTGAAGAAGTAGTGGGCGAAGAAATGGTCGTCAGACACCATCCTGAGGATATCCCAGGCGTCCTGGAGTGGCCCAGTGGCCTGCGGCGGGAGGGCGTACACGCTAGCGGCGAGGTCCATGGCTTCACCGATCGCCCCCGGGAGCACCGGCGCCTCGGAGAACACGTTGGAGACCAGCTTCGCGGACGCTGCGAGGGTGCCCTCCAGGTCCAGGTCATTGAGCGCGGGGACGGCGGCGAACGCGTGGGCGACGAGGATCTTGGTGTCGTCGATGTCGTCGCGGAGCAGCCCGGCGGCCTCGACGAGCGTCGCGCGTGCATCCTGCACAGCAGACTGGACCACCTCTAGGTCACTGACGACCCACACAAGCATGTTTTTCGACCGCCGCGCGAGCTCCACCGCGAGCGCCATTGCCGCCGCCGCATCTATTGGTTCGACCGGCGCCGCCATCTCCGACTCTGTGGCTGCGCGTGTGCGCGCGTCTTTTGTTATACGAGAGAGAGATTCGGGGTGAGAGGTAGGAGACGGGCCCCGTATTTATACACCGCGAATACCGGATGGGGTGGGATGGGCTGACGATATACTAGTATTTTGACAGCATGTGACGGTGGTAATTGCGTTTGCTTGCGCGTGACGGCGATGAGGTTTACTGTCTGCTTGATTCACTGACAACGTGGACCCCCCATCAGCTTCTAGAGACGGCGTCACAAGAAGGTGAAATGTTCGTTACAGGATGGGGTCCACCGTGGGAGCCCCACCTGTTAGGCTGGGGCCCACGTTACCACCGCTTTGCGAACGAGGATTGCGTTCATCGGGAACTAGGCAGCGTGGCAGCCTGACAGTTAGTCCGTTCTTTCTCACTGGGAAGTGGGGGCCATCGTCATCTGGGGTGGAATTTTTGTTTCGTTTCTTATCGCTCGTCTTAATTTGATTTGCTTTTTTTTTCACGCGTGCGTTGCTAGCATCTCCTTTTTAGAGAATCCAGTTGGCGATCAACCGTTTTAAGTCCCCGTTATTTAACATGTAAATAGTACTAGTAAAATTATGGTATAAGATTAAAAATGTGTAGTTCAAACATTTGGAATTTATATTAAGAATATGGCCCGTTCACAATATAAGATACAAGTTAGAGATGAAGCACCAGCAGTATGGTCATAAAAACTACATAGACTCTGTCTTCATCAGCGTAAGTATGTTAGGAGACACAATATATATGCTTGGATGGTGATTTGCACGAGTGTACATCTTCCATATAATCCTACAAGATATATACACATTGAAAATGTTGACTGATTTTCATGAAAAATATGTTGACCTAAACACAGACAACCCCCTTCTCGAAACCAAGGCAAAAATGTGTTGCTGCATGTCTATTGATTGCGGGTCTGCCAAGCCATGCAAACCACAGCAGTAATCGCTGGGGTATGGTAGCGGTAATATAGCGATAATCCCACTAAATTCAAACAAATTTTAAAAAAATCGATAAAATTTGTATGGTTCTCACAGTTTGTCGTGGTTACCCGCTGTTACTGTTGGGGTGCAGTAACTCTATACCTAAGTGGGGAAACCCTAGTTGATTAAGCAAAAACGCTCAAATTAAAACTGTCCATGAGAATGTAAAATGATCTTTAGCCAATCGGTTATGTATCATGAGGTGGAATTAAAAGAATGAGAAAAAAAACACGCTTACTGGCGCTGAAACGCAGCGCTGCTTTTGCAATGCAGGTTGTAACTATAGTTCAGATTTTTTAAGCAGCGCTGAAGCATAACGGCAAAACACTTGTACTTTGGCGATACATAATTCGAACATGCGTACTCAGGTCAGCAGTCAGTTATCTCACAAGAAGACATCGACGGAGCAAATATGCACACATGACGTAACTGGCTGAAAATGATGGTCAGCAAACTGCATCAATAAGAAGGAAAGCGTTGCAAATTAAGCTTTGAAATACAACGGTGCAATTGAATCCAGAATCCGAGGGAATCATAGTCCAATGCTCTGATTAGACAACTAATTAATCCAAGCCAAAATGTCCAATCTAATTCAGTACTAATTCATAGAAAGAAAACAACTAAGAAAATCCCTTTGCAAGCGTGCTCATCGCGAGGCCACAGCTGAATGACTGAATCCACTTAATTAATGAACGCCATACATACCATGATAAATTTCTAGCGAATCGTAAGTGCTGAATCTCTCAGGCGTACATGCTTGTTCAGATTTTCCAAGCGCTGAATAATAACGTCAGAATACTAGTACTTCATGGCGACACACAATTCGAACATTCAGTCAGTCAGGTTGCACGAATGCACGAAAGCAACGGGCCGAAAAATTATGGCCAGAGAACAGCGTCGATCTGAAGAAAAGCAACATGCAAATTAGGCTCTAGAAATTAGAAAACAGAGAAGCAAATGAATTCACACCACTACAACATGCTAGTTCAATGTTGAGTACAAGATCAGAGAAACAACTAAGAACATCCCTTTGCAAAGGAATCCTCGCACACAGGCGATACAGCAACGTCAACTCAACGGCGAGCTAAACTCGGATCAATCGCTACCGAGAGGGAAAAAAACGCCCGTGCAAGCAAACTCCGATCAGCAGGATGAACAGAGGCGAACAGGGCATTGAACAGGTACTAATTGCTGCCTACATCGATCTACCTAGCTGCAGTCGTGATGGCGAGCGATGGGAACACGGAGATGGAGGGCGATAAGCTGTACCGGCGGCCTGGTGTTGCAGGATCATCGGGCTGGGCCTCGCGCCTCACGTGCCGGGCGTCCTGGAGTGCCCCAGCTGCCGACGGCGGGAGGGCGTACACGCTAGCAACGAGATCCATGGCTGTGCTGATCGCCCGTGGGAGCACCGAATCCTCGGAGAACACGCTGGCCACCATCTTCGCAGCCGCACAGAAGGTGCCCTCGGGGTCCAGGTCGTCGGGCGCGGGGACGAAGGCAAACGCGTTGGCGACGATGATCTCGGCGGCGTCAATGTCATCGTAGAACAGGTCAGCAGCCTCAGCGAGCGTCTGGCGTGCAGCCTCGGTGTACGTCCCCACCCAGCCCATCACCTCCACCACCGGCGCTGCTGCCTCCGCCTCGTCCGGTGCCACCGGCACCGCCAAATCTCCGTGTTTGAGAGTGCGTGCGCGTGTTGTGTCGTGTTGGAGAGATCTAAAGTAGTGAAGGACGTAAACTTTCTTGTAAAATTACAGTGGCCATGTCATCGAACAAATATGAACCGTCAGGTTTTTCCTACAGACGATACGAGCCATTGGATCCTTGAATTGGTGAAACCTTCTCGTGATCCTTTAGTAAACTTCTTTTTGTATGGAAGTCCTTCAACGTCCCTGGAGAAAAATCGCGTTGCCTTCTCCCGTCGCTACGCCCGCGGCCGGCCGCCTCCCACGTGCCCTTGCGTCCTTCCCCACGCCGTCGCGCTTCTTCTTCCCCATCTCCGCCGCCGCCGCCGCCACCTCCATTCCCTCATCCCCTTCCAGCGCCGTCGTGCCTCTCCTCTCCATCCACGTCGCCTCCTTTCAATCTCCGCCGCCGCCTCCTAATCCTGGAGGCTGGCCATTAGCCCCTAATCCCCCAGATCTAGCCGGCGCTGGCCCCTAATCGCCGGTTGCGTGACCATCTCCGGAATCAAGAAGAGGGGGAAGAATAAGGTGCGGGCCGCCGAAGGAGGAGGAGATGAAGTTGCCGAATCCCACCTGCTGCGATGACGCGGAGCGCCAGCTTCGATCACTTTCCCGAGGAGGCGCGCCGCATGCTGCACCTGCACTGCCTCGCCGTGTCCAAGCTCAAGGGCACGATGACGGGCGAGGTGTTCCGGATCACCTGGCCCGGCAGCTGCGATGCCGACGGGGACCATCGCTCGGTGCTCTTGCGCATCTACACCCAGGGCGTAGAAGTCTTCTTTGACCTCGCCGACGAGGTCCAGACCTTCGAGGGCATGTCGCACCGCAGCCAAGCCAGGGCCACGGCCTCATCAACTGATTCCCCAATGACCGCATGTAGGAGTTCATCATGTACGCTTCCCCGTCGCTCCTCTGGTTCAACGGCAATGCCTCATTTTTCGTTTTTGGTCAGACGCTAACGGCGGCGGATTTGCGCTTGCGCGACCTGGAGATATCTTTGCTGACTGCAAAGAAGTAAGCTGCGCGAATTCCAGAATCTTGACATGCTTGGACCCAATAACGAGTCATTGTGGGAGAGGATAAGGTACACACCGTTACTATTTCTTTGTGCCCGTTAGTGACCAGCTGCGAGCGATCCCCTTCAGAAGCTAATGGCACAGTGCTACGTGAATCAGGCGGTGGATTGTGGAAACTCATGGGAGGTGCTTGGCTGAGGAAGCTGGGATTTCAGTTTAGAGAAGCTATGTGATGAGATCACAATGCTGGAGAATGCATTGTCAGGGGTTGATGAAAGAGTAGGATTTTGCCATAAGAATCTGAAATATGGTAATAAAGTAATGATATATGAAAAGATCAGACAGGTGACTTTAGTTGTAAGGGATTTAGTAACTTTTGAAACCGTACAAATACTCCGAAATTCAGTAGCTTCCCTGTAATTTCTCAGTCAGATAATACATACTAACAATGTCACAAAGTCACAGGTTTTTTTTTTTGTCTATGTTTTCTTTTGCCTCCTATTCAGTCTAACTCAACATTTTTTAATTCTTTTAAAGTTTACTGCTTCCTGACTCTGAACATATTTAGATATGTTAATCTAGATTATTTAGATCAGTGCGACATTCAGATAAACGTATTGCTCAAATCATTTTCTTCTGCACAATTTAACCCCCTTGAATCTAATCATTTACTTTTCACAGGGTCTGAGGGTCACACAGTTACAAAATCACGATTCAATTTTGTTGAACAAGTGAAGATTAAGAAACATTAATTGTTTTTACAGGCTACAAGAAGCTCGTTTGCACTACAGAACAAATATTTGGAGACCAGTATGAGGCTACTGATACAGTTACTGATGGTTCTTACATTGGGCGTATGCAGCAGCTTGAACACAACTGTAATGGTCTATGGTCGCATGCTGCTGCCGCTTGCTCCTAGCAGCTGTTCGGTGGCTCATATTGCTCACAGGTTGTAAGCAAGAAGCACCTTGACCATGCATTGTGTAGCTAAATGTTTTAGGGTAACTGGCAATTTGCCTGTGAATATTTCCATGCAAAATCTGGAATAAATTTGTACCTGGTTCAGAAGTCTCAAATCTTACAAGTATATGAATTACTTTCGAAATCAAAAGCAATTGGTTGATCTTAAACGTGACATTTGAACCTTCAGTTTATAAACATAGCTTCCTCTAGGATCTATAGTTCTAATTAATTGTTTATCAAGCCCTATTATTTGGAAAATTTTCAAATTTAAATATATAATTTCATTACCATATATTAAGGCCCATATAGAAGGCTTTTATAGGGGGTATCTAAAGTCGCGCAACGCGCGACTATTAAGTGGCTAGTTAGCGTGAGAGATACGAAGCGCCGAAACAGGCCCATTTATACGCTGCAAATGGGACATGCTAACGAGATATTTTCAGTTTTTTACAGTAGATTACGGTGGCTAATTGGGCTTACTTGCACGAGACGGCATCGTGATTTACCGCTGACTCTGTAACTGACAATGTGCTCCTGTCCACTCTACCTCAAGGGACCCACGCGCCAAGTGTAACTTCTGGAAACGGCTTCTGGTCAAGATGTTAGTAAATACTACCTCCCTAAAAAAGAATTTATATTTTTCTCACGCACATCAATATATAATTAAAAAAATTAAATAGGTTTTAGTGTATTTATCTTGTATTTCTTAAACTCTAATATAGTTATCTCATATTTTCTCAAACTCCAGTAAATATATCCTATATTTTCTCAAACTGTGCTACCATAATTATGATTAATTACTTTAAAAATAAAGTCATAAAAATAATAATAAAGATAAAGTGGAGAAACTAAGTTTGTTATGTACCGTAAGCCCCACCCCATTGTTTGAATGCCACGTTACGGAATGCTCTGCCCCACAAGGATTACTGTCAAATGCAAAGGCGGTTAAAGTTAAAAAAGTTTATCTAAATCTCATCTAACTTGAAATGTTTATGGGAGGCAATCAGTCGGATTTTTTACTTAAAAATCTGACGCTATTTTATTTCTTATAGAAAAATATTTTATCACTACATTAAAGATGTTTTAAACTATTAAAATGATGAAACAAGATTGAATCATGATTAAAATATTTCACTTTGACACACGTGAAACATCTAGCTTAAAACATCAACCAATATGCAAGAATCAAAGTAAAAAAAATATGAAACCTAATCAAAATCCCTATTGTAATATTTTGATCAACATAAAGAAATACCAAGATACATTGGCTGATATTAAAAGGTTACAAAATATATAGTTTTGGTTCTGGCTTCCTCCTCTCAAGCTATAGGAAATGATCTCTATGATGATTAGCGGTGGTGACGGAGCAGGAGGAAGTTAATCAAAAAACTCTGATGCCTCCACCGGTAGTGAATGCACGATCTAAAGGGTTACAACAATCGACGACCACTAACCTAGAAGGAAGGACTGCACAACAAAGAACGAGGCCGAAGAAAGGGCAGCGTGGAGTTCCTAGTGGCGAGGCTCACGGGGTTCTCAACAGAGGTGTTTCCCAGTAATATAAATTATTTTTATTTTATAAACAAGCTGACATCATGTTAGATTTTTAAGTAAATATTTTAAAGTAATAAGTTCCCATAAGGACATCAGTAAATAGGCTAACTAACTATCTCGATAATGACGATACTTGAGTTATTAAGATTACATCATCAATATTTTACAAAATAAAAGTGTGGCTACTGAATAAATCCATCAGTTTCATACAAACCGAGGTCAAACATGATTAAAGCGTGATCTAACAATGTATCTTTATAAACAAAATATTTCATAAATATAGATTTAAAATATTTAAGAATGACTTGATATCTGATGATTCCTGGTGCGAAGAAATTCAGTGCAACTCTTTTGATCGCAAGCTCTACACGTGAGAAATATAAATATTACATGGGATACTAATAAAGTAGAAAATAACAGTGACATTGCATAAAAGAGGTTTTTAAAAAAATTGAAACTAGAATAAGTTCAAACGGAGTTACGGATAAAAGATATAAAATTTTATGGAGTTAAAGGATATTTTGTTTAGCGGTGCTATTAAATTTCGTTTCTACCCGATCTCCCGAAGGTACGAGACCCAGCAACCATCGATGACGATACTATTAGAATCAATCTTAATAGATCAAACTAAACTAAGATAGTATAAGACTGAGGCTAATAACACCATAACGATGAAAGCTAGATCGGACGTAATGATGGAGGGATCGAGTGAACACATTGGCTAATATTGGCTGTGGTCTGGTACAGACATACAAGTTTCCTTATATGCTAGTTGAGCCAATAGGAGAAATGAAATCATCTAGGTCTTTATGTCAAATCTAATAGAATCAGATTGATCACTAGCAGATAATCGATGTATATGATATATGTATATCGGCTAAGAAACCGATACACTAGACGTGAAGCTCAATATATGGATAACTCATCAGCTAGCTGCTCTGATGAACCAGAGCAAAACAGATCTCCCAGATGAGCATGCCATCGCATCGGACCTCTATCGGCTTACACTCGCGCTCACCCTCTCAGTATGCCCCTCCGCCTGGTCCGATTTACCCTAAGCGTGCGTCAACAATCCTTAAGATATAAAAATTAGGCAAAACATATTATAAGTCTTAGATTATATTGAAGTAAATATTATAGCAGTAAACCTATTCACTCAAAGGAAAAACTCATTCCACCGTCTATCCCATTCTCTTGTTCATGATATAAAGTCACAACATCTTGCACAGGATGTAAACTAAGCAGCGGATGTATGTGCCATGCTAGGGCTCTTTCTAGCTAGCTATATTTGTTAGACCACTGGACAGTATATATATATAGACCTGATCTCTCCTGTATAGAGTTAGGGTCTTAGTCTTACTGTACATCACATTCTTACATGGTATCAGAGCAGGTCTAGATATCCCCAGCGCGCTAGCATCCTCCCGCCGGCGAGCCGACACTTCCTTCCCGTCACAGACCTCCTTCCCAGTATTCCTTCTCTGCTTTCTCGTCTCGGCTCTCTCTTCTCCCCGTCTCCTCCGTAGACAGCCTTCTCCTTCTCCACCACCCTCTCCCCTCTCTTATTTCCACCACGTGACAAGGCGACGGTCTCCATCCGCCTCCTTGTCTCGTCTCACACCCGCCTTCGCTCTTTCCTTGCCTCGGCGTACCTTTTTCTCCTTTGACGCCAGCGCATCTTTGTGTTTGTCGTCTCTATCGGCTAGACCCGTCCGCCCTCCATCGGCTGGAACTCTCTCTCGGTTTCCACTTTTCCGACACACTCGCCTGCTCCCGGACGTGAAACTTCTCCACTCGCGTCCAAACACTCCGACGTGTCCACGTGTCCACAGACACGAATCTCTGCCTCCCGGACATAAACCTCCTCTCTTCGCGTCCGCGCCTTCTCAAAGTTTTCGCGTCCGCTCCACTCCTTTGCCTTCATGAGTCCAAGGATGTGAAACTTCTCTTCATGGACGTGAATCTTCTCACGTCTATGACCGATCTACTCTTTGACCTACTTACTCTGCCACCTACTTCTCTCTCAACTACTCCGCTGTCTACTCTCATCAGTCAACCATTCCCCTCATCGGCCAACCACTTTTCTCATCGGCTTACTCCCATTGGCCACCTACCCCTCATCGGACCTTACCCTTATCGATTTCTTGCGCCCGTTGCCCTCTTGTCATGGCCACCGAGTCAGCCCTTAGCTCTGACACCCTCCTAGTCACCGAATCTGTTCCGGCCACGGTGCTCCTGACTACACCTTGGGCACTACCTCACCGATCTTCTCACCACCGTACGCCGTTGTCAACATGAAATCTCACGTTCCCATCTCTCTCGACCTCAACGTCAACTACTCCAAGTGGGTATTTTTCTTCAAATCCCTCTGTGAAAAGTTCGACCTCCGATCTCACATCGATGACTCCGCTCCACCTCGACCCGATGATTCCCAGTGGGACATCGTCGAGTGCTGCGTGCACAACTGGTTGCTTAGCTCGGTCAATGACTCTGTCCTCGATCATACAATGGAGGACACTGACCCTATCGCCTGGGATCTTTGAGTGGCTATCGAGCGGCTTTTTCTTGCCAACAAACAGCCATGCGCTATCTTCCTACTAAATGAATTCCACTCTATAGTACAAGAAGACTCTTCTGTCTCCTCGTACTGCCGGCGCCTCAAGGTAAAGGCTATCGCCCTCCGCGATGTTGGTCACCCTGTGGCCGACTCACAACTCGTCCTCGCCCTCCTGCGAGGACTTAACCCACGCTTCTCCAACACCGCCGACGACATCACCAACTCCACACCCCTTTCGTCGTTCGTCTGGGCCCATGACATGCTAGTTCTCGAAGAACTACGCCTGGCCAATGACGAGAAGACCGTGGCCCACACCGCTCTCCTCGCCGCAGCCGACCATGGCTGCCAATCATCGTGTGCTGCTGCCACTTCTTGTGGCTCTGGTAGCCATGGCCCTAACCATGGCAACACAGCCCGCACTGGTGGCATCGGCAAAGGCAAGGGCAAGGATAAGGGCAAGAACTGGCACGGTCCGATGCAACCGCGACCTACTCCAGTCCCTGTCCCATCTGCCGGTCCCATGGGTCTGTGGCTATGCTACAACCCCTGGGCACCCCAGCCCCAGCCACGCAGTCCCATTGGTTGGCAACCAGGGGTTCTCGGCACCCACGCTCTCGCCATTCCTCCAACTCCCCCTTTGTCACCATCGGCAATGGCCACTCTCTCCTTGTCCAATACCGTGGTGACTCCTTTCTATCTACACCCACAACTAACCTTTCACTTCACAATGTCCTCATCATTCCCTCTCCCATTCACAATCTAGTATCTGTTCACCAATTCATACGAGATAACAATTGCTCAATTGAATTTGACGCTTCTGGTTTCTGTGTGAAGGATATCCCAACCCGGCGTCAAATCCTTCACTGTAATAGTGGCAGCAACCTCTACACCATCCCCACTGTGCCGTCCACTCCACACGCCAGCATCACCCTCTCCACCAACTCTAGCATCTTTGCCTTGGTCATCCTAGCCCCGACGTTGTTGCCAATCTACATCGCAGAGCCTCCATCAAGTATACCCATAACAGCTCCATTGTTCGCCACTCGTGTCAACTTGGCAAACACGTGTGATTGCCTTTTTTAAATTCTATGTCTTGTATCTCGCGAACTTTTGAGCTAATATACTGTGATGTATGGACTTCTCTGGTTAAGAGTGTTTCTAGTAATCAGTATTATCTTGCAATACTTGAAGATTACACACACTATTGCTGGACTTTTCCACTCACTAGCAAGTCCGAGGTCGCCTCCCACCTAATTAACTTTACAAACTATATCTTCAACCAGTTCGACCTCTCCATTAAAGCTTTGTAGGTCGATAACAGTACGGAGTTTGTCAACAGAACCGTTCAAAACTTCGTTACCTCCCGTGGCATTCATCTCCGCCTCTCTTGTCCCTACACCTCTCCCAAAAAGGCAAGGCCAAACGTCTATTTCGCACACTTAACAACATGAGTCGCACAATGCTACTCCATGCCCACCTACCTGTAACCTACTAGGCTGAAGCACTAACCACTGTGACTTACCTCCTCAATCGGCACCCTTGCTCCTCTGTTCGCCACAATATCCCGTACACCCTTCTGTACCGCACGACGCCCGACTACTCTCACCTACGCATCTTTGGGTGTTTCTGCTACCCCAATCTCATCACCTCTGCTCCTCACAAACTTGCCCCCAGCTCCACTGCCTGTATTTTCCTCAGATATTCCTCCTCCCACAAGTGATACCGATGTCTCGATCTCTCCACCCGCCGGGTCATCGTCTCTCGCCATATCGTCTTTGATGAGACCTGCTTTCCCTTTGGTCTATTTCATCCCAGATTCTCGTCCAGCGATCTCGACTTTCTCCTTACCAGCACCGTGCCCTCCCGGTCTCCTCCATCAATATCACCTCTGGTCCCCTTATTGGCTGCTCCTAAGGACTTGTTGCTCAACTATCCCACTCCTCTTTGGTCCGATGCTACTTACATCAGACCTCCATCGGCCCCACCACTCTCACCAGCTCCGACTGATCCTGTCTTCCTCTCATCGGATACCTCAACCCCATCGGCTCCTCAGCCTTCATCGGCTCATACCCACCTATCGTCCCATCTGCCTCCATCGGCTCACCCCTCCCTATCGGCTGCTTCACCTCCATCGGAACACCCAAACCAATCGGCCCATACACCCCCATCGGCTCAGGTCGACCTAGTTTAGTCCTTTCCTTGCACATACAGTCGCCGATCCCAAGCCAATGCCACCCCTTCCCAACCAGTCCCCACTCCACCTCCCACGTTTCCATCGGTTCCTGTCCCCTCCACATCTCATATGATTACCTGATCATAAACCGGGTCCCTCCGTCCTACCAACTGCTACGGGCTCTCAGCAGTCCATTATACTATCTTGCCCATCCCGGTGACTTCTCGTTTAGCCCTGGCAAATTCTCAGTGGTGCGCGGCCATGGCCGATAAGTACAAGGCTCTTATGGACAATGAGATCTGGCGCCTCGTCCCTCGTCCTCCCGGTGCAAATGTTATGATCGGTAAGTGGATCTTTAAACATAAGTTCCACACCGATTGATCACTTGCCCGTCACAAGGCACGCTGGGTAGTTTAGGGTTTCTCCTAACATCTTGGTGTCGACTACGACGTGACCTTCAGTCCCGTCGTCAAACCTACCACCATCCGGGTCGTTCTCACCCTGGCTGTCTCGCACTCTTGGCCGATCCACAAGCTCGATGTGAAGAATGTATTTCTTCACGGTCATTTGACAGAAACGGTCTACTGCCAGCAGTCTCTAGACTTCATCGATCCCTCTCGTCCCGATGACGTCTGCCTTCTTCAACGTTCTCTCTACAGCCTCAAACAAGCTCCTCGAACCTGGTAACAGCGCTTTGCTGCCTACCTTCGGTACATCGGCTTTGTGGCCTCCGTGTCTGATAGCTCTCTCTTCGTTCTTCACATCGGCACCACCACCGCCTATCTTATCCTCTATGTTGATGACATTGTTCTTACACCGTCCTCGTCGTCCCTCCTACACCAGATCATGGCTCAACTCCACTCCAAGTTCACCATGAACGATCTCGGTCCTCTCCATTACTGCCTTGGTATCTCTGTCACCCGCTCTTCTCACGGGCTCTTCCTTTCCCAGCGTCAGTACATCATCGATCTCCTCCAGCGTGCGGGCATGGCCGAATGTCACCCCACAGCCACTCCGGTCGACACTAGCGCCAAACTCTTCGCTACCGATGGCTCTCTCATCGCCGATCTCTCCCAGTATCGGAGTCTTACTGGTGCTCTCCAATACCTCACCCTAACACGGCCCGACCTCATCTACGCCATCCAGCAAGTGTGCCTCTTCATGCATGCTCCGTGCAAACCTCACCTCGCGTCGTTCAAGCGTATCCTTCGCTACGTG
The DNA here is from genome assembly GCA_030770085.1 of Oryza coarctata. Taxonomy (NCBI): domain Eukaryota; kingdom Viridiplantae; phylum Streptophyta; class Magnoliopsida; order Poales; family Poaceae; genus Oryza; species Oryza coarctata. The sequence continues at coordinate 15,871,913 of CM061467.1, read as the reverse complement.
AAGGGCACACTCTCCAGCGGCTTGCATCTCAGCTCCAGCCCCATCAACTCTCTCACCGCTTACTTCGACGTGGACTGGGCAGACTGCCCTAACTCTCAACACTCCACGTATGGCTACTGCGTCTTCCTCAGCGACACTCTAGTCTCCTGGTCCTCAAAACGCCAAACTACAGTGTCTCGGTCCAACATCGAAACCGAGTATCGCGCCGTTGCCCATGCCGTCGCCGAGTGTTGCTAGCTTCTTCAGCTTCTTCAGGAGCTCCGTGCACCTATCTCCACTGTGACCATCGTCTACTGTGATAACGTCAGTGCCGTCTATATGACCGCCAATTCGATCCATCATCGACGCACGAAGCATATAGAGATATATATTTATTTTGTATGTGACAAGGTTGCACTAGTACAGGTTCGGATGCTTCATGTACCATCGATGCACCAGTTCACCGATATTATGACCAAAAGCCTCCCCGCGTCTTTGTTCACCAGTTTTCGCTCCAGTCTCTGCGCCCGTTCTACTTTCGCTGTGACTACGGGTGATATGCACATGTCTATGCAACACATGTAACAAGTTGTTGTGGCCCAATCTTCTCGTAGGATCTACGAACTTAATAAATTGTCGCTGCGTGATCTGGTGAAGAGGCAATGCAACGTGAGGCTGTCCACGCGACGAACTACCGAGACAATCACCCTTCCACGTATCGACGAACAGCCCATGCAATCACGCCATATAGACGTGAAGGCACAAACTGGGTGAACCGCAGTTCGGCGTTCTATAACTCCCTCAGGAATCGAAAGAACAAGTTTGCAAGCCTCTCGAGACTCACCCTGGAACAAGAATTCCAAGAGTTGGTACTTCTGAAATTGCAATCACGAGCTGTTCACGCCATCCATTACAGGGATATATAGCACTAGTGGAGTTTTAGTTTGGTGGAAAATAATTGAGAACATGTAGTGGGAAGTTGCAGCACTACTTTTATTAATAACCAAGCCTAGTAGGATGCCTGGCTGGTTGGTATTCTCTGCATGCATGCTGGAGCGTGTGTGGACAGCAACCCAATTGCTGGTTGCATGCATTCCTAACTCCCGAATTATTTGCTTGCACTTCAACGGCTGATATTCATGGTAGCTGAATGGCCTTTTCTCTCTTATGCACGTCCAAGTTCCTTGCATATATTTGGTGGGCAGAATCCATCATCATCCCATGCTTGTTCGTGTACTCTATCATTCCTAAGAACATTGAAACAAGTACTCAAAAGCATAGGTTTATTCAATGTAATCTAATTATTAAGCATAAGGTTAGTGTTCACCTGAGAATGAATTTCCTTCTCCAATTGTTTAGCTCTACTCCTTATAATTGGACCAGCTATATCAAGTGTAGCTTCATTTGGAGATGAGTGAATGCTAGGAATGTCTTCATTAGCCGGAATGTCTTCATTAGCCTCCCCCTCTTGAGAAGGAGTCATCCTCGACTCAGGCTCACTAGGAAATGGAAGCAAGTCTTTGACATTGAATGTGGTACTCACATTGGAATATTCAGGTGGCAGTTCAAGTTTGTAAGCATTATCATTTATCTGTTGGAGAACCTTGAATGGACCATCACCCCTAAGAGATAACTTGCTCTTACGCTGTTGGGGAAAGCGATCTTTGCATAGATGCAACCATACAAGATCTCATGGGTGGAATGTAACCTTCTTCTTACCTTTGTTCGCTTGCTTTGCATATTGTGCTGATTTCTTCTCAATATTCTTTCTTGTCTCCGCATGTAACCGCTTGATAAAGTCTGATCTTTTCGTAGCATCCAAGTTAACTTGTTCCTGTAATGGTAAAGGCAAAAGATCCATAGGAGTATGCGGTTTAAACCCATAAACAATTTCAAATGGACAAGAGTTTGTTGTAGAATGGACTGCCCTGTTATAAGCAAATCCAACATGTGGAAGGCAGTCTTCCCAGAGCTTCAAATTCTTTTTCAACACAGTACGCAACATGGTTGACAAGGTACGGTTGACAACTTTTGTTTGCCCATCCATTTGTGGATGACAAGTGGTTGAAAATAACAACTTTGTGCCAAGCTTAGCCCACAATGTCTTCCAAAAGTAGCTGAGAAACTTTGTAGCTGAGAACAATAGTCTTTGGAACTCCATGTAAATGAACGATCTCCTTAAAAAACAAATCAGCAACGTGTGAAGCATCATCGCTCTTATGACATGGGATAAAATGTGCCATTTTAGAAAAGCGATCTACAACAACAAAAATAGAATCCCTCCCCCTCTGAGACCGAGGTAACCCCAGAACAAAGTCCATAGATATATCTTCCCAAGATACATGTGGAATAGGTAATGGAGTATATAAACCATGGGGATTGAGGCGGGACTTAGCTTTCAAGCAAACGATGCAGCACCCAACGTGCCGCTGGACATCACGTCACATATGTGGCCAAAAGAAATGATCAGAGAGCATGTCCAATGTTTTTTTGACACCAAAATGACTAGCTAGTCCACCTGCATGTGCTTCCTGCAAAAGAACTTGACGAATCGAACAAGCTGGAATGCATATTTTGTTAGTCCGAAACAAGAAGCCATCATACACATAATATTTATCCCAACCTTTTCCATCAATGCAACGAGAGAAATGTTGGTTAAAATCAGCATCAACAGCATAAAGTGTTTTAATGGATTCCAAACCGAGCACTTTTGTATCTAGTTGTGTAATCAATGCACATCTTCTAGACAAGGCATCGGCAACAATGTTATCTTTACCACGCTTATGTTTGACAACATAGGTAAACGTTTCAATGAACTCAATCCATTTAGCATGTCGACGATTCAGCTTGCCTTGGCTTTTAAGATATTTCAAAGCTTCATAATCAGAATGGATTACAAATTCTTTAGGTAACAAGTAATGTTGCCAAACTTCTAAAACGCGAACTAAGGCATAAAGCTCTTTGTCATAAACCGAGTAATTCAGATGTGGACCATTTAGCTTTGCAGAAAAGTAGGCAACAGGTTTACCTTCTTGTAGCAGTACACCTCCTATGCCAATACCACTTGCATCACATTCGATCTCAAATGTCTTACCAAAATCAGGAAGTTGTAGCAGCGGTGCTTCACAAAGCTTTGTTTTCAGTGTGTGAAATGCTTGGTCTTTGTCATGCCCCCACTTGAATGGAACATCCTTCTTTGTGAGATTGTTAAGGGGTGTAGCGAGGGTGCTGAAATCTTTAACAAAACGCCTATAGAAACTTGCAAGACCATGAAAGCTTCAAACTTGGCTCACATTTACTGGTGTAGGCCAATCCTTTATTGCTTTAGCCTTCTCTTCATCAACCTGAATACCATCTATGGAAACAACAAAGTCAAGGAAAACAACATGGTCTGTGCAAAAGGTGCACTTAGCAATGTTGCCATACAATTTCTCTTCCCTCAAAACAGCAAGTACTTGACGGATATGATTAAGATATTTATCAAATGATTTGCTATAGATCAGAATATCATCAAAATAAACAACTACAAACTTGCCAATGAAAGCTCGTAAAACATGATTCATTAAGCACATAAAAGTTGAAGGAGCATTTGTCAAGCCAAATGGCATCACAAGCCATTCATAGAGACCAATTTTAGTTTTAAACGCTGTTTTCCATTCATCACCAAGTTTGATGCGGATTTGATGATAGCCACTACGCAAATCAATCTTGGTGAAAATGATGGAACCACTCAATTCATCTAACATGTCATCAAGTCGTGGAATGGGATGGCGATATCGAACAGTTATATCATTGATAGCACGACAATCAACACACATGCGCCAAGAACCATATTTCTTTGGAACTAAAAGAACGGAAACAGCACATGGTGATAAGGATTCACAAACATACCCTTTGTCCAAAAGCTCTTTTACTTGTCGCTGAATTTCCTTTGTCTCTGCGGGATTGGTGCGGTAGGCTGGACGATTTGGAAGAGAAGCACCTGGTACCAAATCAATTTGATGCTCAATTCCACGGAGTAGAGGAAGTCCAGCTGGTATCTCATCAGGAAAAACATCTTCGAAGTCCTGTAAGAGATCAAGAACAACACTAGGCAGTGATGAAGGTAAATCGTTAGTTGAAAGTAGGACCTTCTTGTGCAAGAGCACAAAGAATGGGGTTGTGGTGTTTCTCACTTCTCTCATGTCACTCTTGCTCACAAAGAGACACTTAGTGTGGCGTGGCTATTTAGGATTGGTATGAGGCTTTATGTAGCTGGATGGGTTAGAACTCTCTCCCTTACTTGTGTTGGGGATCTCACTCAATTTTCTTTTGTCAGATTCCTCTCTTTTCTTGTGAGCCATATCTGAAGCATGTATCTCCTCTGGAGATAATGGAACAAGAACCACCTTCTTGTCATTGTGAATGAAAGTGTGTTTGTTAGACCGTCCAAAATGCACCAAGTCCACATCAAATTGCCAAGGCTGACCAAGCAGCAAATGGCATGCTTGCATGGGGACAATATCACAATCCACCTCTCCATGATAATCACCAATGGAAAATGACAAACGAATCATGGCTGAAACCTTAACTGTCCTAGAATTATTCAACCATTGCATATGGTATGGATGTGGATGGCAATGTGGATGCAAACCAAGCTTCTCAACAAGCAAAGCACTAACAATATTATTGCAGCTCCCACCATCTATGATGAAATGGCACACTTGTCCTTTCACTTTGCATCTGGATTGAAACAAATTATGGCGTTGTCCTTGGTCAGCAGCAACAAATTGAGTGGAAAGAACTCGCCTCACCACCAAAGAAGGAGATGGTGTGTTCATTATAGAAAGCGTCAAATCAGGAAAATCAGCAAGCAACTCATCAAAATCATCACTAGTAATCTCGTCGGAAGATGGAGAAACAACATCTTGTAATATGTCATTGTGAGCAAAAGTTGGAATAGGTTGAATGGCTAAACAATTTAGACCTAGCTCAAATGTACCATCCTCTACTGAATACTCACAAGTGTCAAGATTAAGATCTGCAAATACATTGTTAAACTCGTCCTCCTCTTCACTTTGTGAATCATAAGTACCATCAGTAAGTGCAATAATAGTACGACGATAGGGACATTCAGCTTGCTTATGCCCATGACCACCACACTTAAAACACTCAATCTTGCTTGTCTTGCGTTGGGTGGTTGCAGTAGAAGAAGTGGGCTGACTTGAACTCACAGCTTTACCTTTCACATCCAATTGTTTGGAAGAAGTTGGAATAGATCTATTTGCTTCACAAGATGAGGATTTGGGCATTGCAGCTCCTTGCTGTTGGAATTGAGGCGTGGCATCCCCTTGCTGTTGGGAATGACGCAATGAAGCATTGTATTTGTAAGATGTAGCAATTTGCCTTTCAGCCCTCTTTGCAAAATGAACCAACTCGGTGAGACATGTGTAGTTTGTCATATCCACTTTATCAGCAATGGGTTTATTGAGGCCAACCAGAAACCGAGCCATTGTGGATTCCTCATCTTCAGTTATCCCTGTACGAAGTAAACACATTTTCAATTCTCGAAAATATTCATCAACAGTACGAGTACCTTGCACAAGACGTTTCAGCTTCAAATGTAGATCACGAGAGTAATATGCAGGAACAAAACGACGTCACATTTCCCTCTTCATGTCTTCCCAAGTTATACGAACATGCCCAACTCTCTGATATTCAGTACGGACCTGATTCCACCAAGTTATGGCATAGCCTTTAAACTCAATGGCTGTAAGCTTTGCCTTCTTTTCAGCAGGGTATTCATACAAATCAAATATTTGTTCCACCTTGGTCTCCCATTCAAAATAAGCATCAGCATTCTCTTGTCCGCTGAAAGGGGGAATAAACACTTTCACATTTTTTAAACCATCATCATTACGACGATGATGGTGGTCACGATAACCATGATGGCCACCATGTCAATGATCATCCATGTCGGACAACATATCATCATCACCATCATAATCTCCTCCACCTCCAATAGGAATGCACCGAGCACGACCAAAATTAGCAAAACCAAGACCACGCCCGTCACGTCCACGGCTAGCGGGACGACGCAATGGATCATCATCCTCCTCAATGTCATCATCCTCATTTGGTGGCGGATCTCCACGTGGCATGTTCAATTGGAGAGTTTGGAGCTGTTGCATCAGATTATCCATTTGTGTACGCAACTCCTAGAATTCCTCCGCCGAAACAGCGGCACCATCTCCGATTCCTGCCATATTAGTACAAACAACAATATAGGATAGAATAATATGTGGAATCACTCCCTCACCACTTACAAAACAAGTTCTTTCTCTCCTTGAAAAGAGCAAGAATCAGGGCTGCAATCTATAGGGAAGAGTGATTGTAACAGCGACGACGGTGCAACAACTCACGGTCTTTAAGTGGAGCTTAGTGGGGTTAATATGTAAGTGGAGTGCACTGAAATGCAGTGATGCAAAACCGAATAATAATCCAAAAACACAAGTCTAAGTTACTGAATATAAAGAAAGATGCAAAGAAAGAAAGAAGATGGGAGAAAGGAGAGAATTGAAACAATCGATATGCTGCTCAACCCCTTTTGGCGTGCTGATCACAACTCTTCTTTTTTTTATAACAGAAACACATTGGTTTCAGACCTGCATGCGACTCTCATATATCTTTCTTCTTTTTGTTGTGTTCTCTTTTTTTTGATCAATTTAGCACAACTAGAACTAGGGGCGGCTCATCAAAGAACAACAATATAGAGATGAAACGTGTGCAGCACACAAAGGGTGGGACGGTGCAGCATACAAAGGGTGGGATGGGTGGGTGTTTGTTTTTGTTTTATGTATGCAGCACAAAGGCCGATCAAATCAACGATGAAAGATAGAACAATATGGATAAAGAAAAAAAATTTCAGCAACTAGACAAGTTCTCAAAGAATTAAAACTCAATAATACAAACTACAAATCAGGAGCACATATGAATTGCTGTAGGTTTTCTTTTTGGCTATGATTGGACAGTAGGTATATAAACTCTATCCTACCAAAAATAAGAATAATCCTACTGAGGGAACGGAGGCTCTGATACCAGATGATATGCACATGTCTATGCAGCACGTGTAGCAAGTTGTTGTGGCCCGATCTTCTCGTAGGATCTATGAACTTGATAAATTGTCGCTGCGTGATCTGGTGAAGAGGCAATGCACCGCGAGGCTGTCCACACGACGAACTACCGAGACAATCACCCTTCCACGTACCGACGAACAACCCACGCAATCACGCCGTATAGACGTGAAGGCACAAACTGGGTGAACCGCAGTTCGGCGTTCTACAACTCCCTTAGAAATCAAAAGAACAAGTTTGCAAGCCTCTCGAGACTCACGCTGGAACAAGAATTACAAGAGTTGATACTTCTGAAATTGCAATCATGAGTTACTGTTCACGCCATCCATTACAGGGATATATAGCACTAGTGGAGTTTCAGTTTGGTGGAAAATAATTGAGAACATGTAGTGGGAAGTTGCAGCACTACTTTTATTAATAACCAAGCCTAGTAGGATGCCTGGCTGGTTGGTATTCTCTGCATGCATGCTGGAGCGTGTGTGGACAGCAACCCAGTTGCTGGTTGCATGCATTCCTAACTCTCGAATTATTTGCTTGCACTTCAATGGCTGATATTCATGGTAGCTGAATGGCCTTTTCTCTCTTATGCACGTCCAGGTTCCTTGCATATATTTGGCGGGCAAAATCCATCATCATCCCATGCTTGTTCGTGTACTCCATTTCTAAGAACATTGAAACAAGTACTCAAAATCATAGGTTTATTCAATGTAATCTGATTATTAAGCATAAGGTTAGCGTTCACCTGAAAATGAATTTCCTTCTCCAATTATTTAGCTCTACTCCTTGTAATTGGATCAGCTATATTAAGTGTAGCTTCATTTAGAGATGAGTGAATGCTAGGAATGTTTTCATTAACGGAGGTGTTAGACCACTAAATCACTGGACTATATATATACATCCAATCTTTCTGTATAGAGTTAGGGTCTTAGTCTTACTGTACACTATATTATTACAATATTAACATGGAACCGTGGACCGAGAAGTAACCACGTTTGACGCATTTTTACATAGTGGAGGATAGAGTGGGGAAGAGATAAAGACAATGGGGTGAGTAACACAGTGAGTGGCCGAGGTGCGTCTGATTATTTTCCCTTAGGGCGACCGAAGAAGCTAAGGAGCATTCTCATTGTTTATGACAATTTTTTATGCATAAAGAGCACAATAATAACATGTATATGACATAAGCCACAATTTTTTAGTCAAGGTGGACGAATATGCAAATCGATATTGTAAACTTAAGAGCACAATAGCATAAGCCACATTTTTTTTCTTGCTGTTGGAAAATATGATGACATTTTTACAAACGCCCATTTATAATAACATGTATTATGGCTTTTTTTTCTAAAATGCTTGCAAATGTACAACTATTTAGGCATTTTACTCAAAATGCCCTGGAAGATAGACAGGTCGTTTTCTGTAGATTGAATAAACAAACTTTCCACGTAATTTTAAACCGAGCTAGATTTTTTGTAAAGACAGAATTCGATTCGACATACAACACTTGCTACAGTACAGTTATATGCGTTTTGAAATACATCTGTTGACACCTGAGGATTCAATTTCCAAATACCTAAAGCGTATGTCCACCCATATACAGTATACAGCAGGATGTAGAATGATCTTGACCATATAGTTATGCATTATAATGTGGAACTGAAAGAACGGTTGCTAGCACTGAAAGGCAACACGAGCTGCATTCGAGCAATGCAGCTTTTTCAGATTTTCCAAGTGCTGAATCATAACTTCAGAAATGCTAGTCTTTCATGGCGATACATAATTCGAAAATACGTGCTTAACTCAGCATTTAATCATTCTGCAGGCTGCACGATCAAAGCAACTGGCCGAAAAATTATGGCAAGCGAACTGCATTGATCAGAAGGAAAGCTACATGCAGATTAAGATTTAGAAATTAGAAAATAGAGAAGCAAATGAATTCAAGGCACTACGACACGCTATGCAGGATGCACCAAGTCGATCAAATGCCATAATACCATACTAGTTCAATGTTGAGTACTAATTAAGTAAAAGATCAACAGAGACAGCTAAGAAAATCCCTTGCAAAGGAATCCTCGCGCACAGAAATGTCAACTCAACAACGAGCTAAGCTCGGATCAATCGCTACCGAAAGGAGAAAAAAACACCCGTGCAAGCAAACTCCGATCAGCAGGATGAACAGAGGCGAACAGGACATTGAACAGGGACTAATTGCTTCCTACATCGATCTACCTAGTTGCAGTCGTGGTGGCGAGCGATGGGAACACGGAGATGGAGGACGATGCGCTGTACCGGTGGCTTGGTGTTGCAGGATCATTGGGCTGGGCCTCGCGCCTCACGTCGCGGCGGCGTCGATTGCCTTGCGGACGATCTGATCCTCAGCGGCGACGGCCTCGCGCATCTTCCGAATGGCCGCCGCCGCAGCGTCCACCTCTTCGATGGCAGTGCTCAGGATCTGCTTGGCCACCCTGGCCAACTCTCGGTGCCGCGACTGAGCCTGGTAGAGGCGGTGGACGAGCACGGCATGCTGTGCCTGCCAGATGGCGGAGCTCAGACTCATCTCCGCCGCCATTCCCTGCTGAGAGGCGTTGTCGTTTTGGGCGCTCCACGCCAGCCATGTCTCGCCGCCCTGTTGGATGCTGAGGTCCGGGGCGCAGTGGACTAAGTGGTCGCTGGCATCGTCATGGTCGTCGGTCACCGTCCTGAGGATGCGCCGGGCATCCTGTAGTGTCCCGGTGTGCGACGGCGGGAGAGCGTATACGCTAGCGACGAGGTCCATGGCTACACCGATGGCCCCTGGGAGCACCGGCGCATCGGAGAACACCACGGCGACCAGCTTCGCGGCCGCTGAGAGGGTGGCCTCGGGGTCCGGGTCATCACATGTGGGGGCGACGGAGAGCGCATCGGCGACGACGATCTCGGTGGCGTCGATGTCCTCGAGGAGCAGCCCGGCGGCCTCGTCGAGCGTCGCGCGTGCGTCCTCGGTGTCCGAGAGGACCATAGCCAGTCGAATGCCGAACTCCGCCAGGTTGTCGGCCACCCACAGCATCCCCTCGGCGGCGTCCACCACCCCGATCGGAACCGCCATCTCCGACTCTGTGCGTGTGTTCCGTTGTGTTTTTTTTTTTTTTTGGGGGAAGGGGGGGGGGGGCGACGGGCGAGAGAGATTCAGGGTGGGAGGTAGGAGTGGGGCCCATTTATACACTTCCTGGGATATTTTTGCAGCGTATAATAACTGTATTACGGTGGCTAATTGAGCTTTCTTTGGCGTGACAGGCATTGAGATGGGATGAAAAGAACGTTATAAGTAGTTGTTTCATATCCGGTTTCAAAATGCGAACAAATGGTGGCATGTCCATATCGAGATGTAGATAGAGAATTTTTCTGATTTGTACATAGCATCTACTCCGTGCGCTTGTTGGGCTAGTTGGTCCGTGTGGTCTTCGCTTATTACCGTATCCTCTAATTTTTCACTCCGCATTTCAGAAAATCAATGAGAAATGGTATGTGTCTCCCGCTCGTGTTTCCATCAAAGAGAGATAAATGACGAGCAGCGAACTGCATCCATCAAACGGAAAGCAACATGCAGATTAAGCTGTACAAAGAGGAGATGTCGCATATGATATCATGTCATTCTGACAGACAACACGGTATGAACGAAGCTGATCAAAAGCCAAAATGTGAAGCTCTGATTCTTAATCAACTAATCGAAGTCAAACAAGCAGATGCAATTCAGTACTAGATCATAAAAAAAAACTAACAAAATCCCCTTGCAAAAGGGGCTCCTCGCACACAGCATTTTCAGAATTCAACCTAAACACAAACTAAACTCAGATCAATCACTAGGAAAGCAAAACCGGCCTGTAGGATGAACACAACCAAAACAGGACAGAGAACAGAGACTATCCGGAACTTATGAGACTAATTGCCAATTGGCTTTGGCTAGTAGTTGCTGCCCACATCGATCTACCTACTTGCAGTTTGCGATCTGCGAACGACGCGAACCCGGATATGGAGGGGTGATGCGCTGTACCGGCTTGGTGTTGCAGGATCAACTGGCTCTGGACCTGGCGCCTCACCCAGCGTTGGCGTCAATGGCGTTGCTCGCGATCTGTATCTCGCTTGCAATGGAGTTACGCGTGTGTGCAATGGACGCCAGCACCGCGTCCACCTCTTCGATGACGGTGCGCAGGTTTCCCATCGATTCCCATTAATTTTAAAGACGCAACTGATTTCATAGCACTACAACATACTATGCAGTATGCACAATTTTATCAAATGCCATACGAGCGAACTAGTACAATGCTCTGATTAATCAACTAATCCAAGCCATATTGTTCATTGCTACTGCTAATCTAGTATTAGTTCATCAAAAAAACAACTAAGGAAATTTATTTGCAAAAGGAGCTCGCACTCACTCGCGCTGGGCCACTCCCCTCAAGGTGCAGCATCGTCAATGGCCAGCGAAGTACATCGATCAGAAAGAAAAGCAACATGCAAATTAATTTTTAGAAATTAGAAAAGAGACGCAAATGAATTCACGGCACTACAACATGCTATGCGGGATGCACCAAATTGATCAAATGTCATACTACTGTACTCGTTCAATGTTCAGTGCCAATTCAGTACAAGATCGTCAGAGAAACACCTAAGAAAATCCCTTTGCAAAGGAATCCTCATACACAGCGATGTTAGCTCAAGGACGAATCCGATCAATCGCTACCGAAAGGGAAAAAAACGCCCATGCAAGCAATCTCCGATCAGCAGGATGAACAGAGGCGAACAGGACAGAGAACAGCGACTAACTGCAGTCTACATCGATCTACCTGGTTGCAAGGGATGGGAACACAGAGATGGAGGGTGATCCGCTGTACCGGCGGCTTGGAGTTGCAGGATCGTCGGGCTGGGCCTCGCGCCTCACGGAGCGGCGGCGTCGATTGCCTTGCGCACGATCTGCTCCTCGGCGGCGACGGCATCGCGCATCTTCCGAATGGCCACCAGCGCCGTGTGCACCTCTACGGTGGCAGTGCTCAGGATCTGCTTGGCCTGGTAGAGGTGGTGGACGTAGAGGCGCGGGATGGACGCGCACGGCATCATGGGCCTGGCAGATGGCGGAGCACAGCCTCATGTCTGCCGTCACTGCCTGCTCTCCACGCCAGCCTCGTGTCGTCGCCCTGTTGGATGCCGAGGTCCAGGGTGCAGTCGACGAAGCGGTTGCCGGCGGCGTCATGGTCGTCGGCCACCGTGCTTAGGATGCGTCGGGCGTCCCGGAGTGTCCCGGTGTGCAACGGCGGGAGAGCGTACACGCTAGCGACGACGTCCATGGCTGCACGGATCGTTCCTGGGAGAACCGGCGCATCGGAGAACACCCCGAAGACCAGCTTCGCGGCCGCTGCTAGGATGTCCTCGGGGTCAGCCCGGCGACCTCATCGAGCGTCGCGCGTACGTCGTCGGTGTCCGAGAGGACCATAGCCAGTCGAATGCCGAACTCAGCAAGGTTGTTAGCCACCTCCTCCTCGGACTGAATTATTTTCATTATCCGTGTGTGGATCGGTTTTTACTTTATTTTAATCGTTGCCACCCATTTTCATCATATGATAAGTCTTACATAAGATACGACAGTTAGCGGAGCTAATCTCTCAAGAACTATCCAGATGTATTAAAAATAAGTTTTTTTCTTAACAGTTTGATAATTTAACACATTTGATAGATAGTATCAACTCATAAAAACCGATTATAATAAACAAAGAAGATTTTATAGTCGTGCGAGTTAAAAAAAGATAAGCATAAGACATTATACTTTAATATGTTAATCCATAAGTTTGGTAGAAAGAATTATATGTAAAAAAAATCTTATGAAGTCTTTTAAAACAAAAGTTTTTTTAAAAAAAATTAGTATGGAGGATTAAGTACGAGGTTGTACCTTTTTCTCTTCTTATAACTGTTTTTTTCCTCTGGGTCGATGGTTTTAGAAATTTTTTTCGTGTTTTTAATTCTTATAGAAATTTACATGATATTTCATTTATACGTTTTTCATATTATACGTTTTTATAATCATGAGTTTTAAAGAGGCGGTAGAAGTGGGCCATTTATACATTGACTCTGATATTTTTACAGCGTATACTAACTGTATTACGGTGGCTAATCGGGCTTTCTTTAGCGTGACAGGAATTGACATTTACCTCAAGGGGCGCACGCACAGGTGTAGCTTCTGGAAACGGCGGCGCTGGAAGGGATGAAAAGTTTGTTATAGGCTGGGGTTCACATAGTATTTGTTTCATATCCGGTTTCAAAATGTGACTTTGTAATGCAACTTTCTTAGCTCTTCTCACTTAATTAGTTTGCTTCTTTTACGTGTGCGCTAATATGTACTACTATCTTCTTTTAGAGAATCACGTTGGCGATCCACCGTTTTAAGTCCCGGTTATTCAACGCTGTAAGTAATTGTAATTTAGTAAAATTACAGTACCAGCCAAAGCAAAAATTAAAATTTTCAAATTTATTTAGTTAATTTTGGAGCTATTTCATCGTATAGTAGTGTATTTTTTACCATTAGTGTTTAAACCACTAATAATATAAATATAAAAGTTTTCTGTATAGATTATTTTTTGTTTCTTCCTTTATTTCCCCATGTATCATCGGCAGTACCTCAAATAGTCAGAGTCTACAATTGTATAGTGCAAACATTTGGAATTTATATTGTTAATAAGGAATTTATAATGTAACATATATATTACAGTGGAAGCCAGTGATACGATGGTAGAATTGTAGATGCATTAAGATATTCATCAGGGTTTAAATACCGACATCAACAAATATTAAATATACACAAGTACACTTTTAATATCACTTTAGCGAAGAAAAACATTTATGGCCGGGTTCTATCTTTAGAGCATGTGTTACAAGGGGGCACTTATAGGTGTATACGTTGGTGTGGTACACTTAATAGTAAAATTAGATACATGTTAAAAATTTTGACTAGTTTTCATGAAAAAATATGCCATCATAAATATACACAGTTTCCTACTCGAAATCATGCCTAAAATGTGTTGCTGCATGTCTGTTGACTCAGGAAAACGCTCAAATTAAAACTGCCCAAGGAATCAGGTGTATTACTAGCTACAACATGTACATGCGGTGTAAGATGAACTGAGCCATTGGGTTATGCATCATTAGGTGGAACTAAAACAATCCGGTTGGTTTTTTCTTCGCCAAATCGCCTGACGCTTATGTCATTTTCAACCCAATCATGGATGTTATACATGTCATACATGTGCTCTTTTTTCTATTAGCCTTTGTTTGGCAAGCTGCTGTAAGTTTTTGATAAAATATTTACTACTTGATGTACCAAATTGAATCATGTATTCATTCTAAATAATTTTAAAAAAATGGATAAGAGTAGAGAAGTCTTATATTATGAACCGCATTGTCTAATATTCCAGATTTCAAAAGCAGCGTTGCATTTCAGTTCCTTTGTGCCGCTGAGGCACGTGCGGGCGAGCGGCCTGAGTGGACCTGGTGAGCTAGGCCTCGAGCGTGGCGGTACAGCACCTCCTCCTCCGTCTACTTCCGTGACAGGAGCTCCTGCGCTGCATCCTGCAGTTCCTGCACCTGCTCCGCCACCAAGCTCCACGGTGGCCGACATGAACTCTCCCCATGCCGCGTCTTGCAGCTCCTGTGCCTAGCCGGATGGACACTGCCTGGGGACGGGCGATACAGAAAATCAGTTTGTAAAAACATAATTTAAATCTATTGTTACAATATTAGAACTCCGATTTTACATAAATAGACCTATAGACTTTATTTGTTATACCCATGTATGTTATATGATATTTCGTGATGGTTTGCTAAATACGTAAGTAATTATCTTACTCAAGTTATAATTATCTTGGAGATAGAAGTAGAAGACCATGCTAGTATATTGACATACTTAGCAGGATGATCAGAGTGATAATCGAGTTATATGCCGTGACCCTAGTCAATTGGTTGTAGTCATGCTTCTTAATCTCTACTACTACTTTAGTTGACACTATTGGTTTTCCAAAGTTATCCTAATAAAGACATTTATATCCATCTAGCATTTATTCAACATGTAATATGTGATGTGCCAATAATATGTGTACCAATTACTAGCCAGACATTGGTACACTGGAAACACATCAGGTTTCTAGGCTTTAAAAATAGGGGCATGCACATAATCCCTTTATTGATGAAAACAACAGTATCCACACAATGTGTTTTGTATGTAGGATAAGTTTGATATAAGGATACAAACAAAGTTGCAACGTGAGCAAAGATGACATAGATTTTTATACATGTCGAAGGTGATGTTTTTCACTGTATCAATCTCATAAGTATAAAGTATGGAAATTAAAATTCTAGTCTAATTTGCCACTATGTTGACGTAGAGCTCAGGTTTGGTGGTCGGCAACTAGCTGTCTTCGAACTCCTCTAATGTCGACAAAATAATATTGGATGTGTGGCTTGTATTATCTATCCCTTAAGATTTGTTGCCTATGAATAAGGCTATATGTTTATATTCTCGGGTGTTTTATGTCTCAGTACAATAAGAGAGACAAGTTATTATACAAATCTAAGCAGTACTAGTTGTTCCCACATATGACTCTATCTTTATTTTATAGTTGAGGGTTTTTTCCTTGCCTACTCAAGACTGTATCCACAATTTATGTTTCTTTTCCATATAGAATATAATATATGGACTCCAACGAGGTATGTGTATTCTGTAGGGTATCACATATTTAATACACTGAAACCCAGCACTAGCTCCACATGAACCACATATTTTGTTGAGTGACAAGATTTGGATGCAAGAGAAGAAGATGAAGTATGAGTTCTTGTTGTTGTCAATGGTGATCTTCTCATGGAAAAGGTCGTCCTGGAGTGGCCTAGTAGCCACTTGCAAGAGAGCGAACACACTAGTGATGAGGTCCTTGACGGCACTAACAACACTTGTGGAAGCACTAGCACTAAGATATATAACACACTGACAACAAGCTTCATGGCCACATGGACAATGGTATCATCGAGCAAGTCCCCACATGAAGGCATTTGACTAAACATGTTGGTGTTCAGAACCTTAGCAGTACCAGTTTTCTCATCGAGTAAACTAGCGGTCCTAGAGAGCATGGTGCACTGGTAGGGATGACAACATTACCCATGGATCTAAGGTACCCGGAGCATGAATAGTAAGTTTGGATGGCTTTTACCCTTCATGGATTCTATTGAAAGAGTACCTAAGAAATTTGGAGGGGGTTTGGAGATCAAACTACACCCAAGTATATCCATGGATACTAAAAAGGGTTTGTTGGTTTGACTTGTGGACCTTTTGTTTTAGTATGATTGTGTATGGTTTCATTTATTGTGATCAAACAAGGGTTGAGCTTCAAATTGTGATATGTAGCATGTGATGCTAATGCTTGAATTTGTGTTGTATTGCAATTTGTGAATTGTGATGGTATATGATGGTATGTTTGTCTAATATGAATGTATTTTTTTTCTTTTATATGTATCCACTGGATATCCATGGGTTTTGGCAAGGACCTCTTTTGCCGTGCAAAGTCTTGGGGTTCAGGTTTAAATAGCAATTTTGGATTTTAGGATCGGATTTCAAAGGGTGAAACCTGGAGGTATCTAGCCCATTGCCATCCCTATGCACAGATGCTATGGGTAAAATTGGGTCGAGTATGGTTAGATCATGGTATTTTCGTATCATATCTCATATTTTATTTTGAATTCAGAATCAGATGTGG
The DNA here is from genome assembly GCA_030770085.1 of Oryza coarctata. Lineage (NCBI taxonomy): Eukaryota > Viridiplantae > Streptophyta > Magnoliopsida > Poales > Poaceae > Oryza > Oryza coarctata. The sequence continues at coordinate 15,855,058 of CM061467.1, read as the reverse complement.
ATGGTGCCAAATAATCTATCACTCATCTCGTATCCTAACACATATGTTTTAGATCGGATTCGAAAACAGATATCTATTTGTCTCTAATTTAAATATATTAAACCTAGGAAGGTAAATAGAGTTATAAAGAGAACGAAAAAATATGCTATATGAGCTTATAAAATAGTGATTAATCATATATTTATAAGTGGTCTTATAATAGATTTTGTTATATATTTGATAATATAGACCTTTTTCATATTCTAACTTTAGTGGATTTAGATTCAAATTTGAAAAACATCGGTACCTATTTTTCGCATCTATATTCTTTTCATGAGCCTTTTCATGACCGTTCTAAGGTGTGTGCTGATCTCCTGGAGGTCATCCGCCACCTTCGGTGTGATCAACACCCAGTCTGTCAGTTCATCAGGCTTTGCATGGGCAACAACTCTACGAACAGTGTTGTCTACTTGAAATATTTTTCGTGGAATGTACAGGGGGATCATTCGTAAGCTGCAGAAGAGAAGGCTGCCACTGTGAATGCCACCCCAACTTGTAATAGTGGCTCACTGATAATGTTCTGTTGCTTTTGAAGACGGTGTCACGACGGTGGCAAATAATCCGTTATGTGTTATGGGGTCCACAATATGAGCCATGCGTGCTACTAAGCATTTGTGAGAACCACCGTTCCAACTAGTTGCCGTGGCTCACTAGTGACAAGATCTCATCCGTCTCAAAAGATGGTGCCTCAGCAATGATAAATATTGTTTTATGTGTTGAGGTGGGGTCCACCATGTGTGCACTGCATGTTAAGCAGCCCCGATGATGACTGCTCTTGTGAAATGTTATAGGTGCTATGGCTCACTGATGATGTGTTAAAGATAGCGCCATGATGGTGGTAAATAATCCATTGTACGGTGTGAAGTCTGCGTGCAAGTAATTAAGCCTATGCGATAACCGCCGTTCCAATGGAGTAATAGGAGACGGGCCAATTTATACACTTCCAACGGATCGGGCCAACGACATATACATTTTTTAAGCATGGTGGTACCGTGGCTAATTGGGCTTTCTTGCGTGAGAGGGCATCCATTTAACTCGTGCCCTCTGTCACTGAAACGCCGTGCCCTTCGTGCTTGTGTAGCTTCTCAAAGTGCCTAGGGGCCCACATTGTGTGGCCCATGTGTTGGAACGCCCATAGTAGCTACCACGTCATCCCTCTCGCGTGAGGATTGCATCCAACCTGCGTGAACCCAAGTGGTAGATTCCCAAATGGTTCTTTCTCACTGGTTCGTGGGTCCTCCTATCTGTCATCTTCGATCGATGTTCTTATTAGCAACAAAAGAGTCCAGTTTTCTTAAAAGATTAGTAGCAAAGTAACTTGTACTGATGTTTTGGTTCTATTTCATTTATTCTGGACGTTTTAATTTCACTCCTACAAGAACAACGGATATCTTGTATGGGATGAACATGGTTTTTGCATACTATTACAATCGGATTATTAATTTGAACATACCGGTTAAATCTAGCTAACTCTATATAGCATTAACAAGATGATTAATAACTCACTAGGACACTATTATAGAAAGCAATACATTGTGTTCCTCAAATAATTGATTAAATTAAGAACTGCCTAATCTCCATCCAACAGATTAGTTAGTTTATTGTATCTAAAAAAAGAATTGAATTATTCTGAATTTAGTGCGTAACCCACGCAAAGCATGTCTCCCTAGTGCACACCACATTGACACCTCATCAACTCCTGATTGATGTAGACCTATTGTTTCTATAGGTATATCCGTAAACCCCTCTTATTTGGTGTCATGTATCACTTTTAGAGTCGTTGCTCCTATTTATATACCCTATTATATCCATAAAGCCCTCTTATTTGGCGTGACGTGTGCATGTTGCCTTCTTCCTCTTTGTTATCGACTACTCTCACTACTCATCTCCAGTGCCATCTTAACCATCCCCTTGTTGGCAACTCTATATCCACCACCCTTCTGTTTACGTAGATGTAGTTTTTTCCTAATCACATTATTATATTATATGTATGAATGTATCAAGCTAATCAAATGCCAAAGAGTTGTCGAGATTGATGTATTTATTCATATAAGATCAAAACAAAAAACCATATTGAACAAAAAGATTATAAAAAAAAACAATTTTTTAATAAAAAAATATTTGCAACAATCTCTATAGATAGTCGGTCTAACCGTTTTCCATCAATTCAACCACATTGATACCATCAATCTGTCCATATTGCTACCGGATCGATCATTATCTTGTCATCAATAAACACAACTCAATAAAACTTTTAAAAATAGATTAACTTTAATTTAAAATATTCAAAACCACAGCCACGCATCAAACCATAAGTAAATCGGACTCACCAACGTGCTTAGTCAGCAACCACGTACACTCCAAGCCGGCCCACAACGCTGTCGCTTCCTGCTCAAGCTGCCATCAGCTACTTGGGCATGCCTCCTACCTGATGCTGCATACTAGGCCACCTCCCTCCCAAGCTGAGCCAGCCTACACACATGCATGTCAGTATGCATGAGCCTATACGGATACGTACACATATATGCCGTTCTCTTCTCTCCAATTTCCATCGAATTTTACTCCGAATTTCTCCATAATTATTGTCAGCGCTTGCGCATATAAAGTCCATATAACTTATAAAGTACATTACGGTATTCATCCTATCAGATATTCTTGACCTTGTCTCGTTTTGATCTAAGAACTTCTAATTATAGTCTTAACCAGACTTCAGTGTAGTCACAGTTAACCTTAATTTATAATTAGATAAAACAATCGTTTCTAAATACATATATCGTAATATGATTTATATTAATCAAACACATACTCACACCAACAACATAAATATTTTTAAACTAATTTTTATAAAATAAATTATTTATAAACCTAATTACTTATCATAAAAAATTAACCATAACGATAATTTCAGGATTCACAGACAAATTTCAGTACGAAATCATCAAAAACCCACAAGGAATTTATTGTTCGGTACTTTCTTACACATGGGAGTACTGCTCAGCTCAAGAAGGAGTTGATCCCTTGGAACGATATCTAAGGAAACAAGATGAACAGGCATGTAAAACGAAAAGCTACAACCCAACAGGACCTTCGTTGGTACTTGATGCCAAGTAGTCCTTGCTGAACCCGCATTCAGTGCCTCACAGAGCTGGGGCATAGTGGATGGCCTGGCGCACGAGCAGCTCCTCGAAGTTGATGGCAATGCGCGTCTTCATCAGTGTTCCCAGCGCATCATCGATGACTTTGATGGCCTTGTCCAGGATCTGCTTGGCCTCCGCCATGTGCTCCCTGCGCTGCTCCAGCGACGCGGCCAGGCAGAGGCGGTGGATGCTCTCTGCGGCATCTTTGGCATCCTTGATGGCCTCCTCTAGAAACAGCTTCGCCTGCACTTCCTGCTGGGTAGCAAAATTTTTCCAACCGCACCACCCAGACGACACATGCGGTTGAACGAGGAGTTGTGAGGTACAAGTGAAGAAGGTAAAGCTGGCGTTCTCATGGCAGTCGATGGCAAGCTCCATATCGATAAGGGCATCCTGGAGTGGCCCCACGGCCATCTGCGAGAGCGAGAACACGCTAGAAACGAGGTCCCTAGCGGCGCTGGTGGTGCCCGGGAGCGCCGGCACCCCAGAGAACACGCCGGCGATGAGCTTTGCCATCGCATCAACACTGGCCTCATCGAGCAGGTCCCCGTCTGCAACTGCAAGAGTTTGGGCGAACATATCGGCGACAAGGATCTCAGCATCGTCGGTGCCCTCATCGAGCAGATCGGCAGCCTCGGTGAGCTGGGCGCGGTCAACCTCGAAGTAGTCTATTACGTATTATGGGGTCCGCCACGTGAGCATTGCACTAATGAACCTTGATGATAACCGGTACTCCAAAATTCTTTACGTGCCATGGCTTACAGATATCGTGATCTGTCCACTTCTAAAGATGGTGCCACGATTGGTGGTAAATTGTTATGGTATGCTAGTCATTAAGCCTCTTCATTCACCCACCATTCCAGTTGGCTACCTCGACTCACTGTAACATGCTTTGCTCTCCATCCATTTTCTAAAGAAGGTGCCATGGTAGAGGTAAATAGTCCATTATGTATTATGGGTTCCATCGAGTGAGCACCGAGCGCTAAAAATATTTTATGATAATCACTACTACAAAATGTTTTATGTGCTATCATTCACTGATGTAGTTCCTCCATGCATTTCCAAATATAGTTTCTCTACAGTACTAAAAAGCATACGTTAGAATTAGATGATATATCACGCTTTACTATAGATAAAAATAAATATACGTTAAATATTATAAAAATGATGGATAGATGTATGCTAAAATAGTATAGAAAAATAATGTGAGTATAATGATTTATATGCTTGTATGTTAAACTTATAATACAAGGTAGGTAGTGTGTTATGCTTATACCCGAGAATAATAATTGATAGTGGATTATGGTAGATAAAAATAAATTTCACCTTGTGATTGGAGACATTTTCTCATGACCTGACCTGGGTTACCTTTTACTCAAAAGTAGATAACCTTTTACAAGGAACATTTCATAAAATTGTATAACTTTCTATAGGGAAATTTGATAATATATGACTTTCTATTGCAAACGATATATTTGTGGGCTCCATATTAAAACATGTATCAGAAAAACAAAAAAAAGGAGAAGCGCAACAAAAGGAAAGCACGCCCCACACGTAGCAGAAAAAAATGGAAAACCTAGAAATGGTTGCCGAGCGTGCATGATCAAACAATAGGATTTTTGAAATTGAACATAAGCATATTGATATATGCGCTTTCCGTACCTGGGAGTGAGAGGTTCTGAATGAGAAAATTCGTTGATTTAGCCATCGATGGTTCAATGCAAAGTTCCATTAAGGATACCCACCTCTAACAAAACGGGAACACAGTTCCAAAGCCGGATAGGATGCCCACCTCTAACAAAACGACCGTAGAAATAGCCCATATACCTAGACGGAAACAAGCCCGATAGGTTAAGCCGTCCGACTAGGCAAATGACTTTTGGCCCTCAACAAAAATAAAATTGCAGATCAACAAATCCATAAATACACTCCAAATTGCATCACTTCGTGAACAAATCAACAACAGATCCTCCGCACGCACTTAAATCAAAAGAGATCATCCACACTTAAAAGAAAAGCATCACTAAACCACTCATAAAACATCCAAATCTCGCGTGTCCGAAGGAAAATCGAAATGATTGCTTCCAACTGTGCGATGCTGTCATCTCGAATGCACCATCGTCGGCAAGCCCTCCATTCCATATGTCCCTCCCCGCCAAAACCCTACCAAAACCAGCCGAACCAAAGAGGAAAAAAGGAAGGAAGCGAGCAGGCGATGCGGAGGAGAAGCTGGTGTGCTAGCCTTGTCGAGCTTCTCGAAGTTGTGGGCGTCGAGGGTATCCAACCGTGGACGGCCTCTACTGCTGGATCCGCTGCTCCCGAAGTCCGCGACCGTCGCCATTCGATCCGCCGCTCTCAGGCCCACAGCCACTGAATCTGTTGCTCCAGGGGCCGCCGTCATCAATCCACACTCCCAGTGTGCTGCTTTTAGTTTTTATTTCCATCTCGCGCACGAATCTTAGAGCGAACACGATGGCTGAAAAATCAAAGGTTTCTCCCCTGATTTCATGTCGCAAATAGTATAGCAAATCCGTTTAAAATATATGTTTTTGGTGTATAAAAATGATATATTCAAGTTTTTTTTATAACAATGAGCTTTCATAAAATGAACTTATGTAACCAACTAGCTAATCAAAATTGTATAACCTTCACTCTAAAAAGTCTAAAATAACTTGTTTTCTTGGACTGGAGGGAGTATAGGAAGTTATAAAAAAATTTGTATTGAAAGTTACCAAGAAATTTATATTAAAAGTTTTCAAAAAATTATCCTAGAAAAGTTATTTTTGCATGGGGCACCTGGAATGAAGCCCACGTGTGTCGTCCATAAAAAGTTGTTTGAGCACGCTCACTCCACCCCCACCTCATTCTGAACCATACTAGAGTACTAGTAATAATCAGGCGAACTCAACGGGTGAGGATGCATGGCAGTGCCGGCGATGCACGAATAGAGACTGCATGTGATGCAAGAAATGTACAGGCGCTTTTGTAATTTAGCAATCCCCATATATATTTGGCGACAAATTTGCACGCAATTATAATTCGTCTCGTTAATTTGACCACATCATACGGTTTCAAGCCACGCGCCGATATCGATGGAGCAAACGAATTATAATATGTCATTCGTCAATTTGATGAGAGGCTGCACTTGCAAATTATCCAGTGCCAAAATTTTCAGTTCAACATGATAAAGAATGACAAGAAAATTTCTCCAAAAGAGAGTCTCTCACAAAGCAGCAGTTCCAGCTCAACGACGAACCAAACTGATAAACTCGGACTTATCGCTACTCTGGGATAATTGCAAAACCTGCAGGACGAACACAATTACCGAACTGGACAGAACAGAGACTCCTACTTAGATCCTAATAGCAACGTAGTTAGTACTGATAATTGCTGCCTACATCGATCTACCTACTTGAAGTTGCGATCATGGTTGGCGATCGGAACTTTTCTTTATGGGAATTGGCTATCGGAATTAGGAAGACAGAGATATGGAAAGGTGATGCGCTACACCGGCTGCTTCGCGTAATGGCGTTGCAGGATCATCCGGGCCTAGCGCGTGGAATCTGAGTGCTGCGGCGGCCCATAGATATGTTACCTCATAGAGATAATTAACGCAGAAAGCAATATAAAATAGGGACTGTCTATACACAATAAATAATACTCTCTTTGGATTATTCTTGGGGTTGAAAAGACGATCTTATAAGTTAAAAATATTGAAACAACAAATAATTAATGCAGAATGCAATATAAACCTCATGGAGATATAAAATAATGCATACCAAAATTGTGAGTTATTGGGTGTTTGACTACTGGTTAAAAGGGGTGATTGATAGATTAGAGAAAAATCGTCCACATAACTAATGGATGACGCTCGACGAAAGCAGCAAATCAATGTCGTCAAACATACTACACAACCTACTTCAAACAGAACAAGGACCTTTCCTGTTTGGCATGTGGGTAACAAGAGAATCACCCTACATAACCAACCGGACACCAAAAAAAGAAAATCATAGCCGGGTAATTAAGCTGTACTACAAAGCATAGATATATCCAACTGATCAAGCTCTGCAGCCAGATCATCACCATATATGCCATGGGTTCGTGAATGAAATCAGATCATCACCTGATGCTTATTTGTAATGTAGTCTGAGTCACAACGGACGGAAACATGCAAACCAATTCACAGATTAACAAAAGTTGTAGAAAGCAGAGGCAAGTATTCACAACACTCCAATACCCTTTGTGACAAACCGATCATATGCTTGATTAATCCACTCATCCAGTTAAATCCAAATGTTCAGTACTAGCTAGATCATCGAAATCCACAATCACATTCGATTCAGAATTTCTCGCACAGTGTGTGATTAGCTCTACAGCTAACTAAATTCTGATCAATCGCTATGCTAGAAATTACGAAAAAAAATTGGTCAGAAACAGAGCAGATATTCTTCCTACTAGCTGCTCAGATCGATCGCTAACCTAGAAAATTGAGAAAAAAAACACCCACACGAAACCTACAGAGATGAACAGGACAGAACAGAGCTAGAAGGTAGTTGCTGCCCACATCGTTATACTTCTACCTACTTGCAGTGTGCAATCTGCGAATGATCCGAACATGGAGATGGAGCTGGAAGATGATTTCCCGTTTGGTCCTCACAGAAGAACGCGCTGCCCTCGTGCTAGCTAGGTGATGTACAGAACAGAATCTTTCCTGCTTTGATCTACTTGATACGGAAGGTGATGCGCTGTACCGGCTGCTTGGCGTAATGACGTTGCAGGATCATCGGGTCGTCGTGGAACCTGATCAGTGAGGCCGGCGGCTCATAGATCCGGAGCCTCGTTGATGGCATCCTGCACGATCTCCTCCTCGAGCTTGACGTTGCGGCGCAATTTTCTCAGCGCCTCCAGCGCCTGTACGACCTCATAGATAGCGATCTGCAGGGACTGCTTGGCCTCCTCCATGTGCTCCTCGCGCTGCGGCGACATGGTCACGCAGAGCGGGTGTACACTCTGCGCCACTGCGGCCGCTGAGACGGCGTACTGCAGCCTCAGCTTCGCCTGATTTCCCTGCTCGAAGGCTAGCTTCTGGTAACGTCTCCAGTCCTGCCGCAAGTTTTGTTGAACGGCGAGCTCTGCGGTGAAGCGGGAGAAGCGGTCCGCGGCTTCGGCGTTGTCCTCGATGGCGACCCGGAGATTGAAGCGGGCGTCCTGGAGTAGCCCGACGACCGGCGGCCGGAAAACGTACACGCTGGCGACGAGGTCCCGGGAGGCGCGGATGGCGCCTGGGAGCACCGGCGCCCCGGAGAGCGCCCTGGCGACCATCTTCGCGGCAGCGTCGACGGTTGCCTCGAGGCGGAGCAGGGCCCCGCCCGCGCCTGCTGGCACGAGAGCGAGCAGGGCGGCGTCGAGGATCCCAGCGGCGTCGGTGTCCTCATGGAGCAGCCCGTCTGCATCGGCAAGCGTGTCGAGCGCGACCTCGGCGCACCGCATGACCGCGGCCACCCGAGACTCGATCCCGTCGAGGTCCAGCGCCGCCTTCGACGCCATCCCCATCCAGTCCACCACCGCCTTCCCCGCCGCCATTGACGCCTGTCCCGCCATCTCTCTCTCCCCGTCCCCCGGTGCGTGTGTGCGTGTGTTCGGTTCGGTGTTGGGTTGGGTGATGTGAGAGCTTCTATGGTGGAATCTGGAGCGGACGAGGGATAAATAGAGGGAGAGTACGGACGGTGTGGTCGTGTGGACTTAACGGTGGCTCACTTGGCTTCCTTGCCCGAGAAGATATTGAAGTTTACTGTCTGCATTAGTCACTGACAGTGGGCCACCCTTCCTGTTTTACTGCTATGCACCTGCTCAATTGTACGTGTGTGTGGGGGGGGGGGGGGAGGGGGGTGGGAAGGGGTTGTAAAATGTCCGTTACAGCGTGAGTCGCACGCGGCACGTCTGGTTGGTACGGTATCACCAGCAAACCAAACAATACGGTGGTTCGGTGTTAGGGTCGGATAGTCTGGTGATGACGCCATGACGAGAACGACACACGCCGTTAAATTAGAACATTGCTTTTGTTTTATCCTAAGAAAAAATGGCAAGCATGTGAGTTGTTGGGTGTTGATCTAATGGTTAAAAAGGTTTACTGACTGGTTAGAGAAAAATCATCCACTTGATGATCCCAGTTCATGATGCTAAACGAAGGCAAACCAATCCACGTCGTCAAAACATACGACAGAGTTGAACAAGAAAATCTCTTACTGACATGTAGGCAACAAGAGGATAACCACTTGACACAACAGGAACAACACAAATTTTGAAACCGGAGATATATCCAACTGATCAAGCTCTGCATCCAAAGGCCAGAGCTGAATCCACTTAATTAATGGACACCATATATACCATGATACATTGATAGTACATTCATGCGTACACATGCCATCAATTTGAGAATGAAACCAGATCATCACCTGAGGCTTATTCATATAGTCAGAATCACAATCTGCACATGTCTCTCTCAGAAACATGCAAACCAATTCTCATATTAACAAAAGCTGTAAAAACAAGCATATAAAAGTATTCACAACACTCCCTCCCCGAAAAAAAAATATTGTACGCTTGTTGTAAAAAAAAACTGATCAGATGCTTGATTAATCCACTTGTCCAATCCAATTAGAATCAAATGAACATTACTATCTGCGGAGTTGATCATCAAAATCGACAATGAAATTCAATTCAGAATCTCTCGCACACGGTGTGCTTTAGCTCTATAACTGACTAAACTCTGATCGATCGCTATGCTAGAAATTACGAAAAAATGTTCAGAAACAGAGCTGGGACTCCTCCTACTAGCTGCTCAGATCGATCGCTAACCTAGAAATTGAGTAGAAAAAAGGATCGTGCGAAGCCTGCAGAGACCAACAGGACAGAGCAGAGATAGCAAGTGGCTGATTCCCACATCGATCCACCTACTAGTTACAGTTTGCGATCTGCGGAACGATGCGAAACACGGAGATGGAGGGTGAAGCTCTGCTCTGTACCGGCGTGGAAAGAGGATCCGCCCAGTTGGACATTTGGTCCTCGCAGAAGCTTGCGGGGCCTCATGGATTCATAGCCATAGGGACGTGGGCGTTGCCGATGAGTTGATGGAGGCTCTGGCCCTTAACGCGACGGCGTCGTGCACGATATCCAGCGCCACAAGCGCCTTGTTGGCGTACTTTATGGCCACGAGCAGGTTGATCTCGAGCTTCCTCGTGTGCTCCTTGCGCTCCGGCGACTGGACCAGGCAGTGGGAGCGCACAGGCTCCGCCGCATCCGTGGCCTCCCAGGCGACGACGTTCAACCTCGCGACGGCCTCTGTTGCGAATTTCGTGGCCCGCTCCGTCTGGTTGCTCCACACCAACCACGTCAGGTCACACAGGTCGTCGGCTCGAACATGGAGATACGGGGCGCAGACGAGGAAGTGGGCTTCGACGTTAGCGTTGAGGCCGAAGGCGACGGAGAGATCACTGATGGTGTCATTGAGTAGACCGGTGCGCCCCGGCGCCTGATCGTCGACCTCAAACACGGTGGAGATGAGGTACCCAGCGGTGCGGATGGCCCCTGGGAGCAGCGGCGCCCCGGAGGACACGCTGGCGAAGAGCTTCGCCGCCGAGTCGACGGTGGCATCTGGGATCGGGGACCGGCCTGCGTGCGCTAGGGCGGCCAACACGTCGGCGTCTAGGATCTTGGCAGCGCCGCCGTCCTCGCCGAGGCATCCCCATCCAGTCTATCCCCGCCGCTTGCACCGGCTGCTCCGCCACCGGCACCGCCATCTCTCTGTCTCTGCGCGCGCGTGCGTTTATCTGTGTAGTGTGTGTGAGTCAAGAGAAAGTGGGAGATTCGGGGAGCCTCACGTATGACTCCGGAACATTTATAGCTTACCAATGAGATGGGTCGATGAGATATTTTTACAAGGCATAGTACGCCGTATAATTGGGTTTTCTTGCGCGAGGCCAGAGTGCACATATCCATCCATCTATCCAGTGCCAAAATTTTCACTACAACATGATAAAAGAGTCAGCGATTCAATTTCTCCAAAAAAAAAAAGGTCTCTCGCAAACAGCGTACGTTTTCAGCTCAACGACGAACCAAACCCACAAACTCGGACCTATCGCTAATCTCGGATAATTGCAAAACCTGCAGGATGAACACAATTACCGAACTGGAGACAGAACAGAGATTGCTACTTTCATATCCTAATAGCTAGGTAGCAAGAACTAGTAATTGCTGTCTACATCGATCTACCTACTTGAAGTTGCGATCATGGTTGGCGATCGGAATTAGAAAGACGGAGATAAAGAAAGGTGATGCGCTACACCGGCTGCTTTGTGTAATGGCGTTGCAGGATCATCCGGTAGCTCACGAAGCCGAAGCCTCCTCGACGGCCCACCAGACCATCTGCTCGTGCGTTGCGGCTCATTTCGCGCAGCGCCGCCGCCAGCGCCTCGTCGAGCTCATCGATTACAAAAGCTGCACATATCTCGCGCAGAAACACGCGAACCAATTCTCAGATTAACAAAACCTGTAGAAAGCAGAGACGGGTGTTCACAAAACTCCAGTACGCTTTGCAGCAAACTAGTCAGATGCTCCATTAATCCACTAATCCAATTAAGGCCAAATGGTCAGTACTAGCTAGATCATCAAAAATCTACAATCAAATTCATTTCAGAATCTCTAGCACAGAGGGTGCTTAGCTCTACGACTGACTAAACTATGATCGATCGCTATGCTAGACATTACCAAAAAAAAAAGGGTTCACAAACAGAGCAGAAACTCTTCCTGCTAGCTGCCCAAAAACGATCGCTAACATAGAAATTGAAGAGAAAAAATTCCCACCCGAAACCTGATGGGATGAACAGGACAGAACAGAACTAGAAAGTAGTTGATGCACACATCGATCTACCTACTTACAGTTTGCGATCTACGAACGACGATGCGAGCGAAACACGAAGATGGAGGGGGAAGCTCAGTTCTGTACCGGCGAGGAAAGAGGATCGCCCATTTGGTTGGTCCTCGCAGAAGCTTGGGGAAGGGTGCCTCATGGATTCATGGCCATAGGGACGTTGCCGTTGCCGATGACTTGACGGAGGGTCTGGTCCATCAACGCGAGGGTGTCGCGCACGTTATCCAGCGCCATAATCGCCTTGATGACGTATTTGATGGCCATGATCAGGGTCATCTCGAGCTCCCTCATGCGCTCCTTGCGCTCCAGCGACTGGACCAGGCAGTGGGATCGGAGAAGCTCCGCCGCATACATGGCCTCAAAGGAGACGACGTGCATCCTCGCCTTCGCCTCAGTTGCGAATTTCGTGGCCCGTGCCGTTTGTTGGGACCGCGCCAACCGGTCGCCTGGTTGAACATTGGAGTAGACAACGTTGAAGTAGGGGCCCCCGAAGCCGAAGGCGATTTCGAGATCGATGAGGGCGACAGTGAGTAGCCCGCGAAGCTCTGGCGCCTGATGGTCGAACTCGAACACGGACGAGATGAGGTTCCCGGCGGCGAGGATGGCCCCTGGGAGCAGCGGCGCGCCGGAGGACACTCTGGTGAAAAGCTTCGCGGCCGCGTCAACGGTGACGTCAGGGAGCGCGGCCTGGCCTGCGGGCGCAAGGGCAGCCAACATGTCGGCGTCGAGGATCTCGGCGGCGTCGATATCCTCGCCGAGCAGCCTGCGGGCCACGTCGAGCGTCCCGCGTATCTCCTCGAGGTGGGTCGTCACAGTTGCTACCATAGCGCCGACGTCCTGAATCTGTTCCGCCATCATCTGCGCGTACCAGTCTATCCCCGCCGCCTGCACCGGTAGCTCCGGCCGCTGCTGCTCCGCCATCTCTCTCTCTCTCTTCGCGCGCGTGTGCGCCTGTGTAGAGTGGAAAATATTCCGGTGGGTGAGACGGTGGAGACCGGCCCATTTATATCAAAGGGAATTGATTGCAAAACTTAAAAATAAAATTTAACAAATTTCTCTAATTATAAAAATTAAAAAACAGAATAGTAACATAATATTATTTTATCATTAAATAGATTGAAGCTGTAAATCTGTAATTTACAAATAAACCTAACTATAATCTCAAGATATTAATGAAACAAAATTAGTAGACATAAGATTGGTGGAAATTAATTAAACTCTAATTAATTAATAATACGATATCCGAAAATAATTTATCAACAAAACTTTTTAGAAGTAGAAAAACACTCTCGCTAGATTTTACATCAAAGAAACCAACTAAAATCTTAGAAAAAAATAAATCAAAAGTAAGCCGCACTAATTTTTCATAAATTTTATCTTTTTTATTATTAAGATTGTGCTTACAACATATTTCTTTAAATCATCTAAAAGATTTCCACGAAATTTCAAAAATTCTAGATTAGAACTCTAATATATTATCTAATTCATCTATTTATTAAAATTACACAATCATCTCTCTAAAATTCTCTCTAAATATGCTTAAATATCTTAACAATGTGCTAGTGTAACCCTAATACTTCATTTCTTTTTATAGCTTTAATTGATTGGAAAACCGACCTTAAATTTCTTGAGATTTCATAGCCACTACTTAATCTATTCTCGACCACTGAATTTAAAATCAACATCTCTAGATGAGCCATGTCATCAAATACATAGAGGTTATAAAAATCATCACGATTCCATACATAATCCCACTCGTACCTAGCTGATCACATTATTGGTGCCATGAGGCGGCATGTGTCGGGAGACCGATCCCGTGTGCGCGCTCACGACTACAATGATATATAATAATAATAAAATACTTTTTAGATTCTCAGTATACACAGCACTTAATTTTAATATAAATTAATTATATAATACTCATTTTAATATAGATTTTACTTTTACATGGTATGCTGTCTATTTGGGCTTTATTGCGCGAGACGACATTGAGATATATTACAGTAGCTAACTGGCCTTTCTTGTGATGTACGGCATCGAGTTTACCGGGCAACCTATTAGGTCAAACTTTCTTCGAATTTCAAATAATTTCGTTCATCAAATTTTGGAAATTTCGGTGCCTCCGGATATATTTGTGTATACCGAAATAGCAACCTTGTTAGGACTTCCTATATTATCGAATAGAAGAATGTGTTGTGTTAATGCACTCAGGTTCCTTTGTCTGTGAAAAACTAGTTACGTCCAAAGCTGCAACTTTCATCGCTGTATTACTGAGGAAAAATGTTGAAGTGCGAAGCTAAATTTGTGTAGTGCAATGCTAATGCCCACAGAACACTAGCCTATGTATATATATAGACCTGACTTTCTTATATATGTTTAGGGTCTTAGTCACTGTACATATTCTACACGGTATCAAAGCAAGTCTAGACATGCTCGGTGTGCTAGCTTCTTTCTCCAGTGAGCCGACTCTTTCCTCCTCATCATCGACGTCTTCTTTCCATCGCCGACCCTCTTCCCGGTACTCTCCTCGCTCTCTCGCCTCTATTTCTTCTTCTCCCCGTCTCTCCCGCAGTCACCTTCTTTTCTCCGTCCCACCTCCGCGCGACCAGGCGACGGTCTCGATCCACCTCCTCGTCTCGTCTCGCACCCGTCTCCGCTCTTCTTCTTGCTTCGTGCATCTCTCCTTCTCTGACGCCGGCGCACCTTCGCGCTCGTCGTCTTCATCGGCTAAAATCGTCCGCCCTCTCATCGGCTGGAACCCTCCCTCGGTTCTCGCCTTTTTCGACACGCTCAACGGCTCTCGGACGCGAACCTTCTCCCCTCACGTCCGAGCCAGTCCAACGTGTCCACGAACACGAATCCCTGCCTCCCAGACGCGAACATATTCTCTTCGCGTCTGGCCACTCCCTGCCTTTTTCGCGTCTGTCCCACTCCTTGGCCTCCACGAGTCCACGGACGTAAACCTTCTCTTCACGGATGTGAATCTTCGCACGTCCGTGACCCAACTACTTTCTGACCCACCCACTCTGTCACCATATTTTCCTCACCTACTCCGCTGCCTACTCCCTATCGGCCAACCACTCCTCATCGGCTGGCCGGCTCACTTCCCATCGGCTTCTCACACCCTATCGGTTGATCCATCTCTATCGGACCGATCGGAATACTCGGCCCACCCGACCTCATCAGCTTAGGTCGATTTAATTCCTCCTTTTCCTCTTGTCTACAATCACCGACTCAGAGCCGATGACGCCCCCACCCGATCAGTTCTCCCCATTACTCCCGCACCCCCATCGGCTCCAGGTCTCTCCACCTCTCACATGGTCACCTGCTCCCAGACCGGGTCTTTTCGCCCTACTCAGCGCTACGGTCTGTTCGCCGTCCATAGCTCTATCTCGCCCATCCCGGCGACTCCTCGCTCAGCCCTAGCCGACCCTCAGTGGCGCGTAATCATGGCCGACGTGTACAAGGCCCTAATGGACAACAAG
Organism: Oryza coarctata; assembly: GCA_030770085.1. Classification (NCBI taxonomy): domain Eukaryota; kingdom Viridiplantae; phylum Streptophyta; class Magnoliopsida; order Poales; family Poaceae; genus Oryza; species Oryza coarctata. Next base: position 15,839,468 of record CM061467.1, on the reverse strand, counting down.
ACCTAGCACCTCGTTTCCCGACCTCCCGGTGCCAACATTGTGACCGGTAAGTGGATTTTCAAACACAAATTCCACGCCGACGGCTCCCTTGCCCGTCACAAGACTCGCTGGGTAGTCCGGGGTTTCTCCCAACGACCCGGTGTCGACTACGACGAGACCTTCAGTCCCGTTATCAAACCCACCACAATCCGAGTCGTCCTCACCTTGGCTGCCTCTCACTACTGGCCGATCCATCAACTAGACATGAAGAACGCCTTTCTTCACGGCCATATGACGGAAACAGTCTACTGCTAGCAGCCCCCAGGCTTCATCGACCCTTCTCATTCCGACGACGTCTGTCTCCTTCAACGCTCTCTATACGGCCTCAAACAAGCCCCTCGTGCCTAGTACCAGCGCTTTGCTGCCTATCTTCGGTACATCGGCTTCATGGCCTCTGCGTCTAATAGTTCCCTGTTCACTTTCCATATCGGGTCTGCCACTGCCTATCTACTTCTCTATGTCGATGACATTGTCCTCACAGCGTCTTTGATATCTCTCCTCGACCAGATCATGCCTGACTCTACTCTGAGTTCGCCATGACCGATCTTGGTCCTCTTCACCATTTACTTGGCATTTCCGTAACCCGTTCCACCCACATGCTCTTTCTTTCCCAACGTCAGTACGCCATTAATCTCCTCCAGCGTGTGGACATGGCCGACTGTCACTCCACGGTCACCCCGGTCGATACTCGAGCCAAACTCTCCGCTATCGATAGCGCCCTCGTTGCCGATCCCTCTCACTATCGGAGTCTTGCCAGGGCTCTCCAATACCTCACACTCACCCGACCCGACCTCACGTACGCTGTCTAGCAAGTGTGCCTTTTCATGCACGCTCCGCGCGAACCTCACCACGCGCTGCTCAATCGCATCCTACGCTACGTGAAAGGCACCCTCTCCAGTGGGCTGCATCTCAGCTCCAGTCTCATCGACTCCCTCACTGCGTACTCCGATGCGGACTGGGTAGACTGCCCCGACTCTCGACGCTCTACGTCCGGCTACTGCGTTTACCTCGGTGACACTCTCGTATCCTGGTCCTCAAAACGCCAGACTACAGTGTCCCGGTCCAGCGCTGAAGCCGAGTACCGCGCCATCGCCCACGTCGTCGCCGAGTGCTACTGACTTCGCTAGCTTCTCCAGGAGCTCCGTGCACCCTCTCCACCGCGACCGTCGTCTACTGCGATAATGTTAGTGTCGTCTACATGACCGCCAACCCGGTCTATCACTGACGCATCAAACACATCGAGATCAATATCCATTTTGTCCGTGACAAGGTCGCATTAGGATAGGTTCGGGTGCTCTATGTACTATCGGCACATCAGTTTGCTGATATAATGACCAAAGGCCTGCCCACGTCTCTGTTCACCAGTTTTCGGTCCAGTCTCTGCGTCCATTCCACTCCCGTTACGACTATGGGGGTGTTAGACAAACCACTGACTTAGACTGTATATATATAGATTCGACTCCCCTTGTATACGCTTGGGTCTTAGTCCTATACACATTCTACACCCAATCATGCAACTGGAATAGTTCCCTGTAGAATATAGATTGGAATAAACTGAAGGGGAAGAAATACCAATTTAGGCATCTAGCTGCAAATGTAGCTGCAATTTAGACAACTAATCCAGCATACTACTAAGCAAGAAGCCAAGGATAACTCAAACAATCACACTCTGCATATATCTCTCGTGGAAACATCCAAACCAATTCTCAGAGTAACAAATGCTGTAGAATGCAGAGACAAGTATTCACAACACTGCAGTACTACGTTTTGCAGCAAAACCGTTCAGATGCTTGATTAATCCACTAATCCAATTAAAGCCAAATGGTCAGTACTAGCTAGATCGTCAAAATCCACAATCGAATTCAATTCAGAATCTCTCGCACAATTGACTATGCTCTGATCGTTTTCTACGCTAGAAATAACGAAAAAAAGTTCAGAAACAGAGCAGAGACTTTTCCTACTAGCTGCTCAGATAGATTCGCTAACCTAGAAATTGAGGAGAAAAAACGCCTACGCGAAACCTGCGTAGAGATGAAGAACAGAATAGAGCTAGCAAGTAGTTGATGCCCATCGATCTACCTACTTACAGTTTACGCTCCGCAAACGATACGAACACGGAGATGGAGGGCGAAGCTCTGCTCTGTACCGGCGTGGAGAGAGGATCGCCCATTTGGTCCTTGAGGTTCCTCATGGATTAACAGCGATAGGGATGTCGATGTTGCTGATGACTTGTTGGAGGGTCTGGTCCATCAACACGACCGCTTGGCCCACGACATCCAGCGACACAAGCGCCTTGTTGACGTATTTGATGGCCATGCGCAGGTTCATCTCGAGCTCCCTCATGTGGTCCTTGCGCTCCGGTGACTGGACCAGACAGTGGGAGCGGACAAGCTCCGTCGCATCCATGGCCTCCCAGGCGGGTACGTTCAGCATCGTCACCGTCGAACTTGCGAATTTCTTGGCCCGACCTGTTGCTTGGGTCCACGTCATCCACGTCGGGTCGCCCTGTTGAAGATGAAGGTCCACGAAGAGGGATTCGGCGTCAGCGTGGGGGCCCCCGATGCCGAAGGCGACCTCGAGGTCTCTGATGGCGATCTGGAGTAGCCCGGGGGGCCCCGGCGCCTGATCTTCGAGCTCGAACACGGCGGAGATGAGGTACCCGGCGTCGCGGATGGCCCCTGGGACCAGCGGCGACCCGGAGGACACGGTGGCGAAGAGCCTCGCCGCCGCGTCGACGGTGGCGTCGGGGAGTGGGGCCTGGCCTGCGGGCGCAAGGGTGGCCAGCATGTTGGCGTCGAGGATCTCGGCGGCGTCGATGTCCTCGCCGAGCAGCCTGGCGGCCACGCCGAGCGCCCCGCGTATGGCCTCGAGGTAGGTCGTAACCGTTGCGACTACAGCGCCGACGTTCTGAATGCCTCCTGCAATCATCTGCGACGTCCCAAACCAGTCTATCTCCGCCGCCTGCACCGGCAGCTCCGGCACCGGCACCACCATCTCTGACCTCTCTCAATCTGCGCGCTCGCGTGCGTCTGTCTGGTACTCTCTAGTGTGGGAGAGGGTGAGGGATTTCGGGTGAGACGTAATAGCCGTAAGAGACGACCCATTTATACCTTGCCAATGGGATGGCGTCGATGAGATATTTTTGGGCCCATCTATACACTTGGAAAGCATGGGCTGACGAGATATTTTTGGCCTTGCTTGCTATGTAAGGTAACCCAGCAAGGACGATAAGCCCACTTCCCAATCAGGCCCAATACCCACGCGGCGGCGGTACCGTCTTCCTTCTCCCTCCCTCCGCCGTATCTCGCCGCCGCGAGCGAGGCCTATCTAAAACCCTCCTCTCCTCTCCCGCCGCGCCCGAGAGGCCGCGAGAGGAAGCCTGCGCCGCCAAACCGATTCCGCGATGGGGAAGAGCGGCAAGAAGAAGAACAAGGTGATCCTCCCGCCGCAGCTGCCGCTGGAGGTGGACGACGACAAGGTCGTGGTCTCCGACGAGGACGTCGAGTTCGTCAGGGGAAACGAGGGCCACGCCCGAGCGCTCGCCAGGCTCGACAGGAAGTCCTTAGACAACTACGTCACCAGGGTCGCCAACCGCGACGAGGACGAGGTCGAGCGCCTCTATGAGGAGTGCGAGCACAGGAGGAAGGCGGCTGAGGCCCTCAAGTCGAGGAAGAAGCAGGAGGAAGACTTTGAGTTGGAGGTCGACCGCGTCGACGCGCTCCCCGTCAGGACGCTGCAGGGGAGCTCGTCTACAATAACCGTACGTTCACCCAACATCCCATGACGCTGTGCGCCTCCGCCGCTCCAGTTTTGTCTGCTGTTGTTTTGCTGCAGCATCAGTACTAATTGATTGAATTATTAGTCTAATGGTCCTTATTCCAATGTAAGAATCGTGGTAATATGCATTGCTTTCTGGAGATACATAGCTCAGGTTTCTTTTTCTGTGGCAAAGTCTTCACTTCCAATGCTACTACTCTCATTGTGGTACAACTGAGGAGAAAATGTTGAACTGCGAAGCGAAATTTGTCTATGCAATGCCAATGCCTAATCACAAAAACGATTGCAATTGGAATGGTGTCCTGTAGAATTTAGATTATTTGAATAAATAAACTATAAACGTGGAAGAAATAACGATCTAGCTGCAAATGTAGTTGCCATGTGAAAGGGTACTAAACAAATTCACTCAGTACATTGAGTCTGGCCTTTTTGGCTTTGCCATTAGAAAATTACACATTCTAATGTACCAGGTTGATTGAATTGGATATGGGAGCTCAGCTGGCACGTACATAGAATCCAGCATTCTTTTTCTACGAAATAGCTAAATTGTTTCACTTATGTATGTATAGACACTATTCCATTTTATTTTATATGATTAATAAATATTAGTTTGCATAGAACTGGCTTTAATGATCTTTGCTTCCTACAATAATTATCAGCTCACTATAGCTGAAATACCGTGGCCAAACATTGTTCAATGAGAGACAGAGAAAGCACAAATGGGTGTCTGTGTATGTCAATTTCGATTATCACACAAGAAGCTATTTGCAACAGTTTCTATATGTAGTTAATGATGCCATTTGAAGCTTAAAGATTGGTTTTGTATCTGCCTATGCTACTTGGTGCTATTCTACTCGCATAACATATTTGTATTGCCATGCAGCTAAGAAAGCAAGATTTGATGACAGTTCTAGTGGTGTTGAATTTAAATCTGAAGACAAAGGAGCAGATGCCAAACAACTATTCAAAAGGAAGAACGGTTGGCAAAATCCAAAAGTAAAAAGAGAGACAGTAAATTGCACAATGTGCAAGCTCAAACTGAAGCTCCAAATGGAAATTTTCAGTCAATAGTGCTGGTATTACCTGTGCCTCTTTTTTCATCACAGAGAAACCCATTTTTCAATAAGCCTTTTGCTTATGATACATAATGTTAGCGCATGTTCAGAAGACATCTGTGTCGAACTCCTTGCTTCGGTGTTTGGAAAAACCATACGCACTGTACTATATGATAGCACAAAATATAAATGATATGGCCTTGTTTGATTGCCACTTTGTCAGTATAGAAGTATCCTATGCATCATCATTGATCAACATATAGCCAGATATATAATTTGTCTGTATCATACATGAATTAGTTCAATGCTCTGTGGCTTATTTCGTTTTTGACATGAAAAGATAAGATTATTTGCGAAAACATTAGGCAAAATGGTATGGAACTGTGAATAAAGACGTCATAGTATATATGAGTTCTGGGTATTAATCATACTTCCTATTTGTTTGTACCCGGAAGCAGTGCAATCAAATAACCAGAGAAAAAAAACATGTTTGTAAAATATCATGGTCAATTCCTAAACAAATGCTGGGCCCACTATTTTAACCCTTTAATATCTTAAAATCACAATGTTACTACTTGTTATTTAATGTTTTCTTTCACATATTATTTTTGTACCATATGCTCTAACTGACAGGAAGAGGTGAAGGAGGAACTTTGAGCTGAAGAATTATTTGAGAAAAAGAAGGCTCAGCTGGCTGAAATAGGGATGCCTATGCTTGAAGATCCTGAGTCGAACATTAGATCTCTGAATGATATGTTAAACATATGCAATGACAAAGACCAGAAGGTTGTTAAACTTGGTTTGATGTGCTTGCTTGCTGTGTCCAGGGATATTATTCCTAGGTATGTGATGATTGATTTTCATTTTGATTTTTGATAACATGTCAAGGTGTCTTTCCCATTGTGCCTCATTCTCCGTTTTCTGCAGTTACCGGATTAGGCAGCTGACAGAAAAAGAACTTACAGTAGAGGTTTCAAAAGTACACACTTCTTTGCTCCTACAAGGTTTTATTTTGCATCCTTGCTTTATAATTAGTAACAGTATCGTTTATTCTGTAATTCCTAGATATAAATTATGTTTGAATGTTTGAATGTGCAGAAGTGTAGTATACACCTCAATTCTATAAGATGGGTTAGGTCTATATATATATAAGTCCAGTGGTCTAACATCCCCATAGTCGTAGCGAGAGGGGAACGGACGTAGAGACTGGAGCGAAAACTGGTTAACAAAGACGTGGGTAGGCCTTTGCTCATAATGTTGGCGAACTGGTACGTTGATGGTATATGAAGCACCCGAATTTGTCCTAGCACGACCACGTACGAAGTGAATATTAATTTCTATATGCTTCGTGCGTCAATGATAAACCGGGTTGGCGGTCAAATAGACAGAGTTAACGTTGTCGCAGTAGACGACGGTCGTAGAAGTGATAGGTGTACGAAGCTCTTGTAGAAGCTAGCGAAGCCAGCAACACTCGGCGACGACATGGGCAACAGCGCGATACTCAGCTTCAGCGCTGGACCGAGCCACTGTAGTCTGGTGTTTGGAGGACCAAGAGACTAGAGTGTCGCCGAGGAAGACGTAGCCGGAGGTGGAGCGTCGGGAGTCAGGGCAACCTGCCCAGTCCGTGTCAGAATACACGGTGAGAGAGTCGATGGGGCCGGAGCTGAGATGTAGGCCGATGGATAGTGTGTCTTTTACGTAGCGAAGGATACGTTTGAGCAGCGCAAGGTGAGTTTCGTGCAGAGCATGCATAAAGAGGCACACTTGCTGGACGGCATAGGTGAGATCGGACCGTGTGAGTGTGAGGTATTGGAGGGCACTAGTAAGACTCTGGTACTAGGAGGGGTCGGCGATGAGAGAGCCATCGGTGGCGGAGAGCTTGGCGCGAGTGTCGACGGGAGTGGCGGTGGAGTGACATTCGGCCATGCCCACACGTTGGAGAAGATTGATGGCATACTGGCGTTGGGAGAGAAACAACCCGTGAAGAGAGCGTGTGACAGAGATGCCAAGGAAGTGATGGAGAGAACTTAGATCGGTTATGGCAAATTTTGAGTGAAGTCAGGCCATGATGTGTTGTAGGGTAGTCGTTGAGGACGCCGTAAGAACGATGTCGTCGACGTAGAGGAGAAGGTAGGCGGCGGTGTTTCCGGTGTGAAGGACAAAGAGGGACGTATCGGAGACGGAGGTCATAAAGCCGATGTGCTGAAGATAGGCAGCAAAGCGCTGGTACCAAGCCCGAGGGGCCTGTTTGAGACCACAGAGAGAGCGCTGAAGAAGGCAGACGTCGTTGGGATGAGATGGGTTGACGAAGCCTAAAGGTTGCTTGCAGTAGACCGTTTTCGTTAGATGGCCGTGAAGAAAGACATTCTTCACGTCGAGCTAATGGATCGGCTAAGAACGCGAGGCACTGAGAGAGAGAACAACCCGAATGGTAGCGGGTTGACAACGGAACTGAAGGTCTCATCGTAGTCAACGCTAGGACGTTGGGAGAAACCATGAACTATCCAGCGTGCCTTGTAACAAGCAAGCGATCCATCGGAGTGGAACTTGTGTTTAAATATCCACTTACCGGTCACAACGTTGACACCGGAAGGACGAGGGACGAGGCGCCAGATCTCGTTATCCATAAGTGCCTTGTACTCATTGGCTATAGCCGCGCGCCATTGAGGATAAGCCAAGGCTGAACGATGAGTCACCGGGATGGGTAAAATGGTACAATGGATTGCGGAAAGCCTGTAGCGCTTGGTAGGGCGGAATGATCCGGTTTGTGATTGGGTGATCATATGAGAGGAGGAGGAGGCAGTAGAGTTCGCATGAGCCGATGGTAGCGTCAGTGGTAGGGTAGGGACGGAAGGGGGATGGTGGTATCGGATCGGGATCGGTGACTGTATGTTCGGGGAAAGGGCTGAACGAGGTCAGCCTGAGCCGATGGAGGGTGAGGGGTTGATAGGGGTTGGTGAGCCGATGGAGGTTGATGAGCCGATATGTGTTGGTGAACCGATGGAGGTTGAGTAGCCGATGGAGTTGGTGTGGTCGATGTGGGTGAGACAGTATCAGCCTGAGCCGATAGAGGTTGGGGAGCCGATGAGGGTGGTGGGGTCGATGAAGGTCCGATGTAAGTGGCATCGGAGTGGAGAGGAGTGGGATAGTCGTGTAAGAAGTCCTTAGGAGCGGCCGATGGGGAGTGCGGATGTGAAATCGGTGGAGGGTGTCGGGATGGTATGGTGTTGGTTAGAAGGAAGTCGAGATCGCCAGATGAGGGGCCGGAATGAAATAAACCGAAGGGGAAGCAGGACTCGTTAAAGACAACATGGCGGGAGACGATGATCCGGCGGGTGGAGAAATCAAGACATCGGTATCTCTTGTGGGATGAGGGATAGATAAGGAAAATGCAGGTGGTGGAAACGGAGTGCAAGTTTGTGAGGGGCGGTGGCGATGAGGTTGGGATAGCATAGACACCTAAAGACGCATAGGTGAGAGTAGTCGGGTGTTTTGTGGTACAAAAGGGTGTAGGGATGTTGTGGCGAACAGAAGAGCAAGAGCGTCGATTGAGGAGGTAGGTCGTGGTGGTTATTGCTTCAGCCCAGTAGGGTGCGGGTAGATGGGCATGAAGAAGCATAGTACGACTGATGTTGTTGAGTGTTCGAAGAAGGCGTTCGGCCTTACTGTTTTGGGGAGAGGTGTAGGGATAGAAGAGGTAGAGATGGGTGCCACGGGAGGTGAGAAAAGCTTGGATAATACGGTTGACAAACTCCGTACCGTTATCGGCCTACATGGCTTGAATGGAGATGTTGAATTGGGTGGATACGTAATTGGTGAAATTGATGAGGTGAGAGGCAACCTCGGACCTGCTTGTTAGAGGAAAAGTCCAGCAATAGTGTGTATAATCATCGAGTATTGAAAGATAGTACTGATAACCGGACACACTCTTAACTGGAGAAGTCCACACATCATAGTGAATTAATTCAAAAGGTCGAGAAGTACAAAACATAGAGGGGAAGAGGCAACCGCACGTGTTTGCCAAGTTGACAAGAGTGGCAGGCAGTGGAGCTGTTGTGGTTGCACGTTATGGAGGCACTATGACGGAGGTTGGCGACAACGTCGGGGCTAGGGTGACCAAGGTGAAGATGCCATAAGTTGTGGAGATAGCGAGACTGGTGTGGTGAGTGGACGGCGCAGTGGAGATGGTGTAGAGGTCACCGTCACTATTGCATCGAAACATCTCGCGCCAGGTCGGAATATCCTTCATAGAGAAATCAGAAGCGTCAAATTCAATTGAGCAGTTGTTATCTCTGGTGAATTGATAGACAGAGAATAGGTTGTGGATGAGGGAGGGGACGATGAGGACATTGCGAAGTGGAAAATTGGCGGTGGGTGTAGATAGGAGGGAGTCACCATGGCATTTGATAGGGAGAGAATGCCCATTGCCAATAGTGACGAAAGGGGAGGAGGAGGGATGGCGAGAGAGTAGTATACCGTCCGATGACGCCATATGGGATGACGGACCAGAGTCCAGCACCCAACGGTGCTGGGGTTGGAGCGTCATCTGATTGAGGGCAGCGACGAGGCCAGCCTGGTTCCACGAAAGAACCGACTAGGTGGGTAGTGACAGTAGGATCAGCTTAGGCGGTTGGATGGGAGCCGATGCCAGGTGGGCCTGAGGATGAGCACCGAGGACCTCTGGCTGCCAGCCGATAGGACTGCGTAGCTAGGGTTATGGTGCCTAGGGGTTATAGCAAAGCCACGGACCCATGGGACTAGCAGACGGGAAAGGGTTTAGAAGCAGGGCGCGGTTGCATTAGATCGTTCCAGCTCTTTCCCTTGCCTTTGCCGTTTCCATCGGCGCGGGTTTTGTTGCCATGGCTACCAGAGTTGCGAGAGGTGGTAGTAGCACACGGTGGTCGGTAGCCGATGGGATTGAAGCAGCCATGATCGGCTGCGGCGAGAAGAGCGGTATGTGCCACAGTCTTCTCGTCATTGGCCAGGCGAAGTTCTTTGAGAACTAGCATGTCGTGGGCTCGGGCGAACGTGAAAGAGGTGTGGAGTTGGCGATATCATCAGCGGTGTTTGAGAAGCGAGGGTTAAGTCCTCGCAGAAGGGCAAGGACGAGTTGTGAGTCGGCTACAGGGTGACCGACATCACGGAAGGAGGCGGCCTTGACGTTTAGGCGTTGGTAGTATGAGGAGACAGATGAGTCTCCCTGTACCATGAAGTGGAATTTATTAAGGAGAAAGATGGTGCGTGGCTATTTGTTGGCGTGGAAGATCTGCTCAATGGCCACCTAGAGATCCCGGGCGGTGGGGTCGGTGTCATCCATTGCAAGGTCGAGGACGGAGTTATTGACCGAGCCAAGCAGCCAGCTACGTACGCAGCACTCGGCAATGTCCCACTAGGGATCATCAAGTCAAGATGGAGCGGAGCCATCGATGTGGGAGTGAAGGCCAAACTTTTCACATAAAGATTTAAAGAAGAATACCCACTTGGAATAGTTGGCATTGAGGTCAAGGGAGATGAGAACGTGAGATTTCACGTTGACAGCGGCGTAAGGTGGTGAGAACATCGGCGAAGTGGTGCCCGAGTTATGGTTAGGAGCGCCAATGGCCAGAAGGGATCCGACTACTAGAAGAGTACCGGAACTAAGAGCCGATTGGGTGGTCATGACGAGAGTAGCGGGGCGTGATAAGTCGATGAGGGTAGTGAGCCGATGAGGAGAGTCGGATGTCTGATAAAAATGGATAGCCGATGGGAGTAGGTGGCGGAGTAGTTGAGCGAGAAATGGGTGGCAGAATAGGTAGGTCACGAGTGTGAGAGAGTAGGTGGGTCATGGGTGTGAGAGAGTTCGCGTCCGTGAAGGGAGGTTTCACGTCCGTGGACCTGTGGACGCAGCGGAGTGGGGCGGACGTGAAAAATCGAGAAGTCGTGGACGCGAAGAAAGGAGGTTCACGTCCGGAAAATAGAAATTCGTGTCCGCGGACATGTGGACACGGTGGAGTGGCTCGGACGCGAGTGGAGAAGTTTCGTGTCCGGGAGTAGGTGACCGTATCGAAAAAGCGGGAACCGAGAGAGAGTTCCAGCCGATGAAGGGTGGACGGGTCCAGCCGATTGAGATGGCGAACGCAGAGGTGCACCGGCGTCGAAAGAGGGAAAGGTACGCCGAAGCAAAGAAAAAGCTAAGGCGGGTCTGAACGAGGTGGAGGCCGTCTCCTTGTCACGTGGTGGAAAGGGGCGAGAAGGCGGTGGAGGAGGAGAGGGCCGTCTGCGGAGGAGACGGGGAGAATGAGAGCCGAGACGAGAAGGCAGAGGAGGAATATCGGAAGAGAAGGTCTGTGACGGGGAGGAAGCGTCGGCGAGAGGATGCTGGCGCGTCGGCTCATCGGCGAGAGGATGCTAGCGCGTCGGGGATATCTAAACTGATACCATGTAGAAGTGTAATATATAGTGAGACTGAGACCCCAAAGAGGATCAGTATATATATATATATATATATAATTCCAGTGGTGGTTACATCATGTATGTATTTGATGATTGAAATTAATTTGCATGGGGATGACTATGGTACAAAAATATTGAGATACATAAAATCTATTTTTTCCTGCCAACACATTCTTGTTTGATTCCCAACTCCTTGTAAGAGGAGTATTGACTGGTTGAAAAGGTACAGGTAATGTGTATAACATACATACACATCATGCCACCATAGTCATTCCCAGTTGCATTTTTTCCTTCGCCTTAAGTTTAGTAGTGTCAACATAGTTTCAGAAGTTTTAATTCTTGGGTTTGGTTTCCTTTCCTCTTCTATGCAATTTCAGGAATAGCTGCAGAAATTAATCTCCTTAGAGAAACAACCAAAATTTTACACTCTATATCATATCCTGATACTACTAAAAAACCAGTGTTAGATAGAGTGTATCGCTGAAGACGGCGAACCACCCTTGACCGAACTGTGCGTGTTGATGCTAGTCTAAGGATTTTAAGCTAAATTATTGAAAAACTAAATAAATATGGCTTGGATATAGAAACGAAACCAAACTCTTCAATATCTTTCACTAAACTTAAAGAGCGAGGAGGAAAAACAACGAAAGGATGAGTAATTTTGTACTTGCAAGATGGAAAACATGAGTATGTAAGTTGCAAAAGAATTGTAGTTTTATTTTACAAATCTTTTGTTTGAAATTTTTTTCGTAATTTTTAAGTGTGAGTTTCAAAACTCATATGGAAAAAGACTTACTTTCTCAATCTGATGCGAGTTATTTTGTAACAACTAAAATATGATGATAACATTTTAAGCTACATACGAAACTAAACCAACTCTCCTTATTGGAATTATCAAAAGAAAGCCTATTCTATGATGACATCAAGGTATTCCAGATCACACAGACCTATTTTCAATCATACATCATTCATCACCAATACCGAATTTAGTAACGATTCATATTCCTCGTAAATATGTTTCATAAAATAATAAAAAACAAATTTACGTTAGAATAATCAACTTACATTCATCTTTGTCCGTGGGTATGGCTATTTAATAAATTAAGCTCGTTTGTACGTTTTATCCATACGATACAAAACTACTGGATACCTATCAGCACCGGAAGTTCGTGATAAGATATTTTTTAAACAAACCTATGAATATCCAATATCACATAATTAGATCGAATTTTTCAAAAGTGACTATTAGATAACTGTCATACTTTTATTTACTCATAACATATTTGAGATGTCTCTTATACTAAACTAATCATCTTAGGCTAGAAGAACATATATCTCTGTAAAGATATATAATAATCTCTTTATTCTAGTGTTTTATAATTATTGAAGCTAATTAATCAGACATAACATTATATAAATACTCATATGCTCACTGTAAAATACTCAAATGTAATTCTGTAAAGAATTATTTATTGCATGCAATTATAAAATCAAGTCACATAGACGAGGTTGTACAACGCGGGTTTTTACAAATACTTTCTCTTTTCAAATCCACTTACTCCATGAGTAGATTTTCGTAAAAGATTTTATAACCCAATTTTTTTTTAACGACAAACAACAGGATGTGAGTTAGTCAAGCTAAGTATTATTACAGTGAATTTAGAATTTAACACCAACATATAAAATATGAAAAGTAATGTAACTTTACGAACAATTATATTTTATTTTATAAATTAGGAGTAATATAATCAATAATGACTTAGGTCTTGATGATGAAGAATTCTTTACAATTAGTGTCAAAAATCCCCTACTGATGAACTACGCACAGTACGAAAAGGAATCTGAACAAAACTCAAGATAATACTAAATAAATAATAGTGAGGAGTGGAGCTGGTACGTGGTGAACCAAAGTCTATGAATAAGGTAAGAGAGAGAGGGGAATGTGGGTCTTATTTTTTTTCTCTCTTTCTTTTCCATTCCCATTCTTCGTTTATTAGCTTGCTCCTCTTCTCCCCGCATCGCCTCTGTTTGATTCCCTTTCGCGCGGGTGGCGGCAGGCGGTGAGCAACGCTGGTGCAGGAGGGCGGCGGGGTGGCCAGCTGAGGACGGGCGCCAAGGCGGCGCAGCTACAGGTGGCAGAGCGGTGGCGTGCACGCGGCGACGGCGCCGTAGGCGGCGCGCAGGCGAGGGCTGCCGGGCTGGGCTCCGGGTCGGCGGCGCGGCTGGGTGTGGCTTCGGGCGACGGCGCTGGGCAGCTGGAGGGACGGCGCAGGCGCGGGGAAGGGGCGACGGCGGCGGCAGGAGGGAGGCGCAGGCAGCGGCGCTGGGGCACAGGCGGCGGGGGCTGGTGGCTAGCCAGAGCGGAAGGAAGCGGCTCGGAGGTGGGGAGGGAAGAGGGTCTTGTGCTTTGTAGTCGTGGTCGGCATTTCGCGACAAGTCGAGAGATGACAAACGTCCGCACGGCGTTGCGAATCGCGTGAAGCCTCTATCGACTTGTACCGAGTTCGTCGTGGTGGGACATGCATGTGTGAGCTTGCTTGTGAGCTTCTCTTCTCCTTATCTCCTCTCTACTGGCTGCCTGCTACTACTCTGTTGGTTCAGCTCGTGATGAAAGAGAAGGAAACAAATGCCCATGTGCATGCATGGCTGTAGGAGAGGACTGGGTGTTGCAAGCGCGGGCCTGGGGTGGCAAGGTCAACCGCGGCACAGGAGCACGGCCAAGGAGGAAGAGAAAATAGAGGGGGGAAAGAAAGAAAAGAAAAGGAAGGAAAGAAAAAGGGGTACTAAATTATTTAGAAGGTTTACTTGGCTGGTTCCACCCAAAGCATTCAAAGAACCCGCAGATGCAAAAGGTCTTAAAAAGTTCAAAATTTTATGTATTTTTATTATTCGGAAATTTCGGGGTGTTACACTCTGGCTGTTCGTTGCATGTGTACTTTACTAGATACTGCTCCACATTTCAACTTCATAGAAAGTATACTTGCTAGTGCGGTGAGAAATTTAAGTTCACCAGATGATGCCGTGAGGTTGATACATCCTTAACCTGTATTTACTTATCCAAAATCGCTGTTGCCTGTTAGATGTTGATTTGGCTATATAGCTGATTTCCTTGAATAATGCCTTCTGTAGTTTTATTTGTGGATGGTTTGTTGGTATAATTTCCCATAAGACTGGGGACCTGAATTTTTTTATCCTCTAATGGTCCAAATTTCAGTTGCAGTCTCCTTAAAATGATAGGGAAACATTGAGTTAATTTTCTAACCAACTGGAGCATTAACGTTGTCCACACATACCTGACTTGCATTTCCCCCCAATTCTTTGTAGGAAAATGTGTTGCGAAACAGTAAGATCCCTATTTGTAGATGAAGGAAAGCATCGTGGAGAGGCAACCATTGAAGCTGTAAGATTGATTGCTGATCATGTGAAACTGAACGATTGCCAACTCCATGATAGCATTGAGGTTTGTGCCATATTTATTATATGTAATATGTGGTTAGTGTTCATCTTTTAGCATATTCACATGCAATTAATATGTGAAAAGAACTCACGTCATGGGCTTGGGCTCTATGGGCTGCAGCTACTAGCTGCCAGACACTGACTGAGCCCATCCAACTTAGCTGAAAATCAACTCCTTGTGCTAATTGTGGCCACTTTTTTTTCTGTAAGGTCTTCCTGTTTTTGAGATTTGATGAAGATCTTGGAAAAGATGACAGCGAGGAAGAAAAAGGAAAACCAAAGAAGAATAAACGATGGCAAAACCAGGAGGCCCCAAAGCAATTGCCAGTGAGTGATAAAAAGAAAGCCAAACAGGAATTGATCTCAAAGGCTAGAGAAGAGGTAATATTGGGTATTGTATAATTTTTTATGGATAGCGCTGTTGATTTGTATAAGTTCGTTTATTTAATATTATTATTTTTGCAGGTAAAAAATAGTAATTTTCGCATCTAAACCTTGATATGTGACTTTTGTTGGATTTTATTGCTAACATATTCTAATTTGTTTGAGACAAAAATTTGATATTGATGTTGATGCTGAACTTAGAGCTGTTTCCTTTACTCTTGATCCAAAGGAAAGGAGAAGGATATAGAAAGAAACTCTATCTGCTCTTTTTGAGACTTACTTTCGCATTTTGAAGCATAGCATGAATTCTTCAAATTCCAGGTATGTGCGCTTGAACATGTACACTCTAGTTTCACGAGAACAACTCATTATTGGCGTTTCACTCCACTTTGGAACAAAGTTACTGTCCTGACAGTCATTACATCATAATCAGGGACAAGATCATCAATTTCTCCCAAGACGGTTCACATCCACTACTTGCTCCATGTTTGGAGGGCTGAAGAAAATTCTCACATTTAATTGATTTGTATTTTATGGGTGAACTTATCGCATGCCTCAAGAAGCTTTTTTGGTATACCGACCATCGCTCTGAGACTCTACATGATAATGCACTGTCTGTATCAGAATGCCTGCATGCTGCATAGTTGTGTTTAAAGTCTGGAGGAGTAACCTTGAAGCTCTGAATGTAGACCTGCAAGACTTCTTTGTGCAGCTTTTTAACCACATGCTGGAGTATCAACCTGACAGGTTTGAATTCTATTAATCTTGGTGCTTGTGATAGGGAAGAAATATATGCCCTTGTTCTTTCTTTTTCTGCCTTGCTTCCAAATAATGCCAGATAACTTATGTTGTTGCATTATTTTCTCCCTTTAAACATGGATCTTGGATATGTAGCATCATAGCAAAAACTTCTTCCATTATTTTTTGCTTGCACTACTTATTCTTGGTCACTGTTTTACCCTTGAAACGCTTACTGTTACTCATAAATAACTAATTGTATACAGCTATATCACATGATGATTTTTTTCGTGAAAATCCAATCCAATGCCGATTGATGTAGAACAGAAGAAAGTTGTCGTCTTGTCTTGTGTACGGTCAGCACCATTTTATTAATGTGGAGGCAGCAGTGCCCAATATGTTTTATTCATGGCTTATGGTGATTCACTTTGTGTCTTCCATCAACAATGTACTTTTGGAATGTTTTCATTGTTTGATTAATTTTTGGTAAATCAACAATGTTTTAATGTTGGGTTTTAACTCTAGCATATCTCAACCTACTTGGGGCTGAAAGTCTGTGTTTAGTTGTTGAGTTGAGAATTGGTTTTATGCTAAAATAGCAGCAGCAAAGTTTTCAACTTAACCTGATTTCTGTCTTTATCCAGAGATCATGGTGAGGTATTGGCTGATGCTCTAAAGACCATCATAAGAGCAGCTGTTTTCATTAAACGCCTAGCTACGTTTGCTCTGTCCTTTGGTTCTGCAGAAGGCAAGCAGGTTTGTGTTTCTTTTGCCTTGCACTGTGCCATCTGGTTGAGCTAATAATATCCAGACTTTTCATGTTTGAGTTGTAATCAGTATGAGCAGTGATGCACGGGCACTTATGTGCAGGACATTTGTGAAATAATTCATTATAATGCAATAAATCACCCTAGTGTGAGCACTACTTGTAGGTTGTAGCTCATCAGGGCCTGTATGTAATGTGTATGACAGTAGAGCCAGTTTTTCTGTCTTGGTTGTAGTCCAAATATTAGATCCATTATGATGTATTTGTTTTTACTTCCTGGATGGTACATCGAACATATCAGGCCCAACCACTCTTTCATTTCCTTTGACATAGTTTCTGACGTATTTGGATAATATTTCAGCATTAATTACACTGAAGCATCTTCTTCAAAAGAATAGCTAGTGCAGAAACATGTTGGAAAACGATTCTGGTGGTGGCTCCCTGTTGCGGTATTTGTCTACCCTTTTGTCTTGTAATTCATCAATAACAGCTTGTGTTTACCTAATAATGCTACTTTTTATTTCTGCAGAAATATGACCCTAAAGCTAAAGATCCTTACCTGAGTGGGGCACTCGCCTCAGTCCTATGGGAGCTTAGCATTCTGCAGAAGCATTACGATTCCTCTGTTTCCTCAATGGCCTCAAATATCGTGAGCATGGCCAATTTGAATCCTACACAGAATCCAGTTCCGATTTCAAATGCAAATCCTCTAGAAGCATATAGAGACTTGTCAATGGAACGGGAATTATCAAAACCATCCAATTAATTGTTGCCACTGAACTGCAAAAGGAAAAGGCGTGGTAAGGAGTTTGTCGCCCTCGGATGGAGATTAACTCAAAGAGAAGCAATCATTTTGCGGTACTAAGAAGCATCCCAGAGAACGAGAGGTTGAGATCTGGGTTAAACCACACGTTGTCGTCCATTAACCTGTACAAGGAATACAAGAGGAAGAAGAAAAGCACAAAATCAAAGGCTGGCGAGAAAAAAAAAGTAGCTAGGGACAAAGGCGTGTGCGGCTTTCACAATTTTGGCATACCCACTCTGTAACCTAGTGTCGTAGTGCTTGTTGTCTGTTACACATTTGCAGTTCCTATGCAAGGGAAACTACTACAAGCCTCGCTAGTCATGAGTTTGCGGACAATTTGCGTGATCAGCCTTCGCATTCTTCTTGTGTGCACCGAACAGGCTAACAAATTTGCTGCCGCTGTATCTCTTCTCCGTTCTATAAAATATATAAGTATTTTTAACATTACCATAATATAAGTATTCCTATGTTGATTTTACTTATTTCAATAATTTCAAAACCAATCATGTTTTTGAAAAGAGAATTTAAACAATTTAAAATTTAAAAACTAACCATTGAAGTGACTAAAAGGAATCTTTTGATAATATTTACTATACAACCTAAAAATGTCTATGTTGAATGTTTATATTTTGTAAGACAAGGGCAATGCTGCTTTTTGCTATTTATTCCTTGTTAGACATGGGCAATGCCATCCCTGTGCAAACCTATAAATTGGTAGTGGCAAAGTGCTAGGTTGCTCACATAGAAAAAGAAAAAAAACAGCAGTTTTTATTGTCTGTTTTTATCATTATGCTCATTGAGGCTAAAGCGAATTGCACAATTCAACTAAACTGGTAGACTGACGCCCATTTACAAAAGAATATCAATCGACAATTCGACATGCATATGACAATTCTTCTAAACATGCTCTGCTGTTCTCGCGATTTAATAGATTTGTTTGGACCCTCTTCCGTTGCACGCAAGGAAACTGGAGGTTTATCAAAAGTTAACAACACAAGTTACAGGTTACAACAGGTAAAGAATATGAAGAAAAACCTCTAGGTTTTGATTACAAGAACACCGATGGCGAGGGATTGACGACGATATGCCTAAGCGGATTTGAGACGTCTCCCCCGCCAGCGTGCTTCACAAACTCTGCAGGACTATGGAATTTACCATGGCAAACACACATTATACTCACATCCTCACCTTTCTTGTACTTGTACAGGAAGCCATCTATCTTCCTACCATTGGGCCCTTCCACCTTGGAAGAGACCATTGGCATGCCCATCATGATCTTCCCGATGTCGCCGGTGCTGCTCATTCGCATTGTCAGGGACCCAAGGGTCTGCAGTGGAGGCTGCAGCATCGTGGTGCTGTTCAGCGGCTTCCCAGTTGATGCTGTCAGAGGAAGTGCACTGTTTTGGTTGGTATCGTCAGAGGTCGATGGACTTCTCACCTCTGTGGATTGGCAAACTGCACTTCCATCAGGACCTGAGAACAACATTGAAGGTTTAGAGTTTCCTTGATTCACTTTACCAACCATCTCATTTTTGTAAACACAATCTTTGCAATAGACACAACAATTCTTCCAAGTATCAATCGTAGATTGGAGATCAACTCAACACAGCCTTTCAATTCTAAACAAGTTAGGATAGGCTGAAGTTAAAACTTAATAAGAATCTCTAAATCACAATTCAGACACGTCACTAACTGCTTTTCAAGCATTTCCATATTAGAAGATGAATAAAATATTAAATATCTATTTGTACGCTTTCAGGACATGAACCATAAGCATGATGTGTGAATAAATTTTTAATATATTAACATGTTACCTAGTGAGTTCATGCTTATCACAGTAAATACAAAATTGTCTTATTTAGTTCAGGGAAAAGTGCTAAATTTAGGTAATGCTACGTCGTGCCTCCCAAGTCATCAAATAAAAATATTCATAAGCAGTATTTAAGCTGTGCATATTTAGCAAAGTATGCTCTAATGGAACTAGCATAAACATAAACCTTTTATAGTTAAAACTATTGAATGAAGTACCAATGCTATCTTACTTTAAAAAGTGTTACGGCTTGTCAGTGGTACCAATTAAAAGGTAATGAGAAATAGGAAAAAGTTGACTAGAATCCCACTTTTTCTGCCATGTCAACATGTGGCATCAAAACTGGCAGTTGCATTGGAATTTTGGTTATTTTCCCTAATTCCACGTTTCTTCATGGTCTAAATCCCTGCACCTAACCATCCCTAAATACTAGAACATTAGATTAGTTCTCATAAGTTTCTTTTTTAAGAACCTTGGTAATAAAGCGTGTTGAAGGAAATATCGTCTAAATTCAGATTATGACATATGATCTGAGACTCTTGTTGGGTTTCAACTCTAAACTATTTTAATTTGCTTAGGGCTAAAAGATTGTATTGTTGTTGTTATTGATGATGTATTAGACATAGTTACATACTAGCGAACCAAAGATTGCATCACTAGGACGTGATAAAAATTAGCATAATTAACGTTCAAGCCAATGACAGATAAATTTGATTCTGATTTGACAAGCATGTACACCCTTTAGATTCATCTCGCTAATCAAATTAAAATTTCCCATTAGACAAAAACATGATGAGAACAGAAGATGTAAGTCAATCACATCCCCATATACTTTTAGATCTTTGCACACATTTGGACTGGAAGATCAACAGTTTTTGCGCCAAAACAGTAAGTATACCTGATAGTGAGCACTGAACATCACATGTAAGTGGATCACAATCCCATATAATTCTATTTATGTGCGTGTGTCAGGAATTTGAAAATCAATTGTTTTGCACGCCAAAACTTGAAAATCAATTGTTTTGCGTGCCAAAATACATGCACACGTAATAGGAAACAATCATCCTAGCCACGAGTCATGGCCTAAAATGCACTCCTAATCTGAGTCTGTTTGGTCTAGTGCCAACTTTTTCACCCGAGTATGCCTTGGTGTACTATTTGGACAAACGAACTTCATGTGGCATTTACCAGTTTTCATATATAAGTCTGCCTAAATTTAGTTATATTCAAGTTTTAGTGAAACTCTCCCACTTTGAGCGAACCATACACAGCCAAAATCTAATCAACAATAACCAATATTGATGGTAAAAAATTAACAGGTTAGAATCTCACAACGATAACCTTTTTTGAGATGCATCAATAATTAACTAAAAAACATAGCAAAACAAGAGTATCAATAATTGACACATGACATGCTGATATCGAATCATTGCTTATACCTTGATCCTGCGGATTGACCGAGCTGCTCCCCTTCGACCCGATTGACCTCCTGAGCTGCAGCCTGTTAATGGCGCCGTCGCCGCCGTCCTCCCTGCCGGACTTGGTCGGGACCGACGACGACCCGATGGAGATCCTCCGCTCGAGCCGCTTCCGCCGGGCCTCCAAGCGGCGCCGGTTCTGCATCTCCCGCCGGCGCCACCGCTCCTCCTCGGTTTCCGTGGGCAGCGAGCTCGTGCGCAGTAGCGGCAGCGGCGCCGCGGGTGACGGGTCTCCGTCGGCGGCGGATACCGAGCAGACCGACGCGATGGACAACGACCGCGCCAGCCGCGCGCGCTTGGCGTCCAGGGACATGTCCGTGCCGAACCGGCCGCCCAGGGAGAGCCCCAGGCTCAGCTCGATCTCGTCCGACTCGCCGCCCGCCGCGCTCCCCGACCCATCCGCCGCCGCCCTCCTCTCGCCGCCGCCGCCGAACACGCCCAAGAAGTCCCTCGACGCCATGAGCGTAGCACTACCGCCAAGAATATCACTCCCTTCACAAAAAATCCTTCACAGCTACTGTTCTATTCCTCTTGCATGCTCCAACCAAGAAGCTCCCAAACAAACAAGAATTCTCACTAAAAACTAAACAAAAAAGGGCAGAACACGACGAGCTTCCCTGCACCAAGCTGTGCTCAAACAAGAACAAACCACATGGCCGCCAATCCTCCCAAGAATCAGCAACGAATCCACGCGGAAATCAATAACTAAACAACTCCCACCAAAAAGAACGGGCGCTCAAAAATGGCGGATTTGCTATTGCTACACGACGAGTGGATTGGACGAAAGCGGCAGGGGCAGAAAAGAAGAAGATAAGGAGCAAGTAATCATTCAGATCTCCGCAGCGTGGGCGTGGATGCGATTGGTGGGAGAACAGTAGCGGAGAGGGGGGAGGGGGTGGGTGGGGGACGACGTGTCCATCTAATCTCGCTTCTGTTCCGCCATTGATAATCACCAAAAAGGGTTTCCTTTTCCTACTGACTCGCTAATCAAACCATTAGCTGTTAATTAGCCCCCCAAGTGGGCGCATATAATTAAGGAGGCGTGTTCTAATGGCCCACCACCGCGTGGACGGAGACCACGTGTCGACCGCCACCGACACGTGTTGGGTCCGCATGAACCGAACCGAGCCGGCTGATGGGGTGGCTTCGCTCGGCTCAGCTCGCCGTGCGGGAGGGACGAACACATGTCGCCAGCGCAGCGGGAAACGGATTGTTCGGTGCGCACGTTTTTTTTACTGCGTTCCGGTAAAACAGGACATGTCTTGTTTTAGGCTGCTCCTCCAACAAAATGGATATAGCGTGGAAAGTGTTGCTCAAGACGCACCTATGATGTGAACAATAGTGAGAAGAAATGAACTTATGTGGTAGAGGAAAGCGGTTTGCCTAACATCCATTTTAATGTCAATCCTTCTTCTCCTTCTCGATTTTTATTATTTATATCTGTTAAGTCCCACGATATCGTACAGATCAATGCGAATGGATGTGCCGTTCTCGAGTATGGCATCTCAACCCATTGCACACATATGAAAAAGCTTAGTGGTAGGAAGCAATGATGGATCCGGAGAAATTTTAGAGCCTAAATAAACTTAACTATAATTAGTATTTACTATAAAAGTTAATATTTCAAATTTTCTAAGTTACATAGAATTTTAATGGATGTTCACCGACGATCTCAGAGCTAGGAGGTGAAGTTGGTGAAAGAACATCCCAGCAACTAAGAGAACGCTAACCTTATCATGTGGGACATGCATAAGCTATAATGTGGAAGACGCCACAATCATGCTGAGATGTCTATGAAAAAAATCAAGAAATTTGATTGAGTTATAACAAAGTTTTTTTAATGCATATTAGATATGAGAAATGAAATATTGAGTAAGTTTTAGACTAGTGAAGAGATCGGGTGACAACGAAGACTTCTACTAGATTGACCGATAATATTTTTCTAGACTGGATTCCACGGACAATATGGCCATTATCATCGTCTTGCACGGTCCAACCCTACACAGCTTGCTAGACCCCAAGTGTTGAATGATATATTGTGTGCCGTGATAAGACATTGTAAGTTTTCTCATGCAGCTTGGTAGAGTGTATTGTCTCCTACTGTGTTCTAGGTAAGCACCTTAAGTATGTAGACTGAAGCATAAAAATAAATAAATAAAAGTGAAATACTGAAATGTTTTATTTTTATATATGAGACATTAAGTCCTAACTACTAAAACATTAATTATAAAATCAAATTTTAAAATATAAAATATAATTAAATCTCAATTGAAACATTTTTGATTCTCGCATATGAAACATCAAATTTTAATCGTTAAAATATTAAAAAAATACAAAATATATCAGTATACTCCCTTTAGACACTAGATCAGGTTGTTCAGTTAGACATATGTAGAATGAAGGTGAACCTGGTAGAGATCGTCGTTGGAGATGATAGGGAATTCATCCTCCCCGCGAGAGGGTTGAAGGACCTTAACCTAGGCTTCATCTCTAGCACCACCAAGCCGTCCCGGCAACGTTGTCCCTAACAACCAATGGCAATGCAAGCATGCCATTGCATAGGGATGTTGTCGAGTGTGGTGATACACATGCGGCATTGCCTCTGCTTGAGCCCTGCCGCCTCCTTCATGTCGTGCTCTAGGAGCACACACTTCTCAAGAGAAGAGGCTTAGATTGCGGCGGCAGTGTAACGTCCTTGTTTTGCGCCAAAAAAACATTTGAATAAAACTTAATTATAAAATTTATATCTTTTTAATTTCTTAAAAAAACGTGCCGACACATGTATAACAAATCATGTCCAAATACACCCTAAATCTCCTCCAAAAATTTCTCAAAATTACCTGAGTGTAAATATCAAATTTAAATTTAAATTTATTTTTTCTTTTCAAAATATTTCTAAAAATTCAAAAAAACTAGCCGTCATATCTCTCTTTTGGACTATGCGGCCTACCGTTCCCTCCACATACACGCTAGCTTAACATGGCCCATGGCCATTTTATCTCTCCCGCGCATAGCCACTTGCTCGCTGTCGTCGTGCACGCCCACGACTTAAGCACGCTGGCCGATAGGTTAGGCCCACCAGCTAACCGCGCCATGGACAACTGCCTAACACATTGAGGTACGGCCATCCCCCACCTCTGACATTACTCCCACGCTCACACATGCGCTCGGTCCAATATGCCGCAGGATACGTCAATTGCCGCCTCGCGCGACCACGCCTCCATGCCGCGCCAACATCACCCACCTCATGTCACCTTCATCCATGCGCATAGGCCCGATCGGCGCGATTGTCATCCCAAAACACAGTCACCACGCTCACCAAACTACATGCCTCATTAATTGTGATGCATTGCCCGCACGCTCGCTACCATCATGTTCGTCTTGTCGCATCACCAGTAGTCGCGTCCACATCTCTTCCTCTTCTCTGGCCAGCACCATCATAGTGTCGCGCCACACGATGCCGCCTCATGTCATGCTATGTCGTCCCTTGTCACGCCGCAATTGCATCTACTTTGTCTGAGCCCCAACAAGCTCATGAGCTCTTTCCGTCCCGTCCATGCTGCCATGTCGCTCGCATCTGATTTTCTTGCTCTGACCAGCATGATCATTGCGGTGCCGTCCTTGCGCCTAAGACATATGCCACCTCGGCCTGGAGAGCTTGGATCACGTGCCATCGCCTCACCAAACCATCACTTAATGCTAGCCCTCTCATATAAATAGACTGAAGATCCATATCTGATATAGCCCTGACCACCCTCGACTCTCCTCTTTCCCTCTCTCCGCCGAGTGCCATTATCGTCGCCCATTTTCCTCATTCTCTAAGATAAATCTCCCCAAGTTCTTCCCCTACTCTCTTCATGTCTTCACATTGTCTCCAACCGAGCCCAAATCCAGCCACTCCGCAACCCATTTGGTCAGTGGTGGCGACAAAATGATACGCCCTTCCTAGAGTCTGCCGTCGCTCGTCGCCAACCACCTTCATTCCCCTAGACCAAATTTGAGCCATCCACATTCTTCTCCATACTCCACTCAATGCTCCAGTACCATGACTTGACGAGGAACGCTGTCAAGCGTCACCGGCCATCGAATTCCCTTCGCCGGTTAGCAACTATGTGGCCGCCACATGACATCCACGTCGGATGACCGTAGGTCCACCATGTCCACGCGGCATGGCTGCCTTGACCAGGCTAGGCCTAGGGCCGCCCAACGTAGCCAAAGAGTCATGACCTATTTCCTCGTAGCAATCCTTGACCCAAAAGTTCATAAACCATATGTCAAAATAAAAAGTCTAATTTACCTCCCTCACCCTCCACCCCCACTCGTCACCACTGTTCTAAATTTTTTTTCTAAAAATATTTAATTATTTTTTCTATAATTTAAAAAATAATTTTTAAAAAAATTTGATATTCATCTAATGCTATTATTAGATGTATATGTATTATGTTCTAATTTTATTTATTTTTATATGTTATTATTTTATACCACGTAGTAACCGTACCGAGAGCAACCAGCCAAGGAATTTGTTCATGAATGGCTAGACCAAGACCAAGGCAAGTCACCCCTTAATCATCTCGATCTCATATTTTTAAATTAAAAAATTATTTTATTTGTAAACCATACATGCTTAGTACATGATACTAGCCTCGGTTTGCCATTCGATCAGATAAGTCATAACCCATTTGTTGCACTTATCATCCTTATTTATTGATGGCATATATCATTGTCGTCCTATTTGTCAATTTGTTAATAATTTGTTGAGGGTTGGTATATCCCCGTCGAGTGCAACTATCAATGACACCTATTCTACTTAAAATCTATTGATAGGGTAAAATGGGTTTTAAAAATAATTTGAAATACCAACCCTTATGGTCGGAAACCTTACGAAATAAAATAGATTTATAAAACAGATCATGGGTAGTCACCGCCTATGTAGTCTGACTTCTACTTGGTGTATAAGGAATAATTTGCTAAGGAGTTCTATTAATTATATGAAAGTACGATCACATGAGTGAAATAGGATGTCCCTTACCAAATAATTAGTGGATCTTAGATATGTACAAAATCAATGAGCGTGGAGTCATCAAGGTAACATCTAAGATACACCTATGGGATCTTGAGTATGAGAAGTCTAGTACTTGCTCGGTGCTTGGTATTGGACCCGTGCAGTTAACAACTGGCTATCCTAGAAATGTTTTAGAAAGGACTTGTCACAAAACTCTTTCCATTATGTGTATCTAATCAATACGTATTATATGTTTAGAGTAAGCTCGTGTCATATAGGTAATGTGTACACCTTTTATAAATGTTATAATCTATTCAAACAGTTATGCTCACGGTAATGGGTGGATGAGAAGTAATTTCTCTAGCGTAATATTTTATTTGAAAAATTTTTATAGAAAATTTGTTGTGGTTTAGAAATCGTTACTAGAAACAGCTTATATTGCTAGTGGAAGACCTGAGTGGTTTAAAATGGGGTTGTGTGACCCCGGGTACCACATAACACTATAGTTGGATAAGATGAAGTTGAGATGTGATTGAAAAATAAAAGAAAGTGAAAGTGTAGAAATAGAGGTTCCATCTAGGATCATATGCTCCAAATCAAAATTAAAAGAAGTTGTTACAAAGCGACTTATGGAATCTTTTTATAGGAATTATAGTGAGTTGTTGTAAGGCAACCTACAAAATGGATTAAGGTGTGAGTTTCTTTTTGATAACTTAAAAAGTATACTTAGAATTTGCGAAGACGATTTAAAACACATTTGATTGAAAAACAAAAACCAAACTCTCTTAATATCCCTTGCATGCCACAATAATTATTGTAACTTTATTGAGTACCTCGTGTACTCACCCTTGTTATTATTATCCCCTACCCAGAAGTTCATGAAGACAAAGATTCAAATATGGAGAAGTTACTTTAGGAGCAAGCTACGTATAAAGACTTTTAGGGTTTCGATGTAGAGCCCAAGATATATTTATGGATTTAGTCTATCTTTATTTTTGTTGTCATCTTTTGCTTAGCGTAACATTGTATGCCCAAGGTCTGTTCATGACTTCAACTTATGTAATAGGCTTTATCAAGTAAATAAAATCATGTTTAACAATGACCTACCTATGTCCTATTAGTAACAACTGAATTCCTATGACTGATACCGATAAATAAATAAAAGCATTTTACTTCTAATAACCTATATATTGATTAACGGGAGAGAGGCACCACAAGCGAGGACAACCAGAGGAGGTTGTGGCCAAAGGGCTCTTTGGTTGCACCTCCACTGCCATTTAGAGCAGCGAACTAAACAGTAGGGATATACGCATTGCAAGCATCCAATGGATCATGCCATATTGGACATTTGTACACAAGAATTATTCTTTTTTCTATGTCAAAAGATATGGCCTAAATATGTTGATTTATACGTGCTATTGATAGAAGTAGGATAGCATATGTGCTAGTCCCCCTTCCCATAGAGAGGTAAAAGGCAAACACACCCTATGCCTGGCCTCTCTATGCCTAGCCCTCTCCCCTTAATCTCCAATGGCTACCAAGTGCTAGTGAGAATAAGAGGATGTTAGAAGGTCTTTAGGTTCATCCCATTGTAAATCTTTGTCTTCCCCCTTCTCATGAAGATCGAGGGAGTAACAAACATCCATCTTATTCATCCTAACCACCATTGTGCATGAAAGGGTTGGATGGAGCTTGCTTTGGCTCAAATCATCCGATTGACGATATAAGGGTTTCGCACCGATGTCTAGCCGAGAGGGTTCAGCGAGTCTACCACACAAGAGCTTGGCTTCCATTGCTGCAAACAAGATGTTGTGATGCCCTATCTAGTCTTCTCCGGCAATGTGCGGCTGGTACTCTCATGTTCACGCAAGGTTCCGATGGTGTTTTTTTAAGGTATGTTTCAGTTTTGCTTTCTCCACCTTATTTGCTTCAACCTCCAATTCTTTGTGAGTTGGTGTCATCTTATGCTGACGAGCCCCACTATTACTGTCATCGTTGCTGGCTTCTTCAAATTGATCACCAGAGCAGAAGATGAAGCAAGCTTTAGGATTGGATTGCTTTTTCTATTCTTTTGGAGTCCCTTTTTGCTTATGTTTAGGACCCTTTTGTGATTTGTTTGTATGTGAAGGGACCATGTGCAAATTTCATTGTATTCTTTGTCATTGTAATAAATTCTTTTTTCTCCTGTTTCTAGTTTATTTTCTAAATTATAATTATATATTCTCAAAATTTATATAAGAATCTAGACTATTTAAAAAAAATAGAAATTCTGAGAGCCTACGGCTAGGCTTAGTACCGATCAGGGGAGAGTCTTACGCAAGATAAGGAGCAAAACCAGCTCGAAAGCCTTCGCCAGCGCAAACCTGGCCACACCAACGATTTTTCCACTAACGAGTACTACGAAGCTCGTCAAGTCCAGCTCGGCTCAGGTCTCCTAGTACAAGCCGAGAGTGAGGCCGCTAGATCTGTGTCCGGCGAGGCGCGCGCCCGTGGTCTCGTCTGATCTGACCCTCTGCACGGCTGCACCACCACCTCCACAGTGACAGCGACGGCCAGTTGCGTTGCACCAGCTGCAAGGCAACCGCAACTGCCCATCTAGCCCATGTGCCTACCTGGCAAACGTACTAGCACTACTACCACAAGTGGCGCAACTTGCCTCGTGCGAGGTGGGGTGTGGTGGGGCCCACACGCGAGGAGGGTGGGGCAAGGGTCTCCCCGTGCCGTGGCTGGGAGCCGCGCTGACCGCCACGTGTGCCGCGTCGGTGCAGGAGGGTGGGACCAGACGGGCCGGCGACAGCTCAGACGCAGAGTCAGCTGCGCACGACGGCCACCGCGGCGCGATGCCTCAAGCGCAGCCTCGGCCACGTGACGTGCTCTAATGCTGCCGGGTCGTGTCATAGGGATGGACGGCTGAGAGGGGTCCAATACTAGGTTTGGAGGGAGTAATCCATATTCGTACTATTGTAACTATTTTAGGCCCCCTTTGATTTAAAAATAATAATAAAGATTTTAGAGGATTTTATTTATATAGTTTTTTTTTCTAAGTGGTCTTTGAAATAAAGGAACGGATAAAATATGAGGTTTAATTTTACAGAATGTTTTTTAAAGTTTTATCTCTTCTTAAATTTATGTGTTTTTCAATTAAATGGTCATTTATGATTTTTTATATATTTTGTAATCATGTGCTTTATACTTGCATTCATGTTACAGTCCTGTTTTTTTTTCTATTTCTCTATTTTCTCAATTCAACATTTCAAAGGAGTAGGAGTAAAACTTTTATTGTCTTTTTGTTGGCTTAATTATCACTTGCAACTAAATTTTAAATTTTGAAAAGTTAATTCTAGAATTGACTTTAGAATTTTTTTCATCGTAGCATATTTTCTAACATTAGATTTTAAACCATTGATAATACATATATAAAATAAATGTTTTATCCCTAAATTACTTTGGGTTTCTTCGTTCATTTTTCTATGGCTCCATAGTCATAGCTCAAACAATTAAAGCCATTTATTTTTTATGAGAATGTTTCTGGACTGTTAAATAATGTATTTTTAAAAAATCTATCTAAAAATTGTTTTAAGAAATCATATTAATATGTTTTTTAAGTTTATAATAGTTAATATTTAATTAATCATTCACTAATACAATATCTCATTTTGCGTGATCTTCTTCTTCCATCATCTTTAAACATACCCTTAGAAAATTAGTTCACCCATACTCAAATAAAATAGTTATTAGTAATAGGTATAGGTAACTTAAGAAGAAGTGGTATATGGGCCCAACATTTTAAATGGAGCCTCAGACTCTAAAGCCTCTTTTTGAAATAAGAGATTTGTGGAGAAATTTTATAGGATTTAAATTATATATGATTTTTTTTCTATTTGGTCATTTCAAAGAAAGGATTAGAGATTTCAAAATTATATAAAATTCCTTTGGAATGGCTTATTATATGGAGATTTTGGATAAAAGTTACAGCACCTTTGAAACGCAAGAATTTCATAGGAATTGGTTCTATTCCCACGTAATTCCTTCATTTAAAAGGAGGTATGCATAAAAATCTAGTCTCTTTCGGCCCCCTTTAGAATATGGAAATTATGTATGATTTTTATATAAAACAGTTCAATTTCTCTAAAGTTCCTACGATAGCCCTTAAAAATTTTTCTTTCAATCTATCTTTCATCAGCCAATTAAGACAGTTCCCTTCATATTTTTTGTGCTTTTTTCCTCCTAACAAAAATCCTATTCTTGTGTTTTTGTTTTCTTTGTTGTTTTTTTTCAATTTCAAATTTCCAAACGAGTGCTAAATGTGAAATTTTGTTTTTTTCAATTTAAAACTGTTTGGATGTCTAAAATTCCAAAATAAAGATATGATGTGTGTAGCTATATTTGTTTATAGCAGTGAGTGAGTGTGCACATCTTATAATCACATGCTTTGTAACATGTTCTCCGAGAAATAGACTCCTGGACTCCAGCTTTTGCTGACCACTACTGTGAGCGTGTGATTTGACTGAAAGTAGGCTGGCAATCCGCAGCCAATATTTGTATCCCTTGCAGGATACGTTTAAGAATGTTACTATCCACACGCCTAAAAGCAGACAAGCAAAGCAAGATCACGTTTACAAGCCAAGCGACGCGCGAAGGGGGTGACACGAGTGTCGCCGTTGCGTGTCACGTCACGTCGAACCAAAAAAAAAAGGCGCAAGCTGGGGGCGCGGCAGCCGTCCGGTCGGTCTGAGCAGTGGTAGCCCGGGCCGCGCGACCCGCAAAGGTCTCTTTTGCTGGCGATCCGCGAGATCGGCTGTGTGGGAAGCACATATCTGCTATTTGATGGTATGGTAATTTCCTGGGCAGGTTGGTTTGTCCCTATCAAGCTAGCATGATTCTCCGTCACGGCCTTAGGTACTCCGTTTCGCATTTCCTTTCCGAGGGCAAACGAGCAAAAAGAGGGGCAAGCTCTAGTCCATCGCTTTTCAGTGGGAATTTGAGGCAAATTGCTCGGCTGAAACTGGATTGGAAAAAAACAATTTTTCCCACAGGTCAACTTTCACAAAGTAATACTAATGAAACAGACATATTGAGGAACTAGGCGGCACAAGAACAAATATAGCATAAAATCTCTGCATGGCAGTTAAGATGAATGTTCCGTTTCCCCAAATTCTGATCGGCAGATGATACAATTTTGGGCCACCACCAAACAATGGACGTTAGTCAACGGAAATTAATCACCAAAACTCACCTTGTAGCGGCAGTTACAAGGAGAAAAAGAATCTTCATGCCCACCCCAAATTGTCTAAGAAACAATGCTCTACTTAAAAGTTTTAAGCTCTGCAGGAAATTCCTGCTTCGGTGAATTTCACTTGACAATCTCCTCTATACAGCAACCGGTGTTTGCCTAGGGCCGTTGACACGGGTGAACCTCCCATTTCCGTTCTGGAAGGGCCGCGTTGGATGGAATCCGTTGTGCTGATAGCCATTCCCTCTGCCACGACCAGACAACTCGTTGTGATTTCTTAAGTCATTCCTCCTGTTGAAGTTATCACCTCCACGGTAGTTTCCATTCGCACAGCCACCACCCCGTCCTCTGAAATTATCACCACGGTAGGCTGCCCTTCCAGATTGGAAACGGCCACCTCCACCAGCATTCCCGTTATCACCACGCGTGATGACAACACCATTCACAACTGAGGCAAGAAGTACAATCTTAAGCTAGATATCTCTTGAAAAGAAATAAAAGTTTCATATAGAAAAAAAAAACACTTCTGAAAAGCATGTCAAAATTTAAAAGGACCCAAACGACTTGATAGACATGATGGCCAGACACACAATAATTAATAACAGCAAGGAGAACATCATTAGCAATCAATACATCCAAGACCATACTGCCTATGGCCACAAAAAACCAAGGCATTGTGGTACATATAATTTTGCAAAAACAAGTGCACTTTTGCTAAAAAATAAGAAATACAAAAGATGAACAGAATAAAGACTGGAAACTGGGTGCAAGAGTTCAAAACAAAGCTAGCGAATGCCATTTATTCAGCTCATCATCATGGTTTCTTTTTTTAGTGTATTGAAACCTACAAACACATTCAAAACAAGCAAAAAACTATCCATCTATTGTTAGTCTAATCAGGAAGGATGCTTTTGCTTACCTCGGGTAGTGGTTCTTTTCTCCTCAACAAATACTTCTTTCCCATTCATATGAATCGGAGATGCCTAGATCACAACCATACACATATACAATGAGTACAATCACTAGAACATACGAATCATAATAGTTTTCAGCAATTTTCTTTTAAGGAGATCACTTAAAAAAATGTGCCATGGTAAAACCCAAAACAAAACTTAAAACACAAGTCATTGACAACAAGCTAGCAATTTTAACCACAATTCTGTTTAAGGTCCAAAAATCAAGAAACAGGCTGAAAAAAGACCAACCTCAATTGCTGCCTGCATAGATTGCTGGGACTCAAACTCGATAAAACCAAAGCAGAACCGGTCAATCTGCATAATGTAGTAAAAATTGTCAGAAAGAAGTAAAATGACTGGGTCCAAAGCCAATAATTACTAACCTTGTTGTTCCTAACTTGGATGCCACTTGGCTTGATAGCACCAAATTTCTTAAACTCTTCCTCAACCATCTGGACAGTCACATTGTAAGGCAAACTCTTGACAAAAACTGAGTAACCTTGTTCTACAGTGTAAAAGAAGTGTTAGCAATGCTATTCTACTAATAATGTTGTTAACAATGGGATGTACTAAAGTAATGCTAGAACCAACCATCATTAGAAGTGTTGTTTTCAGCAACGTTGTTATCATTTGGAGTGATTTCAACATTCTGAGAACTTTTAACAGAAGGTTTCTCTGAAGTTTCAACAGTCTTAATCACAGGTTTTGGAGCTGGCTTAGGTTTGACAACTGGGGTCAGTGGCACCTCCTTCATAACCTTCACCTGTAATGCAACAATTGTTTAGTTCTGTAATCAGTAGGAACTTACCAACGAATTCACAATTATCATTAGCCAATCATTCAGAATCATGCTTCAAACAAGGCAGAAGGAGACTTGTTACGACAGAAGGGAGAATAGAGAACTCACAATCGACGCATAGGACTTCTTCATTACATCCCTCTGAGCTGAAGGGGTAGGAGCAGCAACAGGGGTCTTTCTGGGTTCCTCTTTGGTCATTTGTACAGGTGGTTCAACAGTAGCATTATTTTCAACACTAGTGCCATCAATGGTAGAATTTGTGACTTCCTCCTCTGCGACATTATTTTCCACTGCCACAGGGTCTGAGATCATACCATCTTCAGCTGGATTAGGATCTGACAATGTTGAATAAGTCAGTGTACACGGAATTAAAGATTGAGAACTTTTCCTTAAAAAGAGAAGACAATCAATCAAGTACCAGTTTCAGCAAGAGTGGCAGCATTCTGATTGTTTTCATTTTCTTGACTAACTTGACCTATTGCAACCGGTGGCCTTTCCACTATAAATCTAAATATATCATTGAGAACAACATAGCCACCAGATTCTTGTGGTGCAAGGAAGAATGATTGTGTAAATCTATGGCACGTGCCTTCAGATGTCAAAGATCCGGTAACAACAATGAGAACACCATCCTTGTGAGATAACTGTGCATCTGCAGTCTCTATCTCTGTTAAGTAGTTGCTAAAGTCCATAGACAAGATTATTCTGTTGATATCCTGCTCAAAAACAAACAATAGAACTTAGCAAAAATACTCGTGTTACCAATCATAGCAACCAAATGACATAAGGGAACTTACAGCAGTTGTGGATACATATTCCATGACTCCACTAGAATTAGGCCGACCAACAATACTTGCATCTTGATAGAACTTATGGACCTGATCTGGTGTCTCGTGTAGAATGTGGTAATATTGCTGAACAAATGCCCCACTAATCTGCAATGAACAAAGACCGCATTTCTTCAACACTAGAACCTCTGCAAATAGCAATAGAAATCTGACAAGAGAAAATGCTTACCACTTGGGGGCTTATAGGAGTAGCTGGGGTTCCAGCTTGCACTGCCATTGCTGAAGAAAAAGTATACATTAGTTCTTGATCATAACAGAAATAATTAGATGAATCGACATGTTAGCATGGAAACTGTACATATCTTATCATAACAGAAATATTTAGATGAATCGACATGTTAGCATGGAAACTGCACATATGGTTATAAGTAGAGGACTGCCCAAAACCTGGTGAGACCATAGATGAAAGGAAACATGTGCAAAAAATGAATTGCAGAGAAAATATGTGCTGATATCTAAGTAGATGCATTAATAAATGAACTAAAACGCCACAGTTAAACTATTGGCATAAATTGAATGCCAAATAAAGATGCAACCTCGAGGAATCAAACTGTAATTTAATTCAATAGTACTCTAAATAGACTCATTTCTCTACATGAATACCCGATTCTCCTAATGAATACCAGAACTAGAGTAGCGCAATAAAGTATATCAAAATCCTGCATACACAAACTCCATCAATGAATGCTCATGGAATCTTCACAAGATTAAGACTCCAACGACCTAGAACCCTCAATTGCACCAATTAAAATAACAAAGTATACTTAAACGAAAATATATTTTGACTAAAGGTAAAGGTCTCATCAGGCAAAATGGGCACAGCTGAAACATTTGACTGCTCAGTTTAAAAACTCTCAAACATAACAAAAGTTACAAATGAAGACAAACGATCCCCCAACCCCCACTGCAAGTACAAAACCAATCCCCTAATCGTGTTGTTCAGTGAGTCAATACTCATAATCTATGCAATCGTAGGCTCGCTCAGGTTGCTTTAACACTAAAAAAAATTCCCACCCAAAACGCTCAAACTAAATCGCTGAAGCAACAAAACAGAGATTTCATCCCAAATGCTGATCTACGATGGCCAAAATAGAAACCACAGGCACTATCCCACGCATAACCCTAAGCCCTAAGCCGTGCAGGGCATAAAGCAGCACCGCCGCCACGAAAAAACGCATCCCCACGGGAGGGTGAAGAGGTCACACCGCCAAAGGCGGCAGCGCCTCCACGCCCCGCCCGTGGGGGAGGCGGATCAAGCCCCGCCCCCATGGAGATCGACACGCGTAAACAGAAAAGAGACAGGAATGGACACCAAGGAGCAAGATGGATACCTAATACGCGCGCACGGAGGAGGGGAGAGAAGGAAAAGCAGGAGGTCGCCGGCGCCGCCCGCGATACGACGCCGCCACCGGCGGAGGCGATTGGGATGAAACCCTAGAGAGAGAGATGGACGGGGAGGCGGCGGCGGATAGTTTACGGGAATCGCAAGAAATGTTTTGCGAGACGGAACGACGAGGTGAGGATTAAAAAATGGGTCTCCAGGGTTTAGAACTACAGCTGTCTTTTGCACCTGTCTTTACTTACCCAACCACGGTAATTTAATTTCCACTGCTTCACTGACACGTGGGGTAGCGGTGTGGGGGCAGACGATGGGGCCCTGGTCCCGGTGGGCGATTTGGCTTGCGACTGCAGGCGTGCACCGATTTCCGCCGCTACGTAGAGGGACTTTTTTTATTAAAAAAATCTATTTTACCCCAAAACTATTTTATGGGAGCAATTTACTTCTTACTCTTTAATAGCATTTCTCTTTTTATTATTTTTTATATAATTTAGATTATTTTTTTAATCCATAGATAAAATCGTTATTAAGGTTTAAAATCAAATAAGGATGTGTGCATGGGAGATAACCATTTTTATTGTTTATGGGTGACCAAGAGATGGTCCAGCCATCAAGTAAATATTTTATAAATATACTGGTTAAGTAGATCGGTTAAATTAGTCCAATAGACATTTATATTTTGCTCATGATGATGTGGCATATTCTAATTAGCTGTAGTGGGCATAATTTTTTTACCAAGTTTTAAATGATTTTTCTTCTTAACCATTTATCCCATTTGGAATTCAATTAACCGTTATATTGATTGTAATTAAATATTTAAAATAAGATCTCATATAATTATATTTTAATAATATATATATTCTAATTAGCAAAAACATTAATAGTAGTATGCAAGAAACAAACAAGCGGGCTCACTGTATTTTGGCTTATCTCTAAAACTAAATAGGAAATTGGACGATCATATTCAACATGATGGCACATATCTCATCCATGAACATAAATAAAATACACCATAAGATGTGTAGGTTTTTCTGTTAAATATAACATAGCCATTTTCTTTATTTTTCTCTGAGGTAACAATATGGGGTAATCTCTAAGTTGGAAAGTGACTGCCTGTGTGGCTTGAGTTTCAGACTACTATGTTTTTTTTCTTTTCCAAAACAGTATCCGCATGGTTGGAGCAATGATTATCCTCTCGATAATTAAGTGCTACACTCCCATACTTCTGCATAGGGTGAAAAGATCAGATTTAGACCGGATAATGGTAATACCATGTTCAAACCATATTTTTAAAGCAATTTTAGAGTAGACATGGATGAAATAGGAACGTAGATGTGGAGTAGATTATTTTGAATAGTAGATGTGGGGCGGAGTGGGTGCGAACCCGGTTCATAAATGGATAAATCTTGTTGCATATTACACATATATACAACCGCATTTAGCAAAACACCAGTTAACAATATAGTATTAATAGAACATATTATTTGTGAACATGATTTCCACTCTGAAAAAAAAAACAACACAATCATCGACCCATCCTAATAACAATATAATTAAGTGAATGATGATGATAAAAACAATAATACATGACATTCGATTGTCCATAAGATGATTTAGAAGCCCAAGCTAACATTATCATGTTTAAAATAAGCACTATCACATAACTAATCGGTTCACATTACATGACACATTATGGTTCTAAACATGTAATACCTAACGTAGAGGGGACTATTAGATCAATGTGAGGCTACCATTGATCCATTGCCGTGATAGCAGGAGAGTCGTAGCCACCTTCTACCTAGGCAACCAGGCTTCTCCTGGATGAAGGAAATAGGAAGGTGCCACGAAAGGGGCGTCGGTGACGTCGACTTGGGGCCATGCCTATGCGCATGGAGGGTCTTCGGTGGGCGAGACGGTGCAGAGGCATGCCCATACGCGAGAAGGGTCTTTGGTGAGTGGGACAGCATAAAGGTACGGTTGTGCGTGGAAAGAACCATGGCAACAAGACTGTGCGGAAAGCCCAAGAAGAGGCATCAGTAGTAGAGATGGTAGGGAGGTGTGGCTACACGAGGAGAGGACATTGGCAGTGCGCTCGAGCTGGGAGGGGCGTTGACGGGGGAAAGGTGCAGTGACTGGTTAGCTACTCCTCTACTAACTTTGTTGTTGTATGCGTGAATGATTGCTAGGTTAGGTTAAGGATGGCTGTTGGGCTAGATGGTTCGTGGTTGTATCATGGGCTAAAAGTAGGATTACCTATAAAAATAACTACCGGATAATTCGATTAAGATTTTAGATAATCCGCATCCATCGGATATTATGTATACCACATCCGGATCTAAATCCACATGTCAATATCCGCATATGAATTTATCTCCTTATCATATCCTCAGTTCGGACAGATTCGAAGTGGATTATATTAGATATTATTTGATCCATTTTCAGTGCACTACTGTCTCAAAATATAGCTATTAAATAGAATAGATATATATTGAGAGGGACGTAGTAGTAAGTTACTTTTTGGCATGTAAATTATACACATAAGATTTATACATATAAAATTTTATACATTGTGCATATAAAAACTGTGTGCATAGAAACTTTATGCATATAAATTTTGTACGTATATCATTTCTATGCATAATTTCAAACAAATTCAGCGACATGCTAGGCTGCCTTAGAAAAATTATGCATGTAACTTTACGCATAAAAACTTTATATATTTTTTGTACATAACGCATAGAAACTTTGCATATAAAAAATTAAAACGAATTAAAAATCAATTTTAAAAAGGCAAAACAAAACGTACATCTGAAATACTTTTAAAAAAGAAAATGGATTGCTAAGAAGGCCGGATTCGACCTTCTCGGATTCACCATGAGAAGAAAACAGGATGAGCGCATGCCGAAAGAAAAAGAGGACCGGATCATTCGACGGGCTCGAAAAGGAAAGTGGACCGGATTGCGTGGCCCATTAGTCTTTTCGTGTAATCAGTTCTATTTCATAATATACTTTACGCAGTTTAAAAAAAAGAAATATAAAGGAGCATTATGTAAATACTCCGTACTAGTAGTTATGAAATGAATATGGTTGTCGGGAGAAAAGTGGGCCTTTTAACAAGATGATTCTAGTGAGATGATGGGTGTGTTGCTGATTTTTATTTCTTTGAGTGTATTAGTATGTGTATGTACGTCTGCCGTGTTGTAAGTTGTAAAATGCAGGGGTTTTGCATCTGAATATCCGATGCCTTAATTTAGCTAGAGAAGGCCTCTATGTACGGAGTATTTGACTTGACGTTGTGGGCCGAATAAAACTGGCCTTGAGGATCGCCGATAGCCCAACTTGGTGTTGAAGTCGTCATCCTTCGGAAGATCGGAGGCTTCACCGCTGCAGAGGGCAATACCAACGGTTGGGGCCGGCCATGGACGAACTCGCAGGCTCGCAGCAGGTCGCGCGCGTCGTTGGTTTCGCCGGGGCCGCCAGGAGCCGAGCGCCGCCTCCGCCAGAACTTCGGTTGCCTTCTTCGTCGTCCGCCAGAACAGGTCTTGCTGGCTTGAACCTAAGATGCTCTTCTTTGTTTAGCTTCAGTTCAGTTGGTGCACCATGGAAACGCTTTGGCCAGATGTGTGGTGAAATGCTGCTACGATCCATTGATTTTATGTGTTTCTTGTTTTCTTGATTTTATTTTGTTCCCTCTCGGTTATTCGTTGAGGTGGAAACTGGTAAGAAATCTAATTGGGTTCAGGTTTTGTTGCACTCCAACTTGGGGACATTTGTTTAGGGGAGATAACTTTGGGAATTCCTAAGCTGATTTTAATTGTTAAGGTCTACAGAACAACCGGAGTGATTCAGACCTAGGAGGATCATTTGCCCGATGAGTAGCAATATGCCCAGTTAAAGGTGTGCTGCAGAGCTGCAGTGCCACTTAGGATATATGAGCATTTGTTTGTTAACCAAATATTGCCCAATGTTTTGGGTTCCTAACTTCCTTCTGCAAGAAAGAATTATTAGACGGATTTGATAACCAATTTGGTATAAGATGAGAATTTCTATATGACTACTATTCACATTATTCATGCGATGGTACTGAAATATTAGGTGGGGCAAATTTTGGCAGCTGCTAAACATTCTACTGTTTCCAACCAGGCAAAGAAATCACATGCTATCTGTAGTAGGTTAAGACGTGTCTGACAATGCTGATGACAAGTGCCTCCTGTTATTATTGGTAAACCACTAAATCACTGGGCTGTATATAAACCCGATCCCCTTATATAGTTAAGGTCTTAGTCTTACTGTACACATTCTTACATTGTATTAGAGTAAGTCTAGACATCTCTGGCGCGCTAGCACTCTCCCACCGACGAGTCGACCTTTTCTCCCCGTCGTCGACGTTTCTCCCCGTCGCCGACGTTCTTTTCGGTGCTCCCTCCTCGCTCTCTCGTCTCGGTTCCTTTCTTCTTTTCGTCTTTTCCGCAGACGTTTTTTCTTTCTCCTTTCCACCACCCTCTCCCATCCCTTGCTCCTCCATGCGATAAGACGACAGTCTCCATCCGCTTCCTCATCTCGCCTCACACCCGTCTTCGCCCTTCTTCTTGCTCTGTACATCCTTTCTCCTTCGACGCCGGCGCACCTCTGTGCTCGTCGTCTCCATTGGCTGAACTCGTCCGTCCCCCATCGGCTGGACCTGTCCACCCTCCATCGGCTGGACCTGTCCACCCTCCATCGGCTGGAACCCTATCTCGGTTCCTGCTTTTTCGACACGCTTAACGGCTCTCGGACGCAAATCTTCTCCCCTCACGTCTGAGCCACTCTGACGTGTCCACGTGTCCACGGACACGAATCTCTGCCTCCCGGACGCGAACCTCTTCTCCTCGCGTCCGGCCCCTCTTCGCGTTTTTCACGTCCACTCCACTCCTTGGCCTCCACGAGTCCATGGACGTGAATCTTCTCTTCACGGACGTGAATCTTCGCACGTCCGTGACCCAACCACTCTCTAACCTACCTACTCTGCCACCACTTTTTCCCTCATCTACTCTGTTGCCTACTCCTCATCGGCCAACTACTCCCCATCGGCTGGTTGGCCCACTCCCTATCGACTTCTCACTTCTCTGATCGGCCGATATCCCTTTTCATTGGCTTCCTCTCATCGGCCTCTTACTCCCATCGGCTTTTTATCCCTCTCCTCTCGTCATGGCCACCGAGTCAACCCTCAGCTCCGGCACTCTCTCAGTCGCCGAATCTGCTCTGGCTCTCGGTGCCCCAGGCCATACCTCGGGCACCACCTCGCCGATCTTCTCACCCCCTACACTGTTGTGAACGTGAAATCTCATGTTCCTATCTCTCTTGACCTCAACGCCAACTACTCTAAGTGGGTTTTCTTCTTTAAATCTCTCTGTAAAAAGTTCGGCCTACGGTCATACATTGATAGCTCCGCTCCACCTCGACTCGATGACCCCTAGTGGGACATCGCCGAGTGCTGCATGCGCAGCTGGCTGCTCGGCTCGGTCGACGACTCTGTCCTCGACCTCGCCATAGAAGATACCGACCCCACCGCCCGGGATCTTTGGGTGGCTATCGAACGGA
Organism: Oryza coarctata; assembly: GCA_030770085.1. NCBI lineage: Eukaryota > Viridiplantae > Streptophyta > Magnoliopsida > Poales > Poaceae > Oryza > Oryza coarctata. The sequence continues at coordinate 15,798,971 of CM061467.1, read as the reverse complement.
TCTTCCTCGCAAACAAGCAGCCCCGCGCCATCTTCCTCCTCAACGAGTTTTACTCTATGGTACAAGGAGACTTCTCTGTCTCCTCGTACTGCCAGCGCCTTAAGGTAAAGGCTGCTGCTCTCCAAGATGTTGGCGACCCTGTGGCCGACTCTCAACTCATCCTCGCCCTCCTGTGAGGCCTCAACCCCCGCTTCTCAAATAGCGCCGACGACATCGCCAATGCCACACTCCTTCCGTCGTTTGTCCGGGTCCATGACATGTTAGTTTTTAAAGAACTCCCGTCTGGCCAACGACGAGAAGACCGTAGCCCACACCGCTCTCCTCGCCGCAGCCGATAATGGCTGCCGAGCATCCTGCGCTGTCGCTCTCTCCTGCGGCTCTGGCGACCATGGCTCTAACCATGGCAACGTAGCCCGCACCGGTAAAGGCAAGAACTGGCACGGTCCGATGCAATCGTGACCTGCTTCAGTCCTTGCCCAGCCTATTGGTCCCACGGGTCCGTGGCTCTGCTGCAACCCTTGGGCACCCTAGCCCCATCGGATGGCAACCTGGGGTCCTCGGCACCCATTCTCAGGCCCACCTGGCATCGGCTTCCATCCTGTTGCCTCAGCCGATGCTATCGACACCATCTACCCAGTCGGTTCCCTCTTGGAACCAGGTTGGCCTCGTCGCCGCCCTCAACCAGATGACGCGCCAACCACAACACCCTTGGGTGCTGGACTCTGGTGCGTCTCCCACATGGCGTCATCGGCTGGTATACTCCGTTCTTGTCATCCCTCCTCCCCTTTTGTCACCATCGGCAATGGATACTCTCTTCCTGTCTAATGCCGTGGTGACTCCTTTCTGTCTACACCCACCACTAAGCTCCCACTTCGTAATGTCCTTATTGTACTCTTCCTTATTCACAATCTCGTATCTGTTTGCCAATTCACACGAGATAACAATTGCTCAATCAAATTTGATACTTCTGGTTTCTCTGTGAAGGATATCCCAACACGGTGACAGATCCTTCGCTGCAATAGTGGTAGCGACCTATACACCATTCCCACTGCGCCGTCCACTCTACACGCCAGTGTCGCCCTCTCCACCAACCTCTGGCATCTTCGCCTCGGCCACCCCGCCCCCGACGCTGTCACCAACCTCCGTCGTAGCGCCTCCATCCAATGTACTCACAGCAGCTCCACAGTTTGCTACTCGTGTCAACTTGGCAAACATGTGTGTCTGCTATTTTCTCATTCTCTTTCTTGTATCTCGCGACCATTTGAGCTTATACATTGTGATGTATGTACTTTTTGGGTTAAAAGTGTCTCTGGTAATCAGTATTATTTTGCCATACTTGACGATTACATACACTATTGCTGGACTTTTTCGCTCATCAGCAAATTTGAGGTCACCTCCCACCTCACTAACTTCATCACCTACATTTGTACCCAGTTCAACCTTTCCATTAAGACTCTACAAGCCGATAATGGTACGGAGTTTGTTAACCGTACTGTTCAAACCTTTCTCACCTCGCAGGGCATCCATCTACGTCTCTCCTGCCTCTACACCTCTCCCTAGAACAGTAAGGCCGAATGCCTTCTTCGCACCCTCAACAACATAAGTCGCACTATGCTGCTTCGTGCCCACTTACCTGCAACTTACTAGGTAGAAGCAATAACCACTGCGACTTATCTCCTCAATCGGCGCCTGTGCTCCTCCATTCGCCACAATGTTCCATACACTCTTCTTTACCGCATGGCGCCCGACTACTTCCACCTTCGCGTCTTTGGGTGCCTCTGCTAACCAAATCTCACCGCCACTGCTCCTTACAAACTCGCTCCCCGCTCCACCAGTGGCATTCTCCTCGGCTATTCCTCATCTCACAAGAGATACCGATGTCTCGACCTTTCCACCCGTCCGGTCATTGTCTCTCATCATGTCATCTTTGACGAGACATGCTTTGCCTTCGGCCTGCTTAATCCGAGATCCTCATTTAGCGATCTCGACTTCCTCCTCACCAACACCGTGCCGTCCCGGTCTCCTACACAGTTCTCTCCATCGGCCGCTGCTGAGGACTTACCCTTCAGCTATCCCACTACTATTCGGTCCGATGTCTCTCCTATCGGACCCCCATTGGCCCCACTACTCTTATTAGCTTCGGCCAATCCTGTTCCCTTTCCATTGGACATCTTTTCACCATCGGCTTCTCAGTCCTCATTGGCTCATCCGCCTCCATCGGCTCCTCAGTCTCTATTGGCTCCTCTTTCCCTATCGGCTGCTCCATCTCCATTGGACCGACTGAACCGATCGGCCCATCCAACTCCATCGGCTCAGGACGATCTAATTCCCCCCTTTCCTCTCACATACAGCCGTCGATTCCAAGCCGATGACACTTCTCCCCAACCAGTTCTCCCCATACCTACCATACTCCCATCAGCTCCCGCCCCCTCCACCTCTCACATGGTTACCCGCTCACAGACCGGGTCTCTCCGCTCCACCAAGCGCTACAGGCTCTCTGCCGTCCACTGCTCTACCTCGCCCATCCCGGTAACTTCTCGTTCCGCCCTGGCCGACCCTCAGTGGCGCGCGGCCATGGCCGACGAATACAAGGCCCTCATGAACAACGAGACCTGGCGCCTCATCCCCCGTCCTCCCGGCGCTAACATTGTGACCGGTAAGTAGATCTTTAAGTACAACTTCCATGCCGATGGCTCTCTTGCCCGTCACAAGGTGCGCTGGGTAGTTCAGGGTTTCTCCCAACGCCCCGGTGTCGATTATGACGAGACTTTCAGTCCCGTCGTCAAACCCGCCACCATCCAGGTCGTTCTCACCTTGGCTGTCTCGCACTCCTAGCCGATCTATCAGCTTGACGTGAAGAATGACTTTCTTCACGGTCATCTGATGGAAACGGTCTACTGTCAGCAGCTTCCAGGCTTCGTCAACCCCTCTCGTCTCGACGATGTCTGCCTCCTTCAACGCTCTCTCTACGGCCTCAAACAAGCCCCTCGGGCCTGGTACCAGCGTTTTGCTGTCTACCTTTGGCACATCGGCTTTGTAGTCTCTACGTCCGATAGCTCCCTATTCACTCTTCACATCGGCAACACTACCGCCTATATCCTTCTATACGTCGACGACATTATTCTTACAGCGTCTTTGACATCCCTCCTACACCAGATCATGGCCCGACTCCACGCCGAGTTCACTATGACCGATCTTGGTCCCCTCTACCACTTCCTTAGCATCTCCATCACCCGTTCTTCTCACGGGCTCTTTCTTTCCCAGCGCCAGTACGCCATTGATCTTCTCCAGCGTGCGGGCATGGCCAATTGTCACCCTACGGCCACCCCGACCGACACTCGAGCCAAACTCTTCGCTGCCGATGGCTCACTCGTCGCTGATCCCTCTCAGTATCGAAGTCTTGCCTGTGCTCTCCAATACCTCTCCATCACACGGTTCGATCTCACTTACGCCGTCCAACAAGTGTGCCTCTTCATGCACGCTCCGCGCGAACCTCACCTCGCGCTACTCAAGCGCATCCTGTGCTACGTGAAGGGCACACTCTCCAGCGGGCTGCACCTCAGCTCCAGCCCCATCGACTCCCTCACCGCGTACTCCGACGCGGACTGGGCAGGTTGTCCTGACTCTCGACGCTCCACGTCCAGCTACTGTGTCTTCCTCGGCGACACTCTAGTCTCCTAGTCCTCAAAACGCCAGACTACAGTGTCACGATCCAGCGCCGAAGCCGAGTACCGCGCCGTCGTCCATGTCATCGCCGAGTATTGCTGGCTTCGCCAGCTTCTTCAGGAGCTCCGTGCACCCCTCTTCTCTGCGACCGTCGTCTACTGTGACAACGTCAGTGCTGTCTATATGACCGTCAACCTGGTTCATCATTGACGCACCAAGCACATAGAGATCGACATCCATTTTATCCGTGACAGGGTCGTACTAGGACGGGTTCGGGTGTGCCATGTACTATTGGTGCACCAGTTCACCAATATTATGACCAAAGGCCTCCCCACGTCTTTGTTTACTAGTTTTCGGTCCAGTCCCTGCGTCCGTTCCCCTCTCGCTGCTACTGCAGGGGGGTGTTAGACCACTGGACCACTGGGCTATATATATAGACCCGACCCTCTCTTTATAGAGTTGGGGTAAATATTCTTACAATTATGTTGTCTGAAATAGTGTTGATTTAGTTGGAAACTTAGAACCAATAGCATCTGGTGGTCGTCCTGAAAAAGATAACAAAATGTATGAGAAAGAAATATTTGTCGAACATTTAACAGGAAAATTTTGGGGACTTCTTTTGGCCTTCTTCTGTCAATATCTCAGCGTTGCTGTTTGCTTGCTCACGTAGATCTATATATGTCAGTCAACTCATACATTCTATAACCAGCTTAAAAATGTTACATCCTCGCAAAAAGGAAAAAAAATGAAACTGTAAAATATTCCATTAGCTAACTTCCTAAGAAGCAGTACTTTGGCCTATATGCTGATGAAAGACAGCTGCCTCCTTAGCTTCCATTGTGTCAGATGCACCTTCCCTTTGTCTTCACTAATCGTTTCATCAATAAGATCCTTAAAGATGGATTTTTCAATGGCCAAAACAATTCCTTGCAACTCACTGCCAGAACTCTTCCACTCCTTCATGCCTTGCACTGCATCCTCTGCTAGCCTGCTATCTCCCTCTTCTTCAGAGCACCTTATCATTGAGGAGTCAGACTGGATCATGTTAATCTCTGCACACAAGTCCTTGAAAAGTTGCCATCCACTTAACTTCTTTGACTGAGAAAACTGCATTGATGAATTTGCAGTGTGGTTGACATCCATTTTCTGCGCGAGAAGCTCATTTGCAAGATCAAATATGAGCCTACGGTGAAGCTTTTCTTTGTCTGGCTTAGCTTGTTCAAGGATGAGGAAAAGTTCTGGATTAATAGGGTAACTTGATGGTCGTAGCTGATGAGGCACCATTTGAAAATTTAGTTTGTTGTGTAGGAGCCCTGATGCTGAAAGTATCTCGTAGAGGTACTGGTGATCTTTATTGGCAACAGATGATGAAAAAGTCTCATCAGTTCTCAGAGCTTCCTCACTCAACATTTGCAGAAGCTCGAGCTTTTGGATGAGGGCTTTCATGTTTTCTGGCTTTATCTGGTTGTCCTCGTTGCTTGTCTTTGAAGGTGGTGTATCAGGAAGGCTTATTGGGTTCCAACTCTCATCTGAAGTATGCGTCTCGCCGTCTGAACAAGTGAAAAAAAAAGTTGATAATTCTTGTCTATCTGACTCATCTATAAAAAAAATCAAAATAATTGGTGGGCTCATCTACATAAGTAGATCTTCACATTAACCAACATATATCATGTTCCCTTGTGGCAAGTGCAACATGTGGGGTTCCTTGTAGATGTTAGGTGCAGACATGAACAACAGTAGGCAGCAAAGGACTTGTACTCTCTAACTGTTTGGCACAAGAAAACACTTGCATGTGTATCTGGAACTGCCAATTTACTGTGATCCTTCTGATCTGAAAGGACCACAGGCTATATTTGGTTGCATTGATTACTGGTTGCCTGTCACTATGATTGGTGGATGTGCTTACAGCTAAGCATGCTTGTCCTATGCCTTACAGTGTGGGCTTACTGAGTTGGTGGAAACAAAGTTACTAACAATATAAAAACTAATTCATAGTTGCAAAAGTATACAGTCCTAACCTTTGAAGGAATCTGAGATTCTCTTCAGAGAAGGCGACGACCCTTCATGATAGAATGCTGCATCAAGAACTGATACAGGACTTGGGATGTTCTCCTGTGGATGGATCTTCTTCTTGTCTGCAGGTAGAATTGTAGGCATTTCCTGGAAAAAAAGGGTTTTGTCAATCAGTTGTTAGTGCCAAATGGTGTTTACATAACAGTCAGCTCTTTAGAGGTGGTATTATAGTTAATTTTCTGTACGTCACGATTTGGTGTTAAGGCTATATTGCTTTGATGGATATATGATGAGTTGGTATTCAGAGGATTGGGATGATCAATGACACCCACTTCGATCTGCTTTGCCAAGCTGATTTGAGTTTCAGGAACCTGTAACACATCATCATCATCAGAGATGCTCTTTGCTTGTGAGTGCCTTGATCTTAGCCTGCCTCTTGGGGACACTGTTTCTTTAGATTTCTTGCCTGGTGACATTGGCAAAACTGGTGGACGAGACCTCCTTTCAGAGTCTGCCTTCTTCTGTGCCAGCCTGGGGCTCAATGAGCTGGAAAGCCTTGGTGATCTTTCAGAATTTACAGGTTCCTCGCCACTGGAATTAGCACTTTCGTTTGGAGAATGATTTCTCTTGCTATCACTGTTTTCATTCTTCCTGGTGAAAGATGTCTCTTCATGCCGTAGCCTTCTTATGCCTTTCGGCCTTGAAAGGGGAGCAGCCAAAGTATGTGAAGCATCAGGTTTTGTGATGCATCTTGCTGGTTTCATGATCACAATTGGAGAATGGAATTTTTCAGAATCAATGATTTTTTCAGAGGCCTCCTTTTGAATGGTTGTTAATTCAAGATTGTTGTCGCTCTGGCTTGGGCCATCCTTTTTGTGCGATATGCTCAGTATCTTGAGAGCCCTCAGTTCCTTGCTGCACTCTGACAACTCCAGGCCTCTGAGTCTTCTCTGTATGTCAGCATAGATGGATGTGCCTCTTGGCTTCACTTCAGCTTCATGTCCTGTCACTGCTCTCTCATTCTGCCTCCAGGGGGCTGCTTCAGGGAGAATTCTTGGAGAAGGATTGGTTTTCAGCACCGGTGAGTGGTTATTCTGCTGTGGGACTCTATGATCTTGGCTCTTGCTCTTGTGGCAGTGCGACAACCGATCTTTTTGTGTGTCATGGACTGGTCTAGGTGACCTTGCCGGCTCATGGATGTCAGGAGTTCCTTCCAACCCCATGAGCTTGGCAACGACACTGCTGGCCCGCTGATGGCTCGGTGATTCTTGGTGCTTTAAAACATCCAGGAGGTTGTCATCACTTCTTATGTAACCAGAGTTCTTCAGACGCGAATGTGGATCCATGGACTCTTTTCTACTGTCCAAGGACAGCCTGGGAAGTTCCTTGAGCTTTGCTGAAGGCTTCTTGCTGTCTTGAGCTTCAACCGACCGCAGGAGTTGTCGATCATCACATGAGAAGCGTGGTGGCCTGCTGGATTCATGAACAAGTGCAGGAACACTGGTGCTCCTGTCGATCCCAATCACATAAGTTCCATCTGTTGATTTGGAGATCAGCAATGGCCTTGGTGAGTCTTTGTGCAATCCTTTTCTGGACTTCTTTGCCGATGTCTTGATGGCCAGGCCATGGGATTCCCGGTTGATGGACCCTTTCACAATGTCTCTGAAGCCAGTATGTGGGTCTTTGGATTTGGCCTCTGCCTTGGAACACTTCACACTTTGTGAGCTTCTCGGTGGCTTCCCCACAAAGCACTCTTCATTGATGTAGGAGGGCTGCTGTTGGAATGTTTTGTTGATGTCAGTGGATGAGAACGAAGAGCACGATGAGGAACAAGAAGATGCCTGCGATGACTCCATTGAGAGGCTACTGTTCTCAGTCATACTTCTGCTGAAGGTTTTGTCCTACACAAGTAGTGTCAAGTTTCAAGTTAAAACCAATCTCCTTGAGACTAACCAGTCCCCTTGAGGCAACTGAACTGCTACTTGGGATATATGCATGCACAGCACAGTAAGAAATTTACCAGAGTGATGTTTGAAGCAGCTGAGTTTCGAATTGAGACATTGCTGTTGCTGTTTGGCAAACCATGGCCTAAAGAAAGTATTCATGAAACACTAATTATTATGAATTGTAGTTGGGTACCAAAATAAATTTACTGCAATTAATGATAAATATCTAATTCAATCTAGGAAAGAAAAAGATAAATATAATCAAGATATCTGAATTTTAAAAGTTGGATTTGATCAAGAAAATATCACCGAAATCTGTATATTTGTTTCAGAAAAAATGTTAAATATCTTAATAGCAAACGCAAGTTCGCTTAGTACAACTATTTATATTTTACTTGAACATTGATTATTTACTGTGTAAACTGCTCATTGGTTAGTTTGACCTTCCTATGTGGTACAACTACATTCCTGCAGCTTCTGAATTTGTGTCAGTTTCTTGTTCATATACGTCCCTAGAAAAAAAAACTGTTCTTACTTGGTATACTTTCTAAATGAAACATTTTTTAATCCCGTTTTAGTTTAATATCTCCTGTCAGTAACACTGTTCGTATCTCCTCCACAGGACAGTTATTCAGTTTTGTCTTCTGACAAACTTGGTAGGGTCTTCTTGCGGTAAAAGAGAGAAAGAAGAGCCACAAGAAGGGCACGTTGTAGAAGAGGAAGAAGAATTGGTATGGTACCTGGTGGCGGTGTGCCTCGGGCTCCGTGGCCGCCGCGTTGGCGTGTGGTGAGGAGGTGGCGGCGGTCGAAGATCTGGAACATGCCGGCCATGCAGCCCATCTGCCGGTCGAAGTCCGATGCCTCGTGCGCGAACGCCTGCATCATTCTGGACAGCATTTTCTTGCCAGCTCTATCTCTTGGCTCTTGCTCAAGACAACCCCAAGAACGGAGATGAACGAGGCCTCACTCCATGGCAGGACAGCGCAGAGCTCAGAATGAACCAGGCTAGCTAGCTAGCAGCAGGAGCACCCCAACCAAAGAGAGAAAGTAGGCACGTAGATGCAGGCTACACACAGAGCTCTCCTTTTCTCTTCTTGCTTCTGTTCTATTCTCTCACACTATCATCTACCTCTCTCTCTGTTTTGACAGGTTTGAGTTCAGAGGAATGTTGCTCTCATGAACTCATGGCTATGTCAAGAGGAGGAGGCGGGATAGGCTGCTTCTTGATTTAAGAATGGGAGAGAGAGAGAGAGAAGGAGATGTCTGCAATGGTATTGCAATGCATTGCAGCGACGACTGTGGTATGGCTGGTCCTTTCTCCTACGGAGGCCATAACAACAGCAATACAATACTGTGCAAGGCACATGTAGGCTGATCATTGTGGGCATGGGCATGTGATGGCTGTCAGGCTTTGCACCATCGTCATCCCCCGTCAGATTCAGCCTAGATCGATCAGAGCCTGCTGCCACTGCCAGTGTTAAGGAAAGAAGGAATACAGATCTGTCCCGGGGCCCCGCCTCGGCATGATCAATAGGTAAGGGTGATTAAACCTCATTCATTAACTTGATTCCTTAACATTGATGGAGTGGAAAAAAATGATTTTTTACCCCCTTCTGGTCACAGTGATTCGAAGTTGAGCTTTACTCGTAGCATTATAATTTTATTGGGTTTCACAAATTAGACCGCAATCGAAATTACTGAATTTGTCCAGGTTCGTAGACAAAATGGAGGGAGTAGTCGTCAAAGTTACATTCTGAAGATTGTATTGACATCTGAAATGGCGTGTTTCCTGTAACCCGAATAGATATACATTGGTTCTGATCTAAGTATGCTCATGTGCAGAACAACGAGCCGGGGCCGCAAGCTAGAGCGGCTGGTCAATTTGGTGGTTGTCATTCATCAATCTTCCGGTGAAGAGAAGGGGAAGATTGGAGACGAAGATTCAGTCAATCTACTATATGAATATCCCTGGTTCCAGGTTGGGCGCGCGTGGCAGAGAGCATGTGCTGCTTCCTGGATTGCTTCTGGATGTGGATCACGTTGTCAGCAATCCACCACTGGGAACTGTTTGTTTTAGCCGCGGTCACAACGACGGGGCGCGCTCAATGTTCAGACTTCAACGACTTTGCCCCACCCAAAGGATGTTACCCCCCTCTATGTGTCACTGACATGTGGGTCCCAAGGTGCTACAGATATGAGTTGTGGTGGCGAAACGGCGGCTTGATCATCACGCAGATTATTATCGTGGAAAAAGGGTAGTTTTGGTTGAACGACGTGATGATAATATGTATCTGGCCCCTTGTGTGTTTGCGGATGCAGGAGCATGCAAACGGAAGGTGGCACTGTTTTTCTCTGAGTTGTAAGCGCTGTACTTGCGCAATTTGATCTGTGAGCTGTTTAGGCATCTGTTTGCAAAAAAGGACAAGCTGATCAACGTGCTGTTCGTGCATCTGTTGCAAGAGCCATTTGATCAGTGTAGGGCGCGAGGTTAATTCATTCTGCAATCTCTCTATATGTACCGTAAATTAACTACTGTTCATTCATCTGTGTACTGTAGATCCCGTACCACTCTTTGTGTTAAGCCTCTAAATACCACCACGTTTGCCACCTCAATTTGAGGCGCCATATGTAATGTAGCTAGCCTTAATTATACAGGTGGGTCCTTGACTCGATTGTAAATGAGCAGAGATCGATCGATGGCTGCCAAACAATCCTATCAGCTGGTCTATCAGATCAGGTCCATCAGATTCCTCTTGTAGCCTATGTGGACCAAAGAGCTACAGGCTACTCTTTCACATTCATCCACACATGCATCATACCATCATGCTCTGACACTGCTGCATGACCCTAACTCCTGGAACTCTGCAAAGTGTATCCACATTGACATCAGATCAGATCAACTTGCTGTTGACAGCCAGCATTTCTTCTCTTTGCACACATTTTCACTCCAGAGCTCTGCAAGTAGTATCTGCAAATTGGGAAGTTTTAACTACCGGTTCACCCCGCGGCTACAAACTGTAAATATATCCTTCAAAGTAGAAAACACGTCCCAGCCACCGTAAACGGTGTAGCAGCCAGCGCCCATAGGTAAATGTGGATAATAAGCAGCTTACTCGTTCAGGTTAAGCTCATGTCAACTCGTTACCATAATTATTATGATTTGGCTTGGTTGGCTCATCTCGTAAGCTAGCTTGTTTATCTCATTTATTCTTCTTAAAAATTATAATATTTTCAATTAATCATATGCTATTATAATAATAAACACTAACCAATAAATTACTCGCTAAATAAAAATAATTTAGAAGTAAACAAAAGATTAAATACTAACATGCACTGAATATAAAAGAATATGGTGACCTCCAGTACTAACGAAGCCCGCAAGCTACCTTGTTAAGTTAACAAGCTAAAAGCCTTACTCGTGAGCTCATCTGATCCTATTATACCTATGATGGCTATGAGTTTAAGCTGAGCTCAATATAAATCAATATGAGCCACAAGCTTCGAGTTGTTTTTCGCCTCTTGTCGTCACTAGACATTAGACATTAGATTATAATTATTCGAAGTACAATAGTAACATCGTAGTTTCATGAGCTTGTATAATAGTAGTAGGGGTGGTAAGGTTTTTAGTACCAAACTTGGAGGGATGTAGGGGATGGAGGATTGGGAAGTGATGAAGGCAGCTCAGAGCATTCCTGCTGGTTTCTTCTCAAGAAACTGCAAAAAGGGGACCAAACAAGAGACATAGTGATAAATGGATAGCAATATGTGTTTTCTTGTGGGGCTAGTTGTATTCCAGGGACCAGTGTAAGCAGATCTGGAGGCATGGATGTTGTTAGGTGGTTATTCTACTTCACACTGATGGATTGCTAGCTGTATTTTCTTGGACCCCTGGCTTTGTGTGTGTGTGTTCGTCTGATCTGTGCTGTGATGGTGGTCATAACTCGTAAGGGCTTGCATTGATTAGTTATTATTAGTGGGATCGATGCCTTTTTTGTTGGTCTGTATGTGCTTCGTCCGCCTCGATTGATTGGGATTCCTGGATCTAACGCTCCAAACCATATCATAATTGGTGGCTGTGGTATATCAATGTTTGTTCTTTTTTTCCTTTGCGGTTTATTGGACTGTTCTTTTTTTACCATTTGGTAAATGTGCACTCAGTTATTATCCTATATAGTTCGAGTTGCACCTGACGTCCTGACGGCAGCAGCTCGATGGTGTGCCGCGTACCTAGCAAGCTGCAACCGAGGAAACGCTTGGTCCCATTTTGTATTATAGTTAAAAGGAGTTTTTTTCCGATTACTTGAGAGGCATATATATGTTGGAGCCGGCGCAAGCTCGCCGATCACCTGATCGCCTTCGGCAATACGGGGATACACTGAACGGTCACCACGATCACCGCACTTTAGGTACACGAGAGAGATGGAGATGATTTTGCGCTGCAACAACTGCAGCCGTTTCTCTCCTGATTATTCGCTTATAATAATGTGCATGCACGGGCTTGAAGCCCCCGAACCTCCCACTACAATCACACAAGCTATACGGTGCGCCGTTTCACTCGGTCACTTGTACAATATGGTGGTCATCTAGACTAACAATATATACACATCACATCACTATATCATACATTATATCTGCAAGCTAGTGTGATGACGAAGTTAAAGGTGCATGCCTCTACTAATAAGTGCAATACAGCTTTATTTTAATAATGATTTTCATTATTTTGATATTCAAATATATATTTTTACTTACATTTAATTACTTGTTACATCTTTTGCTAACTAGATGCTATACAAGTAAAACAATATAGAATCTGGATATGAAAATTGCTATTAAAATTAGGCTGTATTGTTTTTAGGGGGAGTATTTTGATCGGTTTTAATACTCAATGGCTGTAAAATATCCGGTATACTAGTTGACGATGTTTTCTAAGACAAACCTGATAGATAATGACCACCTATGCTTTAAAGTTCTTTAATGCTTACTTTGTGGATACTGTGCTTTGCTGCGCTTCGTTGTGCTTGTTTTTTTGAGTTGCCATGGAAAAAACACTTATAAGAAAATTATGATTATATAAAATTTGTTACCCAACTTTCATGATTTCATATAATAACTAAATTTGTGTAGCATCGATTAAAATAAAACTAGTTTATCAATCACTAAATTTGTGTAAAAGTTATTGAACCAAATGAGATTATCACAGTCCACCACAATGCCGAACAGAGCCTGATATTACACATTAATTAGTCCATCCAGGTATTTTAAATTTCTTGTTATGTACTCTTGAAAACAAAATTGTGATGATGAAATTCACACACATATATAGATATACTATAAATGCTAATTTTACTATTAGAATAATGAAAAAGATTGTCTATGCTCCCTGTAACAAAAGTAAACAGAAATGTGGAGGGCGTGCCTAATAAAGAACTCACAGTTCATTTTATTTCAAACAATATTAGCACATCTCCTATTTAATTTTGTCATGGCCATTTGGATAGTATCGCTATAAAACCTAATGCATTCACAGTGAATGAATTTGCATGATGCATGCAAATAGGTGTAACAACACGTAGAAATCTAGTTCTGGTGTATGAGCTTTCTTATTCCGTGTGAACTAGAGAGGCCAAAGAAACCACATAAGTAAATTAGCACAGTTCTTGGACTATTTATTTCAATTTACGTGTCTAATTATTCTAATCCACATGCCGCCTATCCTAACTAAGTTTATATTGATTGATACTTAGTCTGGTATGTCCTTGCGTGACTAGGTTGTTGTCGACAAAAGGTTTGACATGAGATGGAAGTAGTGGGGAACAGAAGAAACGAGCTTGGGAGGTTTTGTGCAAAATGTCACCTCCACATGTCATCCTCGCTTGCGGGCCAACATTGCATATATATATATATATTACTTATGGCTTTGCATAGACTATACAAGTTGTTACACCAAAATGAGTATGTCACGAGTTCTTACAACTATTTACATATTGTATGGAAGCTTGTGTAATGTCAACCCAGTTTACCTAAACATAATGCTCCAAATTTCCATCTCAATAAATAAAATTCTAACCACATAAAAAAACTGGAAACTAATTTTTAGAGTAGACCTGATCAAATAACGTGCATGGTCTGGTCAGGCTTTAGGCTAAGCACAAAAGGCCCAAACCCGATGTTAAGGGAAAAAAAGAAGCTTAAGCCTGTTACACCTCGCTCTGGTACCATAGTATAGACAACACCATAGAGCGTGCATCGCAGGTGAACAACAAACCATTCTTTACGAAACCACGATACTAATACCACTCTTAGGATATAGATATTGATATCCACGTTAACATGATGAATCATAGCAAAAACTAAATATAAATACATTATACCTTTCCGTTGTAACTCTGGGTAGACTCTAAAGCGCAGACTTCAACTAAAATCAGCAACAACAGAACTTTGTATAGCTAGAACACCAATCAACGAGCAATAGTTTAGGTATAGGAATGAAACTTCAACCTTCATCTTCTCCTACTTCTTTCTGGACTTCGAGAGAAACAAAAACAACAAAATAGAGGGTGAGTACTTTCGTACTCCACAAGCAACTAGGAAAATATGAACATACAAGCAACAAAGGCAGGCTAGGTTTATTTGGCAATATTTTTGTTTTAGATCATTTTCCAAACCCTAAGTGTGTGTTCTTATAAACATTTGGAAGGAGACTCCTTGTCTCGATCCATCTATGAGTTGCTTTGCAACAACTCAAGCGGAGAGTCAAATTTTAGTTTTACATAGTTCCTTCTTCTCTTCTATTAGTTTCTTTCCACTTTCTCAATCATTCTCTATTAGTTGTCTCTACTTCTCATGGACCTGCTCATCACAGCCTATACCTTGGCTCCTCCAAGCCATCTATATCCTACACAGCTTTACTTTCTCTTAAAAAACCTACTCTATGATGTTATCTGACATCCTGAGTCACATAGGCCTATTTCAAAACTACCAGGTCATCTATTAGTCATTCAAATCGACTCTGACAACACTTCACATCCCACAAAACAATTTCACAAAGCACAAGCAAATACATCTATGCTAAGAGAATCACCTTACATTCGCCTTTGACCATGGGTACGATTGTTCAAATAGTTTAGTTAAACTAACATAGGTTACACGCTTTATCCACACGATATGAAATTGACAACGAGTACCCATTGACACCTGAAGTTTGTGACAAGACCTTTCCAAAGTAGACTTAGGGTCATCTATGTCAACAAGAAGGGTCTAGAGTATCCAGCAAGATTAGGTCATAAACCTCCCAGACTCACTCGTTAAGACCAAGTAATCTGGGTTAGAGCCTTGCTCCCCTTGCTTAGGATCCTAGGGCATCTACTCGCATCTTGTAGAATCGTAGGTAATCCATGGCAACATTTCTTTACGCCTTAGCTTACACCTTGGCTATCCTCATTTCTTGGCACATAAGTTTCCTTGAACCAATTAATTACTCAGCCAGGGGCATTCCACAATACCCATATGATCGTACTGTAAGATGCTCAGATGAAATTCCCAAAGGATTCGGTTATTATATGCAAATACAAAACTAAACCATACAAGCAAGATTCCGCATCGTGGCTTTCAAAATCATTTATCATTTTTACACCTGCCGACACCAAGTGTTGGGTTTCCAAAACAGTTTCTCAACCCATTTTTCCCAAAATGACATAGGGGTTTGATCAATAGCCATGCTCAAAGAGCATGAACACCAAATTACCTCTATGGTGGAGCAATAAGGATTAGGGTTTGCAATCATCTAAAAAATAATGTAGCTATTGGGTAGGTCCGTCGGCTACACAAACCGAGATCGGTCAAATTAAAGTGCACACTGAACATGCATATTTGCAATCAACACATTTTATAAATAGGGGCAATATGATCAAAGAGTGACTTGCTTCGTTTTATGTCTTCAAATCTTCAAGAAATATGTGCTTGTTGAAGTCCTAGAGTAGCGACTACACATTCAACACAATAAATCACCAAAAACCATATAAAGTACAATAATACAATTATAACTAATAGTGACATTAGATATATCTTAATTTTAGATAAATTCTAGAAGTCAAACATAGTCAATCAGAACTACGGTTCACTACATATGAATTTTAGAAATTTAAACTATTTTCTACATCAAGAAAATGATTTATTGAACTTGCACAGAGCAATTAAAAGCAGAAGGTAGTGGCGCTTTTATCTTGTGAAGCCGAGTATGTGGTGGTAACGACTGCTCCTTGTTAAGGCAGTTAGGCTGGTAGGTGGAGGTGAAGGTGTGGGTGGGCTAGGGTGGTGGGTTGGGCTGGGGAGTAAGAAAGAAGCAGAAGAGGCCCAAAAGCTTGAATGTGGTTTCTAAATTAAAGAAAATAGATTTTAAGTTTTTGAGGGAAAAAGATTGAGGCCCAAACTGAAATAGTGTAGCTCCTTTTTAGTAAAATAAAAAAGGGTCACAAAACCCACAAAACCCTTTTTAGTGTAGCTATTAGTAAAATATTAGTATTACATTAATTCTTTTAGCCACAAAACCCTTTGATTTTCATCGACTTCGAGCAACTCGTCGGTGACTCATCATCTTCTTATTCCGTACACTAGCACGGCATGAATTGACAACATGGGGCCCGCTGTCAGTGAGACATGGAAGCCAATGTGCCTATGGTCCACAGTAGACCAAGTCTATTGAGGAACCCAAAGGACGGCTGGGTGGACTTGGTTCACTAGACCACGTGCCAAAGCGTGGGCCCACTGGTTAGGAACCTAGTTCATGTAGACTGAGTGTACGGCGTCGGTCAACATAGGTCCCACATATCAACTACTCACCCCTCTCTTCTTCTCTTCTCTTCTCTTCTCTTCTTGTTCTTTCCTTCTCTTCTCACTCTCCTCGATCCTCTTTCTCTCTTTCCACATCGAGGTTGAGACGGAGGCCGGCGTGGGAACACACGATGACGATCGATCATGAGGAGTGATAGTGGGGATGGCAAGGAGCTTGGCGATGACGTTTCTTCAGTTCGAGGTCAGCCAAAGACCAAGAAAGCAGTGCCCACACAGGTCTAGCCCAATTGAGTGTGGTAATGCTGGCTTGATCCCTAGGCGGCAGTGAATTTCGGTGGTTTTGAGGCTAGAAGGAGGAGGAAGAGGGCTCCAGATGGCATATAGGGTCCAAGGAGCCCGACGGTAGGTGGTCACAGAGGTGACACTCACGCGGTGTTGGCTTGGTCGAGTGTGGTGGCATCCTGTTTGAGACAGTGAAGGTATTAGGCGACAAGGAGGAGCAGCATGCTAAATCTCTTTAGGAGAGGTGCTAGTGGTGCTGGCGACAGGCTTAATAGTGAGAAGGAGGTGACAAGGTGGCGGCAAATGGGCCATCGATAAGGTGGAGCGACAGAAGGGGTGGCGTGGTCTCGGGCACACATGAGGCATTCGATGAATTATCGTGGCTAGATTCATTGTTGCTTGTTGCGGGAGTAGAAGGATGGAGTGATGTGGTAGCATGGTGGCTAGGGAGGTGGCGATGCGTCGATGATGGTGGAATTCACTTGATTGGTAGGCTGGCAATGCGATGGTGGCGCTAGGCATGGCGAGTGGCATGGCTATGGCAAAAATTGGTTGTCATGTTTAGGGTTCTAGAGTCACGGAAAGGTGGTTGTGTTGGCAACGAGAAAGCTTGGAGGGGGCGACAAGGCATGAAGAAGGCGAGTTGGCTTAGCTTGGCTTCGAGCTGAAAGAAGTGAGATAGCATGGCAGTGAGGATGGACACGATACCTAGAGATGGTGGCATACAAGCAACAGTGCATTGGACTAGGAGTGCGATGAGTAGAGGAAGTCGTTGAGCCCTTGATGGGGGCATGGGCGTCATCCTTCATCCTGTGGTGCAAAGTCGAAGTAGCAAGCAACGATGGTTTGGACGGTGTGGCACAGAGTCATCACGTCTTCGCAAGGCAGGTTGCGCGGTGCACGTGTGTGGCAATGACACTTGCGCATATAGCATGGCTAGCTGGCTCTGGCTTGGTGGCTCAAGGTAGGCCAACTGGATCGGCCTGCCAGGTGGAAAGAGTTGGACTATTTACTAATGGGCTGGGCTAAAGAGGAAAAAGTATTGGACCAGTTGGAGGGAGATGGCGGGCTGACCTAATAAGAAGAGAAAGTTTCATCGGCCAAATAGAGAAAGGCGAGCTTAGCTAGAATAGTTTTAAACTATTTTTTGAGAAATTTATAGGGATAGAATACAAATAGACTTTTAAGTTGAGATTATATCTAAAATTAAAATGATAATTAATTCTAAATTATGAATGAAAATTTTTGGGATGAATTGAATGAAATCTTTTGATACCACTCCTTAATACACATAGAGAAACAAAGTTTTTAAAACATAAAATTTATTAAAATAGTTTTTTAGGTGTGCACAGAAACTGAGGTGTTACAAAGTCTAACCCAACCTTGGAATTTTTATGACGGGTTGGGTTTTTTGAGCATTTTTCCACTTCTTCAGGATTTTTGGGGTTTTGGGTCTGCAAAACATAAGCCTGAGCCTATCCTCAGGTCAGATTGCCAAGCCTCGGAGGCCTATGAACAAGTCTAGTTTGGAGCGAGAGAATTTATTTTCTTTGCATGTGCAAAATGAATTGTTCAACATGATATCTTCTTTAGACTAATTGGAGGTTTCTTAGAAAGCTCCCACACTAATATTAGTTATAAGGTAAAAACTAGAAATTCCTAAATTAATCAAAATATAGAAAAACTAGAAATTTTCACGTTAATAAAAAAGATAAAATCATGTGCAAACATTTATCAAACCGTCATCAATATATATGATGTGATCTTCCACCATAGAATATGTTGATTTACCAAAATTCAAAATTAATAAATACTAATTTATATTCAATTTAGACTCATAATTTCAATATCTTCATGGTAATGATTCAAAAATTTGACATTAATAAATACCTAATTGTATCTCTGTCCGTCCCTAGCCTGAACTATAGTGTGTTTTTTACGATTTAATAACTCCAATATAAAAATCAAATTGTCGTTAGTCTGAAGTCTTTGTTGTAGTATTTTCTTGGTTTAACTAATCCACAATTCATAATTAATAAAAACTAATAATCCATTATTTGGTTTGGATTCTTAGTTTTTTATGAATTAAGAAAAATTAAGAATTAATTAATTGGTCATCATTATAGCGTTGGTTCTCTGCTTTTCCATAAGGAAAATCATGGCAAAGATTTCATAACAATATCATTAACAACAAAAGAGCTAGGAGGAAATCTATTTTTGTCTCAATTACGGACTTAGTCCGATTTTCATTCCTCACCTATGATTTCAGTTACTTTTGGTCCCTCAATTTTTAAAACCATTTACATTTCATCTCTGAACTAAAAATAATGATGGTTTTTTATGATGTGATGCCATGTGACATCGTAAGCTGGCAAAATAAAAATAAAAAGATACAAGGTGGAAGAAAGTGGGAAAAAGGAGATGAAGATGACTATGGATTCTATTATTTTCTTCACTGTTTCTGTATGTTGTTATTTATTTTTGATTGGAAGTATATTGTCTTTGCTATTTGTGCATGTTCAGGTAGCATTGTAGCATTGAAAATCATTTTTGTTTTAGTATAGGGCTGATATGCTAACGGTTTTAAAAGTTGAACGAACCAAATAACACAATCTTGCAGTTAAGGAATAAACATCGGATCAAAGACATAGTTGATGGGGGAAAAGGACTTTTTTAAAGAGCTAATAACTGTGCTCGTTTTCTTATCTGCAAATAATTTTTTTTAAAAGCAAACCAATCTTCATGCTTTATCTCCTCAGTTTGTCGACACGTGTGTGTGGCGACTAAAAACCGCTCCGATCGAGTCCATTGCACTGCATGCAAATGCATATCCAAGTACGGACTTGGAGAAAAAGATGGCTGCTGCACCAGCCGGTAGTCGTGTCGATGAAGACAAGGCTTCCATTTATCCACAAATTCCGACGAGAAGTTATAGAGATAGAGCACGCACGCTACATGTTTCCGATACACATGCGAATAGAACGTGTCGTTTTCTTCTCTTTCGTAGTAGATAGAGTAGCTAGCTTTTTACCCTGAGAGGACACATTTACCACGTACACCAATACACATCACTCTACACGCACACATACACATTCAACACACGTTAAAGACTTAACTCGAAGTACACAAAGTTTTCGACGTATGAGAAACTCACAATCCTACTGAACCACGTATACGCATCTAACACACGCTAAAGGCTTGATTTTGAGCATAAAGTTTTAGTGTGTAAGAAACATATAGTCCTATTAAATATGTACACGTGTGTATATGTTTTGTCTAACTAAAACTAACCGAAATTAATCAAGGAAGGAGGAAAAAATCACTCAGTGAGGCTCGGCGTCGATGGCTGGGATCGAGCACAAGGCCGGCCGTTCGAACAGCTTCGAACGCACCAACCGAGCTAACGCTTGGTCCTCGGTAGCTAGCTAGCTGGTTAGAGGCTGCCGTCAATCGATCAGTCGCTGCCGTGTGTACAGTGCTCAATTGCAATAAGCATCCGTTTAATATAAACTAGCTAGGATAGGTAGGGGTCCGGACGGTTGCCGGCCGATCGACCAGCAGGCGCGCGTGATCGATAATCGATCGACGCGTGCGACGACGATGGCGGCGAACGCACCAACCTAACGTTCTTCATCTCGTCAGATGGCGACAGCCCTTTTTCGTCGTATCGATATCTCTGGTGGGCGCATGCTCGTACAATTGTACAAAAGACTAATCGTCGTACTACTCGTATACACCGTAGTATATGTAGACTATAGATCGAATACACTACGTAGATCAGCGTAGGAACGGAGCTGGCAAGCATGCATGCACACAGCAGCAGATCGACCAGATGGAAACGTATAAGGTACGTACACCGTACTTATGTACACGCATGCATGCATATACGGGCACTTAGCACCAGTCCTGTTGCAGTCTGGGAGTGCCTGCTACCGGCCGGCCGTAATTGGTACTTTCTCCGTGTTAATCTACTTTTAAATCAGTTATAACCTAGTAATATTAATTTGAACAGTGATCGATGTATCTTCGAAAATTATAATAGCATGTCATAAATGTTATTGGAAATTTATTGACACCTATTATTTATCATGCATCCTGTAGCAACATTTGGGGACGTAAATATATCAACAAGTATATTAACATTTAACCATCACTAATGACAATCAGTGCCTATCATTTCTACTTCATACTCAAACTGAATAGCTAAATAGCTTAATAATTTTTTATAATTATTTAACGGTATAAACAAATTCCCTACTGCCGTGACCTCCCAACCGTCTCTAAATTCTGTGCAGGGCTAGGACAGCAGCTGCCAGGATACATGCCAAGAGCGTCGACGCCAACCTTAGTGACCCCTGTGTGCTTCTTCTAGGTGTAGTGGATTCTGGTGCTGTGGATCAACATGAAGAGCTGATAACAAATAGAGAGGGTGCACCACGGAGATCTTGACCTTATGCCTTAAACCAATGGTGAAATTGATTAGTCTAACTATGCATTAAGTCCCAATCCAACTGGTAAGTCATCCTGGGTAAGTCCTCCACTACACGACTCTCTCTCTTCTTTCTACTACAGCGCTCGTCTCATTATCTCTAAAGCAGCATTATCATAGACCCCTCCTCTCTCGAGCATACTTCCCTTCTTCTCTCAGCACGCTTCAAGAAGGCAGCGTAGGACAGATCTAGCGATCTTTAACCTTATGTCCACCAAATACAAACAGTGGTGACGACTGTGATGATCTTATGTAGGATTTGAACAAGTGAGTAGAGGGAAGGATGCAATTACCAGTCTGCCATTGAGGATGTGGAGGTCATTGGATCTGACTACAAGACTATCAGATCCAACAAAAGAGAAGTGCATGAAAGGCACATTAGAAAATAGCTCTGATAGTGAAAAATTTTATACTAATGAATGGTGATACAATTGAGTAACACTACTTAGTTGCTAAATTCGGTAGTAATCATAAATATAAGAAAAATTGCTGGTTTAAGAGATGAAGCATCAGTAAACTAGTGATACTCATTTTGAAAGCACAAGAACTAATTGGTACATCCACAATACATACATATATCATTACTTTCATCCTAAAATATAACAAATATTTTAAACTTTCACTATTAAAAACAAAAAATAAAAAAGATTGCATATAAAAATGATATTACTAGATTTATCATTAAACAAACTATCATAATATATAACTTTTTTACTTAAAATAGCTTATAAATATTATTGTTTAAAGTAGCATCTTGAAGATTATATTAGGATCTAAAACTAATTATATTTTAGATGGAGAAAGTACACACTTTATACACCTACCGTTATGTTAGTGTAATAGATATGTGATAGCACATGAATAGGAGTAATACATACCAAGTACTATATGAAAAATACTATATGAAAAGAAAGGTTATACATATGTGTTTGGATCGTTTTCTACTAAGACTACTAAGACTATTTGATAGTATTAATACATGTCTTTCTAGTTTTACTTGAACAACAATACATCTAAGAGTATAAATATAATGCCTCTAGTAATAATCCAATATAGCCAAGACAATACACACCACCTCAAATTCCATATAGTTTAACATTAGAGAAACCCAACAATAGCTATCTGTTAATAACCATATCCAAACTCTACACCGATTTAATTATAGACTAGATTAGTATTTTTTTTCTTCATATGTTGTACTCATGAGATATTGATATAATGACAATATTAGCTTCGGCCAATAGGAGAAGGCTATTACTCGATGCCAGTATGTCCAAACCTATGTAAAAATCTTTGGCTCTCTTGACAAATTCGTTTATATTCTCTTATTAGCCGACCTCTATATCCTTTAAATACATTTAGTTTTAAAATGTCAAATCAAATTTTAAAATACTTTTTAGGGTAGATTTTTTTAAAAAAAACTATAATTGTTTTGTTAAAACCATCAAAGTTTGTTGCAAGTTTAGATAGACATTTCAAAATTCGCAATCATACATATATGCTTTCATCACTGTGATTGGTCCAGACCAACTACACTTGTTCATCATTTTGATAGTTGGAATCCCTGCGCAGTGGCATTGTGTAGACCTGTAAACGCTTGGCTATCGTGCCCTTAGTTATAAAGTTGGATCGATCATAAAGTCAATCTTCCATCCACATTTCAAAAGTTTAATCGAATCTTGTTCTAAATATCAACTATTTTTTTTACCGGAAGTAGTAATTAAGGGGTTCAGTATAAGTATACATTTAAACTAAAGATACCTTTACATATATATGCAATGATATTTGAAAGTATCATTAGTACGAAGTGAGTGATAGTCGTTTTAGCCAAAAAAATAATACAATACTATCTACATTCATACAGACTGGGAGTTTGGGACACACTCTTGCATACATACATCCATACACATTTTCATCCAATCTGCAGCAAGCAAAATTCTCCCAGGCACTATGGTTCAACAAGAAGAAAGAATTGACAACTCCCGGCCCTATGATTCGATAACAAGAAAGAAGAACAAGGAGGAAGTATAGATCTAGCCTAATCGAGCTCACCAGCCATTGCCCATTGTCCACACATATTGCCATACTTGGCCTCGGTCTCCCACGCCTCCTCAAGACCACCGTCACCCAAACAACCCTCTGCTACCTAGGTCTAGCCACCCTAGCCTCCTTTCATGTCCTCTATGATTTGTGATAGAGAGAAGAAGGTTTAAAGAGCGAGAGGGGAAGAGAAAGGTAAGAGATGTTAGGACTTTATATTAGAAGAAAACCAGACTTTCCTCCGGTTGTCATAGTTGTCAGTGGCCACTAGGGATGGACACGGATTGATCCCATGGATAATCTATGACTAACTCAGTTTAATTAGATAAACTTAAGTTTTATTTTATAGTTGACTAGAACCGGCTACGCCCATCCCTAGCCACACCTCCATGTTCCCGCCACCGCCCTTGGCCAAATTTGGTGTCCCAAGAGCTGTCAAAACCGGTAAGTTCAGCTAGACTTGGAGGAAAGAAGCCACCACCTAATCGGATGAAGTCATGAAGATAATAAATAGTTTAGAGGGTAAATTAAACTTAGTCCCTATCCTCTTTACTCGAGAGTGAAGTGAAGAAGACATTATCCATGGTGTATATGAAACACTGGAATGTATCTGCCCGATCAGACCACGTACATGATATTGTCCAATAATTTGTTTTACCAGCTTTTTTTTCAGATAATGAGACATGGCTCTAAGCATGACACAAGGGCTAGACAGCTAATAATCTCCATGCACACGCTTAATTCCGTCGTGTGATGCAATCATCCATCCACATTAATTATTAATTGATTCCTTTCTTATGCGTCCATGCACACGATCGATTGCCACACTAATGAGGAATTAACAGGTGGATTAGTTAGGATAATGCAGTGGAGATCATATCGATCCATCCACCGACAGATTTGTCGTTAATTAACTGAAGAATAAATGACAACTGCCACAAGATTTTGTGTGTTCCTAGCAGCTTAGCTAAGCTAGACTTTACCGGTGGCTCCAGCAAATGATCGGTGATATATATATATGCTCACATGCATGCAATGCGAGATCATGCAACTTGACCCTGAAAAGAGTACAAGATAGTAGGAAGACTTTGGAGCTGCATGCACTACCGTACCCCAGCTGCACACTGGTTAGCTAGTACTAGTTAAGCTAAAATATACAAAAAAGATAGTCTCGATGATGCTTTGATTAAGGAATCTTGTGCCGAACGATCGAACAAGGACGAGCACATGCATGCTCGTGGATAGTAGTTAATTAAGGGTGCGCGTGTCAGTTGCATTTGTCTATATATAAATGATGCCTATGATCGCTGGTTATTTTTGTTGATTGACCCGGCAAGTGCATAACTATAATTGAATGTAAATTTGCTCAGTGCTATTGCAAGGAACGTGAATTGAAAAATACCATCACAAAGGTCGTCAAATAGTTTAATGCCATCGCCGTCAAATTAAGTTTCCCTTCACAAGGTGAAAAATGACCTTTTGCAACTTACATATATTTTACTACCATCCTACCAAACATATTTCACCGTTCTATACATGTTCATTTGTCTAGATTTGTATTGAAAAATAAAATCTTTTTTAAGACAAAGATAGTATTTTATATTAAATATATTTATATCAGACATCTTGTGATATCCTAAAATTTGGTATTTGAAAAAACCAGCTTCTGTGAGTTTTTCTTTTTGCATTTTCTAAAGAAAACAGCAAATAAAAAAAAGTAAAAATCATGTCAGAATAACAGGATTTCAACCGATGCCTGGTGGCCATGCTTCAAGGTGTGGTGCGGCTGCAGTGACGACGTGACGGGGTGATGTGTGGCAGTTAAGGCAGCCACACCAGTCAACCGTCACCTCCCTTTTGGTGGTGTTGGGCGCAACTGCTTGGCATTGAGCAGCTTCGTGGGTCGACCAGATAGTGGCAGTGCGGCCTGTGGGTATGTGGCAGTAACAGTGACTAACTGGATGGGGTGGCTTGGATGATGCCGTAGATATTTGGTTTGATGGATCGGTTCGTCCTAGCTCCATCCGATCCAAATGGTCGAGTTGCAGTCATTTCTTTCGATCACTTTATCCCTCTCCCTAGCCGCTGCTGCTTATTTATATAAACAAAAAATTCTCTCGACGTGAATTACAATAAAAAAAATTAGATATTACAATTTATAAAATAAGATAGGAGATTACAGATAAGAAAACAAACCTAACCATATCTTTTATTTATATGATATTATATATAGTTATTATATCTCTTTTTATATCTCTAACACTATCTCTCAATCATAACTTATCATATCTGAACTTATCTAATTGACGAGCTGACAAGAGTTTTATCAATCCATCGATAACTTGATCACCTGTAGATACAAACTGAATATTCAATTGTTTTCTTACTACCATTTCTCTCACAAAGTAATCAATCTCTATATATTTTTTTATCAAAAATTGAATTAACTGATAAATATATAGCACTATTGTCACACCATAATTAGGCTGCTTATGGTGTTTGTATATGAAGTTTTTTTTAGCAATAACTAAACCCATATCATCTCAGTAGTTGCATTAGCTAATGTTTTATATTATAACTTAATACTAGTGCGTGAAACTGTTGCATATTTCCTTGCACTCCATGATACCAAATTAGATGTTAAGAATATAGCAAATCTACCAGTAGACCTTCTATCATTAGGACTTCCTGTCCAATCAGCATCAGAAAATGCACTAACTCTAGTTGATTGGAATTTCTCTATCATCAATCCTACATTGGTTGTTAAACGAATGTATCTTTAAATTCTCTTAACTGCAGTCCAATGTTCAGTCATTGGTGGATGAAAAAGCTGACATATCTTGTTGAAAGAGAATGCAATATCGGGCCTGTTAAGTGTGAGATATTTTAAAGTTCCCATTATACTCCTATATTATATTGAGTCCTTAGGTCTGAGTAAACTGTCTTTATAAGCTGATAACTTCTCTAAAGTAGATAATAGAGTGCTAACAAGTTTACAATTTGTAACTCTAGTCTTCTTGAGCAAATATGTTGCATATTTTGCTTGAGTAAGAAGGATACCAATGAAGTAATGTAGTTCTCTAAGATGCTTGAGAGCAAACTCCTAATTAAGATCCTTAAGTAGAGCTATAATAACCTCCTGCGTGGAGCTAGCAACAATAATATCATCCATATAAATGAGAATAAAGATAACAGTGTTACCTTTATTATAAAAGAATAATGATGTATCTGTTTTTGAGGCCTTGAAACTAAGATTACATAACTTTATACTTAGAAGAGAATATTATGCTCTTGGTGCTTGTTTAAGACCATAGAGTGACTTGTCTAGTTTGAAATAAACCCAGCCTTACATTTATCCTCATACTCAGGAGGTTATTTCATATAAAGCTCTTCCTCTAGAACACCATGAAGAAACACATTCTGTACATCCAGCTGTCTAAGACTTCATCCCCTAGAAATAGCAAGCGACAGAATAATCCTAATGGTAGCAGACTTTACTATAGGACTAAATGTGTCCTCATAGTCAATGTTGTATCTTTGCTTGAACCCCTTTGCCACTAGGAGAGCTTTGTACCGATCTAAACTTCTGTTAGATTTTCTTTTGACCTTATATACCCATTTACAATCTATGACATTTCTTCTCTTCTTAGGTGGAATAAGATGCCAGGTTTTATTGTCCATTAGAGCCATATATTCTAAATCCATAGCCGTTTTTTAACCTTTGTGCATAAAAGGTTCTTCTAGATTTTGAGATTCACCAGTAATTGTTAAATAAGATTTCTTATCATACCTTATGTACCATCGGTGTACACTTCGTTTTTACAAATTCCACTCTAAAACAATATGTGTGGCTGAGGCAATGTTGCCAATGGCGCAGCCGATTGTTCTGCCCCAGCTGGTGCAACCGATTCAGACGCAGTTGATCTCTATGGCCGTGTGTGTGGCATAGCTGATTCAGACGTAGTTGATCTCTATAGCTGTGTGTGTGGCATAGCCGATAATTCTACAGTAGCCGATGGCACAACCAATTGTTTTGTCACAGCCGATGACATAGCTGATAGTTTCACTGTATCCAATGGTGCACCCGATGATCATCATAGCCGATGACACAGTTGGTTGTTTTGTCATAACCAATGGTACAGCTGATGACACTGATTGTTCTGTCATAGCCGATGGCACAACCAATTGTTTCTCTACCACAATTTTTACTATGAAAACATGTGAATGCCCTACTAATTGCTCATCAACATCATTAGTTTTATTAGAACTAGGAACATTAGCCAATAGAATAAGTAACTTTGCACCCCTATACATAAATATAGTAGAATCAAGAGGATAATATGGTAATAAAACAATCTTGAACCGTAAACAAGCATCGGCATTGGGATGTAATTTAGCGAAAGGAAAAATTATTTCATCAAGGATAACATCATGAGATATATAAACACAACCTGTAGAAATATCAAGACATTTAAAACCTCTGTAAATATTGCTATAGCCAATAAAAGCACATTGCTTAGAGCGAAATTAGAGTTTTCTAGTATTGTAAGGTCTAAGATTAGGCCAACAAGTACAATCAAAGGTTCGCAGGGAAGTATAGATCAGTTTTAGATGGAATAGGCGCTCTAGGGGTGTAGAATACTCAATAATTTTGTTTGGGATGCAATTGATGAGATAAGTAGCTGTAAGGAATGCCTTATCCCAAAATTTGAGAGGCATGCAAGCATGTGCAAGAAGAGATAGACCCACTTCTACAATATGCTTATATTTTCATTCAGCAGCATCATTTTATTGGTGGGCATGAGGACATGAAACTCTATAAGTGATACCTATCTAAGAAAAGAAAAGAAAGAATGTAATTTTCATATTCACTACCCTAATCAGATTGTACGGCAACAATTTTTCGATTGAATAATCGTTCAACAAGATTCTAGAATACACGAAATATATAAAACACTTTAGATTTAAATTTAAGGAGATAGATCTAGGTAAACTTGCTAAAATCATCAATAAAATTGACAGTATTTTTTCCCCAATAGAATCAGGTGCTAGACCCTAAACATTCTAAAGAAAATTTTGACACACTAGAAGATGTAGAATAAGATAACTGATGCCCTTTAGCCATTTGACAAGCATCACAAACTTCGCGACTTGTGGATTCTACCAAACATGGTAATTTATTATTGCTAACAATTTTTTTGAACAATAGCTAAAGATGGATGGCCTAACCGACTATGCCATCTCACAAGAGATGGTCTGATGACTCCATAGACTTGTTTTGGTAAAGGTTCCAAAGGATAGAGGTCGTATCGACACCGTTCTCTAAGCAGAGTATTCTTTGTTTGTCGATCCTTGATAAGAAAAAATTAGGATAAACTTTAAGATAGACATAATTATCATATATGAAATGATGAATAGAAATAAGATTTTGCATAGCCTTTGGAGCATGTTGTTTATATGTAAATCATAGCTAGGGGTGTGAATAGTGCTATGACCGATGTGGCTAATGTACATACTTGAACCACTGGCTGTCTAAATTTGATCTTTTCCAATATATTTCTTGTGGGTAGTCAGCTTATCCAACTCACCTATGATGTGACCAATTGCTCCGGTGTCTAGGTACCAGTTTGTGTCAATGCCATATGAGTTGGTCGTAGCAATGACACTCTTTCATGTAGCATAGTCTTCATCGAATCTATACCAACAATCGGTAACAACATGACTGATCTTACCACAGAGTTAGCATATAGGTCAATTTCCTTCATTATTGGTGGTGCCATCACCTGCTCTAGAGTTATTGCCGTTGTTACGACCATGACTATGGCCACGACCATGACCTTCTCCATCGTGGATTGGTGCTCCATGTCTGTCATGATGCATCAAGTTGTCTTGGTAGCTGGCTTGGCGTAGATTGTAACAATTCTCAAAGCCGAGAAGTTGCAAATACAACTCTGCTACCGTTATCAGCTTAGGTCTGCTGGCAATAGCTGATACCACCGGCTCGTAGCTTTCAAAAAGACTAGCGATGATGTAGCCCACCATGTCTTCATCGTCCATCGGCTTCCTTGCTGCCGCCATCTCATCACCAAGTAATTTTATCTTGGTGACATATTCTATAACACTCATACTTCCATTGGAAGTAGTTGTGAGTGCAATACACGTGTTCATAGATCATGCACATGTTTGTGTGGAGAAAATCTCGTTGATTGCTCTCTAGGCTTATGCAGTGGTGTTCACGTTCATCACCTGCATGAGTACTTCTTTGGAGACTGTCGATAGCAGGAAGTCGAGAAACTACTAATCGGTAACAACCCATTCATCATGCGCTAGGTTGGATTTTTGTCATGGTCTTGTCTCCATCTTTGACATCGATCAGCACCGCTAGTGTAGTGATCGTGTTAGTAAGATACCCTTCCATACGGGCACCTCGTACAACCGGAAGGATCTGCGTCTTCTACAGAAGAAAATTGTCATTTATTAACTTCTTGGTAACAAAGGTTTTAGAGTAAGTAGAACTAAGACTGAATACTTGAGGTGTGACTTTGATACTATCACACACGAGGAGGGAGATGTGAGTTTAGGAGGCCAAATAGTGCCTAAGAAGAACACTTTTCGATATCTGGGATCAATGTTACAAATGGATGGCGATATTGATGTGGACGTTAGCCATACAATCAAAGCGGGATGGTTAAAATGGCACCAAGCATCTATCATCCTCTATGATAAGAGGGTACCGCAAAAGTTAAAAGATAAGTTTTATAGAATGACAATTAAACCTGCTATGTTATATGGGGCAGAATGTTGGCCTATAAAAAGACGTCATGTTTAATAGCTGAGTGTTGTAGAAATATGCATGATACATTGGATTTGTGATCATATAAGAATAAAAATGAATCGAGTCCAGAACGAGGATATATGTGATCGACTAGGGGTAGCACCAATTGAAGGAAAGTTTATCCAACATCGGTTAAGCTGGTTTGGCCATATCTAAAGAAGAACTCCAGAGGCACCAGTACATTGTGAAATTCTAAGTCAATATAATAATATGAAGAGAAGTAGAAAAAGACCAAAATTAACATAGAGAGACAATAAGAAGTGACTTTAAAAAGTGGGATATACCTAAAAATCTATAATTGAATATGAATGCTTAGAAAGCAGTTATTGACGTGCCTAAAATGTGATTTAGAAACTCTTATTGTATTTTAACTCTAGGCTATCCCAACTTGTTTGAGACTGAAAGGCTGTGTTGAGTTGAGTTGAGTTGAGTTATCAACTTCTCGGTGACGACTTGGCCAAAAAACGAATTGACAATGGTTCCGGTGGAGGAACTCACCATGACTCCATTAGATGGGATCTTGATGATTGTGGAGGAGAGACTTTGATACTATGTAAAACTGGTAAAAGTGTTCTACACCGTTAGGAGCCGTTGTTGCGTATTTATATAAGCCGAGAAAATCTCTCAGCGTGAATTACAATCAGGAGATTACTATTCTCAAGATATTACAATCTTTAAGATAAGATAGGAGATTGCATTTCTAGAGAAAAGAAAACAAAGCTAGCCATATTTTTATATGATATTATATATCTTTCCATATCTCTAACATTAGCAACTAGGAGCACTGGATACGTGGGCGGTGGATCCACGAAGTGAGCCCAATTATAGATCCAATGGCTCCCTAGTTGATGATGACGTCGGGAGCTTATGGTGGCATAGCAGCGACCACGGGCGCAACAGGTTCCATGGTTGGTGGGTCCAACACTCCAATCAACCCTCCTATACCATGCTTTCGGTGCTGTCGCACGAGGTTACAAATTTTTTAGCTTCTAGAGGAGCGGATGCATACGAGTGTATGCAATTTTGTTGATCATTCCTTTCCTTCTCTTTGTTTCTCGGTAGGCTAAATTTCGGTATACAAGTGTATGTGATTTTGATATGAAGTATTTGTCAATATGAATGGTGTATGAACATGTCAATGAATAATAATTCAACCGTAGTACGTTGACTTCAATTGTTCTGGGAATGTTTCTTTAAAGGACACATGGACTGGTCAAGATGTATATTTATGATTGATTATAGCATCAAACTATCAATCACATGGATATGGTAAATCAGAAAGAAAGCACACTTTAAAAGTTTGTGCCAAATTAATGGCCCATTGCAATCAGTATACAAAACAGATTTTTATAGAGAACATCAAACTTTTAAAAATTTGATTGAATCTTGTCTTTAACATTAAATATTTTGGCCAAAAGGAATAACTTTTTCCCCATCTCTTTGAGAGTTAGAGATAAGGAGAAAAGTTCCAATGATATCCTTCAACCTATTTTTTAAGGCTACAATATTTCAAAAAAATTTAACATTAAAATACCTCAACTAGTAAAAAAAGTAAAATGTGCTTTTGACCTATTTTAAAAGCTAAGTATGAATTTGATCCTATTTTCTCAACTTTACTTATTTGATACTACTTTTCAAAAATAAAGCTGCTGTCTTACCCTAGAAGCCGAATTAAGGGTATTAAAATTAGGGCTAATATGTCATTTATGCCCTTACTTACTTAATCCTACTTTCTCAAAGTCTTTTTTATTTGACAAATTTAACTTAGATTTGAAAAATTTATGACTGAACCATAACAAATTTATCTCAAATCTTGGCATAAACAAAACCTTTGAAAAGTATTGTCAAATAAATAAGGGCATAAACGATATTGTTGCCCTAAGTTTAACAGTGTTAACTTGTTTTTTAAAAGCAGGGTTAAACAAGTATAGTTGTGAAATTGTAGTCAAATTGGTAGGTAGACTTAAAAATGGAGTCAAAAGCACAGTTATTACTAGAAGGTTTTGCTGATTATTTTGCGGATAAATAAAATTGATGGCCTTGCCGGGGCGAGAGACCGAAATTCTTTGCGTTCTCGGACTGCAACAGCCGTGACGCATATGGCCTTCTGGAAGCTGCGTAGAAAACGGAAAATAGTCTATTTTAATTCGGGTTTGATTATCATAAAAGTAGAAATAATATCTTCTCTCACCGTTTATTTTTCCTCTCTCATCCCGATTTAGGTGATATTGACTTGACATGACATTTAAGTGGCGATGATTTGACACATGACTTAGATACGGCATTACCAGTAAAAATATAAATAAAAGATTAAAAACAAACAAGGACACACTTCTTCAACCTTGTCCAGCACATATGCTCGACAAAATGCTGAGCGGCCCGAGGCGGTGGTGTAAGAGGACGCGTTCCAGAACAGAT
The DNA here is from genome assembly GCA_030770085.1 of Oryza coarctata. NCBI lineage: Eukaryota > Viridiplantae > Streptophyta > Magnoliopsida > Poales > Poaceae > Oryza > Oryza coarctata. Next base: position 15,766,492 of record CM061467.1, on the reverse strand, counting down.
ACCCACAGCTCATCTGTGGCCTCGTCCACTGCGTTGACGTGCTCTGCGTTGGCACCGCCTTCGCGTGGGATTCCTTCGTGCGATCCGTTTCCTGGAGAAGCATTGGTCTCGCCTGTGCCATGACATCCGCATGGGGGAGCTCGACGGCGTGGTCACTAGTCTCGCCGTGCGTGGCGCTGTTGAGATGTGCTCCGCAGCACCGATCTGGTGCTCGTCGACACGATCGAGGCCTAGTGCGCGAGGCCGTCGACGTGGCAGGGCATCATCCGGAGGGTGTGCCCAACACCAAGTACATCGACGTCATTGTCGCTAGCTCACTACTCGTGATGCTGGAGAAACAAAACAAAATTAAGTCCCATCGATGATCATACGCACTACTCTGAATTAACACTCAATGATTAGCAAAACAATTAATTAACCATGGAGGCTTAGCTCCTAAATAATCAACACACCTAGCTAGCATTCTGTGTCGCACACTCAACTGTCTCACAGGTCAGCCTCTAGCTCGGCGAGTACATTAATCGGTCGTGTTCTTCGCGCCGCCGCTGATCCACTGCCTCTGCCCGGACTCCACTTGGGGCACCTGGGGCACCTGGGGCTGAAGCCATGAGCTTGTCGAAGGTGCCTTGTACTGGCTGAGCGTGTAGTCTATGAGCTTGTCGAAGGTGCCGTCCGCCCCCATGTGGATCTCCAGCAGCCTGATGGACCGGTCGGCGGCGCGGCACCATTGGCGGCGGTGAGGTACTGAGGTGTGAACGCGTGAGGAAAGAGAGGGAGGGGAGAGAGGGAAGAAAAGGGTGAGTATGACAAGTGGGCCCTATTTGTTTTTAATTGTTTCAATTATTTCTCACTAGTAATGAGTCATATGCCATGCCATCGCCACAGGAATGCCATGTCAGCCCAATACCACCCGAATTAGGACAAGGGACTTTGCGCTTTAGAGAGGAAATTAGACTCGGGGGGGCCCCGGGGGGGGGATGGGGTCCTAGAAGTTCTTACAACTCGAAAGCCCAGCCCAATACACACCCATACGTGTTCCCCTTCCAAAATTGCCGGGACCGATCCGATCCGACCCACCTCCCCCGTCCACCGTTCCGATCCCGACACCACCGCCACCGGTGGTTGATCTGGATCGGAGCCACTCCGCCGCGGCGACCCCCGGCCTCACCACCCATCAGTAGCCTCTCTCCGCCGCAGCCGCAGCAGACGGCATATGGAGGCTGCCCCCGCCCCCGCCACCTTGGAGGCGCATGATGGGCAGAGGGAGCGGTTCCACCTCGGGCTGTTGGTCTGCGACCTCGCCCTCGACGAGGATGTCGCCAGGTACGGACGATCATCCGATCTCGGCCGTGGAAATGAGCTTTTTACACGCTGTTTTTGCGTAACGTTGGTTTGGTTTTTCGACAGTGATGAGGACGAGTGGCTGGAGGGGTTGCGGCAGGAGCTCGAGGACTGCAAGGGCGACGAGGTGCTGCCTGTTGATCCGATGCTTTTTTTTTTGGGTTCTCCCCTAGTAACGAGTTTGCTGCGTTCTTCGAGCTGTCTGCTTCACAAGTCCCTGGGTGTTGCATTGTTGTCTTTCTGAGCTCGCTTACCAATCCCGAGCAAGAAACAGTGTACCATTCTGTTTTTCTTTCTTTTTGACCACTGATGTTTATTGTCTGGATGGACGTAGGAGGTGGCAAATATCCTGGCTAATGGCATCAAACTTCGTGACTACACAAAAGGCGTAGAGAACAACATACGCCAAATTGAGCTGGATTCGATACAGGTAATTCTCAATTATATGGTCATTCACGTCAATCATCCAAGTTAATGTGGTTGTACCAATCTAGAGCTGCTCTTTTATATGCATGTGACCTGTGATTTTAATTCGATGTTGAGTAGTAATACAGTTAAAGCATGGTTTTATTTAATTTTGAAATAAGCTTATTTAACTTATTTTGCCATATGGCTCTAAGACTATTTAATCCATTATCCATCATCCATCCAATGCCTAACCTATTCTTACCATCAAAAGCTTATGTTGATTAAATAATTGCACAAACATATTTATGTTATGGAAAAAAACAAACTTATGATGTCTTCAGCTTTTAATGCTGCATAAATAGAGTTTGGCAGTGGCTAAAATATAGTGCTCCATCTTTGTAGGATTACATTGGAGAAAGTGAAAACCTAGTATTGCTTCATGATCAGATTGGTGACTGTGATAACATTTTGTCACAAATGGAAACTCTTCTAACTGGATTCCAGGTAAAATCATATTCCCATATGTTCTGACGGCACTATTTGTGGCATTCTTTTGTGTGCTGGCTATCTGAATGAGTAGTTATACAGTGACTGAAAACATATTATCATCATGCTCGGAATCTGCAAGCTTTAGTACTACTGTTAGCAATTAGCAATTCATGTGGTTTCTGAACTTCTTCTGTAAGAGGAGTCTGCCTACTGTCAGCTACCTGAAAATTCAGCGGGAGCATGTCTCCGCATTTTTAAGCTGTCCTTTTGTCAACTAAATAACATGAAGGCAACCATTATCCTTGGAAGTTATACACTTTGTTTACCAGTACCACAATTCTATACTCAATGTAGTAGTTTTTATTCATGTGATCCATGCAAGAAGTTCATTGACCATACTTTGAATCAAATCATTTTTAGTTTGTTATTCACTCTTTCTTATCATTTAATTTGATGACAAACGTTCCCTCAAACCAAAAGTCTTCATAGTTCATCCTTATTTTTTGTCTTCCATTTTCTCTACTTACAATCTTACTCTTTCACATGTAGACGAAAGTAACTTACTCTTTTACCATTACTAAGTTGCACCACCTCGCCGATCTTCTCCCTCCCTACGCTGCTGTGAACGTAAAATCTCAAGTTCCTATCTCCCTTGACTTTAACGCTAATTATTCCAAGTGGGTTTTCTTCTTCAAATCCCTCTGTGGAAAATTCGGCCTCCAGTCCCATATTGATGGCTCCGCTCCACCTCGCCCCGATGATCCTCAGTGGGACATCACCGAGTGCTGCGTGCGCAGCTGGCTGCTCGGCTCGGTCGACGACTCTGTCCTCGACCTTACCATGGACGATACCGACCCCAGCGCCCGAGACCTCTGGGTGGCCATCGAGCAGATCTTCTTGACCAACAAACAGCCTCGCGCCATCTTCCTTCTCAACGAGTTCCATTCCATGGTATAAGGTGACTCCTCTGTCTCATCGTACTGTCAGTGCCTCAAAGTCAAGGCTGCTGCTCTCCGGGACGTCGGCCATCCTATGGCCGACTCTCAACTCGTCCTCGCCCTTCTACGAGGCCTCAATCCCCGCTTCTCCAACACCGCTGATGACATCGCCAACGCCACACCTCTTCCATCGTTCGCCCGAGCTCATGACATGCTAGTTCTTAAAGAACTCCGTCTGGCCAATGATGAGAAGACAGTGGCCCACACCGCTCTTCTTGCCGCAGCCGATAATGACTGCCGAGCTTCTTGCGCTACCCCTTCCTCCCGCGGTCCTGGTGGCCATGGCTCCGGCCACAGCAACACAGTCCGCACCGGGAAAGGCAAGGGCAAAGGCAAAGGCAGGACCTGGCAGGGTCCGACGCCACCACGACTTACCTCGGTCCCTACCCACCCTGCCGGTCCCACGGGTCCGTGGCTCTGCTACAACCCCTGGGCACCCCAGCCCCAGCCACACAGCCCCATCGGCTGGCAACCCGGAGTTCTCGGTGCCCATCCATAGGCTCACCTGGCATCGACTCCCGTTCTGCCGCCTCAGCCGATACTACCGACCCCAACCACCTAGTCGGTTCCCTCCTGGAACCAGGCTGGCCTCGTCGCTGCCCTCAACCAGATGACGCTCCAACCACAGCACCCTTGGGTGCTAGACTTTGGGGCGTCTACCGCACGGCGCCCGACTACTCCCACCTTCGCGTTTTCGGGTGCCTCTGCTACCCAAATCTCACCGTCACAGCTTCCCACAAACTCACTCCCCGCTCCACCGCCTGTATTCTCCTCGGTTATTCCACCTCTCACAAGGGATACCGATGCCTCGACCTTTCCACCCAACGGGTCCTCGTCTCTCGTCACGTCATTTTTTACGAGACATGTTTTCCCTTCGGTCTCCTTCATCCGAGATCATCCTCTAGTGATCTCGACTTCCTCCTCACCAACACCGTGCCGACCAGGTCTTCCCTACTGCCCTCTCCATCGGCCCCCTCATCGGCCGCTGCTGAGGATTTACCCGTCACATCTCCCACCACTATTCGGTCTGATGTCCCTACCATCGGACCCCCATCGGACCCACCTTTATCGGCCGATACCGATCCTATTTATCCTTCAGCCGATACCGTTCCCTCTCCATCGGACACCCCACTTCCATCGGCTCCCCCACCCTATCGGCTGATCCACCTCTATCGGACCGATCAAAATACTCAGCCCACCCGACCTCATCGGCTCAGGCCGATCTAATCCCTCCTTTTCCTCTTGTCTACAGTCGTCGACTCGGAGCCGATGACGCCACCACCCGACCAGTTCTTCCCATTACTCCCGCACCCCTATCGGCTCCAGTTCCCTCCACTTCTCACATTGTCACCCGCTCCCAGACCGGGTCTCTCCGACCCAATCCGCGCTACGGTCTCTCCGCTGTCCACAGCTCTATCTCGCCCATCCCGGCGACTTCTCGCTCAGCCTTGGCCGACCCTCAGTGGTGCGCGGCCATGGCCGACGAGTACAAGGCCCTAATGGACAACGAGACCTGGCGCCTCGTTCCCCGACCTTCCGGCGTCAACATTGTGACCGGCAAGTGGATTTTCAAACACAAATTCCACGCCGATGGCTCCCTTGCCCGTCACAAGGCTCGCTGGGTAGTCCGGGGTTTCTTCCAACGACCCGGTGTCGACTACGACGAGACCTTCAGTCCCGTTGTCAAACCCGCCACCATCCAAGTCGTCCTCACCTTGGCTGCCTCTCGCTCCTGGCCGATCCATCAACTAGACATGAAGAACACCATTCTTCACGGCCACCTGATGGAAACAGTCTACTGCCAGTAGCCCCCAGGCTTCATCGACCCTTCTCGGCCCGACGACGTCTGTCTCCTTCAACGCTCTCTCTACGGCCTCAAACAAGCCCCTCGTGCCTGGTACCAGCGCTTTGCTGCCTATCTTCGGCACATCGGCTTCGTGGCCTCTGCATCCGATAGTTCCCTGTTCACTTTCCATATCGGCTCCGCCACTGCCTATCTACTTCTCTATGTCGATGACATTGTCCTCATAGTGTCTTCGACATCTCTCCTCGACCAGATCATGGCCCGACTCCACTCTGAGTTCGCCATGACCGATCTTGGTCCTCTCCACTATTTCCTTGGCATCTCCGTAACCCGTTCCATCCACGGGCTCTTTCTTTCCCAACGCCAGTACGCCATCGACCTCCTCCAGCGTGCGGGCATAGCCGACTGTCACCCCACGGCCACCCCAGTCGACACTCGAGCCAAACTCTCCGTTGTCGATGGCGCCCTCGTTGCCGATCCCTCTCACTATCGAAGTCTTGCCAGGGCTCTCCAATATCTCACACTCACCCGACCTGACCTCACGTACGCTGTCCAGCAAGTGTGCCTCTTCATGCACGCTCCGCATGAACCTCATCTCGTGCTGCTCAAGCGCATCCTACGCTACGTGAAGGACACCCTCTCCAGCGGGCTGCATCTCAGCTCTAGCCCCATCGACTCCCTCACCGCGTATTCCGACGCGGACTGGGCAGGCTGCCCCGACTCTCGACACTCTACGTCCGGCTACTGCGTTTAGCTCAGTGACACTCTCGTTTTCTGGTCCTCAAAACGCCAGACTACAGTGTCCCGCTCCAGCGCTGAAGCCGAGTACTGCGCTGTCGCCCACGCCGTTGCCAAGTGCTGCTGGCTTCGCCAGCTTCTCCAGGAGCTCCGTGCACCCCTCTCCACCACGATCATCGTCTACTATGACAATGTCAGTGCCATCTACATGACCGCCAACCCGGTCCATCATCGACGCACCAAGCACATCGAGATCGATATTCATTTTGTCCGTGACAAGGTTGCATTAGGACAGGTTCGGGTGCTCCATGTACCATCGGCACATCAGTTTGCCGACATAATGACCAAAGGCCTGCCTACGCCTTTGTTCACTAGTTCTCGGTCTAGTCTCTACGTTCGTTCCCCTCCTGCTGCGACTGCGGGGGTGTTAGACAAACTACTAGCCTGGGCTATATATATATAGATCCGACCCCCTCGTATACACGGAAGATTCATAGTCACTGTATATTTTTTACACTTGTCAATTGAGTTTGATGGCTGTTTCTTGCCAGATTCCTGAGCCATCTCGCCTGGCCTATCAATCATAGCCGTTCTGATCTGGTCTTTCATATTCATAGCCGTTTCTGTTTCTGTTTGAAGGTTACTACTCAGAGTTCTGAAGTGGCAAGTCATAAAAGTATTATTCATTATGTGTTTATTTTTGTAATTCAATGATTCATTTGTCTGTTACTGTAGACATCAGTTTGTGTCATAGGACCGGTAGTCCGGTACTGGCATGGTGGTTCCATAGTAGAGTCGGTTTCACTCTTTTCCGCAGGGCATCCTGATGGGGTGTGAGAGGTTTGTTGAGAAACTAGTGGCCTATGGTCGATCCGGCGTAGACGTTGTTGTCGATTGCTCATATTCACACAAAAAAAAAGGATAAATAGTGCACATAAATATAAGATGTATTATATCTTTATTGCTTTTCTCATAGATCGATACATTAATTGACTCTCAACCTCTCGATATAAATACTCATATAGGAAATTCTTATTAGAATAGGTATACATATATTTTATATCAGCCTATCTTTTATCTCTAACTGAAGATAAACTATAGTAACCATAAGCTGTGGCTTCACAACACTTTTCCTTAGGCGAATACCACGTTATATACATGTCTCCTTAAAAACTACATCTAAACACCCAATATGAAAATTAGATAGGAGAAGAGAGTACATTATACACGCTAGTTATATTGCACTTATTGGCTTACTAAAAACCTTATGTGAGAAAGTTTAGCAAAAACTCAAAATTACAACAAGTGATCTTCTAGATTAACTATTCTTACTAGATAGTTCATAATCTTTATGATCTTTGTGATATTAATAAGCTTGGATCAATATATCAATTAAGTGGTATAATCTTAATGGTAAATTCACAAGATAATTATTAATTTTATTACTTCTTGTGAATCAAATCTAAGACTTTCAAGTCTTAAATGATGCTCCCCTCAAAATGACACCTGTTTAAATTTTCATGTTCAAATATCTTAGTCACATTTTTATTAATGTGAAAAGCAATGGTAAAATTATCACAATGCTTAAGTCTTTTATTTACTTATTTCACAAATTCTAACACAATTGTGAAAATAAAGTAACATAAGGACAATATGCTTAACACTTTGAATAACCACTTATTTATATGTGCAACACAAACAAACTTTATCCTTAAAGAGGACTATGGGAAAATAAGTTACAATTCTACATTCATGTAACTTTCTCTAAGTGGATTTCTCAAAGTTACAACCAACTTGATTATTTCATCAATTTTCAACAGTTAGCACGTACCACTTAAGAGTGAAATATAACCGGCCTATATTTTGACATTTAGGGGATTAATAATTTTACTAAATATCACTAATAATTAGGTTTAGAGGAAACCACCACTACACTTGCATGATGATAGATGTGCTTTATGGTTCCTCAATTTATTCTTTTGAGTCTATATGAGTCTGACCACTTTATGAATCATAAGTTATTGGTTTTATATAAGACTGACTGGTAAGTCATTCATTGGATTATTCATTCAAAGATTTACTCATTTTTCAAGGAGATAGTATTTCTTCTAGAGATTATTTCTCTTCTAGGAGAAATATTCTCTTTTTAGGAGAGATGCTCTTCTTGAGTCTTACTAAACTCTTCTATTCAATCTAGCGATTCTCTACATGACAATATATAGTGTTGTTCATGACACCAATTAGTATGAGATTTATATATGTTACTATTTTGTTCTTCTAGTGAAAACATAAAGACATTCATAGATCTCTTCATATGGATTTTCACAATCCATCAATCGCATATTCTTTTCATTTATGCCATTTGCCAGTGATATATATTGCAGTTTTTTTTATATATTCAACTAGAAGAATATTGATCTCTAGCAGGATGAACTATAGAATTTTCACCATTTCATTACACTGTTAAGTCTAAACTTCTATGTTCACATATACCTATTCTATGACTATAGTTAAACCTTATTGTTTTCTTCAATAGACTAATGTGGGTGTTTCTATGTAACTCTATCATGGACTTTAATTCCGAATTTGGATTCTTGTTAGAGAAACATTAGCAATTATTGAGGTGGCGTTATTGACGACTATTCTTTTCTCCATATTCTTACGTCGTGAGGTAAATTCATTATAAACCATATCTTTGTTAGTTCGTACACGAAAGATACGGTTATTCCGCATCCTAGAATTAGAGTATGTGTACTCTTGAGTTATTGTGTTTTCATCTTCATGATGAATCTCTTCATAAGACAACTCACTGGTACTCTATAAGAGTTAGAAGGAGTTATTAATGAGTATTATTAAGGCTAGCTCTAACGGTATTGTCATCAGTGGTCACTGGGTCTTGTTTCTTCGGAAGATTAAACCTCGCTCTCTACCACTTATCGCATATTCTATTCGGAGCGTCATCGTCTCTATAGCTGATGAGTCCTTTATTCTATTCTTCTCTATTCGCCTATGTCGTCATCGCTTTCTAGCTGATGTATTAGCGCTACAATTATTATTGGTCACCAGTCGATAGTAGGGGTGCATTAGACTCATAGCCGATGTGTATACTCATAGCCGATGTGTATACTAACCCTATTGGTACTTTCAACTGATAGTAGGAGTCTGTATTGGCCTATCGGCCGATTGACTTGATAATCTAACTATATATGTCTTTCTTGTCAATTAAAGGTCAAATTAACTGGCACGCTTGTAACTCCAACAACCCGATGAAAACACCTCAAAGCCAAAAAATCTATACTTGAGCTAAGCAGATCTTCTAGCCTTCAGCGTGTCCATGCACGTCCGCATTAGACCTCCATCGGCTAATGCTCGCGCTTCTTCTCGACGTGCACCTCCGCCCTGTCCAATCTTCCCCCCATGCGCATGAACAATTGTAAAGTCATTATAGTGTGAAATATGACAATATCATTATCAATCAAATTAACCATAGTAACTACATAGGTATATAATGTGGCTCTTCTCTCCCGTTAACCAATATATTTGTCAACCGGAGTGGAATGCTTTTACCTATATACCAATACCTGTATCAGGAGTCTAGCTGATACAAACAGGACATAGGTGGGTCACCAAACTTGCGTTTATTTACTTGATAAAGTCTATTACATTGGTTGCAGCCACGAATCGATCCCAAGCTTGCAACACTACACAAAGCAAAAGACAACAGTAGAAGCAAAGCTAGACCTAAACCCAGAAGTATGGTTTGGGTCCTAGACCGAAACCCTAAAAGTTTTCATACGCCGCTTGCTCCTGAAAAAACTCCTACATGGTTCGATCTTCGTCTTCATGCACTTCTAAGGAGGGGATAATAATAGCAAGGGTGAGTAGACGAGATATTTAGCAAGTCATGAGAATTAATGTGGCATGCAAAGGTTATCAAGTGGGGTTTGGTTTTGTTTTGTAATCAAGTGTGTTTTAAATCGTCTTCGTAAATTCTAAGTGTGCTCTTTAAGTTATCGGAAGGAGGCTCACACCTCAATCCTTTTCATAAGTTACCTTAAAACAACTCATCACAATTACCGAGAAAAGACTTGCATCTCAATTCATTTTAAAAGTTGCTTTGCAACGACTTATCTTAATTCCGATAAGGAACGTATGATCCCAGATGGTACTCCTATTTCTAATGAGAAGAGGAAGCCAAAATAGGTGAATGGCTCGGATTTGCTCAAGAATGTTGGAATGGGGTTGGGGCCATGCGGTAGTGGAGCTCCAATGGAGAGGCGACATTTGGTCGCTATTGGTGACCAATTGGGCGGTGTAGGTGGCTAGCTGAGGCTCGGGTAGAGGCAGGGAGAAATGAGGTAGAAAGGGGGAGAGAACCCGTAGATGATATCTTGGGGAACATGGAAAGCTAATGGCAATGGCATCCAGTGGAGAGAGGGGAAAAGAAAGAGGATGTGGTAGCAGTGGGGAAGCTTGGAGGGAGTCCGGATGGTGCTAGGTAAGGTAGAGTGCTCTATGACCTTTTATAGCCGTGGGGGCTGCGCAAGGCTACAATGGAGACGAGCGATGCAGCATAGTGCTATGCGTAGGCAACGGGTGACTGTGCGATGTGACACAAGGTGTGGCACCATGATGGTGTTGGCCAAAGCGAGGGGGAAAAGAGAACATGGATGACATGGTGATTGGGGTGGGATAGGATGGAACAGAAGGAGTGCACGCGCTCATCGAGGCCTAGACCAAATGCGGTGGTGTCGTGCCAGGGTTTAGCGGAGAGGAGTATAGCATGTCGATTCTCGGAGCTACATTGGCGCATTGTCTATGTGCGCAGCGCAGACAAGGATAGCGTGTTCACGGGCATCACCAATGCAACAGGGAGGCCGAGTCACGCACCGTGGAGGCTAGGGCATTTGATTAAGCACTTGGCGTGCATAGGGTGGCATTGAAGGTAGGGAACGTCCGCGACACAACGGCGGCTGTCCACGATGGGATCGGTAGGTGGATCTGAGCTGTCAGCCAGTGCATTAAGTCACAGGCATGTGCAGTGGTAGCGAGCAAACGGGCAGCACGCGGGAGCGGTGGAGTGGGCTATGGGCCACGTTGGGTTGGGACGTATGGAGGGAAAAGCAGGCTGTACAGTCTAGAAAAGAAAAACAACGCCTAGATGAATAGTAGTCTTTTTAAAATTTTATGGATATTTTGAGAAAATAAAATTTTGAAAGTTTGAATTTAAACTCAAATTTGATATTTTAGCTTAGGAAATTTTGAAGAATTTTTTGAAGGGATTCGAGGGTAGTTTTGGAGAGAATTTAACATCCATACTTTATACACTCTTCCCAAAATAAAAAATCTAAATTTTGTAAATAATTTTTTATTTAAATAGTTTTTGTTAGACAAAAACATGGTGTTACATATAAGTTTCTTGAGTGATAATTTTTGTGTAGGATATGTATATGCTTTTTATCTACAAATTCAAAATTCATCGTGTCTCCTTGAACATAATAAATTTAAATTAGTTATAGCTTATCTGGTGTGATAGCCATACTAATAAATATTTCTAAGTCAACAGTCACTATTTATGATGACTGCATACAATTTAATTTTCTACCAAAAATATATATTCGTGCTTTCTACAAAAATGGCAATAATTGGACAAAAGAAGATGTATGAATAATTCCACTATTCATTTGCCCAACAAATATATTTGCTACATGCAACTACTTGATGTTCATTCATGCAACTTTCTACATGTTTACTTCATGTAAATAAAGTGCACAAATCAAGTACAAAAATAGTAAAGACTGGTTTTCTACGCACTCCTTTTATTCTATTACTAGCGATTAACCTAATTTTCTACTATTGAAAGGTCTATGTGTAATTGCTGGAATTACTAACCCACGGAAAAATCAATTACCCCAAACAAACAATTGCCAGTACATAAATATGATGCTTTCAAAAGGTACTAAGTCTACGATTTCATAAATTTATGAAAGCTAATATTCCTAAAAACATTATTTCTAGGATTAATTATAATTATTAAAAATAATAACTAAATATTTAAAGCAATTACTTAGTAACACGGGACTAATTTCTTCTCTATTTGACATTTAACCCAATACTTGAGGGTTTAATAAGTAAAATTGACGAATGTACAAGATTCCCTTTAGCTGTAAGATCCCAAAGGATATTTCTGCATAATTTCCAAGTATATTAAAAATCACAGTTTTTAGGCTAAATTCACGGTTTGTAGCTAACTCGGACAATTTCTATTTGACCTATATCTCTATACCAATCGGATTAAAAACTAGCTAGCCCATCTCACATGTTAGCCCAATGTGCCTTACAACCTTGGCCTATGAGAGGCAGGCAAAACCCGACGCAGTTGCCTTGTTTGGCGGCGGCGGACGGAGCCTGCAGCAAGCGTGCAGGCAAGCCCCCAGCGGAGATGGACGACAACGGCGGGGTGCTGAGGTCAGAGGCGGAGCGGCGATGCAACATCGGGCGACACCGACACCAGCATTCGTTGGCATCAGCCGTGGCCAACGTTCGGTAGTTCGTAACTTCGTGCTACGTGCCGGCGAGACTCAGCTCGGCATACGGGCTGGTGGTGCGGACGGTTATTGGCGGTGGGTGCTCACGGCGGCTTCGACCCTCATCCCGACCACATGCGGTAGCGTGGGAGGCATGCCGTGCGTACTGGTGACGAGGGGAGGCGGGCGCGAGCGCCTCGGCGTTGCTCCAGGCGGTGGCCGTCGATGGCAAGTGCAGTGGTCGCGGAAGACCCATCGGCCAGCGGCGGGCCGACGACGGGAGACCAGTGGCCCGATTCGGCGGCCATCGGCAAGGGGAAGACAACGGGCGGTGTCATCCGAGTGCCGGCGCATGCAGACAGCAGCGTGTGGGTCGGTGGTGCATGCAGGCGCCGTTGTCTCGGTTTCGTCGCCGTCAACCTCGGGAAGACGGTGGATCTGGTGGGGTTGTCGCCGTGCGGGTGTCGACCACGGCGTCGGAAAGCGTGCCGATCCACCTTGGACTTGGACGATCAGTGATGGCTATGGAGAGCCGACTCGTTCGAGTGTCGGCCACCATATCAAGGCCAGGTACGTGCCGATCGTTCTTGGAGCGGCGTCGTATGTGTACCGAGGTGGTTGTGTCGCCGTACAGGGCGGTGGCACTATACGCGATGCAATCGTGTGTATATACTGCTTGTTAATCGATATACTATTACTATGTAAAAAGTAGTATGTCCTACTACATTTGAACAAAGTAGTATGTACTGTTACTACTATGTAAACTAGTATATACCACTACTGTTAATTAAAAAGAAGTATATACCGCTACTACACGTAAACTAGTATATACTGCTACTGCTATTTAAAAAGCAGTATATACAGCTACTACACGTAAACTAGTATATACCGTTACTTCTATTTAAAAAGCAGTATATAGCTCTACTACACGTAAACTAGCATATACTGCTACTTTTAATTAGCAAAAAATCATATGCTGCTACTAAATAGAAAATAAAATAATGTCGAATACTCTAAATAGAAAATAAAATAATGTCGAATACTTTTTTTTCCTAATCGTTTTGAAGCAGGGAAGCCAAACTCAAACGTGTTTAGAAAATTGTTACGGTAATTGGTACATTCAAATTTGAAACAAGCTGAGCATGCATTACAACAAAATGTAAAAAAGAAAGGGAAAAACAACTCTGCTAATAGATGATCCAGTAGGGATGGGAGTTCAAAATGGGATATATATATATATATATATATATATGAAAATGGTTCTATACTCCATGTAGTGCTGCCCTCATCCACCGTCCATCAAAGCGAGCAGCTATCGGTCCAGCCCCACATCCTGCTACCGTATCTTCTATCGAACCCGTTTTGGTTTTTTTTGGTTGGGAAAGAATATCGGGTAATTATGAATTATCCCGTGGAAATCTCAACTGACCGCAAAACTGAACGATTCGCATAAATACCTCCGTCACCATGCGGCGGCAGGTCGACGTTGGTCCTCGTCCTTCTAGGCGTCGACGGCGGGGAAGGACCAGGCGACGGCGGCGATAGTTGAACTAATCCAAGCGGCGTCGTCCTTCGTCCACCAATCACTCGTCCCAGGCGGCGTCTCGTGCAAACCCTTTCCCATTCATGGCGACGATGCGGTCGGCCGACGATACCGCGATAGCCACAAGATCAGATCCTCTACGATAGCATGCATGGTTAGTACTAACTATTTCGTTGTCTTGTGTTTATCAGATCCATAGCATGCTTGATGTAGGCTCCATCCCCGCATCACCCAATCACTGTTCCTTCGCAGCGACAGCCACTTGCTAACCACACATCGGAGAGGCCTAGTCGGAGTTGTCGTTCCGTCCTCAGTGCGTGGCGGCGGCCGATCGACCGAAGGCCGAAGGCTTATGGCGCCTCCATCACCAATCGGAGACACGGCGGCAGAGGTAATTGATCTGGAACTGCAGCCACCCATTGAAAATAACGGAGAGGTCATCGATCTGAAGATGGCAGAGTGCAGCAACAGGAAAATCGGCACGATCCTCTCGCTTGTGATGTACACATCTGAGACAGAGAAGCCACCTTGTGGGCGAGCAGCAGGATACTTTCTTTATTTCGCTGAATGATTAAGCTCCTAGTTTCTTTGTTGCTTGCAGATGATGGCCAGCCACGAGACTCAATCCAGCGGCACCAGCACAGCGTAGGCGGCATGCCCTTCGTCCACTCGCCAGCCGCGACGTGCAGTTTCACTGGGTTTTCAACGTATTTGCTTCCATTCTTTCACGTTTCTTGGCAGTTCGCCCGTTAGCCTGTTCTGATTTCGGATGCAGATCGAAGGAACCACGGCCACGGCAGCGGATTGGTCATGGAACACGACGACTTTAATGAACTGGCTTGAAACTGCCAGAGGCCTAACGTGCTTGCAAATGCTATTCATTCATCGTGATGATTGTCTTTCAGTAGATTTTTATGGGCTTCGACATGTTCTATATGCCTGATCTCGGTTGAGGCTGAATGGAACTACTGGAGATGCTACTCTAGTTTATACTTCTTGTAAAACTGAAATTTCACTGGATCATTATGTACGACATACTCTTTTCGTTTGTGCTAGTAAGCATGTTCAAATGTTTGATTGAGTAATATACTACATTTATCTGGTGGCATGCCTCCTTGTCGGATGTGCAATTATGAACTCAAGTATATACTCTTTTAGTGAGAAATGTAGTACATACTGACTAAACAAAAAAAAGTAAGTATATACTACTCCATTGAGGATTGTAGTATATACTGTCCTTTTACGAGATGGGTAGTATATACTGACTAAACAAAAAAGTGACTATATATTACTATATTGAGGATTGTAGTATGTACCGTCCTTTAATGAGAAATGTAGTACATACTGACTGAACAAAAATAGTATATACTCCTTTATTGAGGAACGTAGTATATACTGACCAAAGAGAATGTAGTATCGTATGTACTGACAAAAAAATATAGTACATCCTCCTATTAATGAGTGTAGTTATATACTTACTACCCAAAAAAAGTAGTATATGTACTCACAGCTATGCTTGCTACGGATGCACATCAAGCATTTTTAAATTCTCTATACCAACATGCATGGATCAATTATTGAATAGAATAATTATATTTTCCACCGGCTGATTTTTCTTCCTCCGTTGCGCATGCATGCGAACTTAAAAAAAAGAATTCGGTATTTGTTTTTCAAACTGATTGCTAGTGGATTATCCAATAGGGGTGGGAGTACATACTCCTGAGAGTACAGAATAGGGTTCTTGTGTATATATACACATACATATATCACATATGTATACATATATACATATATATGTGTGTGTATATATGTATATATGTATGTATGTATGTATGTATATTCTTTACATATATATATATGTATGTATATATATATATATATATTCTTACTAAGCCATTTATAGACACATGTAAGAACCGTAGAAAAGTGTTATCAGAGCCTGGTCACTATATAAAAGTTAAATCTAAAAACTAATATTGAAAAGGTGTACCAAACACAATATTAATATAAGTATAGATTAAATCATAAAGAAGATCATAGTGGCTGTCTAATAACTAAACTTAATTATTGATTTGATATATAACTTATATACAAATTGGGGTAAGACATGGAAATTTAAAGAAAAAATTAAAAAGTTATATAAAGAACGGAAGTAAATTAAAGAGCAATATTATTTTCTTAGTAATAAGTTAAATTCTGCATTAAAATTACTAAAAGCATATAAGACAATGGAAATTTTTTTTACAAAACAGTAATCATATCGAGTTATTAGACAAAATCAATTCTAGTCAAGATAAAAAAAAGTTTTGGCTTTATCTTGCATCCTCATAAGCTATAAATTTAGAAAAATAAATCTAGCTAGGAATCCTCTAATAGCAAGTAGAGATGACAGATCTTCAAACTATACTGATAAGAAAAATATAAACATAAAAAACAGATGATTTAGAAAGGGAAACATCCGATAAAGATATTATGGAAAACTGAAAATACAGTGTTTCTGAATCAATGAAAAAATCAGAAAAGTAAAATAAAATATTATAAGGACAAATTAAAAGATATAGTTGTAGAACAATAATTAAATAAAGAGTGAATGACATAAACTAAGAGATGAACTTTATTTCTACGTAGAATTGTGAAACTAAAAAAGAAGACATGGCTATGACAATCTCAAAAATTTAAGAAAATAAAATAGAATAAATAAAGCTTAAAAAAGGATGAAGATGACAAAGAAAGGTAAAATATTTGTAAAGAATTAACTGAAAATGAACAATATGAAGAATATAAGAAATTATTTTTAGAAAGTTATGAAAAAGAAATTAGTCTGATAAAAATGAGGAATATAGAGAGAAAGAAGATAACTAATAATAATATAATGTGTTTATAAACTCTTTACATGATATAGATCTATATAATCTTGATAATGCAATAGAAGATATGGTGAAGGTCGTATAAAAAAAAAAGGAGAATGGGAAAGACCAGCTAGAATAGCTAGAAAATTGCCCCAGACAAATAAGAATATTCATATAATTATATCTCACGATATTATAGGCACATACTCTAAGAGATGATACTATATATTAAACTTAGGCATACATGATTCAATTGACCAAATATTATTATTATTTGGAAGGAGTTAATAGTTTAAAAATATATACAAAATCAACAGAAAAACAAAGTACTTATTTAGAAAAATTTTGGATGAATCTACTGAATATATATGTAACAATAGGTTGAAAAGAATCCTAATACTTATGAAAAACTAAAAATAGCTCATAGCAATCACATAATTTTACAAATGTAATATGCTGAAGATCTAGAATTAATTTATACAATTTTGCAAAATAAAAGATTAAAGAAAATAAAAGAATTAACAGGCTGAAAGGGCATAAATAAATTTCATTAACATTATTTTATATAAGCTACAACTAATAGAGAAATAGTAGAGCGATTTTTCAATAAATTAGCGGATCTATTTAGAAAGTATATTGGAGTAAGTATTGTAACATAACATACCTAAGATAAGCAAACATTATTTGTATCTTTTTTTCCCAAAAGTGAAAACTTTATTTATTCATTATAAAGTTTTTTTTTAAAGTCGCTATATTTGTTTGTTTGTTGTGGACGAGTAAGTGATTCTATTAAATAAACCTCTTCTGTAAAATATGATAACTACCGAGTAGAAAGTTAAATATTTTCAAGGAAACACCGGTTGGTTATTTTTTAGGTTTCGCTAACCAGCAAATATCACGAAGAAATCTAGTGAACAGTAACCATGCCGTGAACAGTATCCGCAGAGACTAGTAACCTGCCCTAGTGATTTTAGTCAGTAAGCTAATTATATATCTATTAACACTCTTAAAGCATATTTCAATATATGTATATATATACATACATATATATATATAACACATATTTTTCCAAGTTAAGAAAGAAAATCACTCTTGTATTTTTACGTGGATGGTTCTTTTAATATTTGTAATCATAACTTCAGATATTTATATTTTGTATTTAAATATGGGCTTTTGATTGTATAAATTTTGTATGGACACTTCTTTAAATATTTATTAATTTTTTGTCAAATTTTTTATATTTTAATTTGGAATTCATACTGAATGCAATTTGTTTTTTATATTTTTTATTCCTAATTGCAGTTAATATCATATTGTGTTGTATCTGGACTATTGTTTTAATATGTATCTTGATTTTACTATTCGAAATTTTGGATGTTAAATTACAACTTGTACTAATATGAATTCTTGAAATGTTATATTTTACACGTGCAGTTATTATTTTTTATTCAAAATTTCAGTGAAACATTATTTTACTTTGAAATTTGTATTGTAATCAAAATTCTTATTTCAATATATTTTTATTCTTAATTTTAACTATGTTCTATATGGTCTCTTCTTTTAATTGTCTTTATTTTTAATCTAAATTTAAGATATTTTAAATTATATTTCTACTTGACTATTCTTTTTTCATTATTTTAGTCTAAATTTTAGATATTTTAAATTGTATTTTAGATTTGAATTTCTTATCTTAAAGCTGCTATAGGGAGGACAGAATCTCAGTTCTATCTTCCCAAAGTTATGGAATTAATCTATACTTTTATTGTCTAAACTGATCATCACGATTAAATGGTGTACATATATTGTAGTGCTTTCTAAATGATAAAAGTGTGCTAATATAATAGATAATTCAGTGATGACCCAAGGCTAATGCTATGTATATATTGTAAATACTAATCTGTGGCACGCACGATTGACGACTAGTGTTTCTAATTGAGTATTCTGTATTTATGTTTTTTTATATTTCAAAAAACAAACGGGCTAAGTAAATTGACCGTTCCCCCTTGTTCTTCACTTTATCTGTTCTATCATTTTGATCCATATTGGTCTGTCGTCGCTACTCACCAATAGTCATTAGCATGTTCATTGCCAATTTCTCGTTTGCCATCTCCAACACACCATTTATTGATTTGGCAAAGAGGCCCAAGGTACTAGTGTAGCTCATAGTGACAACCACACCACAAAGACCTTATATTCAACCATTGCCGCTGCTCGCACTCGCTCGTTGTAGCATAACCCCGTCATCGGTATTTGAGATGGGACAAGAAGAGAAGAGAGAAGAGAATAGGGAGAATGGGACCACCCTGACAGTTGAGTATAGAACTTTAGTAAAAAATATAATTGGTGCTAGTGACAAATGCGGACTATTTTTAAAGGGCAAATAATAAATTCGTACAAAAGAAGAATCAAATCATATCGACCCTCACGAAAACATGCGCTTATAACTACTTCCCCCATCAAGCATAGTAGTCCTCCATGCTGGAATGTTTGGATTGAGAATATAGGTGCCTGATGCTCTTAGCACATCATCACATCAAATATATGCAGTTAAGTAGGTCATATATTCAGTGAGTGCCAGTGGTTATGGTACGCAATTCCTTTCCATCACGCGTCCCCGTCGGCAGGCAGCTCCAGCAGCACCAGCACGGCCACAGCCTGGCCCAGGGAGGCAATCAGGCTAGCTAGGCCACGACCCACGAGTCGCCTCGACTGTCGGCGCCTGCACATCTGGGCCGTCCGTCGCGTCGATCGGACGGCCACCCATCTCGCAGGGTCGCCCCGAGTCGCCTATACGGTCCCCCCCCCCAATTTCGAACGGATCGGGCGCAGCGAGAGAGAGAGAGAGAGGCCATTCCCCAATCCCCCCCCCCCCCCACCGCCCTCGCCGCCGCCGCCTACCGCTCCCCCCTCCCTCCGGCGCCGCCCGCCAGCCGCAGGCCTCCTCGTCGTTAAGGTGCCCTCTGATCTGTCTCTCCCCTTCCTGCTGCCCCCACTGATCTCTGCGCGGTGGAGCGGCCGGATCTTCCTGCGAGATCCCGTCCGTTTTTAATTTTCTCTCTTGTTCGGCGCGGCCAATGTTGGATCGGTGGCGGATTTCGCTCGCCGTCGGTAGGGTGTGGTTTGATCCGCCCGTCTGTAGGGCCCTTTCGCCCACCGTGTTTTTGGGCGGTTGTTTGTGCTGTGTCTGTGCGTTCATTTCGGGTTCCTGGTAGGAATTGCATGGGCAACATTAGCCGAGGAGTGTAATGTTCGATATTCATTGTGAAATCAAACTGTGTCGACGATTTCTAATGGGCCCTTTTATAGTCTGCGGCTGTGTGATGTACAGATGCACAATTGTGGATTTTCCTTTCGGCGTTTGTAAGAAGATGGCACAATCTGTCTGGTTTAGTTTTGTGTCTGGTTGGACAGGATTTCCAGTATTATTCTGTGCTGGTCTTATGCCCCGTGATGAAACAAGGCGATGTATGTCAGTATTTGCATCAATGTGCTCGTTATGATGAGCCTGATCTTACCATTAGATTTGAAGATCTAGTAAACGTCACATGATCGTCACCTACTGCTTTCTAGCGACATAGACATATAGTGGAGGCTAGTTAAGTGGAGAGGGAAGAACTTTTTTTTTCGGTTTTCTCGTTGTTTTGCACAAATACACGAAGGTGATGTTTCTGTCTTTGTACTTATAGACCATTAAAAAGATGCTTTAAAATTTAACTCCTCACAACGTTGAGCAGCAAACACACCAGAGCATAACAGTTCTTGTGTAGTTTATACTTTATGAATAGCAAACTTCCATCTAGGCACCTCTACTTGCTTCTCTCTTTCAACTCCCATCAATTCACGGGTGCTTCTTGGCTCCTTTTATGCTTGACGTGTAAGTTGGAAATTGATGGTTCATACACATTTCTCTTCACACGAGAAAAGTTTGTGCACAAGTTAAGTTTAAGTGGTGCATGCTTGCTGTGTTGTATTAGTACGTACTATTCTCTTGTGTGCTTTCTACACAACACATACCGATTCACATAACATTTTGAACAAGTTGAGAAGCTTATACACTTGTATGCTTGAAATATTGTCTTTTTGTGTTGATAATTTCTACAAAGAGTTAAGCATTCAGCATCTTCATAGCTGTTTCATTAGTTCTCACAAGGTAAAAACAAACTTAACCAAGGAAAATAGCTTGATGATTTTTCTGTTAATTTTTTCTAATAATTTGGTCAATTGTACAGTAGTTTTTGTAGAGGTCTGCTCTGTGCTATCTTGCATGGCTAGAAATCCCACTGCACACTGTAGTTCTCATTGATTTGAGCACATGCTACTATATGTTGCTGGGCATTGAAAAATGGTTGAACATTAGAACAAGAAGAGTTAGAATGGAAAGCAACAGGAATTAGTCTGATTGTTGCCATCCTCTTGTTTTGGTCCAATAAAAAATTGACTGAAAATTCTTTATTTCTGCAGAAGCAGAAGTTCATTAAAGTATAAAAAACTTTATGATCATTATCATGTTTCATAAGTTGAACTCAGGGCAACTCTATTTTTATATTGTCTTGCAGTACTGAAAATTTGAGTTCTAATATTGTTGGCTTAAATCTCTGTTCAGTTTCGCTTTGTCAACAATCAAGATGAGTCGTGGCGGGAGTGCCGGTGGTGGCCAAAGTTCTCTGGGTTACCTTTTTGGAGACAATGAGGCCCCTAAGCCAGCTGCTGCACCAGCACCAGCACCTGTACCTGCACCTGCGCCTGTGCCAGCACCAGCTGTGGCTGTGGCTGCTCCTGCTGAGAAAGCGTCGCCTGCAAAGGCTGACACATCTAAGCAGATTCCAGCTGGAATTCAGGGCAACCAGAACAATAACAACTACCACCGAGCTGATGGCCAGAACACTGGAAACTTTCTTACGGTACGGTTCTTTCCTTTCATCCACATGGGAATTACATTTTATTTGTAATGGGTCAAGGCATTTCAGGATTCACAAATACGCAAGTTTAGTGTCACAAATGTGGTACCATTAGATCTTTTTCTGGAAGTAACTTCTTGTTGGGAATATATTTGAAAAAATTATTAATAATCATAGTTCAAATTGGTTTTGTTATTATCAATAAATACTTGCAGTAAGTTCAGTACTTTCCTTACTACCATCTTTTTTATAATACTATTGAATGAAATGACTAGTTTCCACATTCAGAATGGAGTAATTTCTTGATGATTTTAGCCTTTAGTCCTGAAATATTGCTAATTTCACATGCTCCTATCTATGCTGCAAATTGAAGTTATGCATGAGGTATGATTTGGACGCTGATTGCCCTTATTCTGATTATCTTCTTGGGTCGGAGGTGTTCTCACCAGCTGCACTCAAAAGAAAAGAAAGGAAATAAATATTTTATGATTTGTTCACCCTAAGATCAAAACATATTTCTTTATCCACTGTTTGCTGTATGATATTGGAGATTTCTGATTCATGGGCCTGACTGATAGTTTTCTCTGGCAATTTGATCGTCATTTCGCAGGATCGCCCTTCGACCAAGGTCCATGCTGCCCCTGGTGGTGGCTCTTCCCTGGGTTACCTGTTCGGTGGAAACTGAAGGAGTGATCCTGGTGCCCTGTAGCACCTGATGGAGAAGAAAGTCTACCGTTACCCTTGTTATCAGAAATGGGAACCCCCATTGTTTTATCATTCTCTATGCATGTCCTGTCCCTATGACTCCGTGGCAAACACCCTTCCTGGGAGCATAATCCTGTCGCTTAAATTTCGAGGCAAATCGTATGCCTGAATCTTCTTCCAAGTTATCGTGTGCCTGTGCCAGTGGTTTCATTCAATTTCATTGGATATGTTGGTTGTTGTTGCTCAGGATTATGTCTGGTAATCGTTATCTGGATGTGCGCACGCCCATCTGCATCATATTTCTATCAAAGCTTACCAGTGACAGAATACAGATTGCCAATTCTTGGAATTGTTGTAGCCGTCGTCGCTTGGACCTTGGAGTAGGGAACGGTGTTGCTTTGAGTTTAGTGTTGGTTAGTCATGTACTAAGTTTAATAGCTTAGCCAACTATCTATATAAGTTGCCATGTCATTTATAATTAATTTAATAGCTTATTTATATAATAATAAGCTATAAATATATATTAAACCATTAATATAATGGTCTATTTTATGCTTTCTTACAGAGCCTCCAAGAGTTATGCCATAAGAATTATGTTGTAACTGTCTATATATTATATTTCTTCTCTTTTTCTCTTTCCTCCAACTTATAAATTTTATAGTCAGTTGCTTTATTATATCTGCTCTTAGGAAGACATTCACTTTTTTATACAAATCTAAATAATCCGTTTAGATTCGAGTATAACTGTCCAAATAGAAAATTGAATGTCTTCCTGGGACGGCGGTACCAGCAGAATTTACTTCCTCGTCTGGCATGTGGACCTACACAGCAAGTCAACAAGCGGAAGTAGCTACTGTATGTCCGTGTGTATTTTTCCTGCGTGCAAAGTGGTGCCGAGTCGGCGCCGCTCGGCCAGCTCCGGCCTCCGTTCGCGCCTTCACGGCCGCCGCCGCTGCCTCGCTCTTCCGCTCGCTGTGGCGGCGCTGACAGCTGCCTGCCTGCCCGTGGGGCCCACCTAGCTTCCTTCCGCAAGGATCAGCTAGACGTCTAGACCTAGCCGCTACCCGCTAGGCTCCATGCAGTCTCATTCTTTTTTCTTCAATGCAGCAAAAGATTTTTCGAAATAATCGTCAAGACGGCAATTGCTATTGCTGCAACGTGCCGGCAATGACCACGCATTTATTTTTAATCGTCATTTGATCAAGGCACTGGTCGCCGGCGGCAGCGGCGGCGTCGACTTGTCGGAGCGCCTGAAATGTCGCCGGAGATGCAGAAGCCTAGGTGGTGATCAAGTACACTTGGTCTCTGTCTAGGGCTGCATGTATTATCTTATCACTTCTGCTTGATTTGGTTTCGGAGATCGAGATATTTGTACATTTCGATGTGCATGGTCTACTACAATATTATGTTATATGGTAGCTCAGATCATTAAGCTTGACCTATGTGAATTAAGTGCATGCCATGTGGCACATTCTTGTTAAGTTTATGTGGGTGCTTGAGATTAGAAAAAAATGAAAATGTTTGATTGATACTAAGGCTAAATGGTTTCTGTTGTTGGTTTTGAGGTTTGATGTTTCTGTCTGTTTGTTTTGAGATTGATGCTGTACTTGTTCTTAATACAAGGACACATATATCTTGCTCACCGCCAAATCTCCTAGGGTCCGACTGAGACAAAAGTTCAATCGAAAAAAGACAATGGCTTGGTCACGCGAAGGTCTAGTAGATTTGTTTAGCCCCAGTATAGGTCCTTAATCTTCACGATTCAAAGACGTGTCAATTAATTTGACTCTGTAATTGATAAAAAGAAAGGATGAATTTCACGAGCCAGTTGGCCGGTAGCCTATCCGGCTCACCCTATCGGCTGGGTGCCGGTAGGGAAGACGGCGCTCAAGCATTGGCTGAACAAACGATGAAAGCATGAGCGATACACGTATGTAATAGAGTAGAGGACTAATCGGTCAATGAGCCGATGACGCTCCGCAGCATCCAAAGCGTGGAGCAAGGCCCAGTCCCCACGAAACCATAAGGACCAACGACCACGATAACAGCGTTGTTAGGATCAACATTGATAGATCAGACCGAATCGAGACACTATGAGGCCGAGGCTAACGGCGCGGAAACAACGGAGGCTTAGACCGAACATAACGATGAGGGAAAAAAAAGACGAGGGCATCGGATGCCTACCGACCAAACGTTCGACACAGGCCTATATCTAAACCCATCAGCTACTTGAGTCACTGGGGAATGAGATCCTCTAGATTTCAACGCTGGCCCCATTAGACACTAGTCCCGGTAGATTAGATCGAACTGAGACATTACTAGGGCGCATTTGATGTGGCTAGATTGATCTCTAGCGGATCAATCGTTAGACGATACACAGGACGGATATGGGGCTAATAATGAGGATACCTCGTCGGCTACTCACTTTGAGAGACGTCGCATGTAGACCCACCGAAGCGTCGGCTCAAACCACCACCGCTGATCTCGTAGGTCAAACCTAACCGATGCAGCACGAGACCGTGGACGGAGGAGAGAGACCGATGTGCCAGCGAGCCTCACGCGGATGTAATGCGGTACTATCGATCTGACTAAAAGATCGAACATAATCGATGCAGCCTTAAACAGAGTAAAGCATATTAGGATAGTGACAGGAATTATCCTTTCGCCGGAAATCATAGTTAACCGATGCAGCCCCATGTCGAGAGCCAGAACCCGTCGATAAAAAACCTAGACGTGATAGAGTGACGATGTGCTGAAGGTTTATTGAATCGATCTGTATTTTCCTTACAAGCTTTCAAGGGGTTTATATTTATATCTTAGGATTATAGAGTCCGACACAGTTACAGTTACAGCAACCACTGAACGTTATTTTCAAATAATATAAAAGAAAATTAATATCTAAGAATTTATAAAGCTATCTAAATTTGCTTAACCTACGTAATACATTCTATACAGATACTCGATCTATCGTTATTCCTCTTTGGACTCAGTTCCATCTAAATAACTTTAGCTTAAACCGAATTGATCGGCTCTTATACAGTATTAATCGACTTCACCCTATAACCCGATTAGTATTTTCCAAATTTAACGTTAACAGAAAAGAAAGAAAAAAATCTAAATTAACCTGAACTATTGTAACAATCTAAATTAGCCGTGAAAACCAGATATTTTACCTCCAAACTCGTCACACCGTATGAACAACCCCTTAATACTGTTTTAGACAGTTTTAACACCGTGACGATGGCAGTCTAGTCAGCGTAAAAAACTCCATAAGCCCACCTGTCATCGCTCTTTCTTTCTTCCTTCACCCCCATTTCTCTCCGCCGCAGCTCGCGGGAGCAGGGTGAGGTTCACCGGGATGGGCCCACGAAGCGTGTTCCCGGCGAGGTTTAGTGCCCGCAGCTGGCTGATCTGCTCGGGCAGCCCCCCGTGATGCCATTGCCGGCGAGCGAGAGCATGTGGAGCTCTGGTGCGCACAGCAGCTCGACGGGAACGCCGCCATTGGGCCGGCACGCGGAGCTCTCGCTGCCTTCCTCAACCGGCTCCTCCCGCGCCGATCTCCGTCGAGCTCCGCATGTAGCATCCGCCGACGCTCGGGGACGCTACCATCGGGCCCCAACCTCCACCGCACCGCCTAGCCGCCGCATGCCGTCCGCCCGACTGACCCCGCCAAAAATCCCATGGAACTGAGCGCCGAGGTCCGTCGCCGCCGCCACCACCCCGAGGTTTGCCGCCGGCCACCGCCTCTAGCGCCCTCCCCGAGCAAGCTCCAGCTCCGCCGCCTCCAATGCCCTTCCTAAGGCAAGCCCGAGCCCCACCCCAGCCCTCCCCAAGCAAGCTCGAGCTTCGCCCCGGGCCTCTCCAAGTGAGCTCGAACTCCGCCGTCGGCCGCCCCAGCGCCCACACGGAGTGAGACCCCGAGCTCTGCCGCTGGCATCTCCTCCTGCGCCCCTCACGGAGGAGATCTCGAGCCCTGCCCCGACCCTCTCCAAGCAAGCTCGAGCTTCGCCGCCTCCAGTGCCATCACCGAGTGAGCTCCCAAGCTTGGGAGTTGCAGCGGTGGAGGCTGATCTAGGCGGGCGGAGATCGGTACGCAGCGAGCGGGAGACGGCGATAGCGAGCTCTCCCTGCGACGCTGAGACCGGGGTCGGGCGAGCAGTTGACATTGGGCGGCGAGCGGCAGGGTTGGAGGAGGCCGGCGGAGAGAAAAAGGAGGAAGACAGAGAAAAGAAAGGGCTGAAATGCGGGTCATTAGTTTTTTTTTTTATCTAGTTGTTGATTGGACAGTCGTATAACGTCATATGTGTGACCAAAACAGTTCTGAATGGGGATTTAAAATTTTTAGTTTTACAATTTAGGAGAGTAATTCCAACTATCACAATAATTAAGAGGTAATTCGGATTTTTCTCAGAAAGAAACGGTGTTCCTCTGAAACCACTGTACTGGCATCTCTCAGGAAAAGTTCTCAGAAGCAATTGTTCGTTAGCGGATTATACATGAGTAAAATGATGGTTCTCTGAAACCACCGTACTGTCATTATACATGAATAGAAGTTCTCCTCAGATATACTGTGGATTTTTACTTGATAGCATCTACAGTAATCAAACAAAACTCAGATTATGGTATCCTCTGATTTCAAATAAAAGTCGTTCTCGTAATAATTAATTAAGAAAACAATTGGAATCAAAGATGTATAAAGGACCTATGTATAAAGGACATGAAAATAACATCATGGCATTTTTTGATATAAACTCTTTTTTTTCTCGCGTTCTCTTTGTGAGAGATGGCTTATTGTACTCCCTTCTTTCTTATTTCTAAATTTTTTAATAGAGATTAAAGCTCATAAAAAAAGACTGCTCCTTTGTTGGTAATAGAAGAGTGATTAGGGTAAAATCGAAAAAAATAAATAAGAGATGATTAATGGATCTATAGCATTCTAAAAATATTTATATTATAAATAAAATTTAAGCAGAGTCTCTTATCCACATTAGAAAAATAACTACGGATCAAACAAGAACCGAGGCATTTATTACTCTCATTTATAACCTTCAATATTTACCATGTACTAGTACTTGTGTAAGATATTCTCTTTTTAAAATACCCCAGTGATAATTTCGTTCATTTTGATTTGTCAGTGACGTAAACTATAAGTTCTAGGATTTGCCTCTTAGGCGTTGCTAATGCGCACGGGTAAGCCAACTCTCACGTGCGACGGCGCGCCGTCCCCGCGAGCACGCGCTAACCGCGAGTTTTTCCATCGATCCATAATAAAATGATAAATAAATGATTGGGTTAAAGGTTTTAAGATTTGAGTTGAAAGATTCAAAATATGAGTTGAAAGTTTTAGAATTTGAACTGAAAGTTTCAATATCGAGGTACAGTTTTAAAATTTTCAATAGAAAGTTTTAAATTTTGAATTGAAGGATTTAAAATTTTAGTTTAAAGTTCCAAATTTAGGCAGAATTTTTTATTTTTATTAGACATTTTAAAATTCTGAGTTTAAAGTTTTAAAATTTGAGTTGAAAGTTTCAAATTTTCAATTGATAGTTTACTCAAAATTTGAAACTTGAGTTGAAACTTATTACTGGAAAATGTCTCTATTACAAAATTTTAATTGAATATCAAAATTACTCAGAAATATTTCATAAAACTAACAACTTTCTTTTGAAGAACTTTCAAATCTATTCAAAATAATTCAAAAACAAAAAATCCTAAAAACCTCATTTGTTGGCCCATCTTAAGGCCCATATGGCCCGGGGCCACGCGCAGGAAGACGCAACATCGTACGCGACGCCAAAACGAAAAAATGCGTCGGAATCTTTTGCTCAGAA
Source organism: Oryza coarctata (assembly GCA_030770085.1). NCBI lineage: Eukaryota > Viridiplantae > Streptophyta > Magnoliopsida > Poales > Poaceae > Oryza > Oryza coarctata. The sequence continues at coordinate 15,738,361 of CM061467.1, read as the reverse complement.
TGCGCGCGTGCAAATTAGCCGCAGCTTTGACTCTTTCGGTTTTGTACACATGATTAAATAACCATATAAATGTACTCGTACCACCAAACGCTTCCACCACAACCAACCGGCACAGTAGTCGTCATCATTTTTTTTAAAAAAAACTTTTTAGAACAAACCTATTTATAACTTCGAATATAAAATCAAAATATTTTGGCAATGGCTAATATATAATATCTCTATCCCAAAATATAATGAATTTATCGCAGATTCAGAAAAATAGGTAAGGCTTATTATAAATTTTGTGATAAAAACAATTAAAAATTTAGATTTTTTGATAACACATTTTAGAAAATAAGAAATTGAGCTACTATCCAAAATAAATAAATAACACTAATACTAGTATATATATCAACAAAAATTCAAAGTCCCATTAATTTTGTAACAAGCAATCCAGCATATGCCAGTGTCAAAGCTCGAGACACATCTCTGTTTAACTTCTTCCTAAATCTCGGGACATTGGATGCGCACATGGTTTTTCTTACCGTCCTTTACCGACCTCCGTAACGGTAACTAGGTCGTGGAAGTGCAGTAACATAAGTGCTCGGTAACCTAACCGATTTTTAAAAACAAAATTTTAATATTTTAATAATTATTTATTTGGTTTTTGTCAGTTTAGCGTCGGGCTTACTACGGGAAAGGGGCACGTTCCTAAACGGTGGACGCGTGCAAAGCACACACATAGCAGATGATATATAAGGAGTACATCGTACGGTTTGGCAGAGACCTTGATTTATGATGGCCCACGCACGACATGACCAAAGACTAAACTTTGGAAACAGTCACTTATCTCCATTAACCTGAGCAACGCATGATTTTACACATCTTCTATGGGGATCGATTTCATGCGAGGATACATCAAAACATTATCATCACTGCGTGTAACGGGGCCAAATAAAATAAAATGACACTTCTTTAGCTTATATATGTATTATCTTTTTGCGCAGAAATTTTATGGTCTCTGAGGATACCAATTTTTTTATGTAAATTCTGGTATTTCTAACTGAGGTATTTAGATCTACACTAGAAAGTGTGATATCTCACGTTACCTCGTCACGAACAGTAAATGTTATTTTTCTCGACGGTAGAAATCAATCCATCACCAGCCTGCATCATCAAGATGTATTCAGTCTGAGTTCATATCTTGATATCTACCATCTGGCTTAGTTCAGAGTATTGCTCCAGCCTCCAGGAGGCGGAGAATGAAAAGGTGTATAGCAGAATAGCCAAATGCAAGAATGGTTGTTAAGATTTTGTATTGCTTTACTATTTTTTAGGAAATAAATATTGCAAAGGCAAGATATCCTTTCTTTTTAAGGAACGTGCACAAACTTTATCTCCAGCTGAAAATATTTTGTGTAAGATTTGGATAACAAAATGAAGACTACAAGAAGAAGTGGGCACGGGAATTATATTTTTTGGTTCTTTTATATTCCTTAATCATTGGTGGGTACTGTATTAACAAGCGTAAAATTAGAATAAGAAAAAAGGATATAGGCATTTGTAATTTGGACAGGAAATTAAATTATGATATTTACTCTACAAGGACCTAAGTAGCATCTAGCAAGCGACGCTAGAATCTATGTTGCTCGAGTTTCTGTTTTTGTTGGTCACGGTTTGGTAGTAAGCATTCAAATGATTGAGAAACGGCTATCATGCTAATGGTTCTTGTGGGGTTGGAAAGCATACTTCTGTAAAGTTATTGTTTTTTAATGTCACACTCACTATTTTCTCCTGATAAAAGATGAAGATATCATCTAAAGAAAGCTTATCATGACCATGTAAATCGTCTGAAAGATGCGCTAATAAAATTATAAATGTAAATCTCCACCCAAGATTTAGTTGATAGAGTTCAAGTTCTTTCAGATCAGAGTTTTAGTCAAATAACACTAGGATGTGGCATATTAGTTACTTAGATGCTACCTCCCGTCCCAAAATATAAATCGGACGGATGTAGTAGGTATATGCTAATGATTTTTCTAGACATCGTTTGGTTGTTCTGTAAGTTGCCAATGATTTTTCAGTGACAAATCTTTGTTGGTCACGCTGGTGAGCTGGTCTGAAGAGAAAAATTGTCACATCACTGCATTGGTTTGCTAAACAAGGCGTCAAATGATCTGAATGTTTCATGCTGAGTGTTATTAATCTGATGCTCAAGAATCCTTTGAGTTTTTATTTACTAGATTTACGCCATCATAAGTAGAATATATGTTGTTGTAATAATCTTCAGATACTTGTGTTTCTTACTGCTAACCCACTAACCTTGGAAAGCTTAGCAGCTGGTTCAACCTGTATGTAGTTTCAGGACCTGGAATTGCTCATACTGAAAATCCAAAAACTGCATGTATCGGAATAAAACTTGTGCTCGCATCTCATCACCATTGGCTCAATGATCATCTGTGGCTATAATCAAAAAGCATATTTAAGGCGAATATCTCACTGATCACGAATCTCTTGCAATATCCTCGACCAATTTTCAATGCTGATGGGCAGTAAGAGGCAGGGGTATCCCTTGCTCTCTGTGGACGGAATTAAAAAGAATGGTGAGTCCACCACCAGCCCAAGCTCTGCAATACTGCTACCATATATGCTTCTCTGAAGCTCTCAACAATGATGGTGACAGAAACGATGATGCGCATGCGTGATCCACCAACGGTGCACAATTCGTGAATCGAAAGCATCGTGCGATTAGGATAACTGAACCACTCGGCTATATATATATAGACTCAACCCCTCTTAGTTGGGGTCTTAGTCTCACTGTATATATTCTTATAAGATATCAGAGTAAGTCTAGACATCTCAGCGCGTTAGTATTCTCCTATCGGCGAGTCGACCTTTTCTCCCCGTCGTCGACGTTTCTCCTTGTCGCCGACTTTCTTCCTGGTACTTCCTTCTCGCTCTCTCGTCTCGGTTCCTTTCTTCTTCCCGTCTTCTTCACAGACATTTTTCCTTTCTCTTTTCCACCACCCTCTCCCATCCCTTGCTCCTCCACACGACAAGGCGACGGTCTCTATCCGCCTCCTCGTCTCGCCTCACACCCGTCTTCGTCCTTCTTCTTGTTTCGTGCATCCTTTCTCATCCGACGTCGGTGTATCTTTGCGCTCGTCGTCTCCATCGGCTGAACTTGTCCGTCCCTCATCAGCTGGATATGTCCATCCTCCATCGGTTGGAACCATCTCTCGATTCCCGCTTTTTCAATACGCTCAATAGCTTTCGGACGCGAACCTTCTCCCCTCACGTCCGAGCCACTCTAACGTGTCCACGGACACGAATCTCTGCCTCCCGGACGTGAACCTCTTCTCTTCGCGTCCGGCCCCTCTCCGCGTTTTTTGCGTCCGCTCTCTCTACGGCCTCAAACAAGCCCTTCGGGCTTGGTACCAGCGTTTTCCTACCTACCTTCGGCATATCGGCTTTGTGGCCTCTGCGTCTGATAACTCTCTATTCACTCTTCACATCGGCAACGCTACCGCCTATCTCTTTCTATACGTCGACAATATTGTTCTTACAACGTCTTTGATGTCCCTCCTATACCAGATCATAGTCCGACTCCACTCCAAGTTCATCATGACCGATCTTGGTCCCTTTTATCACTTTCTTGGTATCTCCGTCACCCGTTCTTCTCACAGGCTCTTCCTTTCCTAGCGCTAGTACGCCATTGATCTTCTCCAGCGTGCGGGTATGGCCGATTATCACCCCACGGCCACCCCAATCGACACTCGAGCCAAACTCTCCGCTGTCGATGGCTCACTCATCGTCGATCCATCTCAGTATCGGAGTCTTGCCGGTGCCCTCCAATAGCTCACCCTCACACGGCCCCACCTCACCTATGCCGTCCAGCAAGTGTGCCTCTTCATGCACGCTCCGCGCAAACCTCACCTCGCGCTACTCAAGCGCATCCTGCGTTACGTGAAGGGCACACTCTCCAGCGGGCTGAACCTCAGTTCCAGCCCCATCGACTCCCTCATCACGTACTCCGACGTGAATTGGGTAGACTGCCCCGACTCTCGACACTCCACATCCGGCTACTGCGTCTTCCTCGGTGACACTCTAGTCTCCTAGTCCTCAAAACGCCAGACTACAGTGTCACGGTCCAGCGCCGAAGCTGAGTACCGCGCCGTTGCCCACGTCGTCGTCGAGTATTGCTGGCTTCGCCAGCTTCTCTAGGAGCTCCGTGCACCCCTCTCCTCTGCGACAATGTCAGTGCTGTCTACATGACCGCCAACCCGATTCATCATCGACGCACCAAGCACATAGAGATCGATATCTATTTTGTCCATAACAAGATCGCACTAGGACAGGTTCGGGTGTTCCATGTACCATCGACGCACCAGTTCGTCGATATTATAATCAAATGCCTCCCCACACCTTTGTTCACCAGTTTTCGGTCTAGTCTCTGTGTTCGTTCCCCTCCCGCTGCGACTACGGGGGGTGTTACACCACTGGACTACTCGGCTGTATATATATAGACCTGACCTCTCTGTATAGAGTTGAGGTTTTACTGTACACATTATAAAATTTTATAATGACGACGCTTATTTTTCAGTTTATTGGAAGGAGAATCAGTAGCACTACAGGAAAGCTAGGATGGACGTTGATGACTGTCTAGCATATACATTTGGTGGATGCATGTTGCTGTATGGTAGTAATATGAAAACACACAAGTTGCAGCTGTGGATAAGCAAGAGGGGATGAAAAGGATCGAACCGTCTTTATTCTGTTAAATCGTGTACTTCTCTGTTACAAATTTGCAACCGCACTGTTGTTGTAATGGTCATCTACATCAGTAGCTAGATGCATTGCAAGCCAATTATCTTATCACAAAAGGGGCTACTCTTATCTGCTCAAGTGTGTTATTGTAATCAAATGTTGTTGAGCACAGGAACTGAGGATCATATCATAGAAAGCATGCTGTTTTATATAATCTGAACTTTGGTTTGGTTGGTTAGGATACGGCTTTCCCATAAAGGTTTCCAAAGCATTATACAGATGCAAAGCTCTTCTAAAGCAACCAAATTAACACCAAATCATCACCACAGGCTTCAAACATGCATGCATTGTTACTCCATTGACAAGGCCCAAATAGGACTGTCCTGTGAAGAATCTTCTGAAGACAGCATTCATTGCTGTATGCAATCCTGCAGAAGAATTTGCATTGCCATATTGTTTGTTTAGTTTTCAGAAGCATATGCATTAGGTAGCAGAAAGTTATTGGCACGCATGCATTAAAGCTTAAACTAAACAGGCTGAGTAGTTCATGATTTGTCACCTATGATATGAGGCACTATGGGGGCTAATCATGGGCTGCTGAGGTTATGGTCATGTCATGTCAGGTCAGGTGTGCCATACACACACATGCAGTTGGTGCTGCAGATCTTTTGGCTTTACTACCAGCCATGGTGTGGAGGTCATGACTGACTGATCAGCTAGCTGGTCACTGGAAGATTCAGAGAGCTAGTGGTGATCTGTCTAGGTTATCTGATTCTGAATAATGTGATCAATCATGCAGCAGAAAATACAGCAAATATTACTAAATCACAACGAACCATTTCTATTAGCTGATTTAAGATTTGCGCAATTCAGCTTTTAGATATATCATAAAAAGGCTAGTTGCCTATTTGTTAGGTCTTGACAAAGTTGAATAAGATTATAAACATGGTACAGGGAAGAAGCTAGGAACCAGGCAGAAAGGGACCAGGGTCAAGCAGGCTATACGTAAGAAACTTTTTCATACCCATACGTGGGTAAGTCCATATGGTCTCCAATGGGTGACTTTCTTCCTCGCGGAGGTGGGCGTGGGATGGCAAAACCCAGCGGGTCCAGACCCATTGCCATCCCTAAATGTGAGGCTAGAAAAACGACCGAATTGAAAGAAAATTCCTGTCAACATGTCGGTGAAAAATCTGTTTTTCATTTTGTTCTTTCCTTGCTCCTTTTTCTTAGGAGGGAACAATGGCCAAATTCTCCCTTTTGAAATACCCGACTGTGCTCCGACCCTGACCGACTGCGTCGTTGGGCCAAGACAATAATTCTCTTCTTCTGCACTACAGTTCAGCCTACTAAACGGGACCTTAAGCCCAAAAATATACGTGCTCTTCATCCCTTCCAACCCAAGCCCATCACGGGGACGCAGCCAATGCGTTCCTCGGCGCTTGGAGTTCCGCTGCCACCTCGGCCGCTCACCGGCGGCGGCAGCGGCGGAGTTGCTGCCTGAGAGCCATGTGCGCGTCCTTGGATTGGAACGTACCCCGGTTGTGTTGTCCATGATGAAGCAAGCAAAGTTACTATCTGTCCTCGTTTTCACCAGTAAAGGCTGTAGCATGTGTTGGAGGTCAGGGAGCATGTAATTTCTGAGCGTGCCGTCTCTCGCTACTCGTCGTCTCTCATTACTCATTTACTCGATGCTTTGTCTCAGGACCACAGGACAAGTTTCTGATCATGAACAGGAGCACGAGAAGAGGCGGGAAATGCATGAGACTCTACGATCCGATCTTTTTTTTTACAAAATACAGTACATCCAATCTCGAAATTTGGTTCTGTAATCAGCTCAAAAGACATGCCTTGGCCTATCATCTCTGCAACGAGCAATTGCAAGGAGTCGATCACGGATCAATTGGCTCACTGAAAGTGATTCCAACACAGCTTTATTTCACATGTTTGCTAGACATGGAAAGAGAAAAAACTTCATTAGTAAACTCATGTTTGAGGATGGAAGGTTGGTTAGTCATGAAGAAAAGGAACAGACTGTGGTCAATTTCTTTCGTAATCTCCTGGGTGAAAGTCCAGACTGGGAAGCCACCATTGATTTAGATGAACTGGTCATCCCAACCTTTGATCTGTCTGATCCGAAGACCCCTTCTCTGAAGATGAAGTCTGGATGACGATCAACTTGCTACCATCTGATAAAGCCCCAGGCCTGATGGGTTTACTGGAAATTTTTATAAAGTCTACTAGCCGATTATCAAGGTGGACATAATGGCAGCCAGCAGAAAAATGGAGAGTTTAGAGATGCTAAATTCAGCATATATCACTCTCCTGCCAAAAAAGAAAGAAGCCACGAATACTAGAGAGTTCAGACCAATAAGTCTGGTGCATTCCCTTGCCAAACTTATTACAAAAATGCTAGCCAATAGACTTACAGGCAGGTTGGATCAGATAGTCCTCCAACCAAAGCGCTATGCCGATTCATACAAGACAATTTCATGTTAATTTAGCAAACTGCTCGTGTCTTGCATCAACAAAAGCAGGTTCATATCTTGCTGAAGCTTGATATTACAAAGGCGTTTGATTTAGTTTGTTGGCCGTTTTTATTGGAAGTGATGAAGAAATTAGGCTTTGGGCCTTTTCGGTACGATATTTTGAGCGAACTTTTGGCCACTTACTCTACTCAAGTACTGCTTAATGGGATTCCAAGCGACAAGATCATTCATCGGCGTGGACTCCGGCAAGGCGATCCGCTATCCTCGATGCTCTTCATCTTGGTGATAGATGTTTTATGCTATACAGTGAAAAAAGCAGCGGATGAAGAACTACTTCAGCCATTGGCAAGACGTGCCCTCCAACATTGGATTTTCTTATATGCTGACGACATGGTAATCTTCTTTCGACCCACTGCTAGCGACATTGGAGTCACACTAGTGATGCTACAACTCTTTGGAGAAGCCTCTAGTCTGAGGACAAAGCGACAATACAAGATCTTCTTCCTTATCAGCTATTGGATTTTCCTTGCAAGTACTTAGGAGTACCTCTTTCTCTACACAAATTGACAAGGTCCCAAATCTATCCAATTATTGACAGAATACCAGATTAACTCCTTGGTTAGAAGGCTGATATGCTAACAAGGGCCGGGAGAAAAGTTATTGTACAATTTGTACTCACTTCTATGTTAACATATCTGGTCATGGCTATAGACCTTCCACCTTAGGCTCTCAAAGCAATCAATAAGATTCAAAGAGCTTTTCTTTAATGAGAAAGGAAGGATATTAAGGGAGGTCATTGCCTAATTGCTTGGCCTAAGGTCACAAGGCCACCTGAACTCGGTGGTCTAGGTATTTCAAGTCTTCAACAACTGGGATGGGCTCTTAGAATGAGGTGGCTTTGGCTTAAGAAAAAGCAGAACCAGATAAACCATGGGCAATCTTCCCTATACAAGTTTACTATTTAGTCAAGGCAATGTTCTCTATAGCAGTTATTTTAGAAATTGGAAATAGAAAAAACACCTATTTTTGGACTGATAGATAGATACATGGTTAGATATTAGACCAGTTGGTACCACATTTGTTTGATGTAGTGGCTACCAGGGCAAGGGAAAAAACATTTCATAAAGCTCTCAATGAGATGAAATAGATTTCTAATATAACCAAGGCATTTTCACTGATTGTCCTTTATGAATATCTTCAGTTATGGGATCTCCTCTCAAATGTGGTGTTGTGGCCAGAAGTTGAAGACCAGCACATATGGAAACTTTCAGCCTCAGAAAAATACCCAGCCAAGTCTACTTATGAATCTATATTTATTGGAGCCACTTCTTTCAGACCTTATGAGAGGATTTGAAAAAGTTGGGCTACAAACAAATGCAAATTCTTCATGTGGCTGATCACACACAATAAGTGTTGTACGGCTGATAGACTTGCCAAAAGAAACTTGCCACACCCTTTATGACTAGGCACTTCATGTTTTCTCTTTGTGACTAGGCTGAGGAAACAATTGATCATTTGCTTATCTCATGCGTCTTCACAAGACAGGTCTAGTTCAGTTTGCTGTATGGATTGAGACTACAGATTCTATCTCCACAACCTGAAGATAACTCCTTTGATGATTGATAGGCAGGTGCAAATGATAGAATTGAAGGACAGGTCAAAAGGGGGCTTAATTCTATTGTCATTCTAGGGGAGTGGTCGGTTTAGAACACCATAACCATTGTGTGTTCAACGAAGACCCTCCTAGTCTGGTTGCAATCCTTTCTGCTCTTAGAAAAGACTTGCAGTTGTAGGGTATGGTTGGAGCTAGAGGAATCACTCATCTCCTTGCTCTAGTAACCCCATAGGGTTGAGTTGTGTTTTGGTCTAAATCAGATCCAGTGTATTATTCATAGGCGATTGAGTTTTGGTGTTTTGTGGTTTTTGTTTAGGTCCCTAAAACCTGGTCTTACATGGGTTTTCATACCTTGTTTTTTTTCTTGATGTGCAGTTCTCCTGCGCGTTCGAAAAAAAATACAAACGTATAGATGTTCATAACAAACGTATAATCACCTATATAAATATGCACAAACACATCCTACGATCTGTCTTTAATGAGGGCTGGGTGAAATGATTGGCAACATTGTCTGCATGAGATTGTTTCAATAATGAAATTCAGGTAAGTTGGCATGGAATGAATGTAACTGAGGCAGTATGAAAATTAGTTGTAGCTCAGCTAACTAGGAATTACCATTTTGGTGTTTAACGTAAGAAGAACGCAAATAGGATCGCCGTACGTGCTTCAGTCCTTGTGGTCTGGAAAATGAACAAATAAATTAAGTAGCTTAATTAATTATCAACCATATGTAGCAGTAGATATCCCTTTCTACGAGCATACTGAAAATTTTAATTGTACGTTACCAAAAACAATTTGTTCATATAGCTGTGGATTGACAAGCCAATAACCATAGATTCTGCAAATGGTTTTTAACAAGAAATCGATCCTGCCCATAGTTTCCCGAAGCACTTTCACTAGATGCAAAGTATAGATGCAGTTTCTTCAAGATGTCTTTAAACATTCGATATTTAAATATAATCAAGAGGTTCTAGAGGGTATTGAAAGTAAGCCTTGAAAATGACATGTCCGCCAAATCCCATGGAAACGATACAGACGTATATTTTTCCCTTCTAAAGTGTCACCATCTGAAGATGAAAGTAGAGTTATATGTGATAAGTCTCGTCTATATTTTCTTGAATTCCTTTGAGAAAAAGAATACTTGATTTGATAGTATGGTGCAATCTTGACAAGATAATATGTCAACCGCTCTCAATGCTGAAACAATTAATGTATGTAACAACCACAATTGACAGCTTTGGCCCCTTGGGTACCACTGTGCTATCTTCCTATAAACAAACCACATAATACTCAGTACAGCTAGACTTGTGTAAAGAGCAGTCAAACCAATGCACAAAACACTTATCTTCCTTTAAACATTTAAATTGAAAATCTGAAATATCTTAGGGATAACATGACTTGGATGAGAATGAACAAGATTTATAAATTGTATTGTTCTCAATATACGAGACAAAGGAAAGGATGAAAATGTGTGTTTGTGTTTCAACTGGACAGAAAGCTAGGGTGATCCACTGCACTAGGTTTTATTATCTTTTTTTTTTCCTAAACTTAGTGGGAAGATGTAACATATTGACCAAATTGATGATTGGTGGGGTCTTTATCTGAAAGTGAAAGCCCACCAATCGGAATGCGAAAGATGGTGTCCCTGAAATGAAAATTGATGTTCTTTGCAGTGGCAGCACTGATTTGAACTCTTTTGTTTCTTTACTGAGTGTTGAAAACGATGGACTATTTTGGCTTTTCCGAACCTCCCTGCAGTAGCTTGTCTAATCAGGTACTGTTCTCAAACTATGTGGTTAATTTTAGCCAGATACCTACAGTGAATTTTTCCAAGGGATGTTTGGTTTTACTTAATATTGGTCTTCATTGTTTTTTTTAGGACGTACTTAACCTCAACCACAAAATAAGAAAAAGAACTTTAGATATTGTGTAGTCTTTATATATTCGTATGCTCATTATAGGCGAAAAATCGATTGGTGTAGACTACTCTAATTTGTGCCCACTATGATCTTAGCATCCGCTTGAATCTACTTATTCAGCTGAAAAATCCTTTTTATGTATGTTTTTAACTGAAATGGTATATTTTTTATAAAAAAATTTAATCTAAAAAATGCTTTAAAATTATATTAATTCATTTTTTAAGTTTATAATAGCTAATAACTAATTAATTATTTACTAATAATCCTCTTCATTTTACGTAAATCATTAATATTTTCTTCTTTACTTACCATCAATCACTCCTTGTGTCAAATTAAAAAATGATCATGTAATTAGTAGAGTACGTAAAGTTTTTAAGATTAGAGATATTCATATCAAAACATAGATATTGAGTGGATAACAATTATTTAGGTTTGTCAGTACAATACTTTTAAACTTTGTTTGGCTCATGAGAAGATTGTGAAGGGAATGGAATTGGTCTACCTAGAAATGTTGCGGAGTCCTTTTTGAGAAAAGGTGATTTCCTAGTTTTGAGAAAACTTAGTTTTTCTTATCACAATTCTATTGTGGCAACAAACAAGGTTTTATGTAAAATAAGATAATAGATATGTTTTGATTTGCAGATATATTGCATGTTCTGTTGATTTTATATAAAGTGCACATGGCCAAGACTTAGTCTAATAATATGTATACTTTGTAATACAAAATTAGAATTGTCATATTTATCACTACAAATAATCTTTGATCCAACGGACCAAAATACAAATATATCAGCTGATATCGAGTCTTGAGATAGAATCATTAGTACCGGTTATAATGGTCAGGCGCTTTCGATAGCCATCAAGATATTTAGTACATTTGTTGTAACCAATCGGTAATAAAAATCTATATATTAGTACCGGTTAGTATTATCAACCGGTACCAATATTTTTGAAACATTAGCACCAACTAAAGACACCAACCGATAATATTGTATAGTTATTAATATTGGTTAATGTTTTTAACCGGTACTAAAGATCCTAAGTATAAGGGAGTTCATCGATTATGTATATTATTTTCTTAGAGTGTCCGATATCCATAAGCATAAAGTCCATAAAAAATTGCAAAGACAAGAAGTTTTTACTCTCAAAGTTTTTAAAATTAATTATCATATTTTTCTTTTTTCTTAAATTTATTTATCCTATAATTTTTTTGTTTTTTAAATTATTTTTCATACTTTTCTTATTTTCTAAATTTTGTATCATATTTTAAGTGTTTGAAAATCTTCTGTACCAATTATAAAAACAACTGGTACTATTTTGGCCAAGCGGGAAACTCTTTAGTATCATTTATTTTTAACAACTGATACTAAAGAATATATCTTTAGTCTAGTTGTTAATACTGTCGTGTGACAAATCTCACAGGGGCCAATTAGACCATGCGAAGACGTGAGAGAGCTGGCGGAGGTCCAATCAGGGAAAATGGTGCCTTGGTCACACAAAGATTTGGAAGTTCTACTTAATTCCAGTGCTAGTCCTTAGTCTTTGAGGTTTAAAGGCGTGCCAGTCAATTTGATCCTGCTCGTTGCCAAAAAATCCCGCGACCGGGGAGGGACGATGGCTCGGTCACGTGAAGGCCTAGGAGGTCTGCTTGTCTCCAGTGCAGGTCCTTAGGTCTCGAGGTTCACAGGCGTGCCAGTCAATTTGACTCTGCAATTGACAAGAAGGTGAGATGAGCGGGTCCGATACAGACGCTTGCTATCGGCTGGCTGCCGATAGGTTTGGGATGCTGTTTGATCGGCTGGGGAGCCGATGTGGACAGGTGTCGACGAGCGGTCGACCATAGAGCCGATGGAGGAATCAGGGTGTGCTTAGAGGATATCGAGGCGCACGGGATCTCTCCGGACAGCCAAACAGTAATCTATCGGCTGGAAAAACCGATAAAAGCGGATGTGGCCTAGGCGATGATTAGTGCAAGAAGGCATGGGCTGCAAAGCCGATGCTGCTCCAGATATGACAGCAAGAGACCCGTCGCCCGCCGTGGCAGCGCCATTAACACCGAACCTCGAAGATCGGACCTAACTGAGACAGTACGAGGCTGAGGCCAGCGGCGATGATACGGAGGACACCGGATCCGCTATGCCGTAGCAAGGATAGGAACGAACCCATTGGCTAGCTGAGCCGATGAGGAGACGCCTCTCTGAAGGCGGGTGCGTATCGGCTGGAGGTCCGATACGTTTGGCGTTACGCGTCGTGGGATGTCTCTAAAGGCTGATGCGTATCGGCCGATGGGCCGATGCGCTAGGCGTGAAGCACAGAGCATGGATAACTCATCGGCTAGCACTCCGATGATACGCCGTGCAGGAGACTATAGGCCTGAAGCTCGATCTATCGTTGGCAGCCCTGTAGGTCAGACCTAACCGATGCAGCATGAGACCGACGACGGCAGAGGGAGCTTAATAGGCCGTAGGTCCAGCACGGACATGATGCGATACATCCGATCGGCCTAAGAGGTCGGACCTAACCGATGCAGCATTAGACAGAGCAAGACATATCGGGATGGTGACGGACTTACCCCTTCTCCAGAGATTGAACTTAACCGATGCAGCCCCGCGTCGAGAGCCAGAACCCGCCGGTAGAACCTAGATGAACTAGAGTGGCGATGCGTCGAATTTGAATATGATCAAGAGATATGTTACATGTTTCCAGGAGTTCTATATTTATACCCTAAATTTACAGATAGAGTCCGACGCGTCTACGACCATCGGACATTATTTCCTAGTAAGAACAAAGGAAAATATTCCTAAAGAAGTTAACTAACTAGCTAGACCTCCCTAATTGAGTAAGGTTACAATTTAGAAAAATAAACACCCTACCGTGGAGTCCACGGCTCCTCCGCAAACCCAGTTTCATCTAAATAATCTTCCAATTTGTAACCGAGCCTTCCTTTGCTGCAACCTGATCGCCTTCTCCACTATAGATATCAGACCTTCTTTAAGTCAAGCCGATCCTTCTCCTTCCTTCCCTCGGGCTTCTCGGACCTGATCCCGATTGGACAATTCCCTGTCTTTAAGCCGATCCAATCTTCTACTAATCTGATCGACTTTTCTACAGTCCTCCATCGGCTTCGTCTTAGTATCTCCATCGGCCGATGGCTGTATCAAACCCTCCAACGGACCTCTCAGCCGATCGGCTTTAGCCCCATCGGATCTCCCAGTCGATCGGCTTTAGTGCCATCGGATCCGCCAGATTTTGGCATTAACACGTGCCTCCCAATTTCGGAGTTTGCCAATAGATTACGAAATTCTGAGCCGTTAGAAACCTCCGCAAACCAGGATGACCCGTTAAAACCCCATTAATCGGCTCAGATCTCTGCCTAGGTCGTTCCACCTCTATAAAATATATCCCCTCCTCAGTCTTCTTCCACACACTTCTTCTCATCAAAACCCCCAAACCTCAACGAGCTCTACAGGCATCCGCAAATTTCTGCGAATCTCGACGGGCTCAGAAGACTGAAGGCGAGCTCTCGTAGATTTCTTCATCGGCCGCTACTCCTTCGTTTGCGCAATGGCTTCCACACACATAATCCCTAAGGTAACCATTATCTGCTCTTTCATCCTATGTTTTGCACGATTCTTCCCCATCCCGATTTCTCATAAGTAGTCGGGCTTTGGTTTCTGTAGGATGTTAAGAGTCAGATCACTATTCCAATCTCTGACCGCCCTGGTCACTTCTTTCTTAGCCCTATGGGTAATAAGGATCCGACTGATTTTATCAACTCCGAAACAGAAAGGATCCCGTTTAAGAACTTATCCATGGCCATCACCGATTGGGCTCACAGCTTCAGATCTTGGCCTAGCAAACTCCCTCAATGGAGGAACTGGTACCTTAGGGCTTTTGCCTCCAAAAAGACTTTATGGGAGGATCTAAAAATAGACCATTGCATCAACCTTTTCTTAGCCGATATGGAAAGGAACGAACCTCTGCTTGCATCGGCTTCTTATTTCTGGTCGGACATCTTGAATGCCTTCATGTTCGGGCATGGGCCGATGACTCCCACCTTGATGGATGTTACTATGTTGACTTGCCTCAACACCACCCACTACATGAATCTTTTCAGCCTCAGATTCAAACCTAAGCATTGACTAAACACCAAAAATGTCAGAGGTTGGACTAAGTACATTTTCTTACATAACAAATCCTCCGGCCCAGTCGATGGACATGAATATGTAGCGTTCTTGAATCTTTGGCTGGAACGATTCTTCTTTGGCGGTTCGACTCTCGGTCCAACAACGAACATGCAATGTTTGGCAGAGCTCCTGGCCGATCACCACCAAATTCCCCTGAGGCATTATCTTCTCAGAGCAACTTATCATCTGCTCCATCAAGTTGCGACCAAGCTGTCAACAGGCCATCCAGTCGGACATATCGGCGGACCCTGGTGGTTTATACAACTTTGGTTAAACGTCTACACCTCTAAAGTCGTTGCCAGGCCCCCTTTCTCTTCCATGACATTCCCGACTGATTACCCAAAAGAAAACAAAGTCAGCCGACGTCGATGCATTTCGCTGGGTGAAGCTTTATCGGCTCTTGCTAGAAGCAAAATGACCCCCCTCAGACTCAGCCGATGGTTTAAGTGTTTCTACTATGGCTTTACCAAAGAGGTCACCATATAGTTCGCGTATGACGATGACTCGTCCTTTGAAATGCCTTCCAGGTTTCATCCGATGAATGCCTTAGCCGATGAAGAATCGAAGACCATCTTTTTATCCTCCATAACTCCTTGTCTTCTGCCGATCGAATTTTCAATGGACCGATCCCAACATCCATCATACGAGTTCTACCATCCTTTGGTTAGTGCTCGTCAGTTGGGCTTCGGCCAACTCCCTATCGGCTTGTTCTTCATCGGTAAACTCCGAGCCCGCGGAGAAGTGAAAAGCGGCTTGGAGTATAACCGACTTAGTTCGATGACATTGAACTTGTCCTTAAGGACTATCTCCACCTTTGAGCCCTGCACATCCAATACCAAAATCTTCACTCAATGGTGGTTAGAATAGGGAAGGCACTTGTATAGTCTATCGGCTGAACATTATTGCCTTCGCCTCAATCCCAACTATGTGGAATCCGATGAAGAGGTAATCCTTCATTCACTATCATGTCTTCATCGTATTGAATTTTAACTGTATCTTAATTCCCGTGATTCTATAGGCTGGCGACAAAGACGCACCTTCGACCAGCGCAAGTGGTCGGTCGATTATCTATCAACCTCCATCGGCCATATCCCTCCTTGGGCAAAGCGGTCCACCTCCATCGGCTCTCCTCCGAGTGTCACAGGTGTCAGGGTCAAAGCGCAAGAAACCGGCTGCTCGATTGGTTTCTAAGAGACGGAAACCCGATGTCGATGTTGTCATCGTTGCATCGGCTTCGCGAAGCCCTTCTCCTGTGGCAATTCTAACTCCTCCCGCATCTCTGCTGGTAGGTGTCAACGTCAATTCTCTGTTGCCTTTGTTTTATCTTGACACCTTGGCTTTGCAGCCTGAACCATCGACTCTCGAGGTCCAAACATCAGACCCTGTTACTGGGGCTGAGCCGATGGTATCCTCTGAAGTTTTAGCATCTACTCACACTGCCCCACATCAAGCTGATACCCGTACAAGAACTGCTCCCACTGTCTCTTGGGTACGTCCATTATACATGTCATTTTTCTTAACTTATGATCTCCAAGTTTACTAATGTTGTTATGCAGTCATTAGCCGATCTGTTCTCCTTCGACATCGGTAAATACCTGGAAGCAGAGGAAGACTCAGCCACCAGCACAACAATCGAAACATTTTTGCCAGCCGATGCACGTGAGCATTTGTCAGATATTATGCATCGGCTGGAGGTTCTGATTGACTCGCTATTGGAAGACTGCGGGTCGATCAGGGGAAGACTTGCAGAAATTCAACACCCCGGCCCGACACTGTCTCCACCCTCCATCGCAGCGCCTCTATCCGATGTACTCACAGCAGCTCCACAGTTTGCCACTCATGTCAACTTGTCAAACATGTGCATCTGCTCTTTTCTAGTTCTCTCTCATGTACCTCGCGTCCATTTAAACTTATACATTATGATGTATGGACATCCCCAGTTAAAAGTGTCTCCGGTAATCAGTATTATCTCGCTATACTTGACAATTACACACACTATTGCTGGACCTTCCCGCTCATCCACAAATCCGAGGTCGCCTCTCACCTCACTCACATCGTCACATACGTATCCACTCAGTTCAACCTCCCCATCAAGGCTTTACCAGCCGATAACGGTACGGAATTCGTCAACCATACCGTTACAAACATCCTCACCTCGCAGGGCATTCATTTCTAGCTCTCCTGCCCCTACACCTCTACTCAGAACGGCAAAGCCGAGCGCCTCCTTCGCACCTTAACAACATTAGTCGTACCATGCTACTTCACGCCCACCTACCCGTCACTTATTGGGCCGAAGCTCTGGCTACTGTGACGTACCTTCTCAATCGGCGCCCATGCTCCTCCATTCATAACAACATTCCCTATGCCCTTCTCTACCGCACGGCGCCCGACTACTCCCACCTTAGCATTTTCGGGTGCCTCTGCTACCCAAATCTCACCGCCACAGCTTCCCACAAACTTGCACCCTACTCTACCGCCTGTATTCTCCTTGGCTATTCCACCTCTCACAAGGGATACCGATGCCTCGACCTTTCCACCCGATGGGTCCTCGTCTCTCGTCACGTCATTTTTAACGAGACATGCTTTCCCTTCGGTCTCCTTCATCCGAGATCCTCCTCTAGTGATCTCGACTTCCTCCTCACCAACACCGTGCCGACCAGGTCTCCCCCACTGCCCTCTCCATCGGCCCCCTCATCGGCCGCTGCTGAGGATTTACCCGTCACATATCCCACCACTACTCGGTCCGATGTCCCCACCATCGGACCCCCATCGGACCCACCTTTATCGGCCGATACCGATCATATTTATCCTTCAACCGATACCGTTCCCTCTCCATCGGACACCCCACTTCCATCGGCTCCTCACTTTCCATCGGCTCCCCCCACCCTATCGGCTACCCCCACCCTATCGACTGATCCATCTCTATCGGACCGATCAGAATACTCGGCCCACCCGACCTCATCGGCTCAGGCTGATCTAATACCTCCTTTTCCTCTTGTCTACAGTGGCCGACTCGGAGCCGATGACGTCCCCACCCGACTAGTTCTTCCCATTCCTCCCGCACCCCCATCGGCTCCAGTTCCCTCCACCTCTCACATGGTCACTCTCTCCCAGACCGGGTCTCTCCGCCTCACTCCGCGCTACAGTCTCTCCACCGTCCACAGCTTTATCTCGCCCATCCCGACGACTTCTCGCTCAGCCCTGGCCGACCCTCAGTGGCGCAGCCATGGCCGACGAGTACAAGGCCCTAATGGACAACGAGACCTGGCGCCTCGTTCTCCGACCTCCCGGTGCCAACATTGTGACTGGTAAGTGTATTTTCAAACACAAATTCCACGTCGATGGCTCCCTTGCCCGTCACAAGGCTCGCTGGGTAGTCCGGAGTTTCTCCCAACGACCCGGTGTTGACTACGACAAGACCTTCAGTCCCGTTGTCAACCCCGCCACCATCCGAGTCGTCCTCACCTTGGCTGCCTCTCGCTCCTGGCCGATCCATCAACTAGACGTGAAGAACACCCTTCTTCACGGCCACCTGACGGAAACAGTCTACTGCCAGTAGCCCCCAGGCTTCGTCGACCCTTCTCGGCCCGACGACGTCTGTCTCCTTTAACGCTCTCTCTACGGCCTCAAATAAGCCCCTCATGCCTAGTACCAGCGCTTTGCTGCCTATCTTCGGCACATCGGCTTCATGGCCTCTGCGTCCGATAGTTCCCTGTTCACTTTCCATATCGGATCCGCCACTGCCTATCTACTTCTCTATGTCGATGACATTGTCCTCATAGCGTCTTTGACATCTCTCCTCGACCAAATCATGACCCGACTCCACTCTGAGTTCACCATGACCGATCTTGGTCCTCTCCACTATTTCCTTGGCATCTCCGTAACCCGTTCCATTCATGGGCTCTTCCTTTCCCAACGCCAGTACGCCATCGACCTCCTCCAGCATGCGGGCATGGCCGACTGTCACCCCACGACCACCCCAGTCGACACTCGAGCCAAACTCTCTGCCGCCGACGGCGTCCTCGTTGCTAATCCCTCTCACTATCAGAGTCTTGCCGGGACTCTCCAATACCTCACACTCACCCGACCCGACCTCACGTACACTGTCCAGCAAGTGTGCCTCTTCATGCACGCTCCGCGCGAACCTCACCTCGCGCTGCTCAAGCCCATCCTACGCTACGTGAAGGGCACCCTCTCCAATGGGCTGCATCTCAGCTCCAGCCCCATCGACTCCCTCACCGCGTACTCCGACGCGGACTGGGCAGGCTGCCCCGACTCTCGACGCTCTACGTTCGGCTACTGCGTTTACCTCGGTGACACTCTCGTATCCTGGTCCTCAAAATGCCAGACTACAGTGTCCCGATCCAGCGCTGAAGCCGAGTACCGCGCCGTCGCCCACGCCGTCGCCGAGTGCTGCTGGCTTCGCTAGCTTCTCCAGGAGCTCCATGCACCCCTCTCCACCATGACCATCGTCTACTGCGATAATGTCAGTGCCGTCTACATGACCGCCATCCCGGTCCATCACCGACGCACCAAGCACATCGAGATCGATATCCATTTTGTCCGTGACAAGGTTGCATTAGGATAGGTTCGGGCGCTCCATGTACCATCGGCACATCAGTTTGCCAATATAATAAGCAAAGGCCTGCCCACGCCTTTGTTCACCAGTTTTTAGTCTAGGCTCTACGTCCGTTCCCCTCCCGCTGCGACTGCGGGGGGTGTTAGACAGACCACTGGCCTGGGCTATATATATATAGACCCGACCCCCTCGTATACGTTGGGGGGATTCACAACCACTGTACACATTCTACAGTCAGCTGACCTTCAACACGCCAACACCAAGCTTGGCTTCTTGAAGAAACGAGAAGCCGATTTGATGGCGGAACTCGACAAGGTTCGTGAAGACATCAATTCCACCGAGTCCCATCTCATCGGCCTACTAAAGTCGATCCAAAACCAAGAGGCCAAGGTAGCAGACAAAGTGCGGCTAGCAGTTTGCCGACACAAGAACTTGAAAACTATCCCCGGATCAGACAAGGAGGACATCCGTGCTATCAATGATATAGATCAAATCCGTCTGCGCGCGATCGAGGCCATTAAGAAATTCTTGTAAAACTTTAGCCTCGGAGAAATCCAGATGTTATCTTGAACATTAACTTTTTGCAGTAAACTTCAATCAGCTTGATCAACAAAAGTTGTGTATATATATTTTCTGATGATGACGTCTTAAACTGTATCGGCCATCTGTAACCGATATAATCATATCGGCTTTCATATATTAGGAATCGGCTATGCCTCAGCCGATTTAAACAGTATCACTAGCCGATACCAATTCTAAGAATCCGTCCATCTTGAAAAGGAGAAATCGGCTATGATTAGCCGATCTAGATGTCTTCCCGATTGGATGGCCGTTCTCCAGACTTATCATCCCAAGACCCAATCGGTAACTTCTGATGTGTCGGCATTTCCTCTTTTCTTGATAATCGTCTCTCGTAAGCCGATACCACATGCATCAGATGTGCTAAACCGTTGAACTCCTGGGCAGAAAATTTCCACCTGATGCGACTTGATAACCCCTGGAAGGCCAAATCGGCTAATTGTTCATCACTCAGAACAAGACTATAACATTAGCTTCTGATGTCCTGGAAACGTTGGATGTATTCCAGAACTGACTCATTATGCCTCTGTTTAACCGATGTCAAATCTGACAGTCTCGTTTCTTGAATCCCAATACATAAATGTCCATGGAACCGTTGTTCCAGATCGGCCCATCCTTTAATCGAGTTCGATGGTAACGAAGAAAACCATGCGAAGGCCAATCCAGAGAGGGATAAAGAAAAGAAACGGACTCTGAGAGATTCCTCAGCCGATGCTTCTCCACACTGTATTAAGAATCGGCTGATGTGTTCCAATGTAGATATGCTGTCTTGTCCTGAGAATATTGAGAAATTTGGTATCATGTATCGGCGAGGTAGTGGAACTCTGTTAAACCATTCTGGATATGAGTGCCGATACATTACTGTTTGATTCTTTGGGTTTGATACCAAATTGCTCTTCCACTGTATCCACAATTCTGGTTAACCAATTCTTCTTTCTTAAAGTGTCTTCCTGATCATGTGAAGGTGGATATGGTACCGATTATGCTTATGATATTCTCCATAATGATTTCTCTGACAAAATTCTAGAGGTTCCTCCTGCCGTTGCCCCCTGAGTCGATCTTGTATTGGTGGATACATATTTGTCGATAGGTCCTTGTTTTCCTCCGTCTCTATCGGCAAAGACACATGATCCTGATCGGTTTCTTGAGCCGATGACTCTTGTATCATCTTCCCGATCAGATCCTGTAGTGTATCCATCCATACTCCTGATGGATTACTGAATGCTTGATAAAATAAGTTGTTGAACATCTCTTGCAACGGCTTGGAAGAATTCACGAGTGCTGAATGGCCTGATTCTTTCATCAAAACACATTTTGGTAATTATGTTTTTTGAATCGGCCCTTGTTTAGTCATACTGAAAGATTCCAAACAGAGCTTCTGAAAGTTGTCCATATTTTGCTCTATATGTCGCCTCTGGTCTTCATTCAAATCCTCCATGGTAACTGGAATTGTTATCTCCTCATTAGCTTCATCTTCGGATGAATATGTCTTGGAATCCACATTCTCTTTAGACATATTGACAACAAGATGCCCCCTGGGATGATGAGAAAAATCTGACTTCCAATCAGTCACTTGTAGAGTCCCGCTGGTTGATGAATGGAATTATATCACCAGCCGATGAAGGATCTTTCGCCGATAAACGGTCTTCAGGTTTCTCCAGCCGATGAATCCAGTCCAATCGGCTAATGAATGAAGATTTCTACCCGATCGGCCGATGAATAAAGTACAGTTCTTATTGGCCGATGAATAAAACCTTCTGTCCCACCGGGCGTGCCAAGAGGCGTGCTCGCCGCCAAAAAATCCCGCGACCGGGGAGGGATGGCGGCTCGGTCACGCGAAGGCCTGGGAGGTCTGCTTGTCTCCAGTGCAGGTCCTTAGGTCTCAAGGTTCGTGGGCGTGCCAGTCAATTTGACCCTGCAATTGATAAGGAGGTGAGACGAGCGGGTCCGATATAGACGCTCGCTATCGGCTGGTTGCCGATAGGTTCGGGATGCTGTTTGATCGGCTGGGGAGCCGATGTGAACAGGTGTCGACGAGCGGTCGATCGTAGAGCCAATGGAGGAACCAGGGTGTGCTCAGAGGATATCAAGGCGCACGGGATCCCTCCGGACAGCCGAACAGTGATCCATCGGCTGGAAAAACCGATGAAAGCGGATGCAGCCTAGGCGATGATTAGCGCAAGAAGACATGGGCTGCAAAGCCGATGCTGCTCCGGATATGACAGCAAGAGACCCGTCGCCCGCCGTGGCAGCGCCATCAACACCGAACCTCGAAGATCGGACCTAACCAAGACAGTACGAGGCCGGGGCCAGCGGCAATGATACGGAGGACGCCAGATCAGCTATGCCGTAGCAAGGATAGGAACGAACCCATCGGCTAGCTGAGCCGATGAGGAGACGCCTCTCTGAAGGCGGGTGCGTATCGGCTGGAGGTCCGATACGTTTGGCGTTATGCGTCGTAGGACGCCTCTAAAGGCTGATGCGTATCGGCCGATGGGCCGATGCGCTGGGCGTGAAGCACAGAGCATGGATAACTCATCGGCTAGCACTCCGATGATACGCCGTGCAGGAGACTATAGGCCTGAAGCTCGATCTACCATCGGCAGCCCCGTAGGTCGAAACCTAACCGATTCAGCACGAGACCGACGACGACAAAGTGAGCTTAACAGGCCGATAGGTCCAGCACGGACGTGATGCGATACATCCGATCGGCCTAAGAGGTCGGACTAACCGATGCAGCCTTAGACAGAGCAATACATATCGGGATGGTGGTGGGACTTATCCCTTCTCCAGAGATCGAACTTAACCGATGCAGCCCCGCGTCGAGAGCCAAAACCCGCCGGTAGAACCTAGATGAACTAGGGTGGCGATGCGCCGAATTTGAATATGATCGAGAGATATGTTACATGTTTCCAGGAGGTCTATATTTATACCCTGGATTTACAGACAGAGTCCGACGCGTCTACGACTATCGGACATTATTTCCTAGTAAGAACAAAGGAAAATATTCCTAAAGAAGTTAACTAACCAGCTAGACCTCCCTAATTGAGTAAGGTTACAATTTATAAAAATAAACTCCCTGCCATGGAGTCCACGGCTCCTCTGCAAACCCGGTTTCATCTAAATAATCTTCTAATTTGTAACCGAGCCTTCCTTTGCTGCAACCTGATCGACTTCTCCACTGTAGCTATCGGACCTTCTTTAAGTCAAGCCGATCCTTCTCCTTCCTTCCCTCGGGCCTCTCGGACCTCATCCCGATTGGACAATCCCCTGTCTTCAAGCCGATCCAATCTTCTACTAATCTGATCGGCTTTTCTACAGTTCTCCATCAACCAACGGACCTCTCAGCCGATCGGCTTTAGCCCCATCGGATCTTCCAGCCGATCGGCTTTAGCGTCATCGGATCCGCCAGATTTTAGCGTTAACAGTTACGGAGTGAAAAAAACTCACTTTTTTAATTTATCATGAATTGAAGTTCTTCAAGGGCCAAAATAGACTTGTTCCCATATTTTAAGATGAATAAATGATTAAATCTAAATCGAATAAAAACATCAAATCAACCCATATCTTACAAAATTAAATTCCCTTTTTGTTCAGCCAACTATCTTATTGAATTGTTTGAATATGATAGACTAGGATTAATTTCCTTGTTTGTTTTTGCGTTTTGTTCCTTCTGGGTGGTCTTCTTCATGAATTATGTATGTGTTTGCTGTATTTGTGAGTGTACTGATGTGCCACTTGAAAGGATCATTTAAGGCGGGCAAGAGAGGGTTGAATAGGAGATTTAAAAAATTAAATGAAAAGCTGAAGCTAATAGCAGGTATGATATTCGGATCAAATTTTAGATTTTTTGGTTTATATCAAAACTTCTAATTGATCGATCAAACTTTGAATAAAAATGCCACAAGCATAAGTTAGAGGTGAACAAGAACAACTTAGATATACTACTAAAGCATTTATTAATTACTTGTCGCAACACAGGAAAAAGCTAAAGATGCAAGAGATGGAAATATATCACCAAGATTAAGATGCCAAAGTATTTCCTATAGTTTAAATCCTTGAGAGTTACATCTACGTTGAGGAGATTACAAAGAATAGATCAAAGGCCAAAGGCCAGGAGCATGCGTAGATAGCATCATCTCGCTACTGTGCTGAAATAAAGTCTTCACTTCCAGGCCAACAAGTATTATTTTTAGACTTCATCTATATAGCAGCACAAACCTAGTAGTTACTTGTCCCGCTAATCTTGGGCTAATTGATGACACTGATGTTCCAAGAGTAAGAATTTTCACAGCTAAAGCTATTGAATATCCCATGAATCATAGCTTTTGGATGCACTACTTGAACACCATAGAGCAATATAGATCCTCTTAAGATTGCACAAATGCACTCTTCAGCTTTTACAAACCTTCCTTGGCTCACCAGAAATAGATTAGTAGCTCAAGAGTGACATATAGCTATTTAGATTTCTCAACCTCCAAAAATGATAGATGTAACAAGAACTTTTTGGAGTTGAGAGCTAGCGATCAAGAATCTGACAAGATTGCACCAAGCACAAAAAATTTTCAAATCTAATCCACTCACACAAAGCTAAATCATGAAGTTCATGAGGGGGAATGGATAGAAATCAAGGATTAAAATGAATATCAACAAGCTTGAAGCCAAGGGCATGAAATTTTCAATGGAAAGGTCATGAGTTTTCAATGAAATCAGCAGCCCTAACTTTGATGTGGAAAGAGGTTTAAATAGGCCCTCACCCAGATTTGCCAATTGGAGAGAAAAATTCTCGAAATTCTTATATTAACATGGGAAATTCCAATCAACTCAAAAGCATAGCACCAAAAGTAAAAAACAACCCATCGCGAACTATTTTTCACACATCAGATATTTTGATTTACATATCGGATGTTCAAATAATTTCCAACCACCAGACCAAAAGACAAAACTTGGACAAAATCAGACATTCTAAAACATAAGAACTTTCAGTCCAATGATCTAAAATTGCATTTATTTCATC
Source organism: Oryza coarctata (assembly GCA_030770085.1). NCBI lineage: Eukaryota > Viridiplantae > Streptophyta > Magnoliopsida > Poales > Poaceae > Oryza > Oryza coarctata. The sequence goes on along the minus strand of CM061467.1, from coordinate 15,713,230 downwards.
AACATCAACCCGAGAGCACATAGATTGAGAACTTTAGAAATTCTAGTCACATCAAAAATTCTGATATTGACATCGAAACTTCTGATGAAGAACATACTAAAAACATACCAACAACTCGATGAAGAAACTTTGGTTGCATCGAACTTACGATAACCACATTGGAAAATTTCCAACAAAGAAGTCCGATAAAAAAGGAATCTCGACACATCAGAACTTCCGACAAAAGTAATGGAAATTTCAATCATAAAAAAAGTTTAAAGACTTTGAGTACTAATTGTGATGATTAACAGCATGTTTAGTTTGTTGCAACTTTCAACCCTACCAATCTTTAGCATTACTAAATTTTAGTAGGACAACACACCAAACATGGGATTTTTATCATTACTACACTACCAAATTTTAGTAATTTTAAAAGTTTTTACTCTTAAAAACTCTACAAAAATTTGGTAAAGCTTTATATTAAACACATCCAAAGCTATCAGAATTTGGTAATGCCAAAATATGATATTATCAAATTTTGATAGAGTTAAAAGTGACAACAATATGAATATGATGTTATTCATCACAATGACATGTTAACTGAGGTCGTGCTACGCAAGGCAATTAACTAGATATAAAATGTAAATTATGTCATGTTATAATTGTGGTGGGTTTGTAGTACTTATCTATTTGTCCCTCTAAACACTTAAACCATTAAAGTCCATTTGGAACCTTAGGAAACTCCATTCTTTATAGAACTAAATTGATTTGTACTAAATATGTGCATCCATAGTAACCACTGAACTGCTTTTTTACAGTATACTCTATCCCTTCTGGTTTAATTGACAAATCTCACTAAAACTGTTTACAAATACTAAAGTTGCATGAAATCTAATGCTTAGTTCCTATTTTATCTCCTTGAAAAATAATCATATTCCATCCACACTAATCTAAAAAGTTATTTTATCTAGTTTTCAATCACTTGAACCCTACCTGTTGGCAAGACCCACTGCCATCCTTTAACCCTATGGCTATGACAGCGCTGCCACTGTCTCGCCGTCTACTCATTTTCACTGCTAATCCACTTCCCTAGACATCTCTTAGCCTAGAGAACCCCTTTCTCTTCTTAACCTCTCACCCCAACCCTCGCCTTAAATCATAGTCCTGTGTGGCACTACAAATTTATCCTATAGTCAACAAAATCAACTAAAATTTCTTTATGTTTTTAGGCACTGAAATCTTACAATCCCCTATTTTACAAAAACTACTTACTACCCATGCCACTAAATAATATCATAGGAGAAAAATAGTCATATTAAAAAAATAACGATCACTTGGTTTTATGTGTATTGTTATAATGGTTTTGCTAGAAAACTGTTGATGAAAATCAGAAGAGAAAACTTTCAAATTTCCATCAACCTTTTGGATGTGTTTTGAGATTCATGCTCTACGAGGAGAACTTGAACTCGTATGGGTGACTCAAACCAAGCACTACGGTTCTGGAACAATTTTTAACTACTTATTGTAATTATAGTATAGTTGTAATATAATTATACTATACTTATATTTAAAAAATTTTAGAAAAATTTTATGTCGAAAGTTATATTGCTATTAAAAAGAATGGGAGAAGGTTAAGTTAGCAAGAGTATAATGGAACTTTGAAACCAATCACAGTATTGAAAAAATATAGGATTAAAAAATATATAATTTTAATAGGAATATAATTATAAAAATAAAGAATTTAAAAACATATGAATAATAGTTTGATTAGACCGCATAAAAATAGGAGAAAGATGGACTCGAAGAAAAATTTTAAATTTTCTCTAAAACATACATGAAATAAATCATTCTATATAAATTTTTTAATTCCTTCATTTGAAAATAACCGTATAAAAAATCCTACAAAATTAATATGTTTTTTCTTCGTATCCAGTTCATTTTCGTCGCTGGCCATATCAAATGCATGTTCGTAGGAAAACCTGCTGCCCATCTATAAAACCGCATTGATAATCTTCCAAAAAAGTAAAAAAAACCCACTCGATCGAGAACATTCGGAGCATCCAGGAAGCGAAGAGAGGAGAGGTCGAGAGGAGGGAATCATGAGGGAGGAGAGGAGAACGAACGAGTCGCCAAGTGGTGGTGAACTGGTGATAAGGACCAGCTCCCGCTCGTACGTCCTGCACTTCACTGCAGCTGGACCGCTTCTGGCCCACGCCCGCTCCAATTCTTTACTCCCAACACACCACACCACAGCACACCATAAGACGCGACGCGAGAGAGAAGAAGACGCTTGCTGCTGCCTCAGTGACTCTGTGTGTGTGGAGAGACCGAGGGAGAGGATAGGTAGCTAGACGCCAGAGGAGAAGCGGAAAAACAGACGAATCGAAATCCCATGGGGGCTTTGGGATTAAAATAGTAGTAACACAAGGTTCGTTTCTTCAACTTCTCCTCCGGTTTCTCCGTGATGTCACCCGCTGCCTTCAATTCTTTCTGATCGAGCGATATGTTTATCTTCTTTCATTCATTCATCATCCTGCACACTTATATGCCTGCCTCGTGCGTGCGTGCGTGTGTATTTTACCTTACATGCAGCTTTCTTGATTCGCTTGGCTTCTTTTTATTATTCTCCAGCTTTGTTCGCTTGTGGCTTCCGGTCTTCCAGAGGGGAGAGAGCAGGCAAATGCTAAGCGCAGGTGGGTTCTTCAGTTCTTGGGACTTGGGACATGGACTGTTCTTGGTTGGTTGCCGGTTGGTCAGGTCCACTCAGTCCCAGTTCTTGTGATCTTGGGGTTGATCTTGATTCTTGGCTGCAAGAGCCAAGAACCAGGGCGTACTTGTCTTCTTCACCTGTTTAATTTTCAGTTTCTTCTATTCTTCTGCTGTTACAACATTGCTGCTTATGCTAGGGGCTGTTTTGTCTCAAGATTGGTGGTAATGCCAATGAATGAGTGTCTCTTTACTTGATTAGAGGTTGAGTTGCCAAACAAGTTTGGATTTTTCTCACTGTTTTGTTAGCTTGATTCGTGCAGCTATATAAGCTCTTCTCGTTTCTTGAGCAAGAGCAATGGCTGCTGGAAGCAGCTCAGTAATTTAGTTTCCTATGCTTCACTTGTACTATTTTCCCCTTGGGATTTTGATCTGAGTAAAGTAGGAGTAAAGTGAGTAGAATAGTTTCTTTTTCTCTCTCTAGTTACCAGTTGCTGCCCTTTTGGATGCTTTTTTATGTGATTCCGAAAACAAAAGGCTTGGAATCTTTGATGTGCTCTCAAGCTCTCAGCCCAAATGATGGCTGCTAGAGCTTGCAGTTGCAACACACCATTTCCTTTCTTTGCTTCCCCTCCCTTTCCGTTCCAGTGCTGGTCAGCTTTTCTCCTTTCCTTGAGTTAGTAAGCATTTAAGCAAATTATTCTTCTTTTTTCATGCTAGTATAATCTGCTGGTCAAAACATTGCTGGTTCTTTGACGATTTTTTTTTCAGACGTACACCTCTTTTTTTTAAAAAAAATCTTCTTTACACCCTTTTCTTGGGAGATTATTGAGAGAACTGATGTTCATGTCTAACAATTAATCAGCAAAATATTTGTAGCTCCTTGTGAGCCCAGTTTGAGTTACGCAATGGTTTCATTTTAACCTGCTATTGTTCTTGATTATCATTTCTGTCGGGTGGAATGGAATAAATGTTTGTTCTGTTGACAATGTATTGGGAGGTCAGATTTTGAATTACAGAAAAGTACTTGGGATTTTGTAGCTGGACATAGTTTGGCAATTCTTTTTAGTTTTCGCAAGGTTTGCAGATTATACTATATTGCTGTCACATCATAATCTTGAAGAAATCCAAATATCTAATTGCCTGCTAGTGGCATGTTTCAATCGTCATGCTAGTTATTTAGCGATCTTATGGAGCTGAATTTCTTTTATTGAAATGTCTAGTGAACGCATAGTCACATATAGTCATGTAGAGACAATCCTTTTTCCGTTTAGCATGCATATTGAAGCAGCTCTCAGATGCTGGGGAGATGTTTTAAACTCTTGAGTATAACTATTACAGATATTTTTTTAAAAAAAAATACTAACAAGATATTAAACATGGTGTTTCCAGACTCAAGAGTCAAGAGGCACGTTTCTTTTCTACTCCCTCTGGTTTTTTATATTTGGCGTTGTTAACTTTTAGACATTGAACATTTGTCTTATTTATTTTTTATGCTAATATGCAAAAATATAAGTCATGCTCAAAAGTCAATACCATTAAATATAAAAAACCGGAGGGAGTATTTTGTTGTCCTGAAAGAAGCACTTTGTTCTGTAGGTTTTTGTTTATTCAGTCTATGTTTCATCTTGTTGAAAATATTCAGATTTTACATTTTGTTAGATAATGATAAGCTGTTGTCATTATCAACATATAGCGGTATACACAAGCTTTTACATCTAGGGCTAATATAGATCAGTTGAGATTGACTGTGTACATCATGCTTGGGTTACAAATATCTGTACTGATCAAGAAAACTTTAAAAAAACGATTCTTAAGGATAAGCGTGGAGGATATTTGGTAGTCAAGTATTCGACATAGATTTTTTGTCTTCTCCATAACAAGAAAATCCAGTACTTCTGTGACCTTGCTTCCTATAATTGTAATAGAAACTGAAGCATGTTCGTTTATTGATGTTCCAAGATCTCCTCGTACTTCTTACATAGGGATGCTCAGTTGGAATAATAGTTGGATTTAACGTTCAAGAGCAAATAGAACAATGGAGAGGGAGATTGTGTCCTCCTGTGAACCCAAGAAGAACAGTGAAATTAGGATGTTTGAGAGCTCAGACGAGATGGCAACAGATCTGGCTGAGTACATCTCACAAGTTTCAGAAATTTCTGTTAAGGAAAGAGGTTACTTTGCTATTGCTCTGTCTGGTGGGCATCTTGTCAGTTTTATGCGGTAATTCTGTTCCTATAAGCTTCATTAACTAATATTTCAGTTCGTGTCTTCACAGTATCTGTGCCTTACAAATTCTGTATCTAAAGTGATTTTTTCTTTCAATAGGAAACTCTGTGAAGCACCATACAACAAAACCCTGGATTGGTCTAAATGGTACATCTTCTGGGCTGATGAACGTGCAGTGGCAAAGAACCATGTGGATAGTAACTATAAATTAACAAAAGAAATATTTCTCTCCAAGGTATATCAACTTGAGAACTATATGTTAAACTACACTAAGGGTACATGTGTAGTTCATCCATTTGTTGCATCAGTTATTCTTCGTTTTGCAGACCTAATAGTTCACTCAAGATTTCTACTTGCTGGTATTAAGAAAAGGAATTTACCGCTAATAATTAGGGAACTCATGCCACTATAACAATGGGTTTTTAGATAAGAATCTATCTGTTTAACTGAATTATGCTTGTCCCGTGGTTCTAAATTCTGCTTATGATAGTAATTTACTTTCCTTTCCTATTTTACCCAGATACTGTAGTTGCATCAAAAACATTTTAATAACCAATAATGAAACCAGTAAATGGGCCGGTACTGCAATCTGGTCGGAAAAATAGATCCAATATTGTTTAATCTGAAAGCAAATGCTTTGTTTAGGTAGATTTTGTGGAATATTTTGGTAAACATTACGCCACAGATATAGTTCGTTGACAGATCATGTATCATGGCTGATATTCTCATTATTCTAGTTTCCGAGTGATTTTTTTTGTTTGACTTTGTATGTGTTCTAGTCTGTGTGGATCATGCAAAATCCTTTTCTTGATAATTAAGCCACGTTAAGGCTTCCTATGGCCTGCCAACGGTTGCAGTGGTTCCAACTACACCAGGAGAGCCAGCTGCATGCCTACCACATATTTGCTTCTCTTCTCATTATTATATTCAGCAGATGTTATCCGACTGAAGAACTTATCCAAATGAGTGTACATTATTGGGACAGGAAAATATATTGTCAATGGAACCACACTGGTATATACCAGTTGTTATAGTTCTTGGTTTGGTAATTTTGCACTGATAGTGAAGTTTAAAGAGCTAACAGCACAGTTTTAGATTCCCTATCTATACAGTGTTTGCTAGCCACCCTGTCATATTGTTAAAGTTCAGCTACCTGAACTTTTAACATGTACGTAAAAAAGGATCATTTGTTCATTTGCACATCAAAGCATTATATAAGTTGTCTCGTTTGTTGGTTTTGTCATAATTAATGTAAAAAGAAGGATGTTGCAAGGACTGTATTTCTTTGTGGTTTCGCAAATAACTGGAAGCAGACACTCCCTGTTTTCTTTTGAGTTAAACCATGTGTTAGTTACATCTGAATGTTTTGTAGGTGCCTATTCTCAATGGTCATGTCTACTCCATCAATGACAATATGACGGTGGAGGACGCAGCAACGGACTATGAATTTGTCATCCGTCAGCTGGTCAAGATTCGAACAGTTGGAGTTTCAGAGAGCAATGATTGCCCCAAGTTCGACCTGATTCTCCTCAGTATCGGCTCTGACGGTCATGTAGCCTCATTGTTCCCAAACCATCCTGCACTTGAGCTGAAAGACGACTGGGTCACCTACATCACCGACTCTCCGGAGCCTCCACCGGAGAGGATCACCTTCACCCTTCCTGTGATAAACTCGGCGGCGAACATCGCTATAGTGGCCACTGGAGAAGACAAGGCAAAGGCTGTGTATTTTGCCATCTCTGACGACGGTGGAGAGGGTCCAGATGCTCCATCAATACCTGCAAGAATGGTTCAGCCAACCGATGGTAAGTTGGTGTGGTTTCTGGACAAGGCGAGTGCCTCCTTTCTTGAGGCTAAGAATGATGCTTGTGAGCATCCAGGGTATTAGCGAGTTGGGCACCCCTTTTTGTTGCCTCTGAAGAGTTGATCATGTAGTTGATGGTTTTTGATGGAAGATGTTTTCCTCCATTACCTTGGCAGTAGACTAGTAGTTCAGGTGTTGGTTTTGAAGGTACTTGGATCCGAGAACGCGAAGATCTCCATGTCTTTTGCAGTTGACCATGGATAAGAGAGATGCAATGTGTACTTTATGTTGAGACCTCGAAGAAGTTACTGTGAGAGTAACTAAGTTGGATTCTTTTGTTCTGATTATTCTTGTGCATGGCATATTTGGCAATGTTCATCAGAGTGTATTCGGACTGGCTGAACTGGTTATAATTTGGATTAAGCTGCTCGCTGTCTCCGTTTTTTCCATGATTGTTTCAAAAATGAGGAAAAATTGTCTTTTCAAAATAACAAATACAGTGTCTTTTACGTTGTGTTGTGCTATTTATAAAAAAAAACAAATAGCACAAGACACTCTATTACTTAACTAGAAACAAGTGGTGGAAACAAAAGTTAAGGTCTGTAATTACGTGCTGTTAGCACACATATTACAGTGAGTACCGATATAGTAGTGTCATGTTACAATAAGAAAATGTGGCCGAGAACTCTGAATTTAAAGCCTGCCAGCGGTATGAAATCCGGCCCATTCCGAGCCCAAACCATAACAGCAATCACCAAAGTTTTGCGTGAGATGATGTTCACGGCACACGAGACATAATGGGAAAAAAATCACTATCCCCACCAAATGCAGATTTGACATGTCCTCTGCATCCTCCTCCTAAATAAATTTAGACAAACGTTTATTAAGTTTGTAATTAGAAATTGTTTTTTTTCTTTCCCGGAGGGAGTATGCAACACGCGCAAGAGAGACGTTGATACATCTTTTTTTTTATTGCGCCTTGAGATGCTAGCAAAAAGATAAAAATTCAATGAGGCATATCCTTTAACTTCTTGCAAGAATTCAATTTAACCGAAAGGGTTTTATGGATGGGACGATACCTTTTAAAATAGAGATTCTATACTTACAGGATAAATCCATTTCTGGAAATGGAAATGGAAGTGGAAGGAGGGGTCTTCCTATCTCTATCTTACAAAATATTCCTCCGTCTAAAAGATATAGGGACGTGGGTAAAAAAACTATAAGGAATGGAGTGAGTATCTTATAAAATTTTATTGGCAAAAGTTGTGCCTATATTGTTTTCCTCAAAAGAAAAAAAAAGACCAAACGATCCCAATCCCACATCATTAGGACTTATAAGATTTCATATTTATAATAAAGGATTGCATAAAATTGAATCCAATGAAATTCTTATGTTCTTATGTTCCACATATAAGTTTTAAAAGAAATTTAAGCATTATTTAAAACATAAGAACGGTGCATAGGAATAGGAAAAACATAATGTAGGAATGGTAATAAATAGGAATAGAAAAAACACCAAATTTTGATAGAAATGCATATGTAAACAGAGAATTACAAAATAAAGAAAAACACAAAAAATGACCGTTTGAATATATAAAAAACACATAAATTGGTGGAGTGAGATAGGCTAAATTTTTTTTAAGAGTCTGAAGCTCTTGTTAACTTTTTTCCAAAGTCTATACACATTGATCCATTCCAAGGAAATTTTATAGTATCTGAAAATTTTCAATTCTTTGTTCAAAGGGTCAAATAAAAAAAATTCCTATATGATTAGAATCCTACAAAATTCCTCCACTTTTCCTCTGTTTCAAATGAGCCCTTAGAGCATCTTCATTAATTCTGAATACCTCTTCCTATCCCCTAAACTTATTGGGGACCAATAATCCACCCCACCTCTCCCCAAATAGATGAGGGTCGGAGCTCCTCCAATACAGTAGGCATCAACCCATCTGCTTGGCCTCATCCCTCTGCTCAGTTGACGTCGCTCACTGGGAGAAGGGAAGGTAAAAGCAATGATCGCGGACATATGAAACCCATTTTTATTAGGGATGATTTTATTAGATAATTGCAAAAGCAACTCTCTCAATAATCTTAAAAGTGGTATTGAGTCGTCTCTAATAATCACTTATTGGGGATGGGATATTAGGAGACTACTGAAGAAGCTCCAACCTCATAAAAAATTTCCTTCTGACCTCTCATCAAATCTCTGTGTTTATCATGTGGTCTAATCAAACGATTATTCATGTATTTTACAGTCCTCTATTTGCACCTATAAAATCATGTATTTTTTCTATTCATTTGTTTTCTTAATCTTGTATTTTAAAGAAACCCAACCGATTTTTCACCCAGCTCAAACCGGATCAATCCATTCCCCTGCTATGGGTTCTATCTACTTTCTCCATCCTCTCCGGCACATATTAGAATCAACCTCATGCACTTAGCCAATTGGCCCATGAGGCTAAGCTAGACATGGTTCAAATTTTCGTTCGAATTTTGAAGAGCACTTAAATCACTTAGTTTCTGTTGAATTTTACGAGGACTCTCGTGGGGTGTAGTGATCACCTACCCAAATTCGAGTCTCACCTTTTTTTAGCTTATCTTATCCCTCTCACATCATTTTTTTTTGGTTGAATTTCATAAGACTTGTTATCTCGTCAGGGCTTACATTTTAACCCAAAACGAGCTTGAAAACCTTGATGCTGGCACGCACAGGCACAGGCACAGGCACTTAGGCCGTCTAGGCATGTAGCTACTCACTAAGAGCAAGGCCAATAGTGTAGCCAGCTGCTGCCTATAGCCATCTCCATGTCATTTTACAGCTAATGTTAAAGCCAACTAGTACGATAGGTTAGTTATTGTGACTACATCTCATTAACTAAACAACTAATTATGCATGCACATATCAATGGGTATGATCAAGAGTGAATTGTATCCTTGTAGCCATTTGTGTTGTGACATAAACATTAGTACGTTACTACATAGAGAATAGTCACCAAACACCACATAGTTAACAGGCCATATATATCAACCAAGTTTGCGTGATGAGATGAACAAGAGCTCTCTGTAATAGAAAAATAACAAGTTACCAGTACCAGATAAATCAAATGCCATAGCAACCAACTAGATTAATCGATACTATCTTCCAAGGTCTAACACAAGTCTAAACAAAATGACAAGGTAATGAAGGATAATCTGCAGGTCCAAAGAACTGACAAATTAATAGAGGATAAAGTGAAACAGACAACAATTACTAGATCCAAGTCACAACAACAATGTGACATTAAGCAGAAGTACATATAAATATGTTGCCGAACAGATGAGATAACAATTTCATCTAGTCAACGATAGACCCTTGATAGTAGAACCACTACATCGTATCATATGACCATTACCCGAACAACCATCAACCTACTGAAAAAAAACACAGAAATGCAGTAGGCAATATGTTGGCAGGTTTAAAGTTCCTAACTAATCATCATAATTTATAACCTTTAATTTCGTACCTCTACAATTAATCTAGCCTACACAAAATGCAGTAAATAGTGCACCTTATTTTTCTTGCTTCTAAAACCAGAGGCACTCATATATGCTCATATGAAGTTTCTCTTACACGGTCAGTTGTTTCAGCTTCCAAGGATAAGAGTATGACCACTCTCAATTTGTAACAGTATATCCAGATGCACAAACAAGTAAATAACGTGTGACTTCAGCAGGTAAAAAGCATTAACAGAACATCATGCTATTGCATCACAAGAAAGAAAACAGATCACTAAGTTGTGCCTGTAATTAGTCTGGCCTAGAAGTAAATTTTGCAACATGTATGACTAAGGGTGTGCTTGGTTGGATATAGCCACCGGATTTTTTTACTATTTTTGTTTCACAGGCAAGTGGTGGATATGACGATAATATTTCTCAAATATACTTAGATGGATGAATCCAGTCAATTTAACCGGATGAGGTCATTCACCCTGGCTAACAATGATCATTAGCAACTAATTAATGATAATTAGCATGTTTTGTTACTAATTAGTTATTATCATTTTTGAGATTAATGTTAATTAGAGGTAATTAGTCTGTTTTGTTTTTAATTAGTATTAATTAGGGTAAGATTATTAATAATTAATATATTTTGTTATTGATTAATAATTTACTATTTCTATTCCATCCACCCTCGTCTATACAACCAAACAAAAAATTTAGCTTATGCTATTCACCAATCAAACAACCAGCATATATTATTATCATATCTTAAAAAAACATGAATCGTCATATCCCATCCAGCTTCGTCCGTGAAACAAATGCACTCTAAGGGGATACATATATCCTGCTTATACTGAAATTGAAAAAAAAATAGTTCATACAAATTACCTGTAAGAAGTGCAGCACCATGCAATGGACAAGAGAGCCTGTTCCTGAAATAAAGTAGACACAATGATAAATTCATATGCTCTATATATGACAAAAAAAACATGGAAAAAACCATATATCATTACCCTACCATGATTATCTATGCTTCATATTTCCAAATTGATTCCAAATATGCTCAATCAATTCATTTTTTAGCTAGGCATGCATTGAACGAGCATTAATAGCAGCCTTTCAATGTAGCACATCAGCAAACCATGGATTATCACCACTAGTTACTTCAGAGGCAGAACTATTGATGTCCTAAGAACTCTATTGAGGTCAATGTCAGATATTGCGTCCTCTCTCTCGACTTCAACAACCATATTGTGGAGAATCACACAGAATATCATGATTTTTTCCAATAATCTTCCGTTTCCACTTCTTTGCTGGATGGCGCACAATGTTGAAATGGGCTTGCAATACCCCAAAAGCCCACTCCACACCTTTTTCTTGCCATGTTCAGCAAACAATTTATGCTCATCTATTTGTGGGAGTGGTATGGTCTTCATGAAGTTGGCCCATTTTGGGTTTATACCATCAGCAAGATAGTTGTACTCATTCCTGTTAACGAAAAAATGAACCGAGGAGCCTCCCCTCTCACTTGTTTGAGGAATAATGGGGACTGATTCAACACATTGATGTCGTTAATGGAACTAGCGACACCAAAGAAGCATGCCAAATTCAGAGGTCATGTGAAGCAAAATATCTATAAAGTTTCAGTGCAAAAATGTATCACTTTTTAGTCGTAAATTGATGATCAAAGCTAATTATCCTAAATAGAATTCAGCGTAAGATTTGTAACATTGTTTTGCATCGAAACAACACTGAAAGAAGTAATCGGTGGGAGGGAAAGCATACCATTCTTTAAGATCAAGGTGCACGTCGGTCTTACCGGCTATTGTGGGAGGGAAACTAGGTGAGCCCAGCATGACTTGTGGCAGTGGATAAGCAAACCAAGCTGCCAATGGCCCAGGGAACTGTCCATGGATGAAATCCCAACTATAATATTTAGGAATGTAGAGATCGTATGGTACCAATGTATCCATAAAGATACGTAAACATACAATAAACATAGAGATTTATATTAGTTTGGGCCCTCAAGATTAATAATAACTCTACTTTATATGTATTGATAACGAGTATATCACACTAAGTAGATCATCTAGCCTGCTAACTAAACTTGGCAAGATTTGGAAAAAGCTATAGATCATCTAGACTGTTATGGATGTAATACTCCTAGCTGTGGACTTAGTATGTTTTGTATTCTATTACTTATGATTTAATGTTATCTTCTCTTACCTTCTATCATACCCCAGATCAAACTACCAGGACCTCCTTATCTGGACAGACTCCATTTCTATTTATGCTTAGTATCCATATTTAACTATTTCTTTCTATATATTCTTATTATGCGGTATTTTCAAATGTTATATGTACATATCTAATACACCAAGAGGACAAGAAGAGCTCGTGATGGTCTGAGGAGGAGGCGGAACCTCCCACTTTGTCCCATGAGACATGGTGTTGGTGGTTGAGAACTAGGGTTTTGGGTAGGGACTTCTCATTGAAGTGGAAGATAAAGGGAGGGCAAGACTGTGGGGACGGCGGCCATCGATTCGGCAGGAGATGAAAGTGACTCAGGCGGGCGGCCACCGTCAATCAACCACACAACGGAAACTGAATTTTGGAGGCAACAAAATAGTATGATGGGGAATTTTGGAGAGGTTGGAGTCGAGCTACGTGCGCAGCAGATTTTTTTTTCACATGTGTGAGAGGAGAGACTGCACGTGTGGGCAAAAGAGAAACCGATCATGTGGGAGGAGAGATCGAACACACGGGCGGAAGAGGAATCGCTGCGGCAGTCGGCACTTGCGCGCAGCAGCCCTGACGAAGGGTTCGAAAGGGAATGGAGAGAGCGGAGGGGATCGGGAGGTGGGTGGGTGACGGCATGGGCTGTGGTGTGTGGACCCCACAAAGCGTGTTTTTTTTTATTGCTGGAACGAGCTCCCCCGTGAGCGATAACGCGTGAAAAATACGTGTTAACGCCCAGCGACGGATTTAGTCGCTCGCTTCAGTCTCTCCCTTCAATTTTCTCCCTTCCACGTAAGAATTAGATGACATGGCATATTTTTACGGTCTGCTGAGTCAGCACTGCTCTAACGATTTCTAAGTGCATCGAAGCTTACCTTGTGTTTCATGTAGCCAAGTATTTTTTTTCCTTTGGAAAATAATACAGTCCAAAATAATCTTATCAATAATGAAAACTGACAAAAATAAGAACTTCGCGTCTAAAAAAACATGCAATGAAAATTCTAGAAAATGGTTAATAGCAAAATAGGAGAAAAATAAAAAAATTGATCTATGAATTAAGTCATACCAACATAACTACATTAAGTTGCAACTTCAAAATGCACAACATCTGAATGTTTTTATTCTTTTTAATTGATCATAGAACGCCCTTTTTCTAAGAAGACCCATGCTCCTTAAAAAGTTTTGGGCTTTTTTCCATCCCTAGGCTTAACAAAATAATTACATATTTTAAATATGGCCTCCAGCAATATAGTTTGATTATTAATTACCTTCATAATATATCATCAACCGCTATAAAATTAATATTATATATTTCAAATACCAATTTAATGATACACATGCGTGACATGTATGTATTGTTAGTTTAATGATTAGTTAAATATTATAAACGTTGACTTTACGGGAGAAAATGCTATATATTTTTATACTATGGGTGTAATAAATATGTTAATAGGCAAAATATTTTTAAAAAAAGTTATTTTGGGCTTCCTGTTTGGCCTGGTCAGATCGAGACAGGCAAAGGCAATTCTTGCGCAGTAGCAAAATCTCAAATAATCCCGCTTTGATTGTTTGCCTTTTCAATGCACCCGAGTCCCAACCGATCTTATTTCTAGCACAAATCATGTTCTACATTAAACTTGTCAATTACTCACATCTTGTATCATGAATTTGTATAGACTGACTTGCTTTCAGGTAATCACATCTTTCCGATCAAGATTTTGTCCTTATTTTTATTGAGACTAGTAGCGTACTCGTGTATTACGCCATACTAAGTCTATAAGATTAAAATATATTAAGAGGTTAGATTAATAATAAAGCATTGGGTGCTGCGATGTTACGCACATGATGTGGAAATGAGCTGACAATCACACTGCACTCACGATGGGAGAAGAGGACTCTGCTTAGTAGTAGAGGAAAAAATAAAGAGAGAGTGAGAGCAAACAGCAAGGTAAGGCTATAAAATGAAAGGATCGGAAAAGCAGTATGCCCTTATACTCCCAAACTGAATATAGGAATGTCCATATTTTCACTAGCTAGCCACCAATCTGTTCAGGTTCACCAATGCATATTTTCACTGATGCATAGTGTAACCCTTTTAAGCAGGTTCCACATGTCAATTTAGAGGAGTTGGTGGTGGGAGTGGTAGACTCACCACCACCACTCCTTTCTTAAGAGATGGCTATTCAATTTGTAATAGTTGGGGTAGTATCATATTCTCTCCATCAAAAAAAATATAATGTGTATTAGTTTTTTTTTCACAATCTCCAATACTGTATTTTCAAAGTAGCTTCACATGTAAGTATTTTCAAATTCTAATGGTATTACTTGTATGTCAATAAACAAATATATTGATAGCTCAATTGTTAATCAAATATTACATATATTGATTTATCTAAAAACATGCATGTCTTGTGACAAAGAGTAGTTAATTAACAACAATGATTTAGGCTTTTCATGTATTTCAAATATATAATGATACTATTTGGGCTACAAGTCTTGGCAAAGTATCATCCAGGTACTATTGGAGAATTATAGTAAATTTTATAAAACCTCAGCTATTTACAGGCCAAATTGCATAAAAACATATGGGTTTTAACATACGACACATAGTCCTATGAATTATGGTCTCACACTTTTAGAAAAACACATCATTAGCTAATTTGACTTCCATACATAGCAAAATAAAAAATGCTTAACTTAGGTAGTTAGGACTTTCATACGATGATCAAAGAATTTATAATTTTAAGATTTGAGTTTACAATTCATAAGTATGGTGCATCAGAGTCAAACAGCAATTGGTCAGTATTGTGGTTTTGTAAAAAGTTATAACCATAATATCTATGTTATGTGTCAGATACCAAAACTTCTATTATTTTTGTGCAAGTACAACCTTAGACCCAGAGTTACATGAAATTTACTTATTAATTCATTATTATTAAAAACATAACAATTACCGATACAAATCAATATTCGATATAGATACTTTAGCTTTTAGAAGTATTCTCATTTCATGGTAGCTGAGTAACACTAAGAATTCTTAGAGCTAAAACTAAGATAATATTAGGGGCTTTTAGGTGAGCATTTCACATTTTATAATAAAAAATATATTTGCTAATTGACACATAATAAAAAATAGGAAAATATTAGTAAGTTCTTGACATTAGCATCCGTTAGAAAGTTTAGGAGGGAGAAATAACATATTTGAATGGTGGCAAAATGAGCTTAGGTTAGCTAGTTAGACTTCCTGTGGCGAAACTTGTCTTTTCAAGTTTAAATGCTACATTTAACACAGATATTCATATTTACAGTTAATTATACTTTTAGTGATATGTGATGTATGAGATATATGTGGTAACTTTGTCAATCTTAATATATATGATCGGTCTAGCATTTACAAATGATTATAAAAATAGGGGTGAATGTATGTGTATTCATCAGGGTGAGTGTAATTGTTATGAGTACTTGTGTTTATAATGTGTTTAAAAAAACATGTTTTGGTTTAGTACTCTAGTTGGGATTAGATAGACAAAATTCAATGAGAAGGGGAGATAATTTTATGCAAAAATATACAAACACTTCAAAAGGGACACGCTTTATCCATGTTACTTTTCACGACAAACTCTACATTCTGCCAGAATCTATGAATTGAAGCTTGGAGTACTGCCTTCATTTCAAAAGAAATTTATTTTTCTATATGAATCTTGACCGGTGTATATTCATATTCGTGTAGAAAGGTGTACCCTTCTTGATTGAAACAGAGGCAGTAACATGCAGGCTCTAAATAATCAACCTTGTCATCGACACAGAAATCAAAACTCAACGTACATTTCCCTTTTAAAAAAACAACGTACATTTCCCTAGCAAAAAATCAACGTACATTCAACACCCAAGATAAAAAATGTTCTCCAAAAAAGAAAAAAAAAACCTCTCAAAATCGAGATCTCAGTATCTCGATTTTTCAGTAGGAGAAAAACACGGAGCCCCAATGTCTTCCGGCGCGCTTTCCCGCCGGCCGCCGGCGCGCGAGGCCATGCCGCGCCGCGCGGGACCGGCGTCCCCGTCCCCCGCCCCTCCCCGCCGGGGCCACCGCCTGCTCCACCTTCAACAAGGCTCGCACGGCGCGGCGCCGGGGCCCACCTGCGGTGCTGCCGGCCGGCTGCGGGCGGCGTGCGCGGTGAAGATATTAATAAAGGAAGAAGGAACACGAGGATACGGCGGGAATGTCTCGCGGTCACCACCCTGAGCTGGCTCCCGTTCTCCGCTCCACTGGCGCCAACTCGACGGCCCAGATTTGGTTTCAGGAAGCAATCCGACTACCGCGAGCTGAGACGATGATGTTGTTAGTTAGCTTTCCCTAGCAGAAACCCATCATCTAGTTTCATCAAAGATTAGGAAATCAACTCCAAGCAGTACAAGTACCAGCCGCAAGTGCTTGTCGCATGCATGCCCCTGGCACGCTTTACCTAGTTCATTTAGGTTAGGCTCCCTTTGTTTTGTCATAGTAGCATTCGCCCTAATCCTTAAGCCAAACTTCCACCAGCAGTACTAATCTGCAATGTTGTTTCGCCATGATCCAACAGCTAGCGACAGAATCTAGAACGGCTTTTCAGTTCCAAGTTGGATAAAAAGGGTCAAATTGTAATCTTTTGGAAGCCATTCTGGCCGACATCTCATACATCCACGAGCTAACACACAGATTAGTCTCTTTTTTTGCGATAAATTATCACAGTACCAGTAGGGCGCGAAAGCTAATTGAAGCCAAACTGATGAAGTGATGAGGGTGTGAGGTTTGCAGTCTCATCTTTTCAGCCCTCCTTGACCTTGACAAGCTATTGTGTTCGTGTCAGAGTACGCAACAGTACGGTAGACCACTTGCATGTGAGTGGGGCCCGCGTGAGGCCACGTAGGATCCGATATGGCAACGGCCGGTCGAGTTAGTAGTATTAGGGTGGGTTCGGCTCTAAGTTTCTACTCTCTTATTTTTTTTCGTTTGTTTATTTTTTTTAAAAAATTATATAAAAGTTGTTTTAAAAATTATATTAATTCACTTGATGGTGTATATTTTTAAAAATAATTATAGAAAATTTGTTTAAAAAATATATTAATATATTTTTTCAAGTTTTTTTAAGTACTTAATTAATTATATTCTAATAAGTCGCTACTTTATGTTCTTTGACGGAATTAGTTTTACGAAACAAAAATGCCTTTATGTCTTGTTTGGATGATGGTTAGGATTAAAAGATACTCCTCGGTGGATGGAAAATTATTTTCGTAACCTATTATCCAAACTAGCCCTCAAAGTCTTCAACCACAGTGATATTTGGGTGAGTATTTTTTTTCTCATCAAATGGACTATTACTGCTACCATAATTCTTGTAAAATAATTTTAAAAATCCCACATGATATATACTTGCTACCTTCATACTTTATTTTTCTCCATCTCATATATATATACCAATATAAATAAAAACTATAACAATTTTTATTTTCTCAAACTACAATACAATTTTCTCATACTTTTTAAAACTCCAATACATATGTCCTCTGATTTCTTAAATTATAATATATTAATTGATTTAAAGACATAGGAAGTATACCTAAAATAATAAATGTGTATATATACATATGATACTGTCGTATACTCGTATGATGACGCGATTTACTAGGCAGGGAGAAACGCAGAATGAATGCATCTGCGCGCGTGAAGGAGAAGAAAAGAAGCATGGCATGGCAGCAGTGCAAGTGCAGGACATGCTCCGGCCTAGTGCACTGCAACCCGGCCATCCTTGAATACGAGACCCAAGATGAAGAAAAAGCAAAACCAGACCTAAAAGCTCAAGCCGCTGAGCTGCATGCTCGCACTACTGCACAGAGACCAACAAGCTAGCCAATGGCCAACGGCTCAACCCTCCCTCTCTCTCTCTCTCTCTCTCTCCGTCCCTCTCCTCACGGAGTCTGACTGACAGAGGTAAAGCAGAGCAGTCGCAGCAGCAGCAGCTCGCACCGTTGCAGCCTTTGCTCTCTCTCTCTCTCTTCTCTAACGCGCTCTCCCAGGCGCGCAGGAGGGCCTGGCCTCTCTCTCTCTTTCTCGCACAGATACATAGGCCGGCCCCGGCCCCGCGGGAGCACCTCGGTTTTAATTGCCAAGAAAAATAAATGGGAGGGGCGGCGTGGGGAAGAAGGGGCGAGTGAAAAGAGTAGGAAGAAGAAGGCTTCTTTGAAGGGGAGAGGAGAGAGCGAGAGCCATGGCGAGGTTGCTCCAGGGTGCCGCCGCCGTTGCGCTTCTCGCCGGCGTGTCGTCTCTGCTGCTAGTGCCGTTGTCAGGTCAGTGCTTTACTGCTTCGCTTCAACTTCCAACGGCTCAGTTTTTGTTG
This sequence comes from Oryza coarctata, assembly GCA_030770085.1. Lineage (NCBI taxonomy): Eukaryota > Viridiplantae > Streptophyta > Magnoliopsida > Poales > Poaceae > Oryza > Oryza coarctata. The sequence goes on along the minus strand of CM061467.1, from coordinate 15,694,420 downwards.
CATGAGCTACAGAAATAAAATTTGATATTTTCTCCTTTTTTTTCTTTCGGAGTGCAAAAATTTTTTCATCTTTCTGGGTTTGGGGACTTGGTTCCTCCTGCTTATGCCTGTGTCTTGTAGTCTAAGGTTTATGCTTCTTTTTGGGGAAAATAGCGATTTATGAATGTTTCCCAGTCTAAGATTCCTCCGAAATGGCGCCATTTTTGTTTTGAGCTCACACATTTCACCCATCTTCTCAAGTTCTCCTTGCTGCTATGCTCGCATGGTTCTCTCGTTTAAAGACAAATAAAATACGAAAAAAACTGTTGTCTTGATTCATAAGAAGGAATGTTTCCTGAATCTTGAGTCAGAAATGAGAATCTAACTAGATAATTATATTTGCGGTTGGAATCACGTGAAATCGTGGCTGCGGTGTAACTAGTTTTATTTCGCGGACACGAGTGGTGGAATCACAAAAGGGCTACGGGATATACTGTTCCACTGTGACTAGTACACCTCTCATTTAAAAGATCTCTTAGAACATTAGTCTTTTGGGGCATGTGACCATGTAGGTGTTTGTTTGTTAACTGTCGAAACAATGTTGTCCTACCACGACCTTGCGCTCTGATGGTGGGCTCTGTTTCGACTCTGTTCGATGAGATCCATATTATTACTCCATGATTTGGTACTTTGCTCTAGGGGTTTATCAAATTCGTCTTTATTGATTTGCATGAAGTTAGCATTCTGTTCCCCACAAATGTAGCATTTTTTCCTTTTTAGTCGAGAGAAAAAGGTAGAACTTTCATGAGTGCTGGAACTAGTCAGGCAAAAGAATAATAATGATGGATGGGGAACATGGGAACTGGAAAGTTCCAGATTTCTTCCCCGTAGTTTCTTATTATGTAGATTGAATGCGTGCTTTTGTTCTAGTAGCATGTAAGCACTGAATTTGATCCCTGTTGTGTTAGTTTGTGAATCCTGTTATATGTACTGTCATTCGAAGTACCACATCATGTTTGCAAACTGCAGGATAGCCACATTTATTTGTTTCCATCAAGTTTAAACATCGGAGTCTATTTTGTGTTATATGATGCATTTTTCTTTTTGTTGTGAAATTTGCTTGTCTCTGCAGAAGCGTATGATCCTCTCGATCCAAATGGGAATATCACAATCAAGTGGGATATTACACAGTGGACCCCAGATGGTTATGTTGTAAGTTTACTACATTATTGTGTCTGAAACTACCATTGACCAATAGTGATAAGTCGTGAATGGTAACTTAATATTAAAACCCTGATGTGATCTCAATTCCTTTCGAAATTCACTTTACTGCAAGGAGCCTCTATTTTGTCTATTTCTCTTACTTATTGTTCTACTTCGCATCCTATAAACCACAAATTAAACAAATGCAAGTATTCTTCTAGTTACTTTTTGATAGTAGGCAAGACAGCTGATTTGTGCATCATTTAGCTATAACATTTTTTTTTGTTTCATGGACACCTCTTTCTTAAATGATTGGGGAACTTACAGCTTCTAAGAGATGTTTGCTTGTTCTTGATGTCTTGTATGATGTACTTTCCACAGGCTGTTGTTACCATATACAACTACCAGAAGTACCATCATATCCAAGCGCCAGGTTGGAATCTTGGGTGGGCTTGGGCAAAGAAGGAGATCATTTGGTCCATGGCTGGTGGGCAGGCAACAGAACAAGGTGATTGCTCGGCGTTCAAAGTAAATATACCGCACAGCTGCAAGAGGGATCCGAAAATTGTTGATTTAGTTCCTGGGGCGCCTTATAACATGCAGTTTGGAAATTGTTGCAAAGGAGGAGTGCTCACCTCATGGGTGCAGGACCCAGTAAATGCAGTAGCATCGTTTCAGATCACTGTCGGACATTCTGGGACTAGCAATAGAACAGTGAAAGCACCGAAGAACTTCAGCCTAAAGGCCCCAGGTCCAGGATATAGTTGTGGATTAGCACGAGAAGTGAAACCTCCAACTAGGTTCATTTCACTGGATGGCAGGAGAGCAACTCAAGCCCATGGTAAGTTATTTCAGTGTTTTTTTTCTGTCTGTTGTCACAATGATGACACCCTTTCTTGTTTTGCAGTGACTTGGAATGTGACCTGCACATATTCGCAGTTTGTTGCTCAAAGATCTCCAACTTGTTGTGTTTCTCTTTCATCGTTTTACAATGAAACAATAGTTAACTGTCCGAAATGTGCATGTGGCTGCCAGAATAAGAGATCAGGAAACTGCGTGGAGTAAGCACCATTGCATTAGGAAGTCTATGGATTAACAGACTAATTTCACAATTTTAACTTTTTATGTATTCTTTTGGCAGGGGTGATTTGCCTTATTTGGGGTCTGTGGTGAATGAACCTGGCAATAGCAGCCTGACTCCTCTAGTTCAATGCACACCACACATGTGCCCAATAAGGGTGCATTGGCATGTTAAGCTCAATTACAGGGACTATTGGAGGGTTAAGGTCACAATTACAAATTGGAATTACCGGATGAACTACTCGCAGTGGAACTTAGTAGTTCAACACCCAAATTTTGAGAATGTGTCTACTGTTTTCAGCTTCAACTACAAATCTTTGAACCCCTATGGAGTAATAAGTGAGTTTGTTTGATCCTCTGAGTAAGTTTGACAATTTTAATGTGCAATGTTTGGGCTGACGATTAGTATTTTGCACTTTTGCCCCAGATGACACAGCAATGATGTGGGGTATCAAGTACTACAATGACCTACTTATGGCGGCAGGGCCAGATGGAAATGTTCAATCTGAGCTTCTATTCCGGAAGGACCCATCAACCTTCACTTTTGACAAGGGTTGGGCCTTTCCGAGGCGCATATACTTCAATGGTGAAAGTTGTGTCATGCCTTCACCAGATTTGTACCCGTGGTTACCCCCCTCTTCTACTCCAAGATTTAGGACTGTATTCCTTCTCATGTCATTCCTCGTTTGTGGAACATTAGCATTCTTGCACAACCACCTAGTTTTAGACAAAAATTGTGGAAAGTGCTAACCATATTGGGCATTGGCTGTTGACATATTGGGTCTTTTGAAAGTTTAGGATGTGCTCTTGCATGAAAAGCTAATCCGCGTTTGATTTAGGTTCTAAGCTTAGGTTCCTCAAAATCGTTGAAGTCTGGGTTGTACATTCTGATGGTGTGTATTGGTCTGAAGTGTGAAAGACTAATTGTGAACCCCAAGTCCAACATTCTAGAGAAATGTATTCCATCTGATTGCAAGAACTTGCATTTTATCATTTTGTACAAGCCTACTGGCGGTTCAGTAATTTGATTTTTTTTCTTACTCCAAGGTCAATATCTGCATACATTTTGTAGTCACAACAGAATCTGCAGAAAAGTTTGTGGTATGACTTCTCAGGGCTGGCCTAACTGGAGACTGACCAAAACTCTTCCAGCCTGATTGTGTTGTAACCTGTACGTGAAGATCTATGAGGCAATTTTAAAGTTACACAACATCACAGATTTCCTGACTGAACATTCAGTACGAATAGACCAAAATGCCCCTACCTACACTGCTCTCCAGACATTTGGGAAGTACAAAGAAGGCCAAGGAAAAATTAGGGGACATTGATCATGCCACCAGGAGGAGCATCACCAAGAACGCAGAGGCGGTGGCGGCCACCATGGAACCTGGCGGCGGGACCGGGGCGGAGTTGGGCAGGTAGGGGTAGGAGTCCGGCGGCGGCATCTTGCACTCGTCGCCGTTGAAGTAGATCTTGCGCGGGAACGCCCAGCCCTGGCTGAAGGTGAAGGTGTTGGCGTCCTTGCGCATCAGCACCTCCGACTGCACGTTGCCGAACGTCCCGGCCTCCATGAGCAGGTCGTTGTAGAACTTGAGCCCGTAGAACATGCCGGTGTCATCTACAAACGCAGAGCAGCTCAATTAGTACAGGAATTCGATCGGAGAGGAGGAAGAAGAAGAGGTTGAGCTTACTGATGTTGCCGTAGGGGAGGAGGGGCTTGTACTGGAAGCTGAAGACCTCGGTGACGTTGTTGAGGTTGGGGTGCTGGGCGACGAGCGTCCACTGGGTGTAGTTCATGCGGTAGTTGAAGTTGGTGATGGCGATCTTGGCGCGCCAGTAGTCCTTGTAGTTGAGCTTGACGTGCCAGTGCACGCGGATCGGGCACATGTGCGACGTGCACTGCAGCAGCGGCGCGCCGTCCTTGCGCGGCGTGTTCACGCCCGCCGACAGCGCGCGCTTCGAGTCGCCCATGATGCACTCGGTGCCGCTGCTGTGGCCGGCGCCACGAGTACGGGCGGCGTGTCTCCCGCCGCCGCCGTTGCCGTGGTAGCCGTCGTGGCCGCAGCCGCAGGCGCACTTGGCGCACGGCACGATGGTGCTGTTGTAGAAGGAGGAGAAGGAGACGCAGCAGGTCGGGTAGCGCGACGCGAGCTGCTGGGAGTAGGTGCAGGTGACGGTCCAGGTCATGAGCGCCTGCGTCCTGCGGCGGCTGTCGGGGGTGAGGTAGACGGTGGAGGGGACGATGGTGGCCGGGCCGCAGGTGTACCCTGGGCCGGGCCCGGCTAGCGTGAAGTTGGTGGGCAGCTTGACCGTCTTGTTGGTGGTGCCGGCGAGTCCGACGGAGACCTGGAAGGCGGAGAGCGCGCCGGCGGGGTCCTGGCCGTAGGCGGAGACGACGCCGGCCTTGCAGCAGTTGGCGATCTGCTGATTGTAGGGTACTCCGGGGAGGAGGTCGACGATGGCCGGGGTGCGCTTGCAGCTGTGCGGGATGCCGCCCTTGAACTTGGAGCAGTCTCCCTGCTCCGTGGCCTGAGCTCCAACGATGGACCAGATGACCTCCTTCTTGGCCCACGACCACCCCAGCGTCCACCCGGGCGCCATGATCTGCCGGTACATCTGGTAGTTGTTCATCGTCACCATCGCCACGTACCCGTCGGGCGTCCACGAGATCACGTCCCACTTGATCGTGATGTTCCCGTTCGGGTCCAGCGGATCATACGCCACTGCAAATCATAAACAAACATGCATGCATGATTAAACACAATTAATCACGAACAAATCAATTAAGCAGTGCAAGAACAAGCAGGATCGATCAACCTGAAACTGAGCATGTCACTGCTAAGAGCAGAGCGAGCAGCGAGCATCTGTGCAGCTCCATCCTCCTCGATGGTCTCACCGGCCGGCGAGCAAGAACAGCAGCAGCAGCTCAGTGGCTGGCTCCCCTCGCTCACTCAAGGTGAGGTCTGGATGGAGCAGGGAACAGAAACGCATGCACTGGTTGTCCAAGAAGACGGGGAAGAGGGAGGAGAGGAAGAAGAAGAAGCAGCCATCGAGGGAGCGTGGCGAGATGGCGCGTCACACCTCGAGGCGATGGATGGAACGATCGATCGTCGGTTGGTTTTCTTGAGGAGGACTCACTGCATGACGCGGGTGGTGATGGGTCAGCGCCACCTCTCCTCTCTGATCGAACGACAGACACGGTTAGCATGCCGTGAATCTTGGTTCGTCCCGTGCGTGCATGGCGCGCTCTCGATCTCTCGCTGAGCTAGCTCGCTCGCTCGCTCTTGCACACTCGTCTGGCTGCTGGTCTGGAAGCTGATTGGACGGCCGGCGGCATCGCGGGTGGGCGAAGCAACCGTGGTTGGTGGCGGACGGAAAGGGACGCCGGAGATCTCACCTCATCGAGCCAACGATCCCGGCTAGACCGAGAGGACGGTGTCCTAGCTAGCTAGCTCGTTCGTGACAGCGACGGCGGAACATTTGCCATTTTTTTCCCCTTCGTGTAAGGTGCGCGGCATCTGTTGCGCCAGTTGCAACGTTTTGATCCGCACCTGTGCAGCGAGACACACATGCACCGATTATTTATTCTTCACCAATCTCTGAATAAATTAAGAGAATAACTATACACCTTTTTCTCTAAAATCTTTTAAATATAACTGTTATAATTATGGTGTGATTATATTATAACTATATATATAACTTGTAACATTAAAATCAAAACTGAGTGTGGGGGAGCGACCAGTGTGATGTGGTTGCAACATACAGGTTGCGAGGTTGATTCCTGGCCATGCTGCGCGAGCGCAATTTCATCTGTCTTGCTGTAGTACTACCCCTAGCTTACAAAGTGGACAACGATATTCGTCAACTAACTAGTTGGCACCTTTTTTTCAACACGACCACCAACCGCATCACTTGGCTCTCCATCTGCCGTACACATTCCTGTGTACGTACGTACTTGGGTGCGTGCGTGATACACTGATGATACATATAGGAAGGCACGGGCTCATTCATTCCCCTGTGATGATGGTTTTTTTTCACCCAATTTACTGTATTATTAAAATATGTTGTTTACTGCACGCTTCGAAAAAATACGTTTTCTTCAAAAAAATGTTCCTAGTTAGACTACTTATTTTAAATATTTCTTAGATATTTAATTTATCTTAGATAATTCACGATGATAATCCACTCAATAATCTAAATAAAACATGTTTTTATATACGTAATTCTACGTTATATTTATAATTTTGTGAAATATTCATTTAGCATGACAGCTCACAAAAGCCAGCTATTTACCATAGGGCTTAATCCCTAACCTGGTTTGTCAGTGTAGGTATTAAGGCCTATTCAATCGAGGTCATCGGTGGGATGAGCTTTTAATATGATTGAATTTAGGATGGTTTTTGCAATATCTTAGAAAAAATATCCAAATTACATCATAAACTTTACGGTAGTCTCTACCAGATATTTAACATCACCGGACTCTTTAAACATAACGAATTACCTTTAAAGTACTTTAAGCTGTGGTACGTGTTGCAGCAGTTTAGCTACATGCCAATCTAGTTAGCAATTTGAGAAAGTAAATTTTTAGAAAATATACTTGGCCTTGCATGTCATCCCCTCTCTCTCTCTATATTCTTCTTCCTCCCTCTACCCTCTTCCTCTCCCTCTCTTGCTGTCGCCGCCGTCTCATGCGACCTGTTCTACGTATGCCGCTTGCAAAAGTGGAAGGAGGAGGCTCCACAAGTGCGCCTGGGCTCTGTCAAGCTATCCCCACCACCACCCTCCATGCGCTCACCCGCTCCGCTGGTGTCCTCAGCGAGCTTGCTGGCAGCAGCCGTCCTCCGTAGGTGAGGGGGGAGGCTGGGGATGGAGTCATGGAGAGGGTGGTGATGTGGATGTTGGGCCATCGAGCTCTCCCTGCTATGAGTTGGCTCCGTTGGTCTCTGCGAGCCCGTCCTGCCAGGTGCCAATGTCCTCCGCAAGCTTGCCGGGCGCTGGTCTCCATGGGAGAAGGAGGGAAGACGGAGGAGGCTGCCTCGCTTGACGTCGATCCATGCTGCCAGCCACCTCCTCTGCACAACTGCACTGATCTGCCTGTCTAGTCACCTCTCAGCGTTGATCCTTGTGGTTGGCTGCCTCACGTAACTAAGTGTTGTTTGGTTACGCTGGAAATTATGGTAACAAAAAATTATGTGGGTGTTTCTCTATTATAAGTGAAAAAAAATCGGAGTGTTATATAGTTTTGTAGTTCATGTGGATGGAATATGCAAACTGGACTTATTGTCATCACAAATATATAGTTTTGTAGTTCATGTGGATGGAATTTGCAAACTGGACTTATTGTCATCACGAACTTTTGTGGACGACGTATGCAGTATGCTTGCCCTTCGGCCTTCTTTGTTGGGCTTTGAAAAAAGTCATAAGAATTTGGGCTAGGCAAGGAGACCAACCAAACCATCAGCCACGTGAACAGGCCTACCACATCAAGTGGGACAGTCAGTTTCTTTTGTGGAACCCTAACTGCTTGTTTGAAAGATTTAGTTTTAGGCTTAACTCTGAGAAAAAAAACTCAACTCCTTAATTTGTGATTTCATCTAGTACTTGACAAGGCAGCAGTGAGTGAACCACAAAATGACGATTGGCAGATCATAGATCATAAATTAATTCACATATATATCGTTGTTACTATTGTACTAGTGCAAATTGACAAGAAAAACATATACTTTCTTTTACAAAATGTTTTGCAAATGTTGGCGTGGCACTGCAATTGAATCTTGATTTTCTATAGCTTCCAACTAACTAAATCAAATTGTTAGTCCACTGTAATTATAATAGGTTAACCCACGTGTGTAGCTGTAAGCCACAACGACTATCTATATATACTGATACATTAAACAGAGAATACAATCAACAATTCCTATACTTTCATGGTATCAGAACGGTTTCAATTCGCTGCAACCAAAAACACCGCCATCGTTGCTGCCGTCGCTAGTCTCCTTCTCTGCTACTACTGTGCGAGAGACTGCCGAGGTCCGATGCCCTCAACCCCGCCATTTCTGAACCAGCGCTCATCGCCGATCCGACCGCCACCACCGGTGTCGACTGCACGTCACCGGGAGTGTCGCTGGTCTCATCGCCAGCGCTGCCGATCTGATCGTCCACCCCGTAGCTGCCCTCGTCACCGGGTGTGATCGCCGATCCGATCCTACCTGCGCTTCCGCACCAGCACCCGTCGCCGATTCAATCGCCACCACTAGGTGTCGCCGGTCTTATCGCCCGTGCTGCCGTCGATCAAAACGCCCGTCGATCCGATCTGATCGAATCCATCGATTTGTCCGATCGGATCCTATTTATTGCCGAGCCGATCGGCTGATCGGCTCTCCGTTGCCAACCAGATCGCCCATCGATCGGCCTTATCGGATCCGTCGATCGGTCCGATCGGATCCTGCTTATTGCCGATGTGATCGGCTCTCCATTGCCAACCAGATCGCCTGCCAATCCGATTTGATCGGATCCGTCGATCGGCCCGATCGGATCCTGTCTATTATCGATCCGATCGGCCTCCGATCCGATCAGCTGCTCTCTACTGCCGATCTGATCCATCCGATCTGATCGGCTACTTATCGTCCAGCCGATCTGCCCATTACCGATCCGACTCTGATCGGCTGATTGGCTACCAATCCGACTCTCATCGGCTGATCCCTCTGATTGGCTGTCGTGCCCCCCATGGCTGGCGGCAACACTGGCGACACCACTTCCGAAGAACGTTGTCTCGCGGCCGATCCTTCTCGCGCTGACGACGCTCTGGACGCGTACGAGAGCGCTCACGCGGCTCTCTAGGCGCAAGCCACCGCCGTCGTCAATATCAAGGCGCTCATCCCCATCGTCCTCGACAAGGGCACAGACTCCTACACTAAGTGGCGCTGCATGTTTCTCACTGTCCTTGGGAAATATGCCCTCACCCGCCACGTCCTCGAGGATGACGCGTTCCCCGTGCGCCCGGCGTGGCTCTAGGCGGACTGCTGCGTCCTCACGTGGGTGAACGGCACCGTCTCTAGCGACCTGCAGCAGTCGCTGATGATGCGGCCCGGACGCGCCCGTAATGCGTTGTGCTATCTCAAGGATGAATTCCTCGGCCAGAAGGAGTCTCGTGCCCTTCTCCTCGAGACGCAGTTCCGCACACTTCGCCAGGACTCCCTAAGCGTCACCGACTACTACCGTCGTCTTGAATCCATGGTTGCCTCCCTCGTCGAATTCGGCGACCCTATCGGCGATCGGCAGATTGTCCTCACACTTCTCCGTGGCCTCAGTGACAAGTTTCGCCATATGGTGTCCATTCTCAAAATGCACTGACCGTTTCCAACATTTACAGAAGCACGCACTCATCTGTTGTTGGAGGAGCTAGAGATCGACGCTCGTCCTCCGTCCCCGCCGGCCGCTCTCATCGCTGTAACACCGCGTCTTGCGGCCCCAGGTGCCACAGCTGCCCCTTGTCCGGGGGTGCCTCCTTCTCCGCGCCCAGCTACACCAACCGGAGGCCAGCGCAATGGTCACCGCCGCGGTCACGGTGGACGCGGCAATTCTACTAGTGGCAGTTCTCCAGCGACTTCTGCTGGAGCGGCCCCAGGTGGATAGGGCGGCGTCCCTCCCGGAACGATTGTGTACCCGTCGTTTGCCCAACCTTGGGCTAGCACTGTGCGCATGTGGCCGTACGATCAGTCCGGCCGTCCTCCGCCACCACAGCCTGCGTTCTACATAGCCCTGCACTATGGCGGTTTTGGTGCTCTTCCCAGCACCTATGGTGGCACATACGATGCCCCCTCGTCCCCGTATGGCACGTACTACGGGGGAGCTACACCGGCGGGCTTTCAAGCGCCCTCACCGGCGGGCTTCCAGGCGCCCTCACCGACGTATCAGGTAGCACCTTGGCCGCCTAGTCATGGAGGTTGGCACCAGGACTCCCTGGCGCACTTTTTCAACACCATGACGCTCAACCAACCGGCTTCTGAATGGTATGCTAATACGGGTGCCGGTTCCTACATGACCTCGGACGCTGGTATACTTTCCACCATTTCTCCACCCTCTTCATCTACTCCTTCATCTATCGTTGTGGGCAATGGTGCTTTACTTCCTATCACCGCTACTAGATCCCATTATTTTTCCTTATCGCACCATGATCTTACTCTTAATAATGTTCTCGTATCCCCTAACATTATTAAGAATTTAATTTTTATTCGTCGGTTTACCACTGACAATAATTGTTTCATTGAGTTTGATCCATTTGGTCTTTCTGTGAAGGATCTACAAACCAGGAACGTGATCGCCAAGTGCAATAGTTCCGGTGACCTCTACCCATTTTTTGCACCATCTACCAGCACCTCCGCGTTTGTCGCTGCACCCACCTCCCTTTGGCATCGCCGTCTCGGTCATCTTGGGTGTGACGTTCCGTTCTAACTTCTTAGGTCCAATGTCATTTCCTGCAATAAAGATGACATCGATCATTTATGTCATGCGTACCAACTCGGTTGTCATGTATGTCTACCTTTCGGTTCATCTATCTCTCATGCTATTCATAACTTTGATTTAATCCATTGTGATCTATGGACCTCTCCAATTGTCAGTGTATCAGGATACAAATATTATCTTGTTATTCTTGATGACTGCTCTTACTACATTTGGACCTTTCCCCTTTGTCTCAAATCTGAGATATTTTCCACTATTTCTACCTTTTTTGCATATGTTTGCACATAGTTTGGCACCACCATCAAGAGTTTCCAGTGTGACAATGGCCGTGAATTCGATAATTCCTAGGCCCGCACGTTTTTTCTCTCCCACGGTGTTGCCCTCCGCATGTCGTGCCCATACACTTCTCAATAAAATGGTAAAGCAGAGCGTTCTATTCGTACCATCAATAACTCTCTACGTTTCCTTTTGTTTCAGGCGAGTCTCCCTCCAGCTTATTGGGTTGAGGCCCTTCACACTGCCACATATCTTGTGAACCGCTTCCCCACCACAACACTCGCCTCCTTCACACCATACTACGTTCCCTTCTCTGTTCCGCCCTCCTATGATTATCTCAAAGTTTTTGGTTGCGCATGTTACCCCAATATGTCCTCTACAGCGCCCCACAAACTTGCTCCTCGTTCTTCTCTATGCGTGTTTCTCGGCTACTCCTTGGAGCACAAAGGCTATCGATGTCTCGAGCTTCAGTCGAACCGCATTCTCATTTGTAGACATGTGTGTTTTTGATGAATCCTTCTTCTCTTTCTCTGACATGTCTACCACACCCATAGCACCCTCCACCCTAGACTTTCTTGTCGATGATCATGATCTCATCGTTTCAGTTCCTGGAGCCTCTTTTTTGCGTGCAGGTACAGCTGCTTCCTCCGCAGCACACCCCGTGCCCACGGCCCTACTTGCGCCGTCGAGCCTTGATGCAGGGCCATGGTCGCCCGAGTCCACGTAATCTGGTACCGCTGCCCCTGTGCACCTCGCACAGGTCGCTGCCAGCGGTGCCCCACCGACCACGAGTGTTGCCGGTCCTACTGCCCCTGCTACTCGCGCTCAGGTTGTTGCCAGCGGTACCGGCCGCACAACTGCCACTTGACCGACTGTCATCCCTCCAGTGACCAATGCACACTCTATGCGCACATGTGGCAAAGATGGCATTGCGCAGCCCGTGGATCGCCTCAATCTCCACGCTGTACCCATGTCGCCTATTCCTCGCTCCATTCGTAATGCCTTGTTAGACCCCAATTGGCGATCTGCTATGCAGGCTGAGTATGACGCTTTGATTGCCAACGACACATGGAGTCTTGTGCCTCGCCCTCCTGACGTCAATGTTGTGACTGGAAAGTGGATTTATCGTCACAAGTTGCTCGTCGATGGGTCTCTGGACCATTACAAGGCTTGCTGGCTTCTGCGGTGTTTCACACAACGGCCTGGTGTTGACTATGATGAGACTTTTAGTCCAGTTGTCAAGCCTGCGACAGTTCACGTGGTTCTTTCTCTGGCATTATCTCAGAACTGGCCCATTCATTAGCTAGATGTGAAAAATGCTTTTCTCTATGGCACTCTCACTGAGACAATGTACTGCGTGTAGCCTTCTGGATTTGTGGATTCTTCTCACTCAGATTTTGTCTGTCGGCTCAACAAGTCCTTATATGATTTGAAGCAGGCTCCTCATGCGTGCCATCACAGGTTCACCTCTCACCTTGTATCCCTTGGATTTATTGAAACAAAGTCAGATACTTCTCTCTTCATATATCGCCGCGGTCCAGACACAATCTACTTACTGCTCTATATTGATGACATTGTCCTTACTGCCTCTTCTGCTGGATTACTTAAGAATATCATTGAGACTTTCTGGCGTGAGTTTACTATGATGGATATGGGTCAGCTGCATCATTTTCTAGGCATCTCTGTGACCCGCTCCGCAGATGGTTTGTTTCTTTCTCAGCAGCAGTACAGTCAGGATATTTTGGAGCGTGTCGAGATGAGTGCGTGCAAGCCGTGTAGCACGTCTATTGATCTCCACTCTAAATTATCTGCTGACGGACCGCCTGTTACTAATGCTACACAGTACCGTAGTCTCGCCAGCGCTCTGTAGTATCTGACTTTCACCCGACCAGACATTACCTTTGCAGTTCAGCAGATCTGCCTCTATATGCATGGTCCTCGAGAGTCGCACCTCGCTGCTCTCAAGCGGATCCTGCGCTACCTACAGGGCACCCTGTCTCTTGGGCTGACCATGCGCCGATCTTTGCCCGCAGATCTTATTGTTGACACAGATGCCGACTGGGTAGGGTGTTCTGATACTCGCCGGTCGACATCTGGCTATGCAGTATTTCTCGAGGATAACTTAGTGTCCTGGTCTTTTAAGCGTCAGCATATGATCTTTAGATCGAGTGCTGAAGCTGAATACCGTGCTGTGGCAAATAGTGTTGCTGAAGCTACCTGACTGCGCTAGCTGCTCCTTAAGCTTCGCCACCCCCTCGATGTGCCACCTTGGTCTATTGTGACAATATCAATGCTGTATATCTCTCCAGCAACCCAGTGCAGCATCAGCGGACGAAGCATGTTGAGATTGATCTCCATTTCGTTCGAGAGAAGGTTGTCCTTGGTCACGTTCGGGTCCTACATGTTCATACGACATCGCAGTACGCCGACGTCTTTACCAAGTACTTTCCTACCTCACTAGAGTTTCAATCCAACCTAAATATTAGCGATGCTTTCGATTAGACTGCGGGGGAGTTAGTCTACTGTAATTATAGTAGTTTTATCTACGTGTATAGCTATGCGGTTGCGTGTGTAAGCTACCCCGGCTAACTATATTAACAGGGAATACAATCAACAATTTCTATACTTCTACGAATGACTGAACTTTCAGTAAGATTTTTTTAAGTACGTATATTTAGCTGTAACAAATTTAACCCCGAAACCGGGCGCTACCTCTAGACGCAGCAGCGTCAGCCACCAAGACCTTCTCAACCGCAATGGGAATCGCCGGCGGCATCCATAGGTTGAGGACGGGGCTCGCGTCGGGGATGGCATCATTCTTCATCCCTGGCAATGGCGGGTGGTTTCTACTGGCCTTGTCATCGTCCACGTGATCCCCGAACGCAAACATATGCACGAAGGCCACTGTGGCAGCGCCCTCGAGCGCGGCGCGGCCGGCGGCGACGGAGATGAGGGGGTCCTCCTTCCTGTCGGTCGAGGCTGCGACGGGGGGCGGCGGGGGTGTTAAGGAAGAGGAGGCGGCCAGAGTATTGAGAAGTCGAATAATGAAAAGCAAGATGTACCCACGAATCGCTTTATTTCCCTCACTGGAGATGCTCTTAGAGATACAAGACAAACTGTACAAACTACCTGTAAAGCGCATGGAAAAAGATCAAGCCACCCTTGTTCAAATCCTTTGATGCGCTATATTTGTTTGTCATAATTGTATATATATTTTCAATAGTTTTTTGTCAATATAATGGGAACTCGTACCACCACAACACACGCTTTATGTCCTTGTAGATGTATAGTGACTAAGACCTCGAGTATATATAAGGAGGCTTGGATCTATATATATACAACCCAGTCTAGTGGTCTAACATCCCCTGTAGTCACAGTGGGAGGAGAACGGACGCAGAGACTAGACTGAAAACTAGTGAACAAAGACATGAATAGGCCTTTGGTCATTATATCGACGAACTGGTGCGCCGATGGTACCTGAAGCACCCGAATCTGTCCTAATGCGACTTTGTCATAGATAAAATGGATATCGATCTTGATGTGCTTAGTACGTCGATGATGAACCGGGTTGACGGTCATATAGACGGTACTGACATTGTCACAGTAGATGACGGTTGCAGAGGAGAGGGGTGCATAGAGCTCCTCGAGAAGCTGACGAAGCCAGCAGCACTCGGCGACGGCGCGGTACTTGGATTCGGCACTAGACTGAGACACTGTAGTCTGGCGTTTTGAGGACCAGAACACTAAAGTGTCACCGAGGAAGACGCAGTAGCCAGACATAGAGCGTCGAGAGTCAGGACAGCCTGCCTAGTCCTCGTCGGAGTACGCGATGAGGGAGTCGATAGGGCTGGAGCTAAGATGTAGCCCGCTGGAGAGCGTGCCCTTCACGTAGCATAGGATGCGCTTAAGCAGCGCGAGGTGAGGTTTACGTGGAGCGTGTATGAAGAGGCACACTTGCTAGATGGCATACGTGAGGTCGGGCCGTGTGAGGGTGAGGTATTAGAGAGCTCTGGCAAGACTCCGATACTGAGAGGGATCGGCAACAAGTGCACTATCGACAGCGGAGAGTTTGGCTCGAGTGTCGACCGGGGTGGTCGTGGGGTGACAATCAACCATGCCCGCACGCTGGAGAAGGTTGATGGCGTACTGGCGCTAGGAAAAAAAGAGCCCGTGAGAGGAACGTGTGACAGAGATGCCAAGAAAGTGGTGGAGAGGACCAAGATCGGTCATGGTGAACTCAGAGTAGAGTCGGGCCCTGATATGGTCGAGGAGAGATGTTGAAGACGCTGTAAGGATAATGTCGTCGACATATAGAAGAAGATAGGTAGTAGCGGAGCCGATATGAAGAGTGAACAGGAAACTATCGAACGCAGAGGTCACGAAGCCGATGTGCCGAAGATAGGCAGCAAAGCGATGTTACCAGGCACGAGGGGCTTGTTTGAGGCCGTAGAGGGAACGTTGAAGAAGGCAGACATCGTCGAGACGAGAAGGGTCGATGAAGCCTGGGGGCTACTGGCAGTAAACCATTTCCGTCAGATGGCATGAAGAAAGGCGTTCTTCATGTCAAACTGATAGATTGGCTAGGAGTGTGAGGCAGCCAAAGTGAGGACGACCCGGATAGTGGTGGGTTTAACGACGGGACTGAAGGTCTCGTCGTAATCGACACCGAGACATTGGGAGAAATCCCGAACTACCCAGCATGCCTTATGACGGGCAAGGGAGCCATCGCGTGTGGAACTTGTGTTTAAAAATTCACTTGCCGATCACAATGTTGACGCCGGGAGGACAAGGGACGAGGCGCCAGGTTTCGTTGTCCATTAAGGCCTTGTACTCGTCGGCCATGGCCGCGTGCCACTGAGGGTCAGCCTAGGCGGAGCGAGAGGTCGTCGGGATGGGCGAGATAGAGCTGTGGACGGCGGAGAGCTTGTAGCGCTTGGTGGGATGGAGAGACCGATATGTGACCGTATGCCGAACTTTCCACAGAGGGATTTGAAGAAGAAAACACACTTGGAATAATTGACGTTAAGGTCAAGAGAGATATGAACATAAGATTTCACGTTCACAGCAGCATTGGGAGGAGAGAAGATCGGTGAGGTGGTGCCCGAAGTGTAGTCTGGGGCACCGAGAGCCGGAGTAGACTCAGCGACTAGGAGAGTGCCGGAGTTGAGGGCAGACTCGGTGGCCATGATGAGAGAAGAATAGGTACAAATAGCCGATGGGAGGAAGAAGCCAATGGGAGAAAGAAGCCGATGAGATGACGGATCGACCGATCAGAGAGATGAGAAGTCGATAGAGAGTGGGCCGGTTAGCCGATGGGGAGTGGTTGACCGATGTGGAGTAGGCAGCGGAGTAGATGAGAAAAAGGTGGTGGTAGAGTAGGTAGGTCAGAGAGTGGTTGGGTCACGGACGTGCGAGGATTCACGTCCGTGGACTTGTGGAGGCCATGGAGTGGAGCGGACGCGAAAAAGGTGGAGAGGGGCCGAACCCAAAGAGAAGATGTTCGTGTCCGGAAGACAGGGATTCGTGTCCATTGACACGTCAGATTGGCTCGGACGTGAGGGAAGAAGGTTCACGTTCGAGAGCCGTTGAACGTGTCGGAAAGATGAGAACCGAGAAAGGGTTCCAGCCGATGAAGGGTGGACAACTTCAGCCGATAGGAGGGTGGACGAGTTCAGCCGATGGAGACGACGAGCGCAGAGGTGCGCTGGCGTTAGAGAAGAAAGGATGCACGAAGCAAAAAGAAGGGTAGAGACGGGTGCGAGGCGAGACGAGGAGGTGGATAGAGACCGTCGCGTTATCGCGTGGAGGTGGAACAGAGAAAAGAAAGTGACTGCAGGAAAGACGGGGAGAAGAAAGAAACGGAGACGAGAGAGCGAGGAGAGTACCAGGAAGAAGGTCGGCAATGGAGAGAAAACATCGACGATGAGGAGGAAAAAGATCGGCTTGTCGGTGAGAGAAAGCTAGCGCACCGAAAATGTCTAGACTTGATACCACGTAGAAATGTAGAAATGTGTAGATCTCAAGTATATACAAGGAGGGGTCGGATATATATACAACCTATGCAAGTGGTCTAATAGTCCTCTATATTCGTTCTGAATATGTACTCTTACGTGTATTCCTAAAATTGGAGACCATTATAACCAAGTTTGTGGCTCACGATGGAGTCACTTTTCAGTGAAGAATAGGATGTAATACATAAACGACATCAAAAATTCAAAACATCAGAATGACATGCGTTTCAAAGAAACAATTAACTTCGTACATAAGGTAACTTGTATAATCGTTTGTAGCCTCTGAAAAATGTGACGCTCCAAATGAACTAATGGACTATCCTAAGAACTCAGGATGAAGCACAATAAACTACTCAGTGCTCGAGTTGGATTAACAGGTATAATAGGAAAAGTCCATACGTACAAAGCTCTTACAAACGCTGACGTGGGATGCTATGAGTGAATCTAGTTTTTCCGTAACTTCTATTTAGTTCAAATCAAACGGCCAAGAGCTTTGTTTGTAAGAAATTTTTAGTTCGTGTAGCAATGCTCGGTACAATAAGTTGGCTACTGCAAATCACATCGATGTGTCGTGACCCACCTGTCGCTCCATGACTCCAATAAGAAGACATGCCGCAAATCCACTTTGACGTATGTAGCTTCAGAATTCGCATGTCGTCGTCGTCGTGGAGCTTCACAGTGCAGCATGTTCTGGCACCGGCACCTCCTTCACCACAATGGGCTTCGGCGGCAACCCCAGGAACCCAATCGGCGGCGGTGCGGCGGCGCCGGCATCATTGTCCTTCGCAGGGACAGGCCACCTATAGTTGACACTGGAGAGCAAGGTGTCGAACGCGATGAGCGCACCGCGGCCGACGGCAAGGGGGCCCTGGCGCAGGCAGTGCATGCCCCCTCCCCCGCGGCCGCGAGGACGGAGACCACGGGGTCGTTGTCCCTCGCGCGCGGCAGCGACATGGCGCACTTGAACGCGCTGAAGAGGCCGTTGGCGATTGGTAGGCCGAGCCGACTGCGCTGCCGATGAGGAAGCCGTCGCCTAAGTCGTCGAGGATGAAGGCCGGGTACGGCCTCAACGGAGGGCTCGGCAAGTCCGCCTCCCGCTCGGCCGGTCACCGCGGGGACGACGACGCCATGATCAGAGGAGGCTGTGGTGGTTTGGCTTGCGCTACAAGCTTTGTACAGAGATCGATCACCGTGATTGGCGAGTGAAACGTCAGCGGCAAAAGTTTAAAAAGAAAACGCGTGACCCTGAATTCGAAACGGAAGAGCATCCGCGACGGATTTGGATTGCATCGATTGAATTGAATGTAACTTGCACTTAATTTAGTCGAATTCGAGTTTCTGTGTAACGTAACACAAATCAAATCCGAATAGATATATTCACCTCCAGATCGGAAGCTAAAAGTCTCAAATTAACATCTCCAGCGACGCCATCTGCACGCTGTTGTCGAAGCCGACGACGTCTCGGCTGTCACCGATGATAGTGCCCTCGTCGTCTTCGTTGCTCCGATGACAGCTGCCGTCATAGCCGTAGCAGGAGTCGTCTTCGTCGTCCGTAGTGAAAGCGACCATATTACAAATTATAGGGACAAAATATACCTCAGCACTGATGAATTCTTCATCAGGAAAAACTTTCAGTTCGCAAGTGATACCCCCAGATAAGCAAGTCGATAAGTAGAACTAATTAGTGATTGTTTCACCTGTAAAGCACAGGTTGCATCATTTTTTTTTGTTTGCAAACTACCATAAAACTAGGTGTCTTCGACTACGGTTACACACATGTAGAAAGAGCGACGGACATTAAGAGGAGGGGAGGGAGGAATGCGCTTTTTTAAGTAGGATAAGAGATAAGATAATAATGTCTTACGACTAATGCTAGAAAATTAGATTGTTCCTGCAATAGGCATAATGATGATCCCCTGTACTGGTCAGATTGCAGATGCCATAACATCTGCAACTGCAAGTCAGCTTGTGAATGGCGATCTATGGCTTGGCAACTCTACGACCAAACACGACCACAAAACTTTGTATTTGACACGGCAGGATCAAAACAGCCTAAAATAATTTCTCGAGGTAGAATTCTCTGTCGGCATCAGAGACTTAATGGTTTGCAAATACAGAAAATAAAGCCAACAAAACAAAGAAATGGTCCCCAAAATACACGTTAAGAAGACATTTTGTTAATTTCACATTTCAAAATTTGAACTATGAACACCTACGTAATAGAATGAAGGTATCTCAAGTATTTTCACTTCCAGAAGCGCATACCATATAATATCTAACAACGTAACAGAGTGAAGATATCTCGAGTAATTTCACTTCCAGCAGCACATACCATATAACAAATAAAAAGCTAACAGCATTACGATATAACTTAAGGCAATAAACATATTACGTGGTTCTATGAATTCTGAACTAAGTTTGATGTTTATCTAACTAACATGAATGGTCCCCTCGTTCTTCATAGGATTCATTTGAAACTTCGGATCCAAACCTGAAGATCAGATGCCCCTACAAAGGAAAAACATAACTCATGAGCTTGATATTAGGTAAAGAACACATGAAATGTGCCCATGAATAGATTAACTCACTTACACTGCCAAATACATAACTTCAGACAGACACCACAAACATGAAAACATACATGCGATTGTGAATTGCAATTTTACATTCTCTAGCATGGAAGCACCACGTAGCAGGTGTAAATATTATGGAGTCTTATAAGCTGGGGTCTCATTGGTTGAGCAGTGGCATTGAAACTCTAAAATATTTCCTTGGAAACTTATTAACAATACAAGTAATACTCAATAATTCAGGCATCGAAACTCTACAATAAATTATCTGAAAACAAATAAGTATAAACAGAGCAACATTTGTAGCCTATGACAGTGGAAACTTCCATACGGCTAGTGCAGAACAGAAGACACCGACAACCATGACATAGTTGTACAGTCCTCAAATATCAATTTTAAGTCTCAATTGCCTGACAACACAACTGAAGGTCGTAAAACCAAACTGATAGTATGGAAAAATAGAACTAGGAACTAGTTCGAGAATTTATATTTCTTGACTGTGGAAAATAAAAACATGTTGGGATATGCTTGACAACAGGATACCATTAAACTCTATTGACGTTGTTCAACAGAAGCAAATCTGCAACATGTGCAGCAAAAAGGTGTCATGAGGGGGCACACATTAGACAGACACGGCAACCAGGATGACACACTACAGGAATCGCACAGCAAGCAGTGGTAGCAGATGTAGATGATTAGTTATGAATTAGTTTGTTTAGCAAATTCGGTTTAGATTTGCTTAGTTTTGAGGATCGGGAGTTGCACACCAGCCTCTTCTATAAGAAGGACGGCTTCTGTTCAATAAAGGCAATCAGAATTTGAGTTTCATCGCTCTGGGGAGGCGACGGATTTGGCCTCACCCTCCCATTGGGAACGACTACACTTTGCGTAATTTTGTTCCACACCCAGACAAGGTGAATCCCATATTTTCAGAAAAAAAAAACTTAATTCTACTTCTAGTTTTGAACTATTCCATTAGTTTTGCATATAGAAATGAGACTCAAAACAAGTTTCAAGAATTACGTCAGCTTGTAGCCTTGCACTTACCAGTTAAATAGAGTTTTCACATTGTTGTTTACCTTTATTGCTTCCCCATGCATTTTGGATTTCTACGTGTCAAACTTTTCTTTTAATTTTTTTTTAAAAAACAACTACCACTTTCGCTCATAATATAAGGAAGGCATTTGCTTAGCATTCAACCATACAGTCGGAACCAGTGTGCTTATAATGAAAGTTAATTACAAGACATTTCTCTAAATTCTAATTTTACCAGTACAACAATCTGTGGAAGAAAAAGATTCACAAACTTCATTTATAGGAGCCACTAAAATCAATAAAACAAGGAACAACAAACCGATACCTCAAATTTACAATTATCATGAAACCTTCTATAAACAAAGAGAGATAAATGGTATCATATACTCAAGCACAAATATATCCAGCCAACATCCACACTGAAACGAAACCCTTGAAGGCTTAAAAGCTGCAAACTTAGTAAAATCCTCTAAAACATTTAGTCATAAATAAAGAAAGGAACTCCTAACGAAACAGAAAATAGGTGTACCGCATATGCAACAGAACTAGGTTTACGCCTCTACTAGAACATGACTGATGGTGAGTGGCAACAATTTGTGGGCATATCAAACATATATAGGTTCCATATTATGACTTATTGTGTTTAATTCCAGGCCTCCTTCCTAACATACAGTTCGCTACAAAATTTCAAAGTGTATGAAATCATCGCTAGGAAATAGGAATAAATTGTTTTTAATGATTAAAAATATAACAATGGGAAAGCCAGGGCTGTTTGCTAGCACCAGCATATCTTGAGCAGCACAATATGAACAGTGACGACCAGATAATAAAATTTATGCGCTAATATGTAGAATGAAGTGCAGTAATATTATTACAGCCGCAGGATCTCGCCCCTGCAGAGCATATTTGTGTACAGGATCAAAACTAAAAGTAAGACAGGGGGAGAGACTCAAAAGGCTATATGGAAAAAGCTACTGCTACCATGTGGCACAAATTGGCACAGACTAGGGGCCAACAACGTGTATACAACAGTAGAGAAGATGTGAAGGACCTTGATAAGTGGTACCGAACACAAGCAATTGCTGCATAAATCACAGAATACACTTCCACATCATCCAGTGTAACATATTAGCTAGATTCAAACTTACTCATTGTTATCACCATTGGGACCGATCATACTACGTAAGAGTAAGACTCAATGTTAACCAACTGCGCCTAGCATACCTATTGATCAGGAGCTGGACTTTAACACGTTACGGGCATATGTGCCCTCACATGCTTCTCGTTTCTCGGATACCAACCAAAAAGTTGTGAAAGATTCACAAAACAAAAATAAAAATATTTATACAATAGACATCTACGGTTTCACGAAATGAACTTGATTGTTGTAAGCAAAAGGTATAGATGATGCACTAAGTTGGACTCAATGTTCAAAAATAAGAATTGTGAGCATACAGCAAACCTACAGCACCTAGCATATCTATCGATCAATTCAAACTAGTACAAGAAGAAGAACTAACTAAATCTGTCAGAGGCATATATTTACTATCTTCATTTTTGCATAATAATAGCACATTATCAATCCAGAAAGGCGAATTAAATCTACAACAATGAAAGCAATCACGAGCCAAAATTGAAATAATGAGAGATAAAAAAAGATACCTTTTTCACTTGTAGTCGAAGGATGTCATGGGCGGGCTGGGCGTATCGAAGGACTCCAACATGTCCGACTTGCGGTCACCAGCAGGAGCCTTCTCCTCCTTCCTCCCGAAAAAGCCCCGAAACCATCCGATGGTGCTCGATTCAGGGGTCGAGACCTCCTCAACCGTAACCCTCCGCTGCGGCTGCAACCACGGGAAGCTACTGTACGCGTGGTTGTTGGGATCCTCCACGCCGGGAGGCTGAAGGTCGGAAAGGGCGCGATTGAGCATGAGGCCGGAGCCCTCGAAGAGAGCGAGGATGGACGCGCCGAAGAGTGCAGCCCTCCCGGAGGCGAACAGGCCCTGGCGGATGGAGAGGACACCGCCGGCGGCAGCCCCCGCGATGATGGAGTTCCAGGGGTCCTCCTTCTGGCGAGCGTAGACCATGGCGCAGTCGAAGGCGGAGAAGAGGCCTCCCCAGGCCGCGAAGCTGCCCCCCATTCTCGGCGCGCTCATGCGGACGGCCTGGGAGCCGCCGGAGAGGCGGTGGCCGTTGGGGGAGTTGTACATGCCCTTGATGAAGTGGAAGGCGGTGCCGCCCACCGCCCCCATCCCGAACGCGCCTCCCACGTCGTCCAGGATTCTGTCCGGGCACGGCTCCCTCTCCGGCGTGGTCATCCTCGCTCGCTCGCTCGCTCGCTCGGTCTACGGCGGCTGCAGCGGCGGCGGCGGCGTGGCTTGGATGAGAAGTTGATCAGAGGAATGTGGCATGGGAATTAGGGGGGAGGTTTATTGATCACAGCGGGCCGGGCCCACCGAGGAAGGGGTTCCAATCTTTTTTATTCTCTTTATGGACGCTTTTTTTGTGGGGCCCAGCCGGACGTGGGACCCATTTCATGCTAACGTTGTATGAGGTGCTTCAGGATTGGGATCTGCTGCTTGTAGTTCTGGTTGCCGTTCGATTTCAAGCATCAACGGCAGATACGTGGTCTGCGGTGTCCACGTACAGCACACATCTGCCACGGTCACTCTACGAACGGTGTTTCTTGCCGATCTTATAGCCACTGCCATTTGATCCAGTGGTTGTCAGAATGAACAACTGCAGGTGATCTCAATCGCTGGTTTAGTTATAATTTCTTTTAAGACAATGAAAGTAAAATTTCCATTTGTTTGTTAGTCTATGCAAATCATTTTTCCTTACGTTTTCGCTATAGATGTGTCGCCACATTTCTCCCTCGAAAACGGTCAAGTTTTCTATTGTACAATCTATGTTGCAGTATGTGCTGCTTGGTTTCTCCTTTTGCCTTTTCACCGAGTGAGCCCATAACTCATTTTATTTTGCTAGCATATATACCCTTCAAAACAGTCAACCCTTTTTTATTGGGGTTAGGTACCTCTCAATGAGGTATTCTCTTCATTTACGAGTATTTGTTGGTTTTGACAATAAATAGAATAACTTTGACCTTTGTGTTATAAGCAATATAAAATCAAATATTGTTTAAATTGTATGATCTTAATAAAACAATAAGATACTTTTGATCACAAAGCTAATGATATGACTTCAACACTAATAATTATATTGTTTAGAAAATATTGTTGAACAAAACTTGACAACTCAAAGTAAAAAACGACAATTGTTTTTGGACAAAGGGAGTATATTACTTTTGATTCATATGTATTGCATTTTTGTAATTGCAACGCACACATCCCTGTCTTGCAACTGTATATACTTACATAGTTGTATATTTATTCAATACTACCAAAGCTGTTTCTCTCCTCTTTTCCAATTTGCTTGATCACCTCAATAAAAGATAGACGATGGATTATCATTGGTGTGCCTCCTAATCTCCTAAACCATATAATTTTCCCTATAACTTTCTTCATTCATATTTCTTATAAAACTTTTTTAAAACAATCTTTTTAACTTTACAATGTTTATACCCTCAAATAATAAGGAGTTGTTATTTTACGATATCCTATTTAAAAATAGAATGATACCAGATACGTATCATATTCTGATACCTGCTGCTATCAAATAATACTTATGAGATAGCAGGTTTGATCGAGTACTAGGTTGAGCCTCCTAACCCATCTCCTTTCTCTTCCATTCTTTGGCAATACCCTCCCTAACGACATAGCAAGGCGGCAGGGCTCTTATCCAATAAGCTCCCCTCTCTTCCCAACTCTCTTCTCAAGTGAGACCCTCCTCCCTTCTTTCTCTGATGAGTTTTGAGCACTAGACACATAGAGCCCTATCATCGCCGGTCTTCCGTTGTCAGCGTTGCCATCGGGATAGCCATCCCCAGCACCTCACCATTGACTAACAAAACTAGCTAACCAACATCGGTGGTGTGTACCTACGGCCATGGTGGTGGTGACGCTAGTAAAGACAAAGAGAAAGGTGAGAACCAACTCCACCTGCATCGCATGAACACATCAGGACGAAGCAAGCCTTGATCAGTGTAGTCATGAACCCATTCCAACTTAAAGGCAATGCACAACTTAGCACACATGAGTACATGTTGTTTCTGTTAGTCACATGTCTGTCTGTCAGGCGATCATTCTATTGGAATTCAAAGTCCAGTGTGGCGTGTCGCCCACATCGTATTGCCTTGGAGTCATACTTGCAACTATCAACACGTCAGGTCAGTCCTTATCCTGCTCGTGCACAAGCACAACATACCATATGAAAATGAAATTATAAACTGACACGTTAATTCATCACTGCATTGGTGTTACAAAGTATCGGCATTCGTCACGTTTTGGACACCACAACGATGACCCGTGAACAGAAAACCTTAACTGCTTCGGAATTGCTACACATCTGCCGGCTAATTTTTTTGGTTCATCAGACGAATTTGTGGCCGTTGGTTTTGTTTCCAAGATTCGTGCTGGAGTTTCAGGCCTGCACAGGCAACCTTGCATCGGAATCCGTTTAGAGATGCCCCCATCCATGAGTGTACATTCCAGCCTCTCAACTCGCGCAGGTAACTGTTCAAAATAGGGATGCTTTTTCTCCTGTTTTTTTTCCTCCACTCGCAGCAGAAGAGAGAGAGAGAGAGAGACAGGTAGGGGGATAAGCGGCGGCATCATCGGCGGAGACGCTGCATCGCGGCCGCGATGCCATCTTCTCCGGCGGGCGGAGCTCGCGAGCTTCGGGAGGTATCTCGGCGGTTCCGACGGTCGCCGGTGTGGTTTCTAGGAAGCCCTTTGTCGGGGACGGCGGCACAGCTTCAGCCCGTGTTGTGCTGGCGGGAGAGGATGCCAAGACATGCCTGCTGGATCTCGGCATGAATCCCGCGATTTCTGAACCAGCAAGCAACTCGAAGAGCACACAGATCCACACGGTGAGCTAGTCATTCACCTGCAGTAGAATGTTGTATGATATATTTTTTTTATGTTGTGCCCGTTGTCCCCCATTTTGATTTCCTTGCATGGTTTCTATAGAAACGATTTTGGGTGGCAGAGGGAGGACTTTTGAAAGTTATGATATGTGCATTTGATTTTTGATGGTTTGGGTCCCGATTTAGTCGATATGTGGCCAATTTTTACATTCTGGAAAATATTCATTTGTGGCTATGCCGATCCATATTTGTGGCATTGTCATCAGTCTAGCTATTGTCATCAGTCTAGCTATCCAAAACTAAAGGGAAATACAGCTAGGGGTGTTATTATGTTCTCAGTGAATAGCAGAAGTGTATTATTGTTTCTCTTTTTTCTGCATTTCTTAAAGTAGCCATCGTCTCTCACCTGATCTCCTTTTGTTTTCATGCCAAACCAATGATTAGGTGCGTATGCATGTCCAAACCAAGCAATGATTAGGCGTATATGCATGAATAACGATTAACTTTGTTTCGATGATGAGATGGAATCCAGTCAGTCAAAGCAAACATTGAATTTTTTTCGAAGGCGACATCTTTAATTTTTCTGATAATGTCGGTGTGGAAAAGCATTTGTACATTTTTTGCACTGTGATATATTACAGTAGGTATAGCATTTTTAAAGCATGATATTGTGTCAATGCCAAAATTAGCCTAATTATATACTTCTTCCCCTTTTATGTTTTTCATAGGAAAATTGCTTTATTCGCATTGAAGGCAAAGTAAATGATTTGTCATCTGATGGTTCAGATACTGATGACATTCTTTTGTTGAAGAAGGTATATACACACTGGGATATTCATTTGTGTATATTCATACCTTTTATTTCAATTCCTTTTTTCACCCCTATTTTTCTGTATCATTATTTGTTCTATGCAGAAGTATAAATATTTAAGAAGGAAGCACGCTAAATACAATGAGTTTGCTGCAAATGCACAGGTATCTGTTTGCAGCTTAGTTTTATATAGTAGCATCCCTTTATGTCATCATCTTTAATATTTATTTTTCTTTATGTTTTTTGTTATGTTACCAGAAATCAAGGTGTGCTGAGGAGGAGAGAACCACAACATTAAATCATGCCTGTTCACTTGTTCTTGGAGCAGCAGATCATGGTGGAGTTAGTTCGAAGTTCAAAAATTTGCTCGATCAGCACATGTCATCCCCTTAGCTTGATGTGGTAAATTTATATTTTTTGTATTTTCATTATTTTTTGTTTTATAATGGTATGGTAATATTGAATTTTTATTTCCTCTTTTTTCCTTTCTGACACTGCTGCATTTGTATATGATTCTAGGCAAAGGATGGTATAGCAGCTGCCTTTGACTGTTTTGTCATGGTCAGTGAGTAATTTCTGTCAGTTTTGTATATGATTACTAAGTATTTTTACTTCTGAACTAAGTTCTGTTTGCTTATCTAATTATTTTTGTCATCTAGTTTTGTTGGCATTTTTTCCTACATATTATGCTACTTGAAGCTATAGGGAATAGTGATCAAGCATATTTACTGCCAAATACATAATGCACTTCCGTTGGAGTGCTTATATATTTTTTAACAAAGAATGTGGATGCCTAGCTGCCTAACAGAAGGTGTGCTGGCCAAGGCAGGGTGGGGACTGGGGATTCTGAATTTCAGAGTTTAGAATTTAATTTCTTTTCTGCTATTTGTAAAACCTTGTGTTTCATACTTTCTGTCATGGATATGATTTGTGAGAATGTTTCAGTGTTATATCTTTGTCAGCTTGTAATAAGACTAAGTTTTGTTTGTAAACATGACTTAGTTTTGTTAGCAAATGCTTGGATTTAGTTAGTAACTTGTAGTTTTGTCTGCTACTAAACATGACTTAGTTTTGTTATGTACTAGCAGCACCTAGTTTTGTGAATTTTATTTTCTGTTACCTGAATATTAACATGGTTCTGTTAGTTTTGTAATCGACTTAAAATAAGATTTAGCTTTGTTTGCAGCTCCTAATAAGACTTAGTTCTGTTAGTTTTATATTTTACTAAAATAACACCTAGTTCTGTTAGTTTTGTAAGTTACTAAAATGGTTTTATTAGTTTTGTAAGCAAGCATTTAATTTGTAGTAATATTTCTCTGAAGCTTGATTACTTGTGCACACAAAAATTTAGAGAATACCTTATTGCTATAATCTCTGAAGGAAACTAGTTTTGTCATCTACTTAGCTCTCGATTGAGTTACTGCACGTAATTGATTTTATCAATCCCTGCCAGGAAAGAGAGAGCCTGAAATTGAGCTATTTGAAAGTTTCCGGTATTTGACTAGGAATACAGTGAATGGGGGAATAGTGGTATGATATTATTTACCATGGCTTAGTTCTACTATTTTTGTTATGAAATTTGTATGCATTATGCAAATAGCTGATAATCTGGTGTTACAAAATATGGTGATTACAAATAGCCAATGATCTACTATGGGTTACCAAGTTGCTCTTTTTTGTGTATTGTTTTTGGGGCTAAGCCCTCTGATTTTTTATGGCCTGGGCTAAGCTCCTATGTTCTTATATGTTTTTCCTACATACTATGCTACTTGAAGCTATAGGGAATAGTGATCAAGCATATTTGCTGCCAAATACATAATGCACTTCCGTTGTAGTGCTTAAATATTTTTTAACAAATAATGTGGATGCCTAGCTGCCTAACAGGTGTGTTGGCCAAGGCAGGGTGGGGGCTGGGGATTCTGAATTTCAGAGTTTAGAATTTAATTTCTTTTCTGCTATTTGTAAAACCTTGTGTTCCACATTTTCTGTCATGGATATGATTTGTGAGAATGTTTCCTGTTCTAAAAGCAAGCTAGGATGTTTCAGTACCCAGTTCTGTTCAAATTTATATCAGAAAGCTGCTAACATGATCATGTATGTTTGTATTCAGCATTTCAGCTGCTCAGTTCAACAGCTAGATGGTTACACATACACCTATCAGCTTCCAGTGGTAGTAATCTGATGCTCAGATTAAGATGTGAAAAGTTTTTTTTTTTTTTGGAATCAGAGGGAGGGAGGCACGGGAATGCAATCAAAAGAAGGAACGTCTATCTCCATACCTAGGTGCGTCCCAATCTCCTTCTTTCTTTATCTCCCTCTTTCCTCCCGATTCATCTGGGGAGCTCCATCCATGGAGTTTTTTTTTTCTTCTGGCGACTCAGAGCTCCTCTCCAGATCGATCTTTGTCCTCTTTTTTCTTTCTTTTTTGTGTTCCAAGCTGCGTACATGCGTTGTGCGTTGTGCTTGCTCCTAAGCTAGATGCAGATCGATCTGGAGAACTAGGCTATTGTTTTGGATTGGACAACTGGATCCTTTTCTTTTATGTTTGTTTTTCTCAGCAAGCCCATGATTTTATGCTTTTTTTCAGATGAACAAAACGAGCGTGAAGCCCACATCACACAGGAAACTGGGCCAGCTTCCCCATCAACTGCTGGGCTCTTTACAGAACTCAACGACCTCGCCACATCAAGCATGTCACGCGCGTAGCGCGCAGGAGGCACGCGGGAGGGAGCCAGTGGGATGTCGACACGTGGGTTGATCGTATGGTTAGGAATTCAGCCGTAATTACAACATTTTTCAGCCGTGTGCCACATATACAGTCCTTTTTTTTTTTTGGTTGCCTGCTCGTCACTGCACAGCACTGCGTTGCACTTGCACGCACGGGTTGACCAGCTCCCCGGGCGAGCATCGATTGAAGGAGCGACCAACTCA
Organism: Oryza coarctata; assembly: GCA_030770085.1. NCBI lineage: Eukaryota > Viridiplantae > Streptophyta > Magnoliopsida > Poales > Poaceae > Oryza > Oryza coarctata. The sequence continues at coordinate 15,665,077 of CM061467.1, read as the reverse complement.
ACCAAGAGGAGACTAAGGGAGATATGGCAGTGAAGTTATGGAGTTATGGGTATATCACTTTATCTATCGAAATTTAAATTCTAATGTGTATCAATATCGATAGTAGACACGCACAATAGGTTTTCAATAGGGTTTTAGTAAGATTAGGAATATGGTATGTAAGCGTGATGTTGTATGTAGTGTCTATCAATGTGCGTATGCTGTATAATTGGTATAAAAAGAGGCGACAACCAAAGATAACCTAACGAGGGTACACTTTCTGAACGGTATTTTTTAAAAAAAATTAATAAAAATTGTTTTAAAGAATTATATTAATATATTTTTAAATTTATTTTAACTAATACTTAATTAATTAATGACATGCTAATCACCCGTCTCATTTCATTTTACGTACAGAAACGCGGAACGCAGCCGAAAACGTCTTTGGCGACCAACACAGACAAGCAAACCACATTAGAAGCAACGCCCAACCGCTCGCTTGCTTTAGTAGAATCGATCCCCTCCAAAATCGAGAGCAATTCTAATCGTACAAAAAAACGTCATAATCTTCTTTCAACACATCAAAATCAATCAACCCACCGTGCATTGCACGTCATGGTAGATTTCCCGGTTTTGCTCTCTGGTGCTTGGGAAATTTGCATGGGCCTACTCGACGACATGCATGCAGACGGGGTCAACTCTGGGTTTTAGTTAAATGCATAATCATCTCTAATTATAGTTTCCAAATCAACACGATCTTCCTGTCATCACTAATTAGGAAGAGTTTAACTATTTGTTTATACAAGAAAGTAGTAAGTCGGTAGGCGTTTCGTGTGATTATAAATCCGGTGTGACAGAGCTGCGAAACTCTTGCACGCTGCAACCACCTCCAACTCATCCTCGTCTTTCTTCCCCAGCAATCTCTCTCCAGCTAATGATTGATTAATTAGTAGTAGGAATCTAGGAATCCTGCACCGGATTATCCATTTTTTTTCTCTGCATCTGGCTCTCACTTTCAGGTGCAAAAACATCAGAAAGGTAGGTAGGCCGTCGGCAAAGGCAAGCAGAAGCAGAGGAGGCAGATGGGGGGCGCCTTTACAGCGGCGCACGCACTTGCTCTGCTCGTCTTGCTCGTCGGCCTCCTGGGGGAGGCGACCGCGAATGTAAGTGGCCGGACACCAAGAACCGATCGAGCTTCCAAATCCGCTTGTAATCTTGCTGCGAGTTTTGATGGTGGTGGGGGTGGTGGGTGTTCAGGAGGGGGACTCATGCTCGACGGCGGCGGACTGCGGCGCCGGGCAGTGGTGCTTCGACTGCGAGCCGGAGTTCGCTGGCTCCAACTGCGTCCGCTCCGCCGCCACCAATCCCTTCCAACTCACTGTGAGACCTCGCTTCTTTCTATCTCTACCTGCTTGTTTAATTTCTTCTTCTATTTCAAGAAACAGATGAGATATTGTAGTGAGGCATCAGGCATGCGTCTGGTATGGGAAATTTTCGATTTTGGGTGTCTCGTGCTTGTGGTTTCTTGGCCTGATAAATTGATTTGCTCCTCTGAAGACGAATAGATTGGGAAATGGGCAGCAGTTGTTTCACTGACAGACAAAAATTCGGTTGGTCTTCTGTCAGTGTCAGGGTGTTCGACCTGAGAAAAAACGATGATTAATACGGTTAGATTTCAACATTATCTCGTTTGTGAGATGCTTGTGCAACCATATTGGTCAGATGCTTTTCACAGCAAGAATTGTTCAAATCTGGCAAGAAATGTTCAACAGATAAAAAAAGGAAGTATGGAACTAGTATGAATTAATTTTTTCCCCAGATTCTCAGCTAGTTAATGACTTAATACAATTGTCCATTAGAGTGGATTACTGTTATTAAAATGCAGCTTCCGTGTAAGACCCATTCGTATTCAGTATTCGAGGACATCATGCCTGAACTTCGAAACAGCATCTGTTTGCTGCATCCTGACTAGAGTTTGCTTCTGATTTGTTCTTCAGAACAACTCGTTGCCATTCAACAAGTATGCCTATCTCGCGACGCACAATTCATTTGCGATTGTTGGGGAGCCCTCGCACACTGGAGTTCCACGCATCACCTTTGACAACCAGGAGGATAGAGTCACTGATCAACTAAAGGTAGCACCTGCATTATCTGTTCCCTTGTTCCCTCCATTGTTTTTACATGTCTGACTATGCATCTAGCCATCAGTGGTTCTCACAGAAATAGCATATTGTTTTACAGAACGGTGTTCGCGCGCTGATGCTTGATACATATGGCTTCAAAGGAGATGTATGGTTGTGCCATTCAAATGGAGGGAAATGCAATGATTTCACTGCATTCGTGAGTTCACCGGAAATAGCCATCTGCCTTGTCTTGACAGAGTTTCAGAGCAAAAACGTTTTATCATACTGTTCATAATTGCAGGAACCTGCATTGGACACATTCAAGGAAATCGAAGCCTTCCTTGGAGCCAATCCATCTGAAATCGTCACGTTGATCCTGGAAGACTACGTGCATGCACCGAATGGCCTGACAAACGTGTTCAAGGCCTCTGGTCTGATGAAGTACTGGTTCCCCGTGTCGAAAATGCCACAGAATGGTAAGGATTGGCCTCTTGTCAGTGACATGGTTGCGAGAAACCAGCGCCTCCTTGTGTTCACCTCCATCAGGTCAAAGCAGGCCACGGAAGGAATCGCATACCAGTGGAACTTCATGGTCGAGAACAACTGTGAGCCATCACTTCGTACATATAAATTTATTGTCATTCAACATTCCTGTTGCATGCAAGGAATTTATTACTTCTCTTTCTCCACAGACGGAGATGATGGTATGGATGCTGGGAAATGCTCAAACCGTGCAGAATCTGCACCTCTGAATGACAAAACCAAGTCGCTAGTCCTGATGAACTACTTCCCGTCGGTCCCAGTGAAGATAACTGCATGCCTGAAGCACTCCAAGGGCTTTACTGACATGGTGAACACATGCTACGGTGCAGCTGGGAATCGATGGGCTAATTTCCTCGCAGTTGATTACTACAAGGTAATTCAGCTTGATGGTAGTGTACATAGAAGCAGGGTTCAATATTATCGGTTTTGCTACAATACAATGCCGTGCTGTTGTGATAGATTAAGAGATTTCTTTGTGCTTCAAACTGAACTAATCCAGAGAAGTGATGGAGGGGGCGCATTCCAAGCGACAGATTTGCTCAATGGCAGACTCTTGTGTGGATGCCAGGACGTCAAGGCTTGCTCGGTGAGGGAAGACACACTTACTTCTTTCTTCCATGTGCATGTGTGGTTCTTGATATGATGTTATATGAATCATGACATGAGTTTACTTCTTTTTACCTTTTCCCCCCTCATTTGCAGGGAGGATCTGGTGTAATATGCTCTTCATGAACCCTGGAGATGTAGGATTTGATAGGGAATGGCACATACATATAGAACAACAAGCTCAGATCATGAAAAGTCCTTTTATAGTTGTTGTGATTCATTTTATTGTTTGTGGTCGACTGACTTAGTCTTCAACAAATTCCTGCAGTGGTGGTGATGTGATGATTTAGAGATTTAGCCTCAAGACAACATTGTAGGATGCAGATTACCAGAAACTTGAAAGTGATGGATTGGCCTCCTCTTGTGAATATTGAATTCGTTCATATAATAAATCTTTAATTCAAGGGAATATAATGAAAATAAATTATAGTTGTGCATAATTTTTTAGTCTTACACTATTTTTACAGACAAATTATACTAGTAGGTTACAAATACTTTATAGCGGGAGTGTTGGGTATTATCCGAAAAAACTGAAGCATTCAGAGATAGCTTGATTTTTGGACCACATCGCCACGACAATAATATGCCACATAAAACATTTTAAGTTCTGACCAGAGGTTGAAAAGTGAGCGGTTTTGATAGTTCAAAGATTTAATATTAACAGGTTTCGATGTTCAGCATATTTTTTTTATATTTGTAATGAAATAGTTGTAATTTTATTACAAGATAACTCTTAGTTGTAGTGGACTACTTCTTCATTAAACACAGTAAACATCTGCAATAGGACATTATTTTCCGGTCTCCCATGAGCTTATCGGCACCTAAGGTATCTCTATCCATCATCCTCAAGTGAAATCCTCTAATCCCTCCAAACCGGATTTATGTGGGACAACACGCAAATGATGAGATACTAGTATCATGTCTGATGTCTCCCATTCCCTTAGTCACATCGCTTCATATATCCTCTGATTTGGTTATTCCCTTGTCGACGAATTAACAGGTACTATCAAACACTAAAATCATCAGCTATTGAAGACGACACATGAGGTTGCTGGATGGGAAGTGGAATTTCAGTTTGCTTTTCATGGACTGGAAGCGAAATACACTAGAGAGTTGTTTTTTTTTATAAAAAAATCAAACTGTGAGGGATTTCATAATCGCTGAAGCAGCAAGAACACCACCAAAAAAAGGGTGAAGCTGAGCAACTAAAAAAAATTAAAACGCCGTTGCCGGGGATCGAACCCGGGTCACCCGCGTGACAGGCGGGAATACTCACCACTATACTACAACGACTGCCTTGTCATAAATAGATTGAGTTAGATTTTATACAAATGTTTTAGCCATTTACAACATCTCTTAACGCGACATCTGTCTATGTCTATCTCTCCTCAAGTGTATAAAACAAAACGCATTCCTCATTAGTTATAGAGAGAAACAGTTGACCTACTTGATTTCGAACCAGCTGTAAGTAAAATAATCCTGGACATCCCTGACTCTCTCTACTCAAAAATCAGTAGTCAGACGGACCAACCTAGACCCGAGGCCACATGGCCATTGGCCATAACCCCAAGGCTTAGTTGCACTGTGTTCTAAATCTGGCCTAGGCATGTTCGACAGTTAAGTCCAGTACTATGTCATAGATAGTCCACGCGACCAAAAACCCAATCTTTTGCAAGAGTTAAGTCCTAACAATTGATTATCGTCGTATTAGGAAAAAGTCCATACCCTCAATTTTTACGGTGGTTCAATTTACCCCTCTCAACTTTAATATCCGACATTTCACATTTCAAACAGTTAAAACAGGACGAATCACCCCTAACCTACTTTAAGGCTGTATCGGTCCTACGTGGTGTACGTGTAGCGATGGTTTGGCTAGAAGTCAATCTACCCACTTTATCCTAAAATATAGTAACCTACTATTACAATTAGACATATTAGATGATATCTAATCGTAGTAATATATTACTACTAGGCAAAGAGAGTAGTCAGCAATTTGAGAAAATAATTTTCTAAAAATGCACTAGCCCCATATGTCATCATCTATATCTTATTCTTCACTTTCCCCTTCTTTCCCTCTCTATCATGACATCGCTACCACCACCGTTGTGTATTGTTTGCAAAAGACAAGGACGAGGCCTCCACAAGCACGTTGGGCCGCTGTTGAGCTCTCCATCCCACCACCACCCACGAGCTCACCGGTACCAGTCCTCCATGGGTGAGGGGGATGCAGGGAATGCCCACGCTCCCATTCCCATCCCCTTTTTCATTGGCTGGAGGAGGAGGTGATGGAGGCAGAGCTTAGTGAGCCCCGGTGATAGAAGGATTTGGAGCATATCCTGGCAACGTGGTTCTAGCTTGAGCTCAAATGCACTGTCCCTTGTCATCCTATCCTCGTCACCTACTCAAGCATCTCTCTTCTAACCTCATCATTAGGCTGAAGCTATGGATCTAGAGCACGCGAACTCTAAATGGGCCGTCGCCAGGGCCCTCTGCACCACCACCATCCTCTATGATCCACTCATCTTTGCCCTCCATGGGCGAGGAGGAGGTAAATGGAATCGTCGAGAGGTAAGCCTGCTTCGTCGGTTTGGTGAGCTCACGTGTGTCCTTCGCTGCCTTGTTGATGATTGCCGTCTTCCATGAGAGAGGGGGAAGATAAGGGAGGGAAGGCATCAAGTCGCTGAACTCTCCCAAGCTCCTAGCCATGAGCTTGCCTCGCTAGTGGCCTCTATAAGTTCATCCCTTTCTTCACCTGTCACGAAGGGCGCAACCACTGTCTCCTTCTTGTAGATGCTCCTATTAGGGGCTTATTAGAGAGAAGAGGATATGAGTTAGAAGAAAGGGAAAGAGTATGACACATGGGACTATCCAATTTTAAAAATATTTATTTGCTAAATATTGTTGACTGGATAACCACATGGCTCATCTAGTTCCACATAGATGCCATGCATGACTAAAACCATCTTTCGTATGACCGAGGGAGGGGATGATTCATTTAGTTTTAAGAATTCGGGTGTAAAATGTCTAGTATTAGAGTTGAGGGGGTAAATTGAATTACTGTAAAAGTTTAAGGGGCAATTTAGATTATTTCCTTATATATATATATTAATGGGCTTTCCTCATCTATTCCCTCTTTCACCAACTTCTCATTCACTTCCTGCACTCAAGCACTCTTCTACTCCCGTGACACAGTGGTAGTACACTATCACACTCGTAGGCTGAATTCTACTATATACTAGTGCCTCGGTGTCAAGCATGGCCCGTGTACATGTGCCCATACCCATTAGAAACTCCATTGCTTTGGTAAGGGCATGCATTGTCACTTCTCCTTGTGACAAGATGAGTTGCGGCTTGTGCAAGTGGTATATGTGGAGGGAGGTGGTGTTGTTGTCCAAGCAGTTGAAGACATTGCAGGTTGCTAGATATGATGTCCCAACCCTACCTACCCATGACTTTGGCGCAGGGGTAGGTGAAATCATGAAGGGGGGAGGCACTTTGGACGATGGACTTAGGATTAAGGTTTAGGTGGTGAGATCTTGGAGTGAGAAGAAGACAACTCATGGAGGACCTATTTTGGACTCTGTGTCAGCATTCATAGTGCAGGTCACTCAAAATGAGTACTGTTTGGTGCCATATAAGCTGAGGTCACTTATGCAAAAAGTTTTTCTCCTACAACGCAAGGGGTTTAAGAGTGCCTTTGGTTTTTCATATCAATCCTTAATATTTTCTAATTTAGTCCTCATTTTTTTCAATTTACATGGAAGTCTATAATTTTACACATAACACCTCACAACCTAGAAATTAATATAAATTCCTACCCCCTTCCCTACCACCAATGGCCTCCTCCTCACCTCCGCTAGCATCTCCTCCTCTTTGTCTCTCTTGTTCACCTTTCTTCGTTGGCCACTAGTGGTGTCTCTCCCCTCTCAGTCTGCTGGCAGGCACCTTTGGCTTTTTTGGTTGACACCGACGCCTCTCTCCTCGGCCTGGCAAGCTTTTTCAGCTTAGATCAAGGCAGGCAATGGTAGATTGAGTAAGTAGCGATGGGTTAAGCTCCCTCGACAGTGGATCGAGTGAACCTAGCTATGGATCAAGTGACCTCAATGGTGGATCAAAGCAGTGATGGCCATGACACCGACAAGATCCATGACAATAAGGCCTTCTTCCACAGGGGATCACACATGGGAGCACAAGGAGGTGAGATCACAGGTTCTCCAACACAACTCATGTCTGCGTCCTCATCGCCAAGTGGCCTCACTTGTGCCCTCTGTCAGGCATGAGTTCCCTTGTGGAGGCACAGTCTTAGTTTACCTAGTAGCAAATTTTTGAGTTGGCACGGTAAGGCCACTGGCTAGCTTATCGCACTGTGATTGGCCTTAGAGGCCCCCAATGCTGACCTCGTCACTATGTCCTCCTCAACCTCCCTTGAGGCATTAGCAAGGAACTGATTTTGTACATGCATATATCAAATTTCCTGGTTGTGCTATCGGGTATTGTACTCTCTTCGTCCTTTGTCCTTTAATGTAATAGATTTTGTCCCAAAATCCTTGCATTAATGGATAGGAGTAACAGACATCTTATATCATTGCTAAGCAAAGACTCAACTCGCTGATATCTCTTTTCTTCTCCTCTCTTCTCCATATCAAAAAAAGATATTTGTAACAGTGCTATAGAAGAAGTGCCTATTAGTCGGTTGATTGATATTTATCTATTATCAGTCGCTTTTTTTTCTCCATACATCTAATGGTGTATATTATTTGCTTGTTTATGTTATGCACTTTTTCCCCATTTGGTAAAAAGAAATGTACCTTAAAGTTAAATAAACTATACTTTGTATTTAATTATTTTTAATATGAAATAGAAAATCATATATGATTACATAAGCATGTAAATTTAAAAAGATGGTTGACACTAAATTTACATCTTTTATATCGTGCACATTTAGCTTATGTATTTTACAAGTGTAGACAATTAACAAATAGTAACAAAGATATGATGTACATTAATTGCCTTTCTACATGGCCTAATACTACAAAAATTGATCCTGCCGGACAGGCTTTGGACCGATGCTGGTGTTCTGTCCTGCTGAAATTAAGCCTGAAAAGGGACAGGTCGGAAAACAAACCAGCATTCCAGCTACAGTACACTCGTCTCACATAGTCAAAAATGCACGAATACAGTTGAGATATTGGATAAGCGTGTTCCGTGAACACGAGAATTATTTAGCAGCTGCACAGCAACCCTGCATGTTCACCGATGCAGGTACACAGCAAAAGGATAAGATTGAGCTAAGATTTTATATATGTATGCATGTGTCTCCCATGAATGCACCATATATATTGCACTCATTGGTGTGAAACACACAACAAAAGGCTCGCGCAAACTATACGCACGTACAGTACCAGATAGCTTCACGTACGTGCCATAGTTTTTTTTAGTGAAATCTGTTTATTTAAATTTAAATCATAGATTTAATATAGTTGTAGTGAGATGTATATTGACTCTGTAAATCTCGAAATATATCGATCAAGTATACTAATATAATTTATAATATAAAATACATGTGTATCCGTACTCTGCACTGAAAAATTTAAGTCTAAACTCCAGGAATACAACAAGAACAAGGGCAATAATATAAGCATGCTAGCATGTTAGCATACGTACGTACACGCATTACGGTGAAATTAAGCAACTCTGACAAGATCGCATAAACTCATTATTTTATTTATTAGTCGTCTGATTTATTTTCTTGAGCTCTTGATGCATGCTCATGCATGCCTATATGCATGCACATCTACATAAAAAATTACATAATGTATCATTCACTAATTAGCTAGCCTCATCTAACTATAATACAATACATTAATGTAATTATATTCAAAGGTCCTTCTGGTAATCGATCTATCGGATGGAAAAAGTAGAGATCACGTCAGGTGCATTCCAGATCCAGCTCGAACAGATCAGAGCTAGAGTCGCTCTCCCAGTCAGAACCATCGCCGACAGCCTCTTGATCACCTTGCACCTGAGACCCGTACCTGCTGTTTGACGTTGCAGCGCCAAGAATGGAATTCTTTTCATGGCCGTGGTGATGGTTGTGGTGGTGCTCCTCCCACCTCACCTCTCCTCGTCGCAGCCGCCGCACCTCACAACCCTAACATCCTGCAGCCTCCGATCCTCCCACATCGCCACACCCAGATCATCGTCATGGCGGCCACAGCCGCCGCCGCCACCGTGCACGCTAGTGGCTGCAGCTGCAGCGACGACGTCGATGCTAGTACGGCCGCTCGAGGTCGACGACGACGACGAGGGTGCTAGCTTCGGCGGGTCGACGTAGGTTGGCGTAGTCACGCCGCTGCTCGCCGGACTTCTTGCGGAAGCTCGTCGCTTCCGGCGACACAAAGGAGCCGAGGAAGGCGGCGAGCTTGCTCCTGTTGGTCTTGCCAACTCCGGCCTACAGCTGAGCGTGATGGCCTTCCTCTGTCTTCTTATCGTCGACGTCGCTGCTTGTTGTCTTCACTTAGGATGATCATGTCTTCAGTCTCCCTGACGACGACGGCGATGGGACGGGCCGTAGCAAGGCCAGCGAAGTAGCGCGTAGCTCTGAACACGTCGAGCTCGCCGGAGCTGCCGTGCTGCCGGCGACGGTGCATTATAGGATCGAAATGTTGGGAGCAGATGGACCACTCTTGATAGGGTAGTATATATTTCTGAGGATGGGTTCTTATATTAAAGTTGTGGAGAGTTGTTAATGAAGGGATGATGAAGCAGTAATTAATGTCATGTAGCGGGAAAGGGATTGGATTCAATGTACGAAAATGGAGAGAAATCTAGCTATTTATTGGTGTCCTGAACGGCGAGCTAATGATTGGATTGTCGATTCGCCATACCTACGCTACCATGTGAATCTTAAAGCCAGAATATTTGAACCAGTAGAACGATGATGTGACAGGATAATAACGCTGTTACATTGTACATAAAGCTAGGGTAATCACTACTGGTTCAAGAACCGTTAGTGATTTACTGATATCTAATTGTACATTATTAAAAAAAAAGGTATATCTACACTCATTTTTAAGTATAGTCGTTCATAATGATTCACATGTCACACCATACATGAACATGTGTATTTAGTGGGAATATAACTCAAGGCCTAAAGAGTTTCGTACGAGTGTACATAGACCCCTTAATTAATTTTGATAATTAATGAAAATATAATTGGAATGAATTAACTCTATTTGAGTGAATGTTTTGAAGTAAACTCTGTAATATGACAATTGGGAAATTGAGACAAGAAGATCAAAGAGAAAATGGTATGATATTGTACTTCTCTCTTATTAGAATGCCGTACACATATAATTGGATAAAGTCTACTACTCATTCATCAATTTTTTATAAGTGTTACAAAAAAATTATGTAAGTAGAGTCTCTGGACAAGTTTACTCAAATCAATCGGAATTTCCGATTGGTTGAAATGTTCAAGAAACTCACTGTTTGGATTTATTTCCTTAATCAAAATTTCCAATTCATACATCGGAATATCCAATCCAATGCCTAACTATAACCTTCCGGTTTTAGTCTATCCATTAAAATCTATTTTAATAAAAATTATAGTTTCAAAAGTTTGGTTTCTTGTGTACCTAAATTCTAGTTTCAAAGATTTTAATTAAATCCTCTTTATGACAAAAAAAATTCAATTCAAAGCAAATCTTGATATTAGAATTCTGATGCTTGAATTTTAAAATTCAAATATCTCTAGAATCTTATCTAAAGCCCATTTCAAACTGCCTCTGTTTCTTTCCTCTTCATTGAATCAAATATATTTCTAAAATATACAAGTCCTCATCTTCAAGCCTTTCCTTCACATTCTTAGTTTTTTTTTGTGTGAGTTCAAATATAAAATTGAAACGCAAATATCCCTTCAAATCTTTCAAACAACCCCTATATACCTTCCCTTAAAATGAATAAAATTCTATTGAGACCATATACCAAGTTTAAATTCTATTGAGACCGTATACCAATATCCTTTTTTGCCGGTCCATTTTCTTACTGTGCCGACCCAGCACCTCCCTTCCTCTTCCCCTCCTCTTCCTTCCCTTCTTGGGTCATGCTCGAGCCAACTCCCTCTCATACGCGTCCGTACAGCTGCGTCTACACGTTTGCTCACCGCTTAACATCCTGCGTGCCCCATTGGTCAGCCACTCAACTATCTCACGATCGCCTGTTCCCTCTCATGCATGTGGTCATCCCCTCCTCCTCGCCTCACAAACATGCACTGCATGTGCTAGACGAAATGCTAAGCCGGTCACCCGTATCCGCACCCGAACACCTTGGCCCTACCACCGCAAATCCCATCGCTGTGCACTCTATGCCAAGTTTGGTCCCACTACCGTGAATTTTGTCATTAACGGCCTAAATTCGCACTGCGTCACACCTCTACCATTGCCCAGCTTCACACCCACACATCCCATCATGTCTCTGGCCCTACTTGCTAGCATGCCGCACACTGCCTCACCGTACCCCCACATGATGCCACCTCGCTACCCTCCTTCTCACCTCACCACGACTACAAGAGTGGTTGTGCCACCTCTATCTCCCTGTCACATTCTTCACCCCGAGACACTATTGCTTCACTCCACAAGCAGCTAGCTCACTGCCACCTCACTCCATCCCTTTGGTCCTCTTTTCCACGCCACCACACCACTTGCATCTTCCCCATCTCGCCACCTCCACCATGACTTGCCATCACCATTGCCAGGATGCCCAGAACGCATCTTGGCATTTCATCAAGCACTTAGTGTGTGCTTGAAGCTGCCGCATTGACAGCCTGCACGCCGTTGTGGTGTCACCTCCCTCCTTGGTCATTTGCCGCCGCGCTCATCTTCCTCCTTCCTCAACCACTCTGGGTCACAACCGAAGCTTTGCCACCCTTTCCAACCAATGAGAGTAACCACCGTGCTAGATCGATTGACCTTGATGCAAGCTACTCCATCTTGCCCGCCAAACCACGCTAGGTTGGTGCTTGCCGAACTGGGTTCCTACCACCATGGCCACCCACCACCGTTCGGGGCCTAGTCGCCCGCTTTTCTTCCTCAAGAAGGGACGAGCACCACGCAAGGACAAGCTATCCCCACACGTGACCCTTCTCTCTGCTGCCGATCGCCATCCTGTGACGACCACCTCTCCAAGTCGCCACTATGCCACTAGCCCCCATCGGCGGTGGCCTCCACCCTCATCTACCTTTTCCTACCCAACGGAGAACTATAGAGGACTAGAGAAGAAGATAGGAGAAAAGAAAGGTAGAAAAAAGAGAGGAGAAAAGAAAGGAAGAAAAAAGAGAAGAGAAGAGAATAAAACAAAAAAAAGAAAAAAAGTAGGACCCACCAGTAAGACCCATGTTGACCTTATCACCCTATCTCAGGTCTTAATAACATGTTGGTCCCACACCAACCCCTACTTAATTAAAATTCTCCATTTATAGTATGTATCACTTATAGGTGGACTCTACCATTTCCTAGCTGGCTCACATGCCTCCTCTACTTTGGCCTACTCGCACTCCACCAAGCCCATCAAGTTGAACCCTGACTTTCATCATGAGCTAGGCTCATGGGCATTTTGGTGTCACTGACTAGTGGGTCCCTTCTATCAACTTGGGATATTCATTTGAAATATTCTCTTTCCATTTCTGATCAATCAAATTCTGTTTCAGAAATTAATTTAAACTATAAAAATTCATATCTTTCACACCATAATTTCGATTGACTCCGTTCAACTTCCATAATTCTTCTAAAATTAAGATCCACTCAATGGTACTACTAGAATATAATTATTGATATATTAATTGTAGGTTTTTGGTATGGCTCTCTTTCGTGGTTTCATAGCGATGTTCTAGAATTTTGTTAGATGCAAAGATCGGGAAGATTTCAAGATCGTCGTCGTTAAGGAAAGTCACCCTGATCATATTACTCATAATTTATAAAATATGATTGTTTGTAAAGTTACATATTTGTACTCAATTAGGTTGATCGGTCTCGGTTTTTATGTAATCGACAAATCAAACTAGTAGTTGCATTACTTTTCATAGGTTGTTGTCAAACCCTTTCATTATAACTTCACCATAATGGTTCTTGGAAATTCTCGCTCCTTGAGCAGGGATACTACTGCCCCATCTTGTAATTTTGGTTGTTGTTATAGAAAAGTTGGGTGGTAAAACTTTTTGCGAAAACCTAACTCGTGGAGTCTATGGGTTTGAAAAGAGAAAAGGTTTGCAAAAAACCCACAATACGAATCATTACCTGTGTGGCTTGGTTTTGTAATCGTATATAAGAATTGATTCCTTAGGGAATTGCATCCGTGCATCTTACAGTATGATCACCCGAGTATTTATGAGATGCTCATGACTTAATAATTAGTTAGTATATGAAAATCTTATATGTTAATAGTTGTGGAGCGCTAGGGATGAGGAGATCTGATTGTGGATCTTTGCTGCCCGAGATGGGTGTTACTTTAGTCTTTTTTTGGGTGATTGATTTGGTATAGGAAACATCCCCAGTATGTCCTGAGTTGATGAAGACATGAGACATGCTTAATACCCGGTTTTGAGAGATTTGATCCAACTATGTGACATGAGATATTCATAGGTTAGCTTTGAAAATGTCTCATCATGAAACTCTGGTGCCGACGGGTATTCGGTGTCAGTTTTATGTTATGTAGGGTAAAGCGTACAAACTCTATAGAGGTTAAACTATTCGAATAGTCGTGCCCATGGTTAAGAGTAAATGTAAGGTGATTCTAGCGTAGATTTATTTGCTAGTGTTTTATGAAAAATGTTTGAAGAAATGGAAACAATTACCCTAATCGCTCTTGGTGGTTGACAGATGATCTTGGTGGTCAAAAACGGGTTTGTGTGACTCGGTATGTTATGATGGCATCATGGAGTAGACTTCCCGGGAGGAAGCAAAAACTAAAGTTTGGGGGTTTCTAGGAAGGAGCTGATAAAAAAGAAATATGTTGGTTTAGGTTTGGATGGAGCGAAAAAAATGTTGTATGCATGGTTTAAGAATGTATGCATGGTTTAAGAAATGATGTTTGTTGAAGAGATGAAAAATGAAAAGAAACTATTAATGAAACTAAAACTTTGTTCTCATATTTGAGTTATTGCAAACCAACTCTTATCGGATCGAAACGGTAAGTCTCTTTTCAAATGAATTGTAAAACTTACACTTAGATATTGCAAAATATTTTTAAACACAAGATTTACGAAATAAATCTAGCTTTCCTTTGTAGCTTGCATACTCATATTTTCCGTGACTTGTGAGTACAAAGGTAAATAAACCTATCTTTCCTTTGTAGCTTATATACTCATATTTTCCATGACTTGTGAGTACGAAAGTACTCACCCCCTGTATTTTTGTTGTTTTTCTTTCTTCCTTCTTAAGTTCATATTGAAGATGATGAAGAGTTTGGTTTTATTCCTAAACTCAAGCCACTGCTGTGAATTGGTGTGCTAGTCGTGCTAAGTTTCGCTATTGTAGTTTTTCTTGATAGTTGCTGCTAAGAGTCTACCCGATATGGCAACAAGGTAAAATGTATTCGTTTAGTTTCTATAATGATTATTGTTTTATTATCGCGGGTGCTAGCTTGGGATCCTGGAACTAACATTGACATGCACAATTTCGTTAGGGATGGTTCACTTTCCTGAGTAGCACATATTATCTAGCACTGGTTTTTCAATGATGTCAGATCGGGGTGTGATAGTAACTCAAGTCTCTATCTGGTTTTAATTCTTCGACATGAATTTTTGATCCCTATTTTCACATGGACTCAGATTGTTTGAATTTGTCAGTTGGGGGTTTGTTACCGTGGGGATTAGATTCCCCCAATGGGTAGATTTGGGGGTGACCTATTTAAACCTCCCACTAACCCTAGTGTTAGCCATTCACTTCATTCAATACAAGATTTTGGGCTAGCGTTTTGTGCTTCTTATGCTTTTGATTCTTGAGCTCGATCCCTTCATCGATTCCCCCTCTCACGCTTTGTGTGATTTGCCTGGATTTTGTGTGAGTAGGTGGATTTCGAGTTGGAGACCTAATGTGTGGTTTTTTTCCTCTTTGATCTTGAGCACTAGGTTGATTCCAAGGGTGGTGGGACATTTGTTACTTTTGGAGGTTGATGACACCTAGATGGATAGGTGTTGTTCCCGAGCCACCGATATGATTGTGGTGAGCCACGAAAGGTTTGTGATGGTCAGATCTTATCTCCGCAAGAAAAGAGTTAGCACTAGTGGAGGAGTGTATTTATGTAATCTCTAAAGGGTAGGGCTAGAAATGATCCAATTCTTTTTGAGCTCCTCAAAGATAGTTAAAGATTTGTACTCCAGGAAATACGTTGTCATAAAAATTTTGGTGAAATTTCCTCTTCCCTCTCGTTTCTTTACCTTGCTACAGCGCCCTTAAATAGTTGCTGTTTGAACCTTACCATTGTTCTTGTGTGATTAAACTAGCTCATTTAGATTGTGGTTTGCCTGTGTGCTCCTGTATGGATTAGAATATCCAACATTGAGTCAGAAATATCCGAACAGTTTTTCTTTACGCTTTTGTATTAATTTATAATTTAGCCTATACATCCCCTATGAGTCTCAAACAATCCTTTTACTGTTATTTGACAACCAACCTTTCTTTTCTAATTAATATATATAACGAGAATTCCGCCGTAGGGCAGTGGGCAGGGGCTTCTGTCATGTGCGAAGTGCAGTGTTCACCTCTCTTTTTAATAACATCGATAAGAAAGTTCCTCTTTTTATATCCAATAATTTTTCTAATTAATATATAACATGGGAAAAGTAACATACAAAAAATATCTTACAAATATTTTACTTTGCTAGTTGATGTGGCATATTGTAATTGAATCTTGATTTTTTTGAGAACTCTGAATTAATTAAATGAAAATGGTGGAGAAATTTGTTTGTAAGAATTTTTTAGTATTTGTGTTTATCGGTGTTCTATGAGATATATATGCTATTTGACCACTGCCAACCTCATTGATCTATAGCTGTTCGTAGTCAATTGCTATAACAGATTAATCCCTAATATTTTTTTAATTTAGATATCCTTGTTAGATATTAGATTAGCTTTTACCATTTCTAGTTGAGAACCACTAGAGATTAACACAAATTAGTGCTATTTGACCTGAACTTTCACATGCCATTGAAAAACCCAACAACCTAGAGGGAGGAGGGTGCAGGATTGAATACAAGGACTAAACCTACTAGAGGGATCAATGTAGGATTATCAAAAACTAAAAACTTTTAGTTACCTCTGATTAATGGAGTTAATCTTACTGTAGTTAAAATCTCAGACCTCTCTAGATGTCGCTGGTTCGATCGAGTTCTTGCTGCTAGTCCAATGGTAGCACACCTTTCGGTTCAACTGTCGCTTTGCCATCCATCCGATCGTTTCAGTGTCGCTGGTCTGACCACAGCTAATATGTTGGTTTGGCTGTCTCTAATTAGAGAAAAATAATCTCGATGGAAATCTTAAAAGTTGATGAAATTCTTAATAGTATATTTAACTTTATTTTATCAAGATATATCTACAAAGTACATATAAAGTACTCATCTCTTAACTTTCGACTAAACTCATAACTTAAGTTTAAATCCTAATTTTTATTTATTTTAAAAGCGATACTTTGAGATCTAAACTGTCTTTCTATTTATATCCAAGATGACAGTACAAAGACTCTAAATCCTACTAGGATTAGGATTTCTAATCTCATAAGAAACTCTCTTGTATAGTTATACAGCATATCTCTACACGAATTCAATCTCCATCTTTCTAAACTCAGACTCTTTCTAAATTTGACTCTAATTTCTATACGTATACAATCCCTCTTGTATGTTATATGAAAATTTCACCTGTACGTGCATTGATCTCTAACCTTTAATATCCCATGTGATCTCTCGATCATTCAGACATGAGCTTCTCTCATGTTGACTCTTAATCCATCATTGGTAATACTCCCAAGGCCTTGAGACTCACCTACACATGCAAATAAAAAAAACCATACCTACGCACAAATTCTTCTCAACTTGACTTATATTAGCACACAAACATTATGTCATATATATATTTATAACATATAGAAGTTTTATCCATCAAGTAATCACCGAGAAATATAAAAATAATCCAAAACTGACTCCTTTTTAGAGTTTGTCGGTCAGACCGTCGAGCTGGCTGGTTGGACCGCACCTATGCTTGTGGCCCAACCAACCTTCCTAGCCTAATCTGACCACATTCATACAGAACCGTTTTGGAGTTTTGCACTCACTTACAGTCTTTAGGCTCGGTCTAACCCTATAAAAGCATTCTATTTAAAATCAATTCAATTAAATTTTAAGCCAATTGTTCATCATAGATTTTCAAATTCAGGCAACATTTTCTTGGTAAAAATATAGATGATATACCAAAACAAGTCATCCCACTCACTAAGGAATTTTTTATTTATATACTTTTTATTAAAACTATCTAAAAATATATATATATTTTAAAAATTATATATACCGCAACACCATCTAGAAGGTTTTTTAAATAAAAAACTCCATTTCAAAAGACGTTAAATTCGACATAACAAATCTCCATTAGTTGTGTTAATGATGAGACGATAGGAACTAGTAAATTTGCAGCCAATCATGTTGCTGCCCTATCTAAGAGCATTTTATTCCACGATAGGAGCTAGCTGTAAAATTGTAGGGTATGTAAGAGAGGAAGGGTCTGTCATTTTTGTATGTGGTCTCCTTACTACTCTCTGTTTAGTCTTTTTTTCACTCTAAGGGGCTGCTTGCAAAATTAGAAGGTCCGTCCGTAGGTGGGGAGAGAGTTTAGCAATTTTATAGGTGGCTATCTTGTCGTCCTTGTTAATGCGTTTATGTCATTATCGTATAAATGTCCAAAGGAAAAAAATTAAATAAATATATTTTTATTTAGAGATTTAATTTTAAAAAAATTTTGGAATTACGTAGAAAACATAATTGAGATGTCTGAATTATGCAAGAATTCAGTGTTAATACTACAATATCATTATATTGTTAATTAGAGGGTTGGACGATTAATAGGTTAACACATTAATATTATTTAGATAATAGTGGTATAAATATTATATAGATACTAAGAGATTTACACGTTATGACTAGAATATAAATAATAAAACATGCAACGTGGTACAAACATCAATTTCAAACTTGTGGAGATCATCATCTATCGTCTACTTATACTTACCCGTTCATAGAGAAATCAACTCTTCACTTGTATTTTACTTTAGACTGTATGTATTATTTAATTATTTTAGACTATATATTTTATAGAGTTATATGATGATTTATTTACGTTTATTTATTGTTTGAATTTGTAACTTCTTAGTAGTTTCTATAGGAAAAGGTGTACATAGTTATTATAGTTAAGATGATAATAAAATTAAAGTATATTAGAGAAATATGTCATAAACTTATAATAAAATCATTGTCAAGAATGTCTAGACAAACAAAATACCTTTTATCAAAACTATCGTTACTTATGGACCTCACCACTTGGTAACGATCATCGTAGTCATATTTAGGATGCACACGAAAGTATTAACGGGTATCAACGGGTGGAAATCTTGAAGTTCATAATGCACATGAAAGTATTATATAATATGGGTTGTATTAGGTGTGAAAGACGACGTGACATTTATGCACGAAGAGTACCATGTCTAAAAAATCCTTTGAACACAATAATATGAGGTGGCAAGAGGCCAACCTAGACCCTTTCCCCTCTTACGGGTGGTTCTGCTAATTTTTTAGTTGGTACTCTAGGAACAAAAAAAGGTCTAATCAGAGAGCGGTATGGGGCTGTCTACCAAAACGACTGGCCTTTCCTCCTTGTGCATCCTGTCGTCCAATTTTGCAAGTGACCCTGCTTCACGTTAAAACCCACTTGGTTATTTCTTATTCCCGCCGGCTCATTCTAAACGGGATCAACGGATATTTGCCACATTAAAATTAGTATCGTCTAGTAGGATAATTTTTTTAAAAAAAACCCTCCTAACTTTGGATATAGATATATAATTTTTTTTCAAACAAAAAATTCATTTATAAATATTTTTAAATAATATATAAATAAAAAATTCTGCCCAAGCCGCCAAACCCAGAGAACCCAGGCGGACGCACCACGCCGGTGTTGCGTAGCGCGTGGCCGCCCGGCGCCGACTGGTTGCACTGCGCCAATGCCACCCCCGTGTGCTGTGCTTGCCCTGTTGACTGCCCCTGCTCCCCAAGACCTCAGTCTCACCATGACACGTGGCTTGCCGGCTGCCCGCCTCGCGTCATCACCTGATCACCCGCACCGTGAGTGACTGGTTGTGGTCATCCCCGCCCCGCGCCTCCATCGCCAGGGGTGGACGTAATATTAAAATTGACTGAGAGCATCTATATTATGAGAACTATCCAAGATAATTTTATAACTTATATAACAAGTTAAAAAGCTAAGTGAAGTAGGGAACTCATCTCTTTGTAGCTTTCACATAAAAATATGTTTGAGATATTAAATAATCGTAATTCTTGAATTATAATATATATATATATCTTATTACCTATGGAGACAACATAAGCTAGCACAAGCAATATAAATATTACTGAAAATGATAAATATAAAAAAGGAATAAGGTTTAGAACATACACGACATTTTGCTTCATAGTATACTCCAACAACTGCAAATAATTTCATACCATGTCTGTTTTGATTCATCATGTCCGAAACTTGTACTTATCTCCTTAATAAATATTTTCTCCTTATCTCTTCAGGTTGATTATGATGATAATCTACCATCCTCTTCCTTTTACTTGATCTCGAGGTAGCTTGCCCAAATCAATTTGGTTGAGCAACTGAAGAATTTTCTCTTGGTATTGGTCTTGATTCATCTGCACTAGAACTCCCTCATTTGGGGTTCATAGCTGCATATTTTCTTATAAAAAAACTATCCATTATCTTCCCCTACAAATCAAACAAGAGGAACATGGATGGAATTTTTTAGACAAAATCATACTGTGCCTAATTGCGACTTGATCGCTGGTAGGAAGGGCTTCAGGCTTCAGGTACGCCGAGTGAGCGCTAGGAGACATGGCGTCAGAGATCGGCCACGACGCGCAACGCGATGCAGTGGGCAGGGAGACGCACTGTCATTGCCGGGCGGAGAGTAGTGGAAGGAAGTATGCCGGGTCACCAGCCTCCGCGAGTGGCCGACTCGTCCGACGTCTGGGCGGGCGCTTGTTGGACGCGCTAGGAAGCACGAGAATTTTCCGACGGACCTAGGACGCTTCAATTTCTCGCTTCCCCTTTCTAATTTACCGTCGATTACCAATTGGATCGAGGGGGATGGGAGCGGATGGTTCGAGTCTCTGCAGCAACTCCTCGACGCACGTGCGGGGATTGCGAGAGAAGGAGCAAAAACCGAGGAGTGAGAGCCTTCTTTCCAGGTGAAGTAGGGGCACATATGTCATACACCTAAAGGTATACATGACTGGAAAAAAAAATCGAATGGGTCCTGGCCCCACTGGTTCCACGGTGGATCCGCCTCTGTCCGTCGCCATGGCCCTTGCCATGCGCAAGGTCAGAGAACTCCCGCACCTGTTGTTCTGCATGCCATTTGATGAGTTTCTTGATCTTTTGGCGTGGTTGGATTTCATGGTGAGTTGTTTGTTCTCTCCATTAACCGACTAATCCGCTTTATTCCATTTTTATTTTTCTAGGCA
Organism: Oryza coarctata; assembly: GCA_030770085.1. Lineage (NCBI taxonomy): Eukaryota > Viridiplantae > Streptophyta > Magnoliopsida > Poales > Poaceae > Oryza > Oryza coarctata. The sequence goes on along the minus strand of CM061467.1, from coordinate 15,644,047 downwards.
AACACCTCGTCTGTCATTTTCACGAAACTGAATTCTGAATGGAAAAGAGAAACGAACCGAATCAAACAGAAAAACTAAATGTCGCCGAGCACAGCTAGCTATCCGAGACAATTTAACCATGGACCATGGTGGGCAAAAATGTAATTTTTATTCGGACACTCGTTATCCGTTCGGATTTTGGACCTGAGCTGTGAACCAACCACTGTACTGCTACTGCCTACTACTTCTCTGCTACTCCGCTGTTCTTCTCTCCTGGTGAACGAACTGGTTTCACGCGCCCGCCATTCTTTTCCTTTTGCAATTTTCTCTCATCTTCCCCCTCAAATTATAGCTTGCGGTTGTGTTCAATTTCTCCAGCACAGTTCCGCTTGGGAGGAGAAGGTTGGAGGGCAGGGGGCATCCGACCATGGAGGGGCTGACGGCTAGCGAGATCGCCGGTTTCGGGGTGGGAGCCCTGCTAGTCTGCGCCACCATCGCCGCCCAAAGAGTCGACGGCTTCATCGCCTCCTCGCAGAGAACGTAGTTTCCTCTTCTTCTTTTTTGTCTGTTCCCCGCTAGTCCAGAACACGAATCTGATTTTATTTTTACATGGAACACCGATCTGATTTATACTGTACAATTCATCACTTCGGTGGTAGGCTAGTACAAACATGAAGTAATCAACACTAAAAAGGCGGAAAACTGCTGCTTAATTGTTCTTAGTTTACACCGTTGATTAGTCTGCTCAGTGCTTCTGATGGCGGGCGTGGGCAAACTCATTTTTGTGGCCTCAATTAGCTCTACCTTCAGACTGCCAACAGAATATTTTTAGCGGCAGAGCTTGGCATGCGTTCTTTTTTTTTACTGATAAGTGCATGGGTGTTTACTCTTTAAGACACATGGTGAATTTTGAAACCGAAACAATATAACAGTGATGCGTTACTTAACTGAGTTTTTTTTCTGTTCCTAAAGTGATCAAACGTTTACATTTTTTTACTCTTTATCATTACTTCACTAGCCGAAGCAACACAGTCCCTGTGACCAAATCATGCCTAGCAGCTAAAATAATTCTCAGATTCATGGTAGGTTTTGGTTTTCAATCAGGATGCACTTCAAAAGGAACACAAATTCATGCAATTTAGTTTTGTCAACACAACCACCATGCATGTATGCAGTACGCTTTGTTAAAAAAAGTGTGAGGTCGTTAGGCATGTATGGTATTATCTCAGTTCAAGAATTAAGAAGGGGCAGTGGGTGTTGCATGGCTTAGTATTTTATTCATTTTTGTACAGAGAATTTTCTTTGCTTGTTTATTCTTATGGCAAAACCATATGCTCTGGTACTGGGTTCTTGAGAAGCTATTAACTTATGTATAATTCTGTGCTAGTTGGCCTCATTTGCAGAACAATACTAGGACCTCCCATACTGAATATTTTTCGTCATACCAATTTCTTCTCAAAAAGTTAACTCAAGCATCCTCATTTTGTCTAAGAAACTTATGTATTGACAGGTCATTAGGCATGTGCAAGAGGTGTGGTGGTCTTCGGATTGTAGCATGCTCACAATGCAAAGGAATAGGGTCTGTTAGAAAAGGAGGAATACTCACATTTGGCATGTTAGATGATATTTATGAATCACTTGGAGCTGAAACAAAGACATGTAACTTGGTTCCTTGCACAAAGTGTCGATCTAAAGGCCGCCTCTTGTGTCCAGAGTGCTCCAAGGTCAGATGATCATTCAATTCCAGTGGTCCATGGAGATACAATTTTGTTTTGCCACACATGGCAGTTTTATTGTTTTCACCTGTGCCTAAGATATACATCATCTTAAATGATCAACGAATTAGGACATGTACTGAACTATGGATGCTTATTCCATTGCCTTTTATAATTTGATAAAAAAAGCCATATTTGTGTATCTGTGATCACATTCTTCATGCACAGGGGAGGTAACATATTAAGAAAGTAAACAATGCACAGGCCCTTGTAGACAGGAGTGAAATAGGGAGGGCAGTAGAAATGTTGAGCATTTTGGCGGTGTCTTTGCTGGTAGAAATCTACAAATCTACTATTTGCTAGGTATTTCGACCATCCTTTACTAGTATTGATTTGTCTTGATTGGTGTCATTCTTTGGTTGAAGCAACATGCTATGTCCACATGTTTCTTAAGCACATACTTCAAATTTACTCTGTATGATGTCACTTGTCAGCTTGAGTCAGGCTAGTTGTCCTGTTTCAACCATACTGGTGGTTAATGTAATGTTCTCATCTGTTAGTTGGCTTTGTTAACAAAACAGTACAACTTTGATATTACATTACAACATGTTAAACTGATAGCACTTTTCAGGCACATAGTATCACACACCTACATCTAGACCCTTCAAAGTTAGTGCTACATACATATCGAAGTTGCAACTTGGTTATTGTAGGAATGTGGTGTATAGTGAGACTAAAACCTTAACTCTATACAAGAAGTGTTGAGTCTATATATATATATATACAAGTCCAGTGGTCTAACACCTTTCGTAGTCTCGGCGGGAGGGGAACGGACGCAGAGACTAGAGCGAAAATTGATGAATAAAGGCGCGGGTAGGCCTTTGTTCATAATATCTACGAACTGGTGTGCCGACGGTACATGAAACATTCGAATCTGTCCGAACGCAACCTTCTCACGTACGAAGTGAATGTCTATTTCTATATGCTTCGTGTGTCGATGATGAACTGGGTTGGCGGTCATATAGACGTCGCTGATGTTGTCATAGTAGACGATGGTTGCAGAAGGGATAGGTGCACGGAGTTCCTGGAGAAGCTGGCGAAGCCAGCAACACTCAACGACGGCGTGGGCAACGACGCGATACTCGGCTTCGACGCTGGACCGAGACACTGTAGTCTAGCGCTTGAAGGACCAAGAGACTAGAGTGTCACTGAGGAAGACGCAGTAGCCGGATGTGGAGCGTCGGGAGTCGAGGCAGCCCGTCCAGTCCGCGTCGGAGTACGCAGTAAGAGAGTCGATGGGGCTAGAGCTCGTATGTAGGCCGGTGGAGAGTGTGTCCTTCACGTAGTGAAGGATACGCTTGAGCAGCACGAGGTGAGATTTGCGTGAAGCATGCATGAAGAGGTACACTTACTAGATGGCGTAGGTGAGATCGGGCCGTGTGAGTGTGAGATACTAGAGGGCACCAGCAAGACTCCGGTACTGGGAGGGATCGGCTATGAGAGAGCCATTGGTGGTGGAGAGTTTGGCACGAGTGTCGACGGGAATGGCAGTGGGGTGACATTCGGCCATGCCCGAACGTTGGAGGAGATCGATGGCATACTGACGATGGGAGAGAAAGAGCCCGTGATGATAGCGTGTGATAGAGATACCAAGGAAGTGATGGAGAAGACCGAGATCGGTCATGGCAAACTCGGAGTAGAGTCGAGCCATGATCTGTTGTAGGAGAGACGTCGAGGATACCGTAAGAACAATATCATCGACGTAGAGGAGAAGGTAGGCGGTGGTGTTGCCAATGTGAAGGACGAATAGGGAGGTATCGGAGACGGAGGCCACAAAGCCGATGTGCCGAAGATAGGTAGCAAAGCGCTAGTACAAGGCCCGAGGGGCCTGTTTGAGGCCGTAGAGAGAGCGCTGAAGGAGGCAGACATCGTCAGAATGAGATAGATCGACGAAGCTTGGAGGCTACTGGCAGTAGGCCGTTTCCATCAGATGGCCGTGAAGGAAGGCATTCTTCATGTCGAGCTGGTGGATCGGCCAGGAGTGCGAGGCAACGAGAATGAGAACAACCCGAATGGTAGCGGGCTTGATGATGGGACTAAAGATCTCGTCGTAGTCAATGCCGGGACGTTGGGAGAAACCTTGAACTACCCAGCATGCCTTATGACGAGCAAGCGATCCATCAGAGTGGAACTTGTATTTAAAAATCTACTTATCGGTCACAACGTTGGCACCGGGAAGACGAAGGACGAGGCGCCTTGTACTCATCGGCCATAGCCACGTGCCACTGAGGATCTACCAAGGCTGAATGATGAATCGCCGGGAGGAGTGAGATGGTACAATGGACTGCGGAGAGCCCGTAGCGCTTAGTAGGGTGGAGGGACTCGGTTTGTGATCGGGTGATCATATGAGAGGTAGAGGAGACAGTAGGGTTTGCATGAGCCAATGGTAGCGTCAGTGGTGGGGTGGGGACGGAAGGGGAGGAAGATGGCATCTGCTCGGGATCGGTGACTGTATGTTTGGGAAAAGGGCTGAATGAGGTCAGCCTGAGCCGATGGAGAGGGAGAGACCGATAAGGGTTGGTGATCTAATGGAGGTTAATGGGCCGATGGGGGTTGGCGGTCCGATGGAGACGGAGGATGGAGGTCGAGGGGCCGATAGGTGTGGACAAGCTGATGGAGGTTGATGAGCTGATGGAGTTGATGTGGTTGATGGGGGTGAGATAGTATCAGCTTGAGCCGATGGAGGTTGGGGAGCCGATGTGGGTGGTGAGGCCGATGAAGTTCCGATGTGAGTAGTATTGGAGCGGAGAGGAGTGGGATATCTGTGCAAGAAGTCCTTAGGAGCGGCCGATGGGGAGGCCAGAGGTGAGATTGATGAAAGGGACCAGGAGGGTATGGTGTTGGTTAGGAGGAAGTCAAGATCACTAGATGATGGTCTGGGATGAAGTAAACCAAAAGGAAAGCAGGACTCATCAAAGATGACATGGCAGGAGACAATGATCCGGTGGGTGGAGAGATCGAGACATTAGTATTCTTTGTGAGATGAGGGATAGCCAAGGAAAATACAGACGGTGGAACGAGGTACAAGTTTGTAAGGAGCGGTAGCGATGAGATTGGGATAGCAGAGACATCCAAAAACGCGTAGGTGAGAGTAGTCGGGCGTCTTGTGATACAAAAGGGTGTAGGGGACATTTTGGTGAACGGAAAAGCAAGGGCGCCGATTGAGGAGGTAAGTCGCGGTGGTTAGCGCTTCAGCCTAGTAGGGTACGGGTAGGTGGGCATGAAGTAGCATTGACGAACTGATGTTGTTAAGTGTTCAAAGAAGGCATTCGGTCTTGCCGTTTTGGGGAGAAGTGTAGGGACAGGAGAGGCAGAGATGGGTGCCATGGGAGGTAAGAAATGTTTGGATAGTACGATTGACAAACTCTGTACCGTTATCGGCCTGTATGGCTTGAATAGAGAGGTTGAATTGGGAGGAGACATAGTTAGTAAAGTTGATGAGGTGGGAGGCTACCTCGGACCTGCTTGTTAGTGGAAAAGTCTAGCAATAGTGTGTATAATTATTGAGTATTGCGAGATAGTACTGATAACCGAAAACGCTCTTAACTGGAGAAGTCCACACATCACAGTGTATTAACTCAAAAGGTCGCGAGGTACAAGACATAGAGTTTGAAAAAGATAGCCGCATGTGTTTGCCAAGTTGACAAGAGTGGCATACAGTGGAGCTATTGTGGTTGTACGTTATGGAGGCGCTACGATGGAGATTGGTGATAGCGTCGGAACTGGGGTGACCAAGTTGAAGATGCCATAGGTTGGTAGAGATGACGATGCTAACGTGGGGAGTGGACGGCGTAGTGGAAATGGTGTAAAGATCACCACCACTATTGCATCGAAGCATCTCGCGTCGGGTCGGGATATCCTTCATAGAGAAACTAGAAGCGTCAAATTCAATTGAGCAATTGTTATCTCTAGTGAATTAGCGGACAGAAAGTAGGTTGTGGATGAGAGAGGGGACGATGAGGACATTACGAAGAGGAAAATTGGTGGTGGGTGTAGATAGGAGGGAGTCACCGTGGTATTTGATAGGGAGAGAGTGCCCATTACCGATGGTGACGAAGGGAGGGGAAGAAGGATGGTGAGAGAGTAGCATACCGTCCGATGATGCTATATGGGATGACGCACGAGAGTCTAGTGCCCAAGGGTGCTGGGGTTGGAGCGTCATCTGATTGAGGGTGGCGACAAGGCTAGCCTGGTTCCACGAGGGGACTGACTGGTGGGTGGGGACGGTAGAATCGGCTGAGGCGATTGGAAGGGAGCAGATGCTAGGTAGGCCTGAGGATGGGCGCCGAGGACCCCTGGTTGCCAACCGATGGGGCTGTGTAGCTGGGGTTAGGGTGCCCAAGGGTTGTAGCAAAGCCACGGACCCATGGGACTGGCAGTCGGAGTAGGAACGGGAGTAGGACGCAGTTGCATCAGATCGCTCCAGTTCTTGCCCTTGCCTTTGCCTTTGCAGTTACCACCGGCACGGGCTTTGTTGCTATGGCTGAAGCCGTGGCTACCAGAGCCGCGAGAGGTGGTAGAGGCGCACGGTGGATGGTAGCCGATGGGGTTGGAGCAACCATGATCGACTGCGGCGAGGAGAGCGGTGTAGACCACAGTCTTCTCATCATTGGCCAAGCGCAGTTCTTTGAGAACTAACATGTCGTGGGCCCAGGCGAATGTGGGAAGAGGTGTGGAGTTGGCGATGTCATCGGTGTTGTTTGAGAAGCGGGGGTTAAGTCCTTGTAGCTCCACTACACCGACCCTACCCTGGTTGCCCTGCGCGAGGAGATCACCACCGGCTCCCGTAGGGCACCCTGGACACTCGCGGACGGCATGGTCTAGTTCGTTGGGCAGCTCTTCATTCCCCTGGCCTCTTCCTTGGCCCACGAGATCATGGTGGCGATCCACGAGGACGGACACGAAGGGGTCTAGTGCACACTGCACCATCTACGCCGTGACTTTCATTTTCCTAACATGAAGCAGCGGGTGCAGGATCTGGTGCGCGCGTGCGTAGTCTGCCAGAGGTACAAGTCGGAGCACTTGCACCTTGCCGGCTTGCTCCTCCCATTGTCGGTCATGCAGGGCGTCTGGACGGACGTCGCCCTTGACTTTGTGGAGGCCCTTCCTCGCATCCGCGGCAAATCAGTCATCCTCACCGTGGTGGACAGGTTCAGCAAGTACAGCCACTTCATCCCACTGGCGCACCCGTACTCCGCCGAGTCCGTCGCACAAGTGTTCTTCACCGACATCGTTCGCTTGCACGGCGTACTACAGTCCTTGGTATCGAACCGCGATTCCATCTTCACGTCGACATTCTGGCTCGAGCTCATGCGCCTGCTGGGAACCATGTTGCATATGACTACGGCATTCCATCCTCAGTCGGATGGGCAATCGGAGGCTGCCAACCGCGTCATCATCATGTACTTGAGGTGTCTCACAGGGGACAGACCACGGCAGTGGCTCCGTTGGGTGCCTTGTGGAGTTCGTCTTCAACACCGCCTACCAAACTTCGCTACGGGACACGCCCTTCCGCGCCATCTACGGGTGTGATCTGCCTTCCATCAGGTCGTACGAACCTAGGGACACCCGTGTGCCTACTGTCGCCAAGACCATAGAGGAGCGCGAAGAGTTCCTGGTCGACATCCGCTACCGGCTAAAACAAGCTCAAGTGACACAGAAACGACACTACGACAAGGCGCACCGCCATGTCATGTACCAGGTGGGGGATTGGGCGCTCCTTCGCCTCCGTCAGCGCGTAGCATCGTCGCTTCCCCAGGCTATCACTGGTAAGTTTAAGCCACGCTTCTTCAGGCCGTACCGCGTCACCGAGCTGATCAACGACATCGCTATCCACCTCACCTTGCCGGCCCGAGCCCATATCCACGACGTGTTCCATGTGGGGCTGCTGAAGAAGTTCTAGGGGGCCCTGCTAGTCGCTCCCCCACCCCTGCCACCTATGCATCATAGTGCAATTGCTCTTGAGCCCAAACGTGCCGTGCATTTCCGATTGGCTTGAGGGTGCGCCAGGTTCTTATCCAGTGGAAAGGTGAGACAGTAGCGTCCGCGACATGGGAAGACATCGAGCCGTTTCGCGCCAAGTATCTGGAGTTCCAACTTGAGGACGAGCTGCTCCTCGACGGGAGGAGAGATGTCATGGTCGGACGCTCGTATTTCAGGCACCGCCAGGCCCGTGACATACGCCGCGATGCGGAGCACGCTGCACGCGCAGAGTGCACGCGCGAGGACGCAGCCACAGCAAGCAGCTGAGAGGGAAAGTAGAGATAGCTTTCTATTTTAGTTCCTAAATCAAAGGAGTTTGTTGCTTCGGTTAGTTGGGCCAAAGGCTATATATTCCTATAATCGTGGACTTGAGGAATTAAGCAAGATTATTATCTCCTAAATTCTCTCCCCCTCTCAACCAACGAAGCCTACGGTGGAGGAGCAAACCTCGCCGGAGAAGATGGACCGTGGCTACGATCTCCGTAGTCAAGAGCCAGCTACCCTAGTTCTCGATCCAAAGAAAACTGCTTGGTTTTTGTGAAATTCTGAGGTATTGAAACTGCTCGAGTTGACAAACCGCTCAGTAAACCGTTTCAAATTTGTGATAAAATTTGTCTGACTACATACCAAGCATCTTGCCTCTTCAGTTTACGGATCGATTTTTTTTTCTGACAATGTACCAAGCATCCAAAGCATAGCTCTTGTTTTGATCTGAACTATGTTAGTTATTCACTATATTACTTATTCTAATTGCACTTTGTATTGAATGTTAAGCTTCTTTTCGGAGAATGATACCACGAAAATGCATACTCCAAAACAACAGTATAAGTACAGTCATCAGTATAGCCATAAATGGCAAAAACAGGCCATTACAACCGTCATCACCTCATGTACATTACTTAAACCTATCATCAGCGCGCGCACTCGCACTACTTGTTTATGAAAACTGGTACCCCATCATATGCATATACATAAGATTTTGTCCCACCAATTTATATAGAAGAAATAAACTTGGTAAAAAAAATGCACCACAACTACAATAGTCTTGACTCTTGAATCTTTATTCCAACGCTAAACAACTATATTCACACGCATTCAAAGTGGTGCACTTGACTTGCAAGTGTAAACTAAGTAGTAGGATTCATTGGTCAACTCCTTGGACGGATAGCCTTTGTAGAAGCAGTTTTTGAAAGAGATTTGGTTTAATTAAGCTGAATACACTCCAGGCTTTCTTCCTTTAAAAACCAATAATACATACCATGATACATTAGCTAGTCAAATGGCCAATGAGCATGGTGTTTGGAGTTGGAGGCATACTAGAAAATCAGCATGCCGGTTGGAGTGCTCGTTTTATAGCCCATGTATATGTTTAAATGAAGGATTTTTTTACTACTAAATAGTTCAATTTTCATTTTCTTTTTGCAAAACTGAAGCATGCGAGACTGTAGCAGCGTGGGTTGACATGGATTCCTGTTTTACGAAAAAATGTTTTGAATTTGAGTTATTATATTTGATTTGGAGTCCAAGAGCTTAAATTCTATGAGACTAGAATTTTTAGATATTAATAGAACATAAGGTGAGATTTAGACTCATAACTTTTATGGAAAGAAAAACTAAAATTTAGTTTTAAGAGAGAGATGAGTGCTTTATATGTATTTTATATAATACATCTTCATGCAATAAAATTAATCTATTTTTAATAATTTTATCAACTTTTTTTTATTCGTGTGCAATCGATCCGGTAGCAAGGCTATAGTCAGATCAGCGGTATCAAGGCAATCGAAGCATCGACAATACAACAGTCGGATCAGTGGCAAGGAGGCTATTGGACCGATGATATCCAGAGAGATCATTAAAACTTCGTCTAGATTAGAGGTATCTTTTTATTTAAAAAAATTAGGTTTTTCGTAATACTACCATTCAACATTCTCCTGGTTGCTGTGTTTTGATCCTACAAGTGGAATCAGAGTTTTGTTTTCGCTTCTCTTTCGATTTTAATTAATCTTGAGTTGTAATAGCAAATAAATATATGATAAAGCCACATGCTTGATAGAGTTGATTTTCCTTATTGGTAAAAAAGATGTAATATTACATTATATCCCAAGGATTTGATATTTAGCAAAAAGTTTCAAAATCCTATGTTATTTCGGATGAGATCACTACGGCTAATAAAACTGATTTTGAAAACAATTGTAAAGTTTATAATTATATTTTGAATAGGTTTCTTGTTTTGATTTCAATTGTATTTCTCATCTTGAAACTGCGCATAAGATGTGATTTTCAGTATGTATCATCTAATATCAAAAAAATGTGCAAAAATGTTTTTAAAAAATAGTATATGAAATTTGATGAAATCTAGATCATTTTTTGATGATTACTATACTCATTTTAATAAAATTTTAAGTAATCTTTGTTAAGTTGATAATTCTTATAATACTAATTACACTCAATCTAAAGTCTCTCAATATCTTGTAAATGAAAGTTATTTCTATTCAAGAATCTGTTAACATAAATAATTTAACTTTAGAATCTTTGTATATCAAACTAAAGAAACATGAAATGAATATTCTTTCATGCAAAGTTGATTCTAAATCTTCTGCTTTTGTGTCTTCTTCTGGTTTTTCATTGAATGTTTTTTCCTCGCTTTCTTTGACCACTTTTAATGTTCCAATGACCAACTTGAGCAAATCTCTGAGAATTACTTGGTTTTACTAACTAGCAGAATTTCTCAAGCCTTGAATTATGTGAGAAACAGGAAACGAGAGGTTCCAATCTGGTGCTATGAGTGTAGGGAACCTAAATACATCCGATTCAATTGTTCCAAGCTCGGGAGAGGAACAAACAAAAATGAAGGGGACAAGAACAAATGCGAGAAGAAGAGGAAGACGTTCAAAGGCAAGAGAAACCAAGAGAGCTAAAAAAAATATTGAACAAAGTATGTGCAGTCTTTGATCAAGCTAGCAACACCGACTTCGGGAGTGATGATGAAGATGATGACAAAGACAAGAACATCTAAAGTATGCCTCATGGCTCATGGAGGATCAATATTTGGAAAGTCTGATTCTTACAACGAACACATTGAGATAACTTCTTTTTAATATATTATTATCTCTCTTAGCTTAAAGATTAAAAACATGAGAAAAAGATAAAACAACATGACTTTATTGTTGAATCTCTTAATGCTGAAATTTCTAAATTAAAATCTCTAATTCCTGATGATAATAATTACACATCTTGTCAAGATGTGAATGCTAATAATTGTTTAAGATTAGAATCTGAAATTAAGAAAACAAAAAATCTTGAATCCTCTTTTGCTTTGGGTGTTACTTTGCGCCCTCGTATTTCAAATGATTTGTTTTTAACAAAAAGATTTAAAAAAATATCAAGCTACTTTTTATGCAAGTTCAATGTTGAATGACATTAATGCTAAAAGGTTAAAACAACAAAAGAAGGATTTTGTTGCTAAAAATTGCTCAACATATTTTTTGAATAAGATGAAAGTGTGAAGTGCTCTTGATCGTATTAAGTATTTGGAAGATAATATGAAAACTCATGAAGTACGGGTCAAAATTGTAGAAAAATAAAAAGGAGTTTTGGTTGATTGAAAAAGTTGTGCTACTTTATAAAAAAAGTTTCTTATTTGAAAAGTTCTTTACAAATATTTTCTAATGGCAAAAGGAAACTTAATATAATTTTAGTCAATTAAAAGTGAGCACATATAATAGAGGGTTAGGTTTTGATGCACAACCTTACATTACTAATCACCAACTTGTTGTTTTAAGTGTCACTAACAAATGAGAAATTTTGATAAAACCAGAACATAAGAAAACTATTTTCAAATATGTTAGAATAATGTCTTCTATTTCTTCTACAAACTAAGTCGTTTCTACTGGAAAACCTTTGATTTCAAACCATTTTCTTATGTGAAGTATACATGTACTTTTTATGAATAAAATGAGCATTTAGTTGGTTATTGCTTTAGAATTGCTGGTAAACAGAAGAAAGAAAAAGAAATTGCTTTTGTAAAATTTAAATGGTAAAAAATAGGTACTGGTTAGGGAATTGGTTATACTGACGTTTAGGCAACAGGTAGACTGGCCTCGGCAGGTTTTTGTATGAAATAAAAGTGGTACTGGTTTTACTCGTGTGTATATGTCTATTGGTACTTCTAGTCATGCGTCTCAGTACTGGATTCCTAAATTTCTTTTGTCTAATCCTAGTACTGAGGTATTGACTTCTTCTTATGTGTAGGCTTTGATGGCTAGGAAGGAGAACGTGTAGGCTTTTATCTAACCTCTTGTGTCAAAGTAAAATTCTTTATTCTTTTGGTGCTTTTGTCTTGGTAATTTCTCGATGTGGAAGAGTTTTTAAAGATGATTTTTAGAAATGTGTTTCTTCTTATATTAAATGTCTAGTTGCTAAATTTTCAAGAATTTGATGTTTTAGTATCGAAGACTTGGACATGTAGGTTTTGATGATCACACTAGAATAAGTAATTCAGATCTTGTTCGTGGTTTACCAAAAATAAAAAAATGATATTGATTTGGTTTGTTCCCCTTGTTGCCTTGCTAAGATAGTTGCTTCTTCGTATACCCCAATTATTTCTGTGATGACTGATACACCAGTATAGCTTTTACATATGGACACTGTTGGTCTAGCTTGAGTGCAATCTATCAGAAGGAAGTGGTTTGCTTTGGTTATTATGGATAATTACTCTCGATATTCGGGGGTTAATTTTATGAAAACTAAAGATAATTTTTTTATTACTTTCAAAATTTGTATCTTCGTTTGACTCTTGAATTTCCTAGATAATTGAGAATGATTAAAAGTGATAATGGTGGATAATTTAAAAATGTTTCTTTTGAATAATTTTGTACTAAAAAGGTCCTTAGCATCAATTTTCATATCCACATGTTCCTCAAGAAAACGGTATAGTTGAGAGAAAAAATCGTTCTTTGGTTGAAATGGCTAGGACTATGCTAGATGAATATCATACTTCAAGAAAATTTTGGGCTGAAAATATTAATATACTTGTTATGTTTTCAATCGTGTTGTCTTAAGATCTAAACTTGAAAAAACTTCTTTCGAGCTTTGTTTTGAACATCAACATAAAATTTTGCATTTATGTGTTTTTTGTGTAAGTGCTTTGTATTAAAATCTAGAAATTTAGATAAATTTAAGGCACGTTCAACTGATATAATTTTTCTTAGATATCCTACTCACTCTCGTGGTTACCATATATTTGTGTTGAAAACTAACAAAATTGTATTGTGAAGTTACTTTTGATGAGGCTAGTCCAAGTACTAGAATAGAAATTACAGTTACTTTATCATAGGTTCAAGGGGAGGATGGAAGTATATTTGTGAATGAAAGTGATGATGGAGAAGAAGAGGTTCAAGTGGCGGACGATTAGACTGGGCCTAGGCTAATCAGACCACTGGTGAGCCACCAGTCAGACCGATAGTTAGGTTCTCATAATGCTAAGTCCAATGGACCTCTAGAGACTACAACTTCAATGACCCAAGGTTCACAACATGAAAAAACTTCAGATGTTGCTACTCCTTTGCACATTCAACGTCGACATCTTTCAGATCAAATCATTGATAATCCACATGGTCTAAGGTGACATCTACATGATTTCTTTCCACATTCTGCTTTCATTGCTTCTTTTGAACCCAAATATGTATCACATGCATTAACTGATTAATTGCAAATTAATGCTATGTATGAGGAACATGAGAATTTTGAGAGAAATAAAGTTTGGACCTTAGTTGAACCACCTTCTGGTCATAATGTTCTTGGAACTAAATGGGTTTTTAAAAATAAACAAAATGAGGATGGTTTAATAGTAAGAAATAAAGTTAGACTTATTGCACAAGAATTTACTCAAATTGAAGTTTTGGATTTTAATGAAACTTTTGCTCTAGTTGCTAGGATTGAGGCAATTAGACTTTTGTTAGCTTTTCCTGCTTCAAAATGTTTTAAATTGTATTAAATAAATGTTAAAAGTGCTTTTCTAAATGGTTTTATATAGGTGGAAGTTTATGTTACACAACCATTTGGTTTTAAAAATTCAAAATTTTTAAATCATGTTTTTAAATTATCTAAAGCTTTGTATGGTTTAAAAAATGCACCTAGAGCATTGTATGATAGGTTAAAAAATTGCTTAAAAAGAGTTTTGAAATGGGAAAGTGCATAAAACTCTCTTTGTTCTCAAATCACGCTGATGATCAATATTTCATTTAGATTTATATAGATGATATTATCTTTGTTTGTTCTTCTCACACTTTGGTTCTAGAATTTTCTAAGATAATAAGTAGGCAATTTGAGATGAATATGATGGGAGAATTAAGTTACTTTTTGGGATTGCAAATTAAGCAAACATCTTAAAGAACATTTGTACATTAAATAAAGTATATAAAGATCTTTTATGACATTTTGAGATGGAAAATTGCAAGCCCATTTCAACACCAATGGGATCTAGTGATGTTCTGGATCCAAATGAAGAAGGTGAATCTGTTGATCAAAAGGAATATCGAAATATGATTGGATCACTGTAGTATCTCGCTGCATCAAGATTAAGACATATAATTTGATGTGTGTTTGTGTGCTCAATTTTAATCTTCTCCTTGTGTTTCACATCGTCAAGTTGTCAAGCGTATTCTAAGATATTTACAACATACTCTTGAATTTGACATATGTTATTCTACTTCATTATCTATAAGTTTGCTTGCTTTTTCGGATGTGGATTTTGGAGGTTGTAGAATAGATAGAAAAAATACAAGTGGTTCATGCCATTTTCTTGGTGCTTCTCTTATTACATGGTCTTCTAGAAAACAATCTATTGTTGCTTAATCAACTACTAAATTTGAATACGTTGCTATTGCAAGTTGTTATACACAAACTATTTGGTTGAATTCAACTTTGAAAGATTATGATTTGAGTTTTGATAAAGTTTCAATCTTTTGTGATAACACAAGTGCTATAAATATTGTTACAAATCTAGTGCAACATTCATGCATTAAGCACATTAATATTCGTTTTCATTTTCTAAGAGAACATGTTAAAAAGGGAATATTATGCTTCAATTTGTTGATACAAAATTACAATTGTCGGATATTTTTACAAAACCTTTGGATTCTTCTTATTTTGCTTATCTTCGAGTGGAGTTAGGGGTTGTTCATCCGTTTGCCATGTTTTGAGGGCGAGTAAAGCTTAAATGTTTCTAAAGAAAAGGTTAGAAGATAAAAAAAAGTGGAGCATTGATGTTTACTATAAGTATATTTTTTGCTTGCTAGTAATATCAGTAAAATTTATAGGTATCTAGTATAGTTTATATGGATTTTAGTATTTATATAAATATTTGCTATTACTTTTAAGGGATATGAAGCATGATATTTAATTTTTTTATTTGAATTAAATAAATATGTAATGTTGAGACTAGTGGTAAGTTTAGATGATTTATGCTTATATATATCTTTACTGAATTTTTATTCCTCAAATGCTCTAATATGAAATAAACACTGAATCCTTGCTAAGAGTATTCACAGGATACATCTGATGAGAGAAAAATAATGGGTGTAAAAACAATCTTCACAACAAGGATGTACCTGCAATAAATTGGGAGATTAACATGAGAAAAAGCTCTAAAATTATGAAAGTTCTCAATAAATGCTATAAATTGTTTATTTAATTAAGCTAAAATATTTGACAAAGAATGACTTATTCAACTTATCTAGGTGTAGGAGTATTTTGTTTGATCTATACACTAGTGAATATATTGAATTATAAATAGTTAAAATCATAAATATCTAGGGTTGATTTGATCTTAATTGTAAATCTTTGTTTCATGTTTATACTCTAATTATATACATGTTACCTAGTTGGGCAATTTATTTCCCTTGTCTTCCAATACATACTTAAGGATTGATCTAAGTAAATAATGCTTTCACATAAATTCTTGATGAAATCATTATCCAAGAGTGAAAGATCAAAATATATTGATTCTTGAAAATAGTCGATTTTGAGCTTTAATTGTAAATATGGGCGAGAACTTCTTTCTTTTAAAAAGGGGGAGAGTTTTTTTTCACTTTTGTAATTTTTAAGCCATCTGTACTTTTTGACATCTCTTTGGTTTTTATATTTTACAATACTAATTTACATTTTGGATATGTTGCCAATGTTCGTCAATGAGGAGATTGTTGAATCATTGATTAATATGTTTATGATGAACAAGTGGCTTTATAAATTATTTAATTAATAAAATTTGGTTTGGAAATATTTATGGTGTTGGTGTGAGTGTATGTGACTTATAAGGGTCAAGTTGCGATATTTATATTCAGAAATAGCTGTTTTATCTATTTATGTGTAGGTGTGTAACACCCTGATTTTAGTTTAGCCGTTAAAAACTATTTTAACAAAAATTTTGGTTCTTTGCATGTATTATGTGCCAGAGATCTTATTTTCCATCATCTCTTGAGACAAAATAATCCTAAACCAAAGATCTCTATCCAAAATTTGAATCCTGATGTTCGACTTTTAAATCAACCCGTCCTTGAAAAATTCCTTCTAAATTTCTCTGAGTCCAATAATCAAATTTGAATTTAATTTTAGATATCGACTCTACTTCAAAAATCCTCTCAACTAAATCTCTTTTGATTCCCTTTCACAAATTCTCCAAAAAAATCCTAAGTTTAAATCCAAAATCCTTTCAAATCCACCATAAAATTTTCACACCTCCTCTCCCTCAGCCGGCTCAGCTCCTTCTCTCTCCTGCATTGCTTTCTCCTCTTCATGGGCCGCGCCCAAGGCCACCATTTGATGCAAGCAGATTGTAAACACTGGCTTTGGACGCAAGCTGAATTAATTGGACCATAAAGGGCCGGTCAGTCGAACTTTGGAGTCAGTGCACTCCTGTCACGCGAGGCCGAATCGGTGCAGCGACGGGCCGTGAGCCGGTGAGACAGGAGAGAAAGCTGTCTTTGGTCCACAGAATGAGCCATCATGCAGGAAGCGGAGGCCGGCGAAGGGAGCCTAGCCGGCCGTTTCTGTACCCGATCGACGACAGGAAACCAAAGCGACACGCAAGGTACTCCTACGATTCTTCCGTGGCGCGAGGCGACGCGTGCATTGATTCTTCGTCTCCATGCACACGAATGTCAAGCGACCACTTCGCCAGGCGCTCCAGCGGCACACGA
This sequence comes from Oryza coarctata, assembly GCA_030770085.1. NCBI lineage: Eukaryota > Viridiplantae > Streptophyta > Magnoliopsida > Poales > Poaceae > Oryza > Oryza coarctata. Next base: position 15,627,114 of record CM061467.1, on the reverse strand, counting down.
CTCCAATATATACCTCTCGCTCCATCGATGTAAATCACCAGCCTATCCGGGCCGGCTGGCCCCTCGGCCCTTCGCGTCGCATTATCTCAACTCCTCCAATGAAGCTGCGTGCATGCGTTGGACGCGCGCCTGAAATCTTAGAAAAGTTAAAAAACATTTCATATAACGCTTCTTCTATTCTTATAAAACATGTCAGAGACTAGTCCTGCCTATATATAACCCGTAACACGCAGGCGGCATGAGGTTAAGTACACGCTTTAAGTCTTCTGATTATCAACCATTAAATAATAATAGATTAGATCCATCTACACCATGTCAACCTCCTACGCCGTCGCCATCAATCTCTTGGTTGGCCAAGCTATCTCCGAGAAGCTGATTAAGAACAACCATGCACTGTGAAAGATGTAAGTGCTTGTTATCGTGAGGGGTGTACACCTGGATTGATTTCTCACAGGCGCCATAAAGACTCCTACGTCTACCATAAAAATAGCAGCAGATGGCAAAGAAGTGGAGGTGCAGAACCTGCTCTACGTTAAGTGGGGTGCTACGGATCAACAGGTTCTGGGATTCCTGCTCTCTTCTATCACACCAAATATTTTATCTCAGTTAACTGCTTGTAAGACTGCTGCTGAAGTATGGAGTGCTGTCGAGGCCATGTTCACCTTGATGTCATGAGCATACACCGTCAACACCAGGATCATGCTCACCACAACAAAGAAGGGCAATCTCTCCATGGCGGAATACGTCGTCGAAATGCGATCTCTTGCCGATGAGATCGCGTCTGCTGGCAAGGCCATCGATGACGACGAGCTGGTCTCCTACGTTCTCGCTGGCCTCGATTTCAACTACAATTCTATTGTCTTAGCCCTAGTCACCAAGACTGAGCCGATTAGTGTGGGAGAGATGTACTCCCAGCTGCTCTCGTTTGAGCAACGTAAGGATCTTCTCCAACCTGATAGCCGCTCCTTGATTAATTTCGCCAACCGGGGGCGCGATGCATTACAAGGCACGCGAGGTAGAGGGCACTCGTGTGGGGTGCTCCATCTCGCGGGCGTGGCCGACATAATGGGCAGCGCCAGTAGAATCAAAGCCCATAAAATAATCAGCAGTATGGGCTTGACAACAGACCTAGGTGTCAGATTTGCAAGATAAAAGGACATACTGCTAACATATGTCGGTACAGATTTGACGAAGACTTCGTACCGGAAGAAAAATATGTAGGTGCAACGTCTATGTCTTACGGAGTAGACACCAACTGGTACATAGATTCGGGCGCAACAGATAACATCACCAGCAACTTGAGAAAACTGTCGATCCATGATAGGTACAAGGGCCACGATCAGATCCACACGATGAGTAGGGCAGGTATAAAAATCAGTCACATTGTTCATTCTACTGTTACAACCCATAGTCGTGATCTTCATCTCAATAATATTCTATATATTCCTAAGGCCAACAAAAATCTTGTTTCAGTTTATCGTCTCACATCTGATAATTCTACCTTTATAGAATTTCATCCTGATTTTTTCTTGATTAAGGATCAGGCAACGAAAAAAACTCTACTTAGGAGACGCTGTGATCGTGGCTTTTATCCTCTTTCTGCTAGGCGTACAATAAAGCAAGTCTATGGAGTTGCAAATTTTTTTTTGATAGATGGCATTCTCATTTAGGTCATCTGGCTTCTTCGATTGTGAAAAAAGTTATCAGCCAATTTAATCTTCATGTTTTAGCAGATTCAAATAAACATTTGGTGTGTGATGCATGTTAAAAAACCAAGAGCCGTCAGTTACCTTTTCCTCATTCCAGCTCTGTTTCCCAATATTCTTTAGAAATTATTTATTTTAATGTGTGGGGTCCTATGCTTAAATTAGTTGGTGGACATAAATACTATGTGAGTTTTATTGATAATTATAGTAAGTTCACCTGGATTTACCTCCTTAAATTCAAATTTGAGATATTTACCAAATTTCAAGAATTTCAATCTCTTGTTGAGCGCTTATTTAATCGTAAGATTATAACAATGAAAACCGACTGGGGGTGAATATAAAAAACTGCATCCTTTTTTGCCCAAGTTAGCATCACACACCATATTTCTTATCTGCATACACATCAGTAGAATAGGACAGCCGAACACAAGCATCACCATATCGTCGAAGTTGGTCTAGCTCTTCTTGCTCACACCAACATGCCACTAAAATTTTGGCCTAATGACTTTCTTTCCACCACATATTTGATAAATAGAACACCTAGTCGGTTACTATTATATGACACGCCCCTCTTTCGGTTGTTCAACCAACAGTCAGATTATTTCTCTCTTCGTGTCTTCGGATGTGCTTATTGGCCTAATCTACGACCCTACAATACCCATAAACTCCAATTCTGCTCTAAGCAATGCAATTTCTTAGGATACAGTCCGTTTTATAAAGAGTTTAAGTGTCTGGATCCTGATTCTAGAAGGGTTTATATTTCTCGAGATGTAACTTTTGATAAATCTCTATTTCCCTTTCAATTTCTTGGTCCTAATGCTAGTTGTAGGTTTCAAGATGAAATTAATCTTTTACCTGTCTATTTGTTAAATCCGACTAGTGGGGTTCGTACCATAAGTGATTATATGGCTGATTCTCTAATTAATCCTTCTAACAATGATTTTTTAGCGCATAAAGTCATGCATAAATTGCCATCATCGCATACGGGGGTACCCGGAGCTCCTTCTGTCGGAACTGACCCCCAAGGCGATTCACCTGCGCCTCCAACGACTTTCGTAGGTGTATCTGCCTAGGAGTTTGAGCCCGACGTATCGTCCCATGACACATCGCCTGGGCCAACGACCGCCTCTCCAATGCATGCGGGTGATTCTGTATCCGGCGCACTCGACATGATCAAGGTGCTGAATCTAGAGCCCCCGACGGCCATATCCACTCTGGATCCCATTCTAGGATCTTCTACGACACCTTCGGCTAGGGACGAGCTACATCAAAGACCAAAGACCCATTTACAAAGTGATATTCACAAGGAGAAGCGCTACACCCATGGTACGGTTAAATATTTTTTCTTAACATCAATCGGTGAGCCACAAAACTTATCAGAAACATTAGAGGATAATAATTGGAAACAGGCCATGGATGTTGAATATGATGCATTAATAAAAAATAAAACATGGTATTTGGTTCCTTCTTAGAAAGAACGTAATATTATTGACTGCAAGTGGGTATATAAAATCAAACGTAAACAAGATGGCAACTTAGATAGATTCAAGGCTCAGTTAATTGCAAAATGTTTTAAGCAATGGTATGGTATTAATTATGAAGATACTTTTAGTTCTATTGTTAAAGCTGTCACTATTTGAGTTGTTCTCTCTATTACTATGTCTAGGGGTTGGACTATTAGACAATTGGATGTTCACAATGCTTTCTTGCATGGGTTTCTTGAAGAAGATGTCTATATGAAGCAGCCTCCTGGGTACGAGGACAATTCTAGAAGAAATTATGTCTGCAAGTTAGATAAGGTACTATATGAATTGAAGCAGGCATCTATGGCATGGTTCTCAAGGTTAATTAAGAAACTTTATGCCCTTGGTTTTAAAGGATCCAAAGCCGATACTTCCTTATTCTATTACAGTAAGAGTGATATCGTTGTGTTTATGTTAATTTATGTTGATGGCATAATTGTGGTTAGTTCTAAATAAGAGGTAGTAGCCGCATTACTTCAGGATCTCCATAATGATTTTTCATTAAAAGATTTAGATGACTTACACTATTTCCTCGGTATCAAAGTTACCAAGACTAAGCATGGAATTATTTTGACACAAAAATATATATAAATGATCCGTTGAAAAGAGCAAATATGGCGGATTACAAGCCGGTAATCACATCTCTATCCACTAGTGATAAACTCTCAGTTTATAAAGGAGATCTGCTTGGTCCTATAGATGCATTAAGATACATGAGTATTGTACAAGTCTTGCAGTATCTTACATTAACAAGACTTGATATTGCTTTCTCAGTACAATTTTTTTCATGTATCAATAACAGTACATTGGGCGGTTGTTAAAAGAATATTGAGATATCTCAAAGTCATATACAAAGCTTGGTCTAAAGATAAACAAGTCATTTTTCTTCTTCATATTCAGATGCTGATTGGGCTAACTGTCCTGATAACAGAAGATCAACAGGTGGCTTTGCAGTACTTCTGGGAAATAATCTTGTATCATGGCATGTAAAGAAACAAGCTACAGTATCAGGTCAACTACTGAATCTGAGTATAAAACATTATTTCTTTACAACTGCTAAGATTATTTCTTTACATAATCTTTGTTAAAAGAATTAAAGGTATCCAGTCCGTCTGTTGTACGGTTGTGGTGTGATAACATAGGGACCAAATATCTTACATCAAATCATATGCTCTACGCTAGAACTAAACATATTGAAGTTGATTTTCACTTTGTCAGAGAACAGATAAACAACAAATTACTTCATATTAATTTTATTTCTTCTAAATATTAAGTGCTAGATGATTTCATCAAAGCCAGTGTTTAAAAGTTGAAAAATTTTAAGTATTATCTTAGAAAAGTTATGATTGAGAGGAAGTATTAGGAAAGTTAAATTTTTATATGACGTCTTTTCTAATATATAAATCTTAAGTTAAAAACCTATGACGTCTCTACGTCAGGATTCTTCCTGGGTACGCAGACGGCACGAGATGAAATGTAAACTTCAAGTTCTCTTATTATCTTTCAAAGCTATAGCTGGTGCTTCGGAGAACATCAAGGCCGCAGTCGACGTGGCGAGCCCTCTGCCGGCGGCCTGCGAGAGGGCCGGGAAGGCGGCCATGGCTACCGCCACGGAGTTATTCGACAAAGCTAGGAAGGCCGCAGCCGACGCTGCCGTCGCGGCCTCCATGGCTATCAAGAACGCCTCGGACGCCGTCGCGGGGTATCTGTCAGTCATCTTTTCCATCAACATCAAGAAGGCTATAGCGCGCGGCTTCCACTTCCTGGAGACGTTGCTCGGTTTCGAAATCCCGTTCGGGGTCGGGGCCAGGGTGGCCATTGCCGTCGTCGCGGCGGCCGGGCTTCTCATTACCGCCTTATTCTTGCTGGCATGGGCTGCCGCCGGAGCTACGATGAGCGCTCCCGGCGGCGGCGGCTTGATGATGCTTCGCTGGTCGTTTGCCGCAAACCCCGGCCTGTATTTCTGGTTGCTCCGTACGGTTGGTCCGGTAGCTGCCGTGGCTGGCGCGACGTTGTGCAGCGTGTTGCCTATGTTTCTTGCATTTTGCTCATTTTTAGCTCTACTTTGCATTTTGCTTTAGTAATATGCTAGCATAATTACACCAGTCTCTATCGCATCTTAGTCTGTTCTTTCAATAGTTATCTTATTGCTATTCAGTGTGATAAGTTAAATTCTCTAATTGCACACGCACACCACAAAATCTGTTCTTTTCTATCGCATGAAATATGCCTGCGTTGAGTTGTCGAAATGTTTTGCTTACAATGCAACAGCCAAATACTCCATTCATCCGTGAAGTCGAGTTTTGTGCTCGACTACGGGGAAGTGGATTTTCATCCGTCGTGATGCCCACTCATTTTATGCCTGATATCTAAAAAATTAAAAAAAAATAATAAGATAGATTAATATTTGATACATCATTTCCTATTTATGTAAGTTCAAAAAATAACAAATTTGATAGTGAATAGTGCATAGTATTATGAGCCAAATTTATTATTTTTGTTTCTATCAAATTTTAATTAGCATGTTTATGGAACAGTATATCATATATTGATATATCTTGTAAAATTATTCCAAGATTTTTATAATTTTTTGGATGCCATATAAAAATGACAATATATCTCGAGGGATGAATAGACTTTCTCAGGCTGTGGTTCAATATAAATGTTGATATATAGAGAAAATACATAGATAAATGAGTGCATTCCTATTAATTAAGAAAGGTGGGTGCTCAATTTATTTATGGCATACTGCAAGTTTGGATTTGTTTGTGTTTGAAAGATCTGGACGCTTTGATTTGGTACTTTCTCAAGTTGTGTTTTGTACTATACTGCGCTACAAAATCCTAATACACATACCTAAGTAGTACACTTTATCAGAGAAAAAATAGCACATCTCGCCTGCATGGTATGAGCTGTGTTCATATCGATGTAGGATCAATATTTCTTTGTCCTTGTTAACAAATGGCACATTCAACACTTGAAATTCGGTAGCAATGCTCACAATATTATTCTAAAGGGGTCCTAACCTCCAAATGATCGAAGCTTCCATTCACAATGCCCACAAGATAAGGGAAGAAGTCCAGCAGTTGAGGCACAATGGAAGGGGCATTAGAAAGAGTTGCTTCTAGTGACTACATGATGGGTATCGACTTAAGATTGCTAAGACGACTTTGAAAGTAGGTAGAAATTAAAAATAAGGAACGACTGCTTACCAGAACAGTGTCCTCAAGAAGATTAAGAGCGTTAGGGCTATCAACATATTTGCCAAGTCCATCTCAGCCCAATCCTACCTATGTTCGTCTCCTAGATCGCGCACGCAACGAGGCTTGAACGCAGGACACACCCGACCGGCTGATATCAGTTTTGTTTGTCGAGGAATGTGCCGCCAGATTCCGCCGCCGCCTTTCACCAAACTATGCTGATTGGGGAGGTGTGGCTAGGCTTTCGATTTGGAATGAATGGGTCCAATGTTAAGCTGAGTCGGTTTTGTAACTTGGCATGAGATCAACACGAGCGTTTCCAAATTTTTCTTTCTCCATGTTGAGGAACGAATTTCAAAGTTAGGTACTGTATAATGCATTTTGACAAATTACCTTTATCTCGTACGTTTTTTTCGGCATCCCGAGAAAAATCGCACGAGTAGAACATCCTATGGTAATTTGCTTTATGTGGTTCCCTGTAAGAAAAAAAAAAGAAGAAGAGGGAATGGTAGTAGATTTTCAGCGCGTACAAGATCACATGCTCACCAGTCACCATTCCATGGCGCGGCAAGTCCATGGTTGGCACTGCGAGGAAGGAGTACAACCACGCTAAGCAATGCCATACTTCCTGCCTGCTGCCTTTTTTTTCAGTTCACCCGAGTGCCTGGGTGGTGCGGCTTTTCGGCTCTCCTTTTCCCCATCCTTTCACTGCCTCCTTGATAAAAGCGAAAACGCGAGCTGCACATTGTAGCGAGGCATTCGCCATGGTCCCCATCGCCAACCTCTCGTACGTTTTCTTGGGCATCCAGAGAAATATCGCACAATTAGAACATCCTATGGTAATTTGCTTTATGTGGTTGCTGTAAGAAAAAAAGAAGAGGGAATGGTGCTCTGATTTCAGTAGATTTTCAGCGCGTACAAGATCACGTGCTCACCGGTCACCATTCCATGGCGCGGCAAGTCCATGGTTGGCACTGCGAGGAAGGAGTACAACCACGCTAAGTAAAGCCATACTTCCTGCCTGCTGCCTTTTTTTTCAGTTCACCCGAGTGCCTGGGTGGTGCGGCTTTTCGGCTCTCCTTTTCCCCATCCTTTCACTGATAAAAGCGAAAACGCGAGCTGCACAGTATAGCGAGGCATTCGCCATGGTCGTCCCCATCGCCAACCTCTCGGGCGTCGTCACCGGCGCGGTGCACGCGGCCCAAGCCTACGCCACGGAGGTGCTTCCGGCAGCCGTGACAAGGGAGGCCATGGGGGCCTCAATGGCGTGGCTGTTACGCCACTTCTGGGCCTGGCTCGTCGCTGCAAGAGGTGTGGCCATGGAGAATCTCCCGGTCGCCGCGGCGGTGGCCAGGAGAGCGGCGGGGTCTGCAATGGAAGCCTGCGGGCCATTGCTGCAAATGGCGGCGGAGTGCTTGCATGGCCTTTATGTGTGGCTGCTCGCGGCGACTACCGTCGCCGTGGATAGTCTTCCCGGCGTGGCCAAGAACACGGTGGAGTACACGATAGAAGCCTCCCGGCCATGGCTGGCAGTGGCGGCGGAGTTCTTGCATGGCCTTTATGGGTTGCTGCTCACGTCGATTGCCGTCGCCGTCGAGAGTCTTCCCGGCGTGGCCAAGAACACGGTAGAAGCCTCGCAGCCATGGCTTGCAGTGGCGGTGAAGCTCCTGAAGGGTCTCTACGGGTGGCTGGTCACGGTGAGCGCAGTGGCCGTCGAGATGCTCCCGGACGCGGTCATGAACGCTGCCGGGTCCGTGGTCGAGGCCTCGCAGCCCTGGCTGGCAATGGCTTCGAAGCTCCTGCAGGTGCATGACCTCTGCGGACGGTTTGTCACTGCCGGAGATAGGGTCGTCGAGAATCTCCCAGAAGCCGCCGCCGCCGCCGCCGCCGCGGCCGCCGAGACCACCCTCACGCCCATGTCCACGGCAGGCTGGTTATTGCACGGTCACGGCGGCGTCGCCGTGTATGCCATTCTGGCGGTCGCGCTCCTCGCCGTGGCGTTCCTTGGCGGCGTTGTCTGCGCCCTCACCTGCCGGACGATGAAGGGCCCCGGGCTCGGCGGCGCCCGCGTCCCCCGCGCCATGTTCAGGGCCAGCCCGAGGCGCTACTACGCCGCCGTCCGGACGGCGCGGAAGGCGCGCCGTAGCGCCTCCGGGATCGGATGGAAGTTGGTCGCCGCCGCGGCGCTTGTCGTCGCTTGCATTGCCTATCTGAGTACCAAGATGTTGTACTGAATCTTGAACCTTAGTAGTTCAGAAATGACCACATCTCATGGAGAATTTTGCTACATCTGTGGTTCAGAATCAGCAAGCCGTCTAGTAGTCTGTAGTGGTAGCAGTAATGCAGCTCATTGAATCTGTAATGCCAACATGACATGAATGTTACTATGTTGGCACAAGTGATGAAGCTAGAAACTGTTGATTTGCACATTTTCCTGCAGATATTTCTTGGTATTGTGGCTTCAGTTTTGCCTCTTTATCTTGCGAAGGGCTGTGTTCTGAAATTTCCTTCTGCTTCAGCGACAACGGTTACTGCAAGAAAAAGTACTATGGGCTATGACACTCTTCCAGCAAAGGCTCTAAAGAGAAAATATTTGTAAAACAAAAGGATGGCGGCAATCCTTCCTTATGTATAACTTTGATGAACATTGCAATGATTTGGATTTTCGTTGTGCATGCAGTTTGCACTCACGCATATATTAGCATGTCTCTAGTCTCTACAAATGGGCCAATAAATCAAACTAAATTTTCTGGCACGTTTGTTGGTATGAGCCAGCATTTGCATTACCAAACGAGGCTCTTAAGAGTGCACAAGTTTTGTACAAATTAAAAACCTAAATTTGTTAGCTTAAAAAAATGTGTCGTTCAAAAAACAGAAGAGTGTTTGCACTGAGTAGAAAAGAGAAATGCCGAGTTGGGCCTCTACAAAGATTTTGGCCCACTCAAGAGCATTTCAAGTTTGAAACTCACTCCAACTCTATTGCTTTAAAAATCTCTTAGCTTGTGATTGTATTTGTGATGTACGCAGGTATTCCAATATATAGTCGTATTCAGGACTTGAATCTGCTATATACTATTCCTGTGATCAAATAACAACAGATGAATCGGCAAATAAGAATCTTACTGCATGATCAATGCATTTTATAATTCATGTCAACCATGAGGGTTGATATTACATAGCGTGCATTAAGGTCATTGGACCAAATTTTGATTTTAATTTTTTGGCGATGTGATATTCTATATTGGAATCCATGAAAACCAAACTTGATACTTCTAAAACTGTCAAGGAATGGCATCTTCAAATTTCAATCTCAAGGAACTACGACCTAACCTTGTAATTTCAAAGATAACAATACTGACAACGAAAACTCACAGAAAACTACAATTCTGTCGCAAATGACGCTACTAATCAACTTGCGCCCACATGTCATACGCAACTGCATCCCTGCAAGAAAGTTCTGGGAATTGAACTTGATGCAATTCCTTAGTATTTTTTACACTAAAATCGTAGGTTTATGAAACTTATGATACTGACTAGTTAGTTGGGTGAGTTGGATTAGAAATCGCAAATTTAAGTTCAAGAGAATTGGGAAAAGGTTAATAAGCTAGCGGAATTCACTATGGTGTATCTATGGTGAATTCCAACAAAAGGCCCATGTATGTAAAAAAAGAAAAAGAAAAAGAACTTACTTATTGATATATCATGATGTAATTTTAATTAATTTTATGCTTATATTGTATATATATAGGCATGTTACATTTATGGCATTTAAAAAAATATAAATTAGATCATCCATACTCAAAATTTTAGATATGGCATTGCTGAAGAGTTTGATCCCATTATTTGCATGGGTAATATATTTTGACTAGACCGATCCAAAACGTGTCCATATCCTGGTTAATTCTTTCACCAGCCTAACTACGATCCTACTTGTGTAGTTACTTAGTTAGTTATAAATGGATTTGAGAAACCATCCGAGACTTTTTGTGTGTGTGAAACTGACAAAATAACTTTGTCCACAAAGACATGAACTTTTCTAGTGGCCACAAAATACAATTCAACAAAAAACAAAAGCAATATCCCTTTCACAAAAGAAAAAAAACTAGGGGGAAAAAGGCGCATATATACTCCATGCAATATCCCTATACAGGGTGCATTTGGAATAGAGATGCATGGTTGTCCATTTCCTCATTTAATCAAGTATTTTCCCTGCTTTTTCAAGGGCCTTAATCTTGAAGCAAACTTCCAACCTAACAAAAGATGATCAGCTACCATCACCAAGTTTGTTTTCTCGATTTTACAATAGCAAACTAAAATAACTAATAAAATGGCTCACCAAACCCCAATTTGCTTGCCTTTTTCTGCATGTGCTTTGTTACTTTTCACATTTCTACTACTCTAGTATGAATCGGATGCTTTCCTCTGGAGTAGTCCAATGGTATAATGTTGAGAGTTGCTCTACTTGTCGGTGCATTAGTCATGTCGGCCCCAATTTTGAAAACTGCAAAACTAATGTGCTTCCTGTATGAATAGTTAGTATACATATGTATGCACTTCATACATAACATATAACATATTACGATTGAATATAGATTAAAAAGGTACGAATACGTCTAACTAGTCAAGACCTTTTAAAGAAAAACAACATCATAATCGAAGTAATAGTAGGGCCTAGATGATGTGCCCATAAATAGTCGATTGGGACACGACCTAAGATATATACCTAAGATATATAGCTCTTTGATTTTTCTGCTAGCATGCTAAAATACTGAAAAGATTTTCTCTTCTACCTACTATAATTTCTAATAAAAAGATAAATTGAGCAAATATAAGTATAAAAGTACACAGTAAGCCACCACGTAAAATACTTGTATACACACAGGTTTCAAGGATGACTTGATTTAATTAGCGCAAAGCAAGTTTTCACAATTAATTTCACAACTTCTATCACCTAGCCAATTTTACTAAAAGCAAAGTTGTGTTGATTTATTTTATCACATGCTAAGACTCACGTCCATCATTTCCTAAGCCTCACTTAGGTCAGCATGCTCATGACCAACTTCACGTTCTTGACCATTCCAACATACCCGTTTCACAGGTAGCATTCACATATGAAAACACTTCCACCAAGTCCTATATAAGTTTTAGAATTTTGTGAGATTAGTCAAGAGTAGTACAAGTCATAACACTCCTTTAACCATGAGCATAGCTATTCTATTCAAATAGATTATCTTACTCATACTATAGTGAATATATGCTTTACTCTCACTCCAAGACTTGCCTAACACATGAATCTTGTCCCAACATAAGAAACTTATCATGGCATGGTTTTTTAAGTTCTTTGTAGGAAATAGTATCCACCCCATGGACTATATATCACTATGCACTACCTTGCATCCTACACTAGCAGTGAGGGGAGTCCTAGGTTCTTGAGATTTTCTAAGGCAAGAAGAGATATCAAAGTTGTTTCAGTTTTAGATATTCACTTGTCATGCCTCGCATGACTCTATCATGTCCCATTGCTAGACACCACCTAAATTTCATCCAGTCATCTCAGCCTAAATCAATTTTTCATTAATTTTGAGTTTTTGCAGAACAATTATCACATGACATGTGAAGTGGAATTACATGTCTCCACCCTCTTTTTTTCTCGATAATCACTGCTATCCTAGCGATTATCTCTCATACATCTCATCGATAAACATGAGGAGATATTTTATTAAGCACAACTAAGCTTTGTCAATAATTGACTAGGAACTCAAATATAATTATAGTAATCAAGATACAAAATAACAATATCAACAAAGGCTTAAAGACAATATAGGTACGTATTTTAAACATAGCATGCATTTTTATTTGTAAATAAAATATTTTATAATTGGGATCAACATGATCAAGCAGAAGAGTGTAGTGACTTGTCTTGCTCAAGGCGAAATAATGTTAGTTTTTGCTATTAATCTTGATCTATGCTTCAGCTCCTCGAGCGCATCTTCATTTTTCTCACTTCAAGGATAATATGATCTATACGCATGATAGATACCAAAATAAGTAATAATTAAGATAAGCAAACAAACATGATTTTAACCTAAGGGTAAGTTGTTATGCTCCTATTTTGTAGATAAAAAGGTTATTGTTAGGGGTTTTAGTGGTCAACCTACTTAGGGGTTATGGTGGCTTAGTAACCAAACATCCAAAGTGAAGTCAATCGCTAGCTTGGCTGTGCGAGGTTAGTCTCTATAACCATCTCTGACTTTTAGGACTTGTTAGTGGTAGTACTATGTGCCTAAATAGGGCCATGCATTATAATATGGGGACTTAGTTTACAAGCATCTTAATTACTAGTCATATAGAGTCATAATTTATTGATTTTCCAATTATTTTGTCTCTTCGTTGTATGTAATTATAGGGGAGTTATGCTCATTATATACCTTTATATTTTCTAGCTTGATTTTATAAACACCAATTTGTATAGATAGGATCGGGTTTTATTGCTTGATTTAGGTTAGGACGGATTGGGTTTTTATTGCTTGATTTAGGTTAGAACAAACTCAATTTTTAGTATCTTCTTTCGGAGTTCTGTGGATTGATCACATTAGGATTTTTTTTATGTCTAACCTATACGAGCTTGATGTATTATATTTTTGTTAGCCATCAATATTCTCTATGTCATGTGATGGCCAAGTTCTTATTTTAGCAATTTTAGATTTGGTAGACTTAACCCATTTATGAGGTTAATTAGAGGTGCTCAACAAATATTTTGTTTTTTATTTTATTCTAATGGTTTAACCATTATGTTTGAAATTAGAATGCATCTTGTTCCAATTGCATTGGTTAAAATATTTTAGGTTGAAGTTTTATTCATAGCTATCAGTTTTGTTTTGTAGCCGCAATTAATTACTTTATTTTAAGGTTCGTAATTAAATTATTACTAATTAATATTTGTATAAAGGTGTGTGATAGATTTAATTATGTTGAGTAGCCATATTTTGATTGTCATCTTGTGAGCCAAAATTTCAGATGTCAATTACCACATTATAGCTCATTTGTATTTGTTAAAATAATGTGGATCTTTAGTTCATACAATAGATCCAAAGTTTTTCATTGGTGTAATAATCTTTTTATGGCCATGTACATTTATTGGTTGTGTAGGTATATATTTTAGATGATGTGTACTATTTTTCCAAATATTACTATAGTATGGTCAATTTTTTGGTAGATTTAATTGATTGCTTTGGTTTATCTTAGAAATTAAGAATAGAATATATTGGTGTAGTATTTTACTCCTACACCAGATTGTAGATCTTAAATTTACAAAGTTTTATAGACCATTTTCATTTAAATTAGACTTCATTTGAATTAGTTATGATTTTCAAATGCTGGTTCATATTTTAATTCATTTGAAAAGATTAAAAATGTACTTTATGGATTTTATTTCCTTTTCTAAATTATTTTCTTATAAGAAACTACTTGCATCACTTACATCTGGGTCCCACCATTTTATATTTATGAAACAATTATTTTTCAATAGAAAAATGACTTAGTCAATGACAATGTAGGGCCAAGGTCAAAGTTTGACTTTGTCAAGTTGACCATACAGTGCATTGGGCCCACATGTTGGTGACACATAGAGCCTATTAAGGATTTAAATAGCTTAATGATAAACTAATTAAACTAATCATGATCATTAGCTACTATTGAAAAAACATAATGGTTAGGCCCACATGTCAATCCCACATCTCCTTTACCTTTCCCCTTCTTCCTCCTCCTTTCTTTCTCTCCTGAGCAACGCAGGACATAGGTGGTCAAGCAGAGCAATGTGGGGGTGGCAGTGGCCAGCTGTAATCCGTCGGCAGCGAGGTTTGGGCGGCTTGGCTCATGGTCTAGAATCCCACAAGAGCCAACATTGAAAGGGGAAAGGGGTTCTAAGTTGTGGCTAGACAGCCATGGCGGTGGAGGGCTCAGGTCACTGAAAATTGGAGTGTTTTGATGGTCTTCCACTGGACTTGAAGCACTAGGAAGCCCTAGTAGGGTGTTGTGAACCCATTTCCTAGGCTACCTAGCAATGTGGTGGCCTAGGATGAGGTTTCAAGGGCGGCTAGCCAAGAAGGAGAAGGGATCGAGCAACAATGGTTCATCGAGAGCACAAACTACCAAATTGATTAGGGATTTGGGGACTAGGGATGGAAGAAGGGATTGAGGTGGAAGTGCTCACCGGGATTTTGCTCGAGGCAGTGAGGAGCTCGGTCGGTACAATGGTCATGGTGAAACAGAGGAAGCGGAGCTAGGGAGCCGATTGTGGACGTACATCACGTGTTCAATCGGCGGTCTGAGGCTTGTATCTTCAACTCTGTCCTTCTTTCCCTTGCCTTTAGGATTGGTGCAAGTGTGAGCATCAGTGCTCAGCTTGGTGAGGACTTGATGGCGGTGGGGCAAGAAGGAGTAGAGGTGGGCATGCACCCGCACCAAATGCTTGACAAAATGTCTAGCATTAGGTTTGGCATGAAAGAAAAGGCGAGGAAGGGATCAAGAGAGAGGGATTGGCGAAGAGGAAGTAGAGCTTAGACGTGGTGTTGGCAGTGGGCATGCTTTGAGTGCAGCGGTGGTGTGGACAAGGAAGCATGGAAAAGGAGAGCTCAAGCTGCTACCAGAACTTTTATAGGCACTTGGCAGCTTGCAAGAGAAGCTTCAAGGAGGCAAGGCCACAAAGTTTTTGTGATGCCACACGACGACAAGGCACGGAGCCGGCTTGACATTAAGAGGTGCACGCATGGGGTGGAGAGGTGCGAAGACGTTGGCGTGTGTAGAGCGGTCGAGCACCGCTGCTTGATGTTTTGCGGTGGGCAGTGGATTAGAGTAGCAAGCTGGTGGCATGGATTTGGCTACGACCGTTGCTTGTTTTTCGGTGGAAATCCACGACTTGACATAGCGCAGTGGAGGCATGTGATTGGTTGCCTCTCATGTGGTCATAGCAGGGCATGTGACAGGATGAAGTAGCGGGAGTAAGCAAGCAAAGCTAGGTGAAGCAGCGTGGCAACCAAGGTAGGTGAGATCGATGGAAAAGAAACGACAAGCAGCACACAAGTGAGGATAGCATGGCCTAGTGTGGTGTGAGGGAGCAGAGTAGAGCTGTGCATGCGAGAGGGCAAAACAAGTTGGTCAGCAAGCGAGGGACGCAGTAGCATGGTGGGGCTTGGCCAGCAGCTACCGGTGTGACAAGGTGGCTCCTAGGGAGTTAGCCTCGCTTGAGCTAGCCAAGCTCGGTGGTTTTTAGGCTGGTGGGCTAGAGAAGGCAAGGCAGGCCACCGACTAGGCTGGCCTAACTGGGTTGCTCGACCAGTTGGGCCAGCCTGGTTGATTTGGTTCTAACTAGAGAGAAGGGATAGCCAGACATGTGGGCTAGATCAGCCTAGTCGACTGGTCTATTGCTTTAGGTGGGCTAAGCTAGCTAGGTTGGTTCTGCCTACTAGGGTTAGTGTTGAGCACAAGAAGATTTTGAAATTAATTTTATGCATTTGAAAAATTGATTCCTAAGAGAATATTTTATAAAATAGTTTTAAAAATATTTTTCTCAATAGGACTAGTTTAATAGGTTTGCAATTATGGGTTTTGAAAATAGTTTTATTAAATTAAAAAGGTGCTCTCTTTTAGCAAAAAGGTATTATAATTCTAGAAAACTATAATTATTTAGGGGTTGGACTTCATCAACCATAAATTTATTTTATTATTCTTTACTAGAGAAAGATAAACAATTCCCATTGTGAACGGATTTTAATTCATGTATTTGAGTGATGTTTCTTCCATTTGGCAAATTTAATTATTTGTTATTGATATAATTTTAATTAGGACTTTGTAAAGTATGTCTTTATTTAATTAAAGGTATGGTTGGTCTTTTTGTTGCATATTTTGTATGGAAAATTAAATTCGTATTTAACCTCCACTTTGCATGTATTTGTTATGTATATTTAATGTATTTTCATGTGGTTAGGATTGGAAATTATATTGGTATTCTTGATTATTTACAAAAGAAATCTCATTGCCTAACTCGGTTGGTGTTGTAATTATTTACTGTGGTAACTTAATACTTCTATCTTAAGGATTAATAATTTAGTTGATGTAATTTGCAGTTGTGGGTAAATTAATTATTTATTACTTTGGCTCATTTGGTTGTTTTAGTTTGTTTTTAATTGGATTTAGTACATTTATTTGCAGACAAAGCACTCAAAGATCCAACATGATGTAAAAAGTATTTTTTAGATTTCATACATTTTTATATTTTTATTATTTGGATTTTCAAGATATTACAAGTCACTTTCCAAATTGCCTACTAAAATTTTGGCTTTTTACATAATGAAATATTTCATTAAGTAATGAAAATATTCAGCTTCTACAACAACCTGGATGCACAAAACCATAAAAAGAAAAAAAATAAATGTACACATCATAAACATATCATATTGCATTGCAGCTTTTATACAACTATATTTAAAAAATAAAAAACTATGATGCATTCTTCGTAATAATGCCTTCAATAAGGAATATAAGATCGTAGATGTCATCCAAACCAACTTAAAGTTAGTGCTAGATTTTCACTCAAAGATAATTCAAAGACAACACTTTCAACAAGAAATCGACACCTCGAAGGCCCTTACGACCAATACTCCATGCATTAGTCCGTGACCTTAAAAAGCTTGCCAGTAGCAACATATGCCTATGACGATTGCTGGTGGCCAAAGAGAGACAAAAAGGAACCACACACAGCCAATCGTGATGATCAAACTGCCTTTGACTACCGACGACCGATCCTGATCACCACAAAAGTCGCCACCCATGTAGCCATTTCCAAGTGATTAGCATAAGCTCAATGTCCCAACGCCTCTACAGGATAGGATGAGGAATATAGCACAGTCGTTGCCATTTTCCAGCTGATCCTAGGGCAGGCCACTATTGCCACCATCAGTGACGTTGTCCTGATCAAATCGTTACCGTTTAGACGTCAGGATTGGATAGGAGAATCCTCACCACTGTCGCGCCAAGATGGCAGTGGCAGCTAGAGGGAGAGCAATCCAATTGACTCAAACGAGTCTGTCCATTGACTTCCCGATCGCCGGCAAGTGCTGCCACGGACCATTGTCGGGACCTTTTCTAAAAAATTGGCTAATACCAAGGTTAGCTAATTAACCAGCCATGCATGTCTTGGTTTCCTAAGTAACTTACTGTATGTGGCTAAGTCATATCCAGCATCAACACTATTATGTAATTATGTCAATGTGCACTTGTTATCTCCAAGAGAGGGCAAATTGACAGGCAAGGGTTTATGTTTCTAACTTCCACGTGAAGATTCTCATTGTTGATTGATCGTTTTACCTGACAATCACGTCCTGCCAATATGCTCATCTAAATGTCCTCGCGTAGCTATCTATTTATTATGTCGTACCACAGTTTCTTGATAGGTTCTCCAACATACAAACAGAAAGTGTAGGTAGGCAATGTGAACCGTTTATATGGATTGGATCACCTTGAATAGTTTTTAGGAGCAAACTTCAATCCTTAGATCGACGTATAAAAACTCACATGTCTATTTTTCTTTGCGTGAAACAAAAAATGTTCTAACTTAAAATTAAAAGACATATAGGAAATCCATTTTGTACTCCCGAGAGTATGTACTCCCACCTTAATGGATACTCCATTAGCGGGCATGTTTTTGTCTTTTTTTTTCTATTTTGTTTTAACGCATAACCGAGTGCATGTGCTGTTTGTTTCAAATTTCAAAGCACAGGTAACCATCGTCTAAACACATGGATCGGAGCTTCCAGAATTCATCCTGATTAGAAAAAGAGTGTGTAACATTTTCTACTATATACTACTTTTTAAATTAGCAGTATATACTACTATTTGCATGCTAGTAGCAGCATATACTACTTTTTTTTGTGAGGGCTACATACTGTTTTATTGCGTACTAGTGTCACTGTATCAGTATAGACTGCTAGTAGCAATCTATACTATGAAGGGGCGGTACATACTGCTTTGTTCAGATGCAGTATATACTACTTTTTTAATAGTAGTAGAAGTATATACTACTTTATTTTATTCAGAAGTAAGTAGTTCAGAGGTGTTATAAGAATGAACAGTCTAGATAATATACCCTATTCATTTTATTATGCAGTTACACATTCCAAATAAAGAGAGTCTGCAATATGATAATTACAATTCTGCAATATTTTCTATGGACATATACCCAATTCTCAGATGGAGTCGACGCTGCTCCGCTAGTTGCTGTCGCCGGCCACCATGCGTCCATGCTCATGGTACATGCGTCTCGCGTCTGCATGTAACATTGGGGCTTAATCATTCAATGGACGCCAAATTGGGGACTGCAAACTCTTCTGCAAGCAATAGAAATAGATCTAATAGAAGAATGACAGGGTTGTTAGAGATTGTAAACATGTTACATTAGGATTGTAACCGAGCATGTCTTAAGAATAGATGGACTCCTATAATTTACTATAGATAGAATAGAATTTAAGTTAGGAGTCCTAATTTAAAACTATCTATATCTATAATTCTTGTTCTATGTATAAACATACAACCTATGGTGAGCCTAGGTTAGGCAACCATAGTTACTCCATATTTTTTTATGGTATTAGAGCCGCTTCTTCCTAGAATAGATCTACAAAAATCTCGTCAAATTCTCGCGACAAGGGGGCTGCGACCTGCTCGTGATGCTCCTCCCCGCGATCTGAACATCCCACGATAAGAGGGCCGCAACCCCTGCTCATGACGCTCCTCCCGCGACAAGATGTCTTTATCCTCCGCTCATGGCGAAGTATACCCGTCCTCTCCTTTTGGACATCCGGTGTCTGACAAGCTGACACGGGATAACTTCGTCCTATGGAAGATGCAGTTCCTGCCCGCTGTCCGTGGCGCCAAGGCGCTTGGTTTTCTGGATGGAACCATCCCCGAGCCGCGACAAGTCCTTGAAGCTGAAGTCGATAGCAAGAAGAAGGAGATTCCCAACCCAGAGCATGACTCATGGGTAAAAAAAGATTAGCAGCTACTCAGCTACCTAGTGAATTCGGTCTCCAAGGAGGTCCTAGCCGGGATCACGACTGCAACAACCTCTGCGCAGACATGGAAGGCGCTAGGGGCTATGTTTGCAGCACAATCAAGAGCGCGGGTTACAAATCTGCGCATGCAATTGGCCACCACCAAGAAGGGCAGCCTCACTACGACAACCTATTTCAACAAGATGCAGAACATCAAGGATGAGCTCGCGTCAGCTGGTGTCACCGTCGGGGATGATGAGGTGGTTGCTCATCTACTTAATGGTTTAGACTTTGATTATCACCCCTTTGTTTCTTCTATGATGGGCCGATCAGGAGATCTTTCACTCTCTGAATTATATTCTCTACTCATGGTGTACGATCTTCGGCTCAAGATGTATCAAGGGACCGATCAGTTCCAGTCTTCAGCTAACATGGAAACCATGGTCGTTCTGGTGGTCGACGTGGTGGAGGCCGGTTCAATTCATCGCGCAATGGACAGAACAGCAACAATAATCAGAGTTACACCAACAATAATCAAGGCAATAGCTCGCAAGTCACAAAAAAGGTGCCCTGTCAAATCTGCAAGAAGACAAATCATGAAGCCAATCAATGCTATTTTCGCTATGAGGAAGACAATCAGTACCGTTGGCGACCAGCAGGAGCTTATGGTGTTGATACAAATTGGTATGCGGACAGCGGGGCCACTAACCATATCACCAGCGAACTTGACAAGATGACCGTCCGTGATAAATATAGTGGCAATGAACAAGTTTATAACGCCAGCGGCAAAGGTATGAGTATTAGTAATATTGGGCATATAGTTTTTTATACCCCTTTCAGTAAACTTCATTTGAACAATATTCTTCATGTGCCCTCTTCTGCCAAAAGCCTTGTTTCAGTTCATAAACTTGCCAAAGATAACAATTCTTTCCTTGAATTTCACCCTGATTTCTTTCTCGTTAAGGATCAGGAAACGAAGAGGATTTTACATCACGGTAGATGCAAAGGTAGCCTGTATCCTCTCATTCCATCGGAAGAGAAAATAGAGTCAAAGCATGAAGTTTTTGGAGTACATGTCCCTTCTACATCGTTATGGCATAGTCGTCTAGGTCATCCTGCTACTTCCATAGTTCAGAAGATCCTTAGCTCAAATAAGTTGCCGTGTGCTAGTTCCAAGAATGTTGAGTCAATTTGTGATTCGTGTCAAAGGGCCAAGAGCCATCAACTGCCTTATTCTATTTCTAATAAAATCTCTAGTGCTCCTCTTGATCTGATTTATTCTGATGTGTGGGGGTTTGCACCCATCTCTGTTGGGAGTTATAGCTATTATGTTAGCTTCATTGACGACTATAGCAAATACACCTGGATATATTTGTTGAAGCATAAATCTGATGTCTTTCGAGTTTTTCAAGATTTTCAAAACTTAGTAGAAAGACAGTTCTCTAAGAATATCCTTTGTGTTCAATCGGATTGGGGAGGCGAGTATGAAAAATTAAATTCTTTCTTCAAGCAAATTGGGATCATACACCGTGTGTCCTGTCCTCATGCTCATCAACAAAATGGTGCTGCTGAACGCAAACATAGACATATTGTTGAAGTTGGTTTAGCTCTTCTTGCTCATGCTTCCATGCCTTTAAAATTTTGGGATCAAGCTTTCCTTACAGCTACCTATCTCATTAATATTCTTCCCAGCAAGGTTATTGATTTTGAAATTCCTAGTACTCGTCTTTTTCATGATGCACCCGATTATAGCAATCTTCGTGTTTTTGGTTGTGCTTGTTGGCCCAATCTACGGTCATATAATTCCAGGAAGTTATCTTTTCGATCCACCCAATGTACTTTCCTTGGCTATAGTTCCATGCACAAAGGTTTCAAGTGCCTTGACATCTTCACCGGACGCATTTACATCTCCCGTGATGTCGTTTTTGATGAAACCGTGTTTCCCTTTTTAAAGCTCCATCCTAACGCCGGTGCCTCTCTTAGAAAAGAAATTGTTCTACTGCCTTCTTCCCTTCGAAATCCAGGGGATGATAACTGTACTGCATCTGATATTACTAATACTACTGACGTATCTACTGTTTCTAGTGAATCATCTGAGAAAATTGCAGGTCTCATGCCTATGCTCCCAGCGCTACCGGCACAACGTTGCGCACATAGCCCGGGCTGCAGCTCCCAGGTGGAAACGTTGTCTCCTTCCAGCTTGTTGAACGGTGCTGTTTTGCCTGCTACACCGCCTGGGGGAACATCAGTACCGCTGCCAACCGCTGTTGCTGTGCAAGAGAACAACAGTGCGGCGATAGGTGGGGGTAATGCGGTGGTGCCTGAGTCTCCACCTGGGACGTTGCATGCGTCTGAGGAGTCTCCACCACCGCTGCATGCTACAGCGTCAGGTGCACATGAATTTGTGCCATCCGGATCTTCTACAACATCTGGTTCTCCAGCAGCCACACCTGATCCCCCGCGTCACCAAACATGGTTGCAAAGCGGTATTATCAAACCAAAGAAGCTATATGATGGTATGATTCGATATGGCATGTTTAGTGCTACTGGTGAACCTAATTCCGTTGATGAAGCTATTTCAGATCCAAAGTGGCGTGATGCAATGGAAGTGGAATTTCAAGCTCTAGCTAAGAATAAAACTTGGCATCTCGTTCCAAGAAAAACTGGACAGAATATTATTGATTGCAAATGGGTTTTCAAAATCAAACGAAAAGCCGATGGGAGTATTGATAGATACAAAGCTCGATTAGTTGCCAAGGGATTCAAGCAACGCTATGGCATCGACTATGAAGAAACTTTCAGCCCAGTTGTCAAGATAGCTACAATTAGATTGGTACTCTCTATTGCAGTGTCAAGGGGATGGTGCCTCAGACAACTTGATATGTAGAATGCGTTCTTGCATGGTGTTCTGGAAGAGGAAGTTTATATGAAGCAGCCTTCGGATTTTGAGGACACTAAAACACCGGGATATATATGTAAGTTGGACAAGGCTATCTATGGGCTGAAGCAGGCGCCCAGGGCGTGGTACTTTAGGTTAAGCTCCAAATTAATCACTCTAGGTTTTGTGCCGTCAAAATCAGACATGTCTCTTTTTATATATCATAGGGGTGGTACAACTATTTATATGCTTATTTATGTTGATGATATTATCGTTACAAGCTCATCACCTGAAGCGGTGATAACTCTTCTTGCTGATTTAAAAGAAGACTTTGCACTAAAGGATCTTGGCAAGTTACATTACTTCTTGGGTATAGAAGTTAAAGAAGAGTTAGATGGCATAACTCTATCTCAAGCTAAGTATGCACAAGACTTGTTGAAGCGTGTTGGAATGCTCGGCTGCAAACCCTGCATGACTCGTTTATCTGCATCTGAGAAGCTGTCGAGCTATGATGGTGTTTCTCTCAGTCCAGAAGATGCTACTCGCTACAGAAGCATAGTTGGTGCTCTTCAGTATTTAACAAATACACGACCAGATTTATCCTTTGCTGTCAACAGAGTTTGCCAATTTCTTCATGCACCGACCTCAGTTCATTGGACTGCAGTTAAAAGAATACTTAGATATGTGCAACACACCATTGGACTCAGGATGCATATTCAAAAGGTATTGTCGTCATTCATCAGTGCCTTCTCTGATGCAGATTGAGCAGGTGATACAGATGATAGGCGTTCTACTAGAGGCTTCGCAATATTTTATGGAAGTAATCTTATATCATGGAGTGCTAAAAAACAGCCAACTGTTTCAAGATCTAGTACAGAAGCAGAATATAAAGCGATGGCTAATGCTACTGCAGAAATAATATGGCTTGAGCAACTGTTGACCGAACTTGGGGTTAAAGTGCATCGCACCTCAGTTCTTTGGTGTGATAATCTTGGTGCAACATACTTATCAGCTAATCCCGTGTTTCATGCTAGAGCAAAGCATATTGAAATTGATTTTCACTTTGTGCGTGAAAGAGTTATGAGAAAACAGCTACACGTTCGGTTCATCGCTTCTGGAGATCAGTTGGCGGATGGATTTACAAAAGCCTTACCGGTTGTAAAGATGAATACATTTATTCGCAATCTCAAACTTCAAGGTGGTTAGGAAAGTTTAGATTGAGTGGGGGTGTTAGAGATTGTAAACATGTTACACTAGGATTGTAACCGAGCATGTCTCAAGGATGGATGGACTCCTGTAATTTGCTATAGATAGAATAGAACTTAAGTTAGGAGTCCTAGTTTAAAACTATTTATATCTGTAATTTTTGTTCTATATATAAATATGTAACCTATGACGAGTCTAGGTTAGGCAACTATAATTACTCCATATTTTTTCTCTCGATCTGCAAGAACAAGCAATGAAAACTGGAAAAGGAGATCGCCAAAGGGTGGGCTTGCCAGCATTGTCGATGCTCCAATTAATTCTCGACGTTACTCATCGTAGACTGCTGCTGCCTTCGGCGTCGGTGACTGGATTTGCGGAAGGCACACCCTGCGAGTTGAAAGGCCCACCCAGCGCCAACACTACAAAGACAAAATCCTGGATTAATCACACAGAGATTGGTAGCAATATACCTGATTTTCAAACTGCTTTGAGACAAAGCTTCACTACCAACACACGATTGGACACCCGCTCAACGTCATGTTGTGCCGCCGAGCAACATCTGCATGCAACACAGAAATTAGGGGATTCATCATTCAAGGAATCGAGGAATAAACTGGATTATCATCATGCAGAAGAATGCATCCCAAACGAAAACAAAAATGGAACTCGATCTACGAGAGAAGCGAGAAGAGAAAATAAAATAGAAGAACGGCATGGCAGCATCCATCACGAAACGAAAGTCAACAAGAGCAAAGCAGATAGGAATTGGCGGGGAATAGAACCGATGGATCAACACCTTCACCTGGGAATAGACGCCGTAGGCTCCCGAGTCGCCGATGGATCGCGCCGTCGTCGC
Organism: Oryza coarctata; assembly: GCA_030770085.1. Classification (NCBI taxonomy): domain Eukaryota; kingdom Viridiplantae; phylum Streptophyta; class Magnoliopsida; order Poales; family Poaceae; genus Oryza; species Oryza coarctata. The sequence continues at coordinate 15,602,702 of CM061467.1, read as the reverse complement.
CTCCGAATCGCCGGTAGATCACGTTTTCACCGGGAGACCTGATTTATCGGTTCTGCTTTGCACCAACACCTGGGAACGAGATTTAAAGCGAGATTGAGGTTGGTCCCGGTTAGTACGGGATAATTAGAAATCTCGAGGATTTTTTTTCTCCCAAAAATCAAACGGGTACGGTACGTGGATCCGGTAGCGAGGCTGGTTGCTGATGAACGGTGGACGACACTGGGAGTACATGCTCCTACTCCTAGGGAGTCCTAGGAAGGATAGAGCCATTTTCATATATATTTATATATATACACACACTCCGATGTGCATACCTGACAATATATTTGAAAAAATATGTAACTAGAGAAGCCTTAAGGTACATTTTTAGTTATGTACACTAGAGTTATACTAAATTTACGGTTTGATATGCTGTTCATTATTTAGATATGTAGTTGTGCATTGTATAAGTCTAGATGACTACTGGTTAATAAGAAAACATCGAAAAGAAAAGGTTAATTATAATCTAGTTAAGCAAAAACACATCAAGTTAATCTAAAAATAAAGTTGGCATCAATCTATATTAAAAGGCATCTCGTTTGTGCAGTACAGATTTAGACTGTGTTGGACAATTTTATTTGCCTAGCCTTATATCATTTTTTAAAGAAATTAAGAATATAAATGAGAAATGGTTGTGATTAGTTAAGAAAAAATTAGATAGATAATTAAAATGAGGAAATGTTGTGTTTGGTTAAGATAGATGGGTATGCGGAGAAATAGTTATATTTTAAGATGAATTTAAATTCTAGAATCTTCGAATACGAGCAACAGCAGGACAATCTGTTTCCAAAATAATGGGCATTCCCACCCATTCGTTCGCTAGCGACACGACTTCACGACATGCTAACAACTCCACCTCTTCAGGAGAACCTCCGTGAGAGATAGTATGCCACGATGACAACAGAAGCCGTAGTAATCCTGAATAATAACGATAATGCTTGCTTTACCTGTTTCAATAGAGAAAGAGCTATAGTGATCATGGGCTTGTTATCATGGAGACATGGAGTGCGCAGTGAAATACAGAGGCAAAGATGATCGGAAGGTTCCTACTTCGAATATAGGGAAGAGAAATAGGAAGTTCTATGGAATTATTCATACGACACATGCAGCGTGGGTGTGTAGGTAAAAAAAATTAATATGTATGCATATGTGCGTGTACATACGTCTAAGTTGTACTAGTAAAAAAAAGCCATAAACGACAAGTAAAAAGCATCAAAGGAGTATCTCAACGGGTTCCTGGGTTGGTCTGAACGGCTGTGCCGGGAAGAGCCCGGATGGTGCCTGCCTGCGTGCTACTTACGTTAACGGGTTGTTGTCAACGATCGGGATCCGAACCGGTGGGCGGCTTGTTGGCTTTAACCTCCTGTCGGTAGCTTGCCCGCTCCAAGCCACCAGCAACAGTGGTCAACGTCGGGGTGGACAAAAGGCAGCTCACTTGTTACTTTGTTAGTCTAGACGGTACTGCATTCATAGGTAAGGTTAATTAAAATTTGACCATTTGGGGTTAAATTATGGGTAGAACATTTGCATAATTACTTTTGACCTTTACAGCTTCAACAAGATGTGTTAAAGCTTATAACCAATGGCTCTTAATGAAATAGTCTTGGACTTTCTCTGTGAAACACAAGCGTAAAGGAAAAGATAGGATTTCAATAGCATATGATAAAAGAATTAGATAAGTGACGGTGTGAATAGAAATGACGGGATGATATTATGGGCTGGTTCATAAAAATTATAGGTTTACTTTAGAGAATTTATTGGAAAAGTATGTCTTCTGATTATTTAAAAAACTAAGTTAAGAAACGAAAATAGTGGACAAATAGTAATTAGGATTGATGAGTAGGGAGCTTGGACTCACGAACTGGCATTAGGATTGATTGCATTTACGATTGTACGGGTGTGTGATTGGCGATTACCAGAGGCATTGTGTGAACAACCATCTAGTCCTGTCTTTTTCTTCGTGCGGTCTTCTTACACGTACCACTTACAAGCGTCTATGTTTGAATGGAATTTAGAAACGATTTTGATTGGGCTATTTGGAGCGTTAGACCGACCGTTTATGTCACTTTTCATTTCTCTGTTGTTTCAGACCGTGATCGGTTATCAGATACCGGCGGGGGGGGTATAGAAAAGCCCGAACCGCCAACACAAACAGCCCAGCGTAGTTGGCCCCTTCGGCCTCGCCTCCCGTCTCCTCGCGACTCCGCCCCGCCGCCTTCGCCGAGCAGCGCCGATCTCCATTCCCGCGAGCATTGGCGCCGGCGTCCTGCTGCTCCCGCCGCATCTGGCCACCCGTACGCGTGATCCTCTTCCTCATCGACTCTCTCTACCCACGCCTTTTGATCTTTGCTTAACTTTAGCTTCTCTTCTAGATCTGGAAGCTTTCCTCCTTTGCGTTACTACTAAAAGTGATTTTTTTTGGTTCAGGTGAACCCCCCATGCCCCCCCTTAGGTCCGCCCCCGGGAGGCGGGCGCCAGAATTCCGGCGTTCGTCGCGGCGGCGGCTGACCGGATGGATCTGGTGGCTCGTCGGGATCTTCTTCGTCGTCGGCCTCATGCTCTTCGTCCTGCACCACAACCAGAGGGATCATTTCCGGCAGCCAATAATCGTGAGTAGTGAAAACTTTTGGTTTTGCTTGATTCGTCCTTGCTGCATTCCGTGAGATCTTTCGAAAGATCAAAGCTTTTTCTGCAAGTTCTAAGAAACACTGAAGAGTCCATTCTTTTTTTCTGTATGTATTGTTTCCGTGTTTCACCTACCTCTTTAATGGATCTCAATTAGCATAATGGTTTGAGATCTTTATATGTATGCCATGTATTATATTACTTTCTTTGTAATTATGCAAATTGAATGCTAGCTAACTTAGCAGATAGCAAGCGTAGTTGAGTGGGTTGGCTGATTTCAAATTACAGCTATTTCACTATTTCTAGAACTTTGCTTCTATAATTCAGTATAAGATCCTTAAAGTTAATGTTTTTTTCTCTACTAAATTAGTCATATTTGTGAAAATTTTAGCCATTTCCATGTAAAAAGTATTTGTGATGGTGAGTCATAATTGGTTGTTAGAAATAACAAATGGGAAGTATAGTTCAAGAGTTGGTGTGACATTATAGATAGGCTGTCTTTGGACTTCGTTGGAGATCAGCTCAAGTACTTAGGTAGAGTGTCATCTTCAGAAGGTGGTTTCCCATTTTCCATGTTGATGATAAATGCTATTACTGTACTAGGAGGATGATTACTTTCTTCTTTGATGTGAGAACAACGGTGTGTAATGATGATGATTTAATCCATACCTTTAGTCAATATTCTATATTTAGTGTCAAAGGCTCACAACTTTAACATGTGCAATTGAATTATTCAGGGGCTAACTGGTATTCATTTATTTGCCTCTGAATTAATACTATTGGGTGACCATGATTTCTTATGTTTTGGTGCTGGTTGACTTACAATAGGGCACAGTTATTTTTTTAATCATCTAGGGATATTCCTGTCTGTCTGCTAGAGATGTAAGTCAGATTAACTTTTGTTATGATTCTTTAACATTCTGTACCATAGGTTACATGAACTGCAGTAAAGCTTTCAGTTTCCCTGTGGGCAGAATGCACACCTATGATGCCTGATTAGTGCTAGTTGATTGAAATACTTCATCAAATGGTAGTGTCTATGTCAACTGGAATTTGTATTTTGCCAAAGAGACAGCTGAGGAAAATTGTTGATTTTCAACATATGAAGATGAAAGTGAAGCCAATGCGACTTTGGCAAGTTTGCTGGTCATGATGCATTAATAATCATTAGAAAAAAGTATTCTTCCTCTAAAGTGGTGTGCTTATCAAATTAACAGAATATTTAATGGAATATAGTTTTTTCAATCTAATGCACTTCTTCCAGGATCTATAAACCTAGAGGCTTGAATTGCTCTAGTTGGACAAACCTCTCAAGGTTCAAGCTGTTTGAAATCTCAATCATTTGATTGTTTTCTAACTTTTTTCAAGCTGTAAATTTTAAAGGCATAACATTTTTGGCCTATGTAGAAAAAAGAAGTTTGTTTTGAAGCCAAGATTTTCTAAAATCTGTTGTGTCTTCTATATTTTGCCAATACGTTTGTTTTCCATCTTAGTTTATTTTCTTGGCAAAACTTGGCCAAATCAGGGGGGACAGTACCAAAATTTGGTAGAGATGGTAGAAAAAATTGGACACAACCAAACTGCCTGGATTATTTCTTTGTTGAATCACCCAAGGATATAATGATAGCAAATGTTAATAGTCCCTCTTACTTCTTTCAACAAAAGTATGATCTTTACATTCCTGTACAAGTTCTTGCCAGCAAATTATATTGGCAGCGCTAACTGTCATAAAGATACTCAACAACACAGGAAAAAAAATACATTTTCATAGCATCAGTCATCTCCTCTTAACATTCACAATTAATGCCATAGAGATCAATGGCAGCCTGTTACAATGATAATTAGAAACTTTACTTGGACTTGAATAGTTGGAAAAAGATTACATCCTGCCCTTGAATCTTGATACAAGTTTACCAATTTTGCGTGTTTCATAGTGGAGGATTATTTTGAGCCATGGGTGATATAGCTAATGGACCATATGAACTATAAACCAATAAAAAATTGTAACTTTTTCATGCTGTTACTTCAAGCACACTGAGATTTTCTTTACCAAGGAGAGATATTTCTTACAATTAATTCTGCCCACTGCAAAAAATCTGTTGCTTTTATTCAACTCACCTCAAGTTTATGTTTTCTCACTTCCCATTTTTTTACTTGTTCCAGGATAAGGGTTCAGAAATTGAGGAAGCCCATCATGAGAAAGTAAATTTCACAGAAGAGCTTTTAAGCAGCATATCATTTGCACGCCAATTGGCAGATCAAATGACTCTAGCAAAGGCTTATGTCATCCTTGCAAAAGAACATGGCAACCTTCAGCTTGCATGGGAGCTTAGTTCCCAGATAAGGAATTGTCAAAGATTGCTTTCTGAGGGGGCTGTTAGTGGGAGGGCCATCACTCAAGAAGAAGCCCACCCAATAATAACTCAGCTTGCACAGTTAATATACAAAGCACAGGACTCTCATTACGATATCAGCACAACAATTGTAACACTGAAGAGCCATGCCATTGCACTTGAAGAGCGTGCAAAGGCAGCAGTTGTTCAGACTGCCGAGTTTGGTCAGTTGGCTGCAGAATCCATCCCCAAGAATTTGCACTGTTTAACTGTTAAGCTGATGGAAGAGTGGCTTCAAAACCCTAAACATAGGAGTCGCTCAGAAGAACATCGGAATTCCACACGATTGGTAGACAATAATCTGTACCATTTTGCCATATTCTCTGATAATGTTCTGGCCACATCAGTTGTTGTCAATTCTACAGTTTCAAATGCAAACCACCCTCAACAGCTTGTATTTCATGTGGTCACAGACAGGATCCATTTTGGGGCTATGTCAACTTGGTTCCTCATAAATGACTTCAAAGGGTGTACTGTTGAAGTCCGCTGCATAGATGAGTTCACATGGTTGAATGCTGCTGCTTCTCCTCTGGTTAGGCAGCTATCTGAGATGGAAACTCAGGGTTTCTACTATGGTGATTCTAAAAAGCTCGAAAGAGAAATAAAGTTCCATAATCCCAAGTTTGTTTCTCTGTTGAACCATTTGCGGTTCTACATTCCTCAAATACTACCTAATTTGGAGAAGGTGGTCTTTCTCGATGATGATGTTGTGGTGCAGAAGGACTTGACACAGCTTTTTTCGATAGAGTTGCATGGTAATGTCATTGGAGCAGTGGAGACTTGTTTAGAATCATTTCATCGGTATCACAAGTATCTTAATTTCTCCCACCCAATTATCAGCTCCAAAATTGATCCACATACTTGTGGGTGGGCTTTCGGGATGAACATCTTTGATTTAATAGCTTGGAGGAAGGCAAATGCCACAGCACTTTATCATTATTGGCAAGAGCAAAATGCTGATCTATTGCTTTGGAGGACAGGGACACTTCCTGCAGGTCTCTTGACGTTCTATGGCCTGATGGAGCCCCTAGATCGCAGATGGCACATCTTGGGGCTAGGATATGATGTTGACATAGATGATCGCTTGATTGAGAGTGCTGCTGTTGTGCACTACAATGGGAATATGAAACCCTGGCTGAAGTTAGCCATTCGCCGGTACAAGTATATATGGGAGCAGTATGTCAATTTCACACACCCATACGTTAGAGAGTGTTTGTTGCATTAGAAAGTCTGCAATCTCTGTTCACCATGAATCCTTCATGTCATTGAAGCTAGGCGCTTCGGTTTCTTACATGGAGTTGCTTTTTAGCACCTTGTTTAAGAAATCCTCCGGCGAGGTAGATTATATACTGAAGAGACAGCATCAAAGAAATCAACTGTTAAAATTTCTTTTTGGGTGGGGGCAGATTTATTTTGGAATGAAAATAATTCCTTTGCAGATTTTTACATAAAATTTGGACTGGAAATTTTAGCAGTCTAACCAGATCATCTGGATAGATATTGTAAAAGAGATATAGTTGTTGGATCAATGGGTCAATTTTTGAGATGTTAGGAAATGCCAATTGTCGATTCAGCTGGTCAGAGTTGCTGGTGTTAATTCTTTCCAGAACATTGTGTTTTATACTGGTGAAGAAGCTTCTCCTTTTCTCTTTGTATAAACAGCTCTGTATTCTTCATACAGTATGGATTCAGCTCATTTCATAAAGGAAATCAAAATCATTTTGATGTGCTGAAACCGTGTTACTTAATATAAGTCATAATCCTTGTAACTGAATGAACTGCATCTTATTCTTCTTCAGTTGCTTGGTTCTAAAATCTCAGGAAGTTAAATATTTAAATTCGCTTGATTGGAAAATTCTTAAATTATTGTCATAAGCACTATTTGGGCGTGAATCTAAATGTGCTAGTTATTTGTGGGGTTTATCTTTTTAACTTTTGTGCATGTAATTGCAATATGAACAGCGACTAAGGAATCAGCTAGCTGAGCAAAAACTATGTTATCTCTAATTCAGTATTAGTTTATTTTATTTTAAAACAGAGAGATTAGTAAAACACAGATCACATTACCTTAACTGTTGTTATGATTTGTTTATTTATTTTCCCATTACATTCTATATTCAATTTAACACATTAGCAGCTTACTCTAACAGCCAGTAGCTACAAACTGATGCTAGTCATCAGGCATTGATGTCCATGGCCATTTGAACCAATAACCATCCAACACTTACATGACACAATTTGCCTATGTTAACAGTAACAAAAAAAGCAGTAAACATATTATGTTAAAATTATGCTTTGCTTAGGATGAAAATGCAGTTTAGATCCAGATCTTGTCGGCAGGTTAAAGCGCGACATGAAAAAGCTTTGCGCTCAGAAGCAGGCAGGAGCATGATCATGTCAGCTGTGACGAGATCTCGTGTCTCTCTTGTCGACAGGCTTAGTCCGGAATGCTTTCTTGTCTCCGAACTCTGCTGCTCTTATGGATCCCAGGAAAAAAATGGAACGCTTACATTTTTATTTTAAATTTTTGCCGACGAAATAGTGTAGGATAGGAAATCATTAATCATCCGGCAATAACCAGAAACAGAAAAACGTTTGAGCCGTTTGCATCTTGAAAAATGGCTCTTCTTTGCTGTTGTTGAGCATGTGGTTGAAGTAACCTGTTTTGGGATTTGAAGCAAAATTCTCCTGCAGGCAATTTTCCAGGCCACAGTAATTAGTTGGATTTGAAGGAGCTAAGCAAACCTAAGCATTAATTAAGTTTGCTGAGATATCTAATCAACAATTAAGATTTATGAAGGGCTTTAAGCAATCAGATTGAAATTACAGTCAAGTAGTGGCAAGGAACTGTGGCATACGGATGCACAGTACTTCCTTCGTTTGCCTTTTTCATACAAGTTTCTGCATTTAAATTTTAAAAGTTAATTTTATAGTTTTTTATCGTAGTTTATTATTTAAATATCTATGTGTATATATATATAAGTTTTATTCATAAATGATTTTTTTCATTGATAAGCCATTATGGCAGATAATCAATTGTGTAACAAACAATGACAACAAAAATAAATAAATTAAAGGAGTTTTGAAAAAAAATAAAGAAGAAATTGGATCATACTTGTGTCAACCTGCAGGATAAAATAAATAAATACCTATTGTGATTTCTTCGAAATGTACTGTACAGCAAGTATGTATATGTTATTATGTTTTTCTATAATGTAAAATGATGGTAATGTGAAAACTAGGTTAGCACCTAAAGATTGGATGGCATATGTGAATCTCCAGAGCCTCATCCTATGGTACGGAGACCCAGGCTCATATCCATCTCATGATAAGAGCTTGTTTATTCTAAGTTAGCCAACTCAGGACTTCTACCACGAAAGGGTCTCCATGGAAGGACAGCTCCATGTAAACTAGTTTAGTACGTTTTTCTAGTAGTTTTGGTGGCAGGAGTTTAAAGACTGAACACGTTGAACTATTCTAACTAATATATTTAATACGATAGATTTACTTTTCTCCACGTACGTGCACGCGTGCACACCCATAATAGTTAGGACGATAAGATAGATATCTAACCTAATAGATGAGCAAGATAGATACTTGCTCCACACCCGTTATAGCAAGGAGTCTTGTTAAACCATACCACATCCTCTGTACTCCATATGTCCGACTAACTCGCTACACAATGGGTCCTATCGAGTAAATATAGCAAGCACTACCATATAATATAATAGATATAATGGAGTACATGTCATAAAACATGTTTATAACATAATTAGATTAATTATATGTAAACTCTATGTATAAAATCTATTAAATTATGAGCATTTCTCTAAATGTATAATAATACCCATAAGAATATATATAAGAAAAGAACTTTAGATATCGGAAATATTTAATCATAGAGTGTTACGAGCGGCCAGAACCTTTATAAACACATCTTTGTTTATTTATCTTACTTCTAATTAGAATTGCATTGACTCAAGGATGAAGAGACGCGCTCTCAGTGTGATATTAGTTATCCTGGTGAGCAACCTTGTAGACAATTTTCCAGTAGAGAAGCTTCCAATATGCACAGGAAGCTGCCACAATGCAGGTTGCAATGGTCATGGCCGCTGACTAGTCATCCAAATTCAATCAACAACCACAGAGAATGAATTCGCAAGATACGTGTAGTAGCGTGGTACCGACTGGTACAGGTAGACTGCATCTTAAGTGTAGCGTCGCTAACCGGCGTAATGACAACAACATATGTATAAGTTAGGTGTACTCCTAAAGCTCTACAGAGTATCTAGCGCTGTGCAGATATTACATGAATATTCAGTTTCAGTGAGCTCGATATTCTAAAAAATAATAAGTTGAAAAGAATTTTTAAAAAAAGCTAGGTAATTCTAATTTTTAATTTATTTTTAAATTTTACAACTAGTGTTTTTAAAAAACATCCAGATGAGAATCTAAACTTCATTTCATCCTAAATGATGTAGATTTTTTTCCTTTAGATTTTGAAAATCAATAACCGTGGAGTTTTACTGTTGATTAGAATCTCTAGCTCTCTAAATAGGCATAGAAAACGTACATGTAGAAACCAAGTGTAATAATTCTAAAACAATAGTAGAGTAAATCTTGCGAATCACAATAGTAAATTCGATGAAATTTCGCATACTCGGATCTTCAATCAGAGAACCAATTAAAAAAACTCACACCAATTGGGGTCTACACCAATCTAGGGATCGGTGGCTGGAGCGTCCTTGCAATGTACTCCTAAATAATTTCTGTACCAGTCCTTGGAAGATTTGCCATTGCATTTGTACCTTGTGCCTTTCGGTTAACGTGTCTCTGTCCTACTAATAGTCCAAGTGAAAGGAACTTGACATCCCCACGTGGATTTGCAAGGTAGGACTCAACAACCTGAATTTGACAAATTATTTTCACACATCAGGGAGAAAAACATAAGCATCTTATTGAACGTAGGTACTCGACACTTGACATTAAGAAACAATTTTTACGGTAGTCTCTACTCTTATCTGCTCTCTACTAACATTAGAATGAATCTACACATTTTTATCTTTTTCATATCCAGTGAACTATGCATATTTATTTAAACTACCATCTTAATTACTGGTAGAATTAAGGAGTGTAATTGTTTTTATTAGTAGTATAACTTGGTTCAGTTTGTTTCTACTAGTAATAATATTAACCAGTATGTATTGTTCTAGTAGCTCCCAAAGGACCCAAAAAATCTCTAAACATGGTTGTGTAGTCATCATAGAATCTTCTATAACTACTTATTGGGACCACTTTTGCTACCATGCAGGTCGATTAGCTCACTTATATTCAGGTATATAAATAGGTAAGACTTTTGTAACTTAGTTTACCTCTACCAATGGCAACTAATAGGTCAGAAAGGCAGCTGACTGGGAAATCCCTATCCAAGTGGATGCTCAATTATCAGCACCACTACTTGCTTTCCAGAAGAATGGATATCCATACATTTTCAGCCCCAACCAAATAGTAACCAATAGGGTGGAACAAGCTTTTTGAGAAAAGGGCAGCCACAATCTTGTCACCACTCACCACTGGTGAATTGCTTCCAATCACGGACAGAATTGGGTATAAAATAATACAATAGTTCAGGTGCTCAGCTGCAAACAGAATTGGTATTGAAGAAAATATCGATCCTCAACTTTAGGAGACCCAAATCTGAAGAATTCAGTTTGAAGGAAGCACCACCGGCTTTGTTTGGTTCAGACCGCCGTGTACTATTTAAACTCAACTGCGTATCTAAATCTAATCATACTTCTTTCCTACATTTTTTTCACAGTGATTACTAACATGGAAGAAGAATGAAGTTAAAGTAGGCTGCTTATATCTAATCATATGGTTTTTTGTCTGGAACACATGAATTCCCTTGCTTCCCATATGATCTTCACAGTTTTCTCCGAAATTCTTGTGTTCCAAACACGCATCCTAAACATGCCCAGCATAGTACGGCATAGCTCTGCATTGTGAGACAGCGCCACATGACCAGTGCCCACCGAGAGAGTACCAAGACATAAAGGCCATAAAAGAAGAAATGCTTAATGCAGAGGTTGCCTAGTTGTATTCCGATTGGACACCAGCATACTTCTGCAGAGGCACAGCACATTGTTGCCCCCTGATAGGCTCCAACTTGTCTTGTTGGATTCCACTTGGTTTCGGTAATTAATAATCCTTCAGTTCCCTCAAGCTCAAAGATCAGAGGTCCACCTCTTGGTTTCAGTCCACCCCACCCTATGAAAAGACCAGATTAATTTTTACTCATAGGATAACATAAAAATCAAAAGATAAAAAATAAAAAAACCAATAAATCAAATCTTTTAGAAAAATAAAAGATTCCATGAACTAATGTCGTATTGATGACAGTTATTTTTCTAGTACGATCGTCTAAGAATAAAAAAAATATAATTTAATAAACTCTTAAAGATAAATTTAATTTTATTGTATTTATAAAATACATAGTACTCATCACTTCAAAATAAAATCCTAATATTTCTTTTTTTCTTTTTTCTAAAAGTATATCTTTACACTTCAACCTTTTTTATTCCTATTAAAAACTTTGATAAGTAGAAGTACTACCCTCAATATAACTCAATTTCACATATTCCAAAACCTATTACACTTTCTACAATTGCCAGCGCAATCTGACACCAATACGTACACATATAGGATTGTTAACTGTAACAGAGCACTATAATCTGAGTGTTGTAACAGCAACTAATGGCAGCCATATTCATCCTCCTCTTTTTAATTTTCCTTTCCACTTAATCTTCGTGATTGTTATTAATTTTTCTTTTAATTTTTATCTAACTTTCTTTATAATTTTTTCGACGCTTACAAACACTAAAACCCGTTACAAACACATTTTCATACAATGTTCATCCATTATATATCAACTTAGGTTCAATTTTATCACTCAATATCATTGATTATTTTAGACCCTGGCTCTGTCTAAGCGTAATACTACCATTATATTAACTCCAAATCATTGTGAATCTAATCCAACCTTATTATTATTGGGCAAGATTAATCTCAAGTTACTTTAAATAGATAAAGCAACCGTTTATAAGTATAGATATCGTAGCCTCATCTATATTAGTCATATGTATTTATACCAATATCTACATATATTTTTTAACTAATTTTATTAAATAAATTATTTACAAAACTAATTATTTATTATAAAATATTAATCATAACAATTTTACATCAGGTAGATGACAAGATACCATGTGGTGTAGTGTAGCTTTGGTTAAGCTTTCAATAAACTGCAAATCTTCAATATGCATGGCCAGTTAGTCCAAAGCAATAAGCCAGTAATACATAGTTGAAAATTTGAGCACATTAACCATAGGGAAAACACTCCTGATTTGAGCACATTTGTATTGGAGAAGAAGATGCAGAAAACTGGTTAGATCTGTTCCAGCTCATAGTCCTGGCGCTGCTCAGAGGATGACTAGAAGTTGTGTGTGCCATGGGGGCAGCAAGATCTGAGGCCACACAGAAAAGTTGTTGCAGCTCACTGCAGATCGTCACAGCTCACACCCTACAACTTTGGGTGATGATTGGCAATGATGGCAATTCGTTAGTTGGGACGTACTTTCACCGAGCTAAAAGTTTTGTTTTAGAAAAAAAAAAGGTGCTGACATGCATGTGAGAGGATATAAAATAAGCTCGATGTACTGCAAAACCACAAGGGCTGAAAGACAAGTCACTAGGGAGACACACTGACCGTAAATGTGTATCTTCTAGCCTTAATGACAGAAAATCTGCAGCTGTTAATACCTCACATATGCCCAACTTGCCTCGTTGCCATGGTGAAGAGATCTGATGGTACTAGATATATTCAATAACAAACGATGCAAACACATGTTAGTCTATCTGTCGTCTGTAAGATAGCAGTCCAATTTTTAGTTTATAACCATTCATGGCACGAATTAATTTGCATGAACATGGAGTTTTCTGTTAAATTCATCCTTAAAACTTTCAAGTTTTTAATCTTCCTATAGATGTATGTAGAGGCTAGATTGCGATTGTCTCTATTACTATAGAAGCAGAAGAGTCATTCTTCTTCCATTCCCTTCACCGCTCAGTCCATCCCAGTTATGAAACCATACAATCCATTTTCAGCTGTATAGGTCTGTTACAATACAGACGGACATTTTACTAGTATACCGAAAATTCAGGTCTGCGACAGTGCAAGGAACAGATTGTCTCAGCTGCAGAGCACAAACAGAGCATACCAACAAGAAAATAAACAAGAGGTAAGAACTGGAAGCACCGATGAACAGGTGAATCTTGACGCACGAGGAAAAGAAAAGAGCCATTCCATCAAAGTTTCCCAGTAGTAGTAGAGCTGTCGCCAGGACACACACGACGTATGGAAATGGAGCAACAGCACCTAGAAGCGGACATGACAATGCAGGAAACACAAGTGAGACCAAAAGGTCTTGCAAAGGTTTCGCAGAATTTGCCGATTGCCTACTGGAGTATTGCCTAGCAAGACAGACAGACAAACAAACAAGGCAGTGCAGCGCCCATACGCATCCCAACCAAAGTGCATCTCCATTTCCACACCCACTTGCGACGCCCAGTCCCAGTAGGAGTAGGTAGGGGCCACCCGCCGAGCTGGCGCCCATTTTCGGCATGTGCGCCTACGCAGCACGCAGAATGCTACCCATTGTCGTATCCACTCTCTTCATCTGATTACAGCATTGGGAAATCCTACTCCAGGTCTCATGAGTCATCAGTGGCATCATCATTGGCTCGCATACAGGTCAGCAGACAGCAGCAGCATGGTGTAGCAGTAGTGTTGATTTTCAGACCACTGGATGAGAACTGAGCTTGACATCGGCGAAAAATGTGAAATCACGGCAGATGCTTGTAAACATTGTTGACGACCATTTCGACGACGCTGGGGATATTGGTATTTACAGTTCTATGCTAGTAGATGGGGTTTATGTACATCGGTAGGCGCTTCTGGACTTGTACATAACCTACTGTATTCATGCAACTTTACCTTGTCATATTTCATGGTCTTCATCTGATCAATGCCTGGTACAACTGCGTCGATGAATCATCTGCCCTTCCTGGGACGGATACTGCAGGAAGTATGCTCTGCAATGTATTTGTTGATACGGCATGCTATGCTTGTCGATCTGTGGATTGAGCTGACACCCGAGAACTCAGGACCTGATCAGCCCTAAGCTATACAGCGATCTCGGTCTGAACAGACTGATGAAGAGAAACCTAGATGGTGACCCTCGTGGAGGTGATTTGCGGTGATCAGGATGCCCTTTTACTTGAAGCATTGTCTGGCCTATCTCTTGGCGTATAGCTTCTAGCGTCTTCAGATCGACAGCTGAGCTCCCTGCTGCATCACGGACATAGAAAGTGTTGACAGCCTTGTCACCCTTGGTAGAAACTTCAGCTCTCATAACCGTCAAGCCATTCTCACGGAAGATGCGTGTGACATCTGATAGCAGTCCCACTCTATCACCTGTTGACAACTCTAGCTTCAGCCCCTGCAGGTAATATATGCAATTATTGGGGAAAAAAAGAAGTCAGAAGATTAAATATATGAACAAAAATTGGAGTACAGAATAGTAGCAAGCAAACTATTTTTGCCACGCATGGATTAATTGTATGAATAGCACTCTTGTGTATTGGAGAAAACAGCATGTGCTTCATCAAGAAGGAATAGGACTCAAAACATTGACAGCGACTCATCAGTAAGGTGTGGCAGACAATACAAGATGCCAGCTCTCCAACCACAATTTACCTCCTACAGGCTGCATGACAACAATGATGTCCCTATCCGCACTACACTATGCAGACTAAATATTTAGGTAACATCAACGCCCTTAAGAAAGTAACATACAACGGGAACAAAATAAAAGGAATCAGAAAGGAGCAGGTATTGTCCAATTACCTCGGATACTCTCCTTTCTATAGCAGCTTCAAGACACTGGATGACTCGCTGTCGCTCAGCCTCAGAGTTGACAGGTGAGCCATCAATATGCCTAATGTAATACTCCTATTGAACCATCAAAAGATAACAAACAATATTTTAGATGTCTAAGTATAGTTCTGTCAGAATTAGAGGCCGTGTTGTTAGTAGAGAGGTACCTGGTAAGCTTCCGGGCCCTCAGAATCCACACTCCCATGGAAAACCACATACTGCATATCTGTCAGGGTGCAAACTGTGTCGAAGAGAAGCTTTGGCCGATCCTTGCACCGAATATTCACCACAGAATAATCCTTGTCGAGCCAATTAACAACCGAAACCATTGGTGTGGGATTGACATTCGTCTTATCCTTATCGTACCTTTCATAATCCCGATCTTCCAGCATCATCTGGTGAAGCCTCCGCTCTGTGTGGGTTATCCCCATTGTCACCGTTGTTTTGGTGTCTTGGCTCCTGTTGCTCCCCTTGAACACATAGCTAAGTCGCTCCTTTATTCTACCAAGCCGCTCTGTATCTGAGATTGCCAGCCCTGTTTTCCTGTCCGTGACTTGCATGACTGCTGCCGCCCGTTTGTTATGGGTCCACACCTCTGCATTCACCACATTGCACTCTAGGTTTGTCAGCACGGCGCTCACTTCTGAGAGCAGACCAGGCCTATCGGTTCCAGTTAGCTCTATCAAAGTGTAGCCAGAGGAAGGCTCCACTCCAACAGATCTCCGCAAAGGAAGAAAGCAAGAATCAGACACGAGACACTGCATGCAAAATTGGCAAATTGAGCACAAATGCACAATGAACATTAAATGAACCAAGCTAGGATGGCAATAAACTACCTTATGGATATACTTTACAATTTCATCCAGTACCAATTCATCCATCATCTTCTGCCCATTTTGATCAGTCACATTGAACACTGACATAACAAAATCAACAACTCAGAACAAATTCACCGTTTTGAGCTAAGCAATTTCAAGAAAAAGTCACAAGAATCGCATCCAACCATCCATGAACCATCCACCATCCGATGATATGTAGGCTTTCTTCACTATGAGTTGCAGCTCAGTGAGGACCTGCACTACCTCTAACAGTATCCCATACTTGTTGGCACTGTCTACCTACACGATTCAAACAAAAAAAAATCAATAACTTTTTCAGCAACCAAACAAGAGCAATTTGAACCAATAAAGTCCTTGATTTGGTCAGTGCCTTACATGCAGAACTGTTGCATTCTCACACGATGTGTTGTCAATCACAACCCTGAATTCAGCAAACACGCATCGCTTGGTTACAAACTATTTTGCAATGAATACTTGCTGCAGTAATGAGACTGATGAGTGCTGAGAAATCGGCGTCACCTTGGAGGGTTCATCTTTTGAATGAACTTCTGGTACTCATCGTCGCTGTCCCACGAAGAACAACTCGTCTCCCCATCTGCTAACGTTAACCCAATAAACAATTACTCATTAGAAATTCCCAATCAAACGCGTGCAATGCGCTTCAAGAATTTAATTGAACATACAGGACAGGAAGCAAAACAGCAACATCAAAACCGGCCGCGTGCTGCATATATACATAACCGTGCTACGACCGAGATATTAACGCTGAATCCAAGAGCTCCGTAGCACACCAAAATTCGAGTACTGAACTTAACACCGGAAAGACGAGCACTGAAGCGACGAAATCGCACTAGCAAAAAATCGAATACCCACACCGATAACCAAAAGCTCCATACATAATCCAACAGAACGGGAGAAATTGCCTCCTTGTTGGAAGGAGTTCGTGCAAGAACCGACCACGGTAGCCCGGTTCGATGTTTCCAAGAAACGGAGTGAACAGAAAGCCTCGACGGGCACAAAGAAACCTCAAATTCGACACACCGCCACCAGATAAACAAAGCTACCCACAGAGCAACGAAACAACTCTAGCCTAGAGCCAACGAAGAACAGCACGCCCCCCAACCCCACTCGATGGAGCGCAAGCTAAAGGGAAGCAGCCGTCCTGTGTTCCGCGGCGCACGTACATACCCATGGTCGGTCACGAAGCTGCCAATATTGGAGCGCGTAGCAACAACGGCGAGGAGGAAGAGGAAGAGGAAGAGGAGAAGCCTGCTTCCCTCTCCTACTCTCCGGTCTGGTCTCTCTCTCGCCGCCTCGGCTGGGGTCACAGGAATGGCAGGAGAGCACCAACCCCCCACCACCCGTGGCGAGGAGAAGAACCCAACCCCCAAAAGGCCGCGGTTCTATTTTCGTTTCTTTTCTTTCTTTCTTTTTTCTTTCCTCTCTTTAAAACGGGGTGGAAACGCGCACGTGTTCCAACACGCTCCGCTCGGCGAGGAGGATGAGAGGCGGCCATAGAGACGACGACCACGACGGCGGTGGTGGGGCTCACCTGTCCGCGTGCGGTGGCACGGCGGTGGGGTGGGATCGTGGGCCCCACCTATCAGCGTGCGGTGGCAGTCGAGCCTCAGGCAGCGAGGCTCAGACCAAAAGAAAACACGGAAAAGCGCACCTTTACTCTACCGCACGCACCACCCACCGACCGAGGGTCGGCTTGGGTTGGTCTGCTCTACCAGTCGTTCGATGTGAAACCGACGGTTGGGATCACGCTGGTCTAAGGAGGGAGTTTTTTTTTCTATTTAATAAATTTATTTTTGACCCAATATTAATTATGTAGTTGGCATGATATCATATAGGCTTCACTGAGTGTATGTGTTAATTTAGTTTGTAAAGGAGTACAGATAGAATCTAACCCACTAAATCCTTTTATATATAGCCAGTAACTTTTATCTTATGAATTAAATTACACAAAATAAGAAAAAATAGAGAATATAAGGTCGGTTTTAAAAAATATGAAATCAAAAAATAGCAACCGCTAAGCTGTGTTGGATGCTTCGTAGGAAAATGGTATACGAATTTAGAGAATGACACGCAGAAGGAAATTAGTAAGAGGCTATAGCTCATGCTAGTTTTTCCCTAAATTGCCATGAATTTAACCATTCCATGTCTCCGTTTCTCCTTTTCTGTGCCTCTCACGACGCAAACCAATCTCTTCAATCCTGCTTGCGTCCACTCAGATCTCTTTCGACTTTTCTCTCGAGCTGGCCTTTCTTCTTCTTTCCTCTGGTCTAGTGGCTGCAGGCCGGAGTACCGCTGTCCGCTGTACTGCTGGTGATGGAGAGGGCGCCTGCAATCTGCCCACGCCCGGTCCTGGTTGCAGCTGCTAGCTTCCTCTCTCATCTAGATTCCTTCTTTCTTTCTCTTCGCTTTTCAAGCACGTACTTTTTAAAAATATTAAACATTATATTTTTTATATTTTTTAAAAAATATATTTTAAAAATCATATTAATTTATTTTTTTAATACTACTACGTATCATTTTACGTGTAGGATCAGTTTCTTAACTACTAGCCGTCGTGTTGGATACTCTATTTGAAGTAAGAGTCATTTGTGTATAATTAATTAAGTATTAGCTAAAAAAAATTTAAAAAAATTAATTAATATGATTTTTTAAAGTAATTTTTTTTATAAAAAACACGCCGGCTTAGGAATGTGCATAAAAAAAATTAGTGCTGGAGGAAACGAACGCTAACTAAGGTAACAAATATAGCAAGGCAGATCCTACAGGCCTACACGGGTGGATTCAGTAGCAGCGACAATGGTACAAGGGCTGCCGGATTGATTTGTGTGTTTGGAGGACGGGTTCGGCAGATCGAGTAGCGGGAACGTCATCCCTCTCGCACCGGTCGTTGCACTAGCTTGGCCGCCTGGGCGACGGGATGGGCGCTGCCTGGCGTTTTTTTTTAAAAAAAAATTAATTTCGTTTTTTTCCTTTGCATCGTTGAGCTTGGGCGGTGCAGACGCGGTTGGTCGGCTTTATCTGGAGTTTTCTTATTCTTTTGGAGTTAATTGTTGAATTTGTCCATCATTTGCCACGTGTACCAATTGGTGGCCAGTTTCTCTTTTTAACAGGCGAATGAATTTTTTTTACTATCCGTAACTCTCAGATTTATCTAAATTTTTAACAGTGCCACGTGGTCCGATCATCAGCCGGCAAAACTGCCGGCTTGAGATAGATAGATAGATAATGCGGTAACACATATTGCACCTGCCTAGCTTGACATGCTCGCAAATTTCGCTCGATTATTTCAAATGCTATGGTCTTAAATATAGTTGTATCGTAAAACCACCATCATGAATGTGGTACCGGTTTTGAAAATTGTAGGACCTGCAGTGAACATATTATATTCAGGTTGAAAACATGCTCCTTTGCTTTTCCAAAACATAGAAACAGCCTAAGCAGGGGCTAGTCGTCACATTCAAGAAATGAAAAGGTTTATTTGGTCATCCTCAACTATGTCCATAAGTTACATTTCACTCTCTCAACCTAAAACCTAATATAACACTATCAATTCTTTTTCTCTTCCTAAGTAATTTTAACTATGATTTTATCTAACGTGATATCTAAGTCCATGCCATCTAATAATTGAAAATTTTTTACAAGTTTCATACCATCTAAATCCCGTATGTTCTCCTTACGATTCCGTCTCTTATCTCTACATCTAAACGTGCAATCCCCTTAAGCCATCAAGAAATTTGAAACATTTTTAGAATTTATCACCCAATTTACACTACTTTCATAATATGCCTTCAGGAGTTTGAACTATTTCGTTCCATGTCATTTCCTTCTGTTTTTCTCAATTTCTTAGTTTTTTTCTTATTTTTTCTTCTCAGCAAATCAGACAGTTTTGCCCCCTGGACCTACATGTCAGGAGAGGGAGAGAGAGAGAGAGAGAGTGCTGCATAGATCGGCGGGAGAGAGCTTCCAGATCGAGCGCCGCCCAGCTCCACCGAGCGCCGCACGTTTCCGTCTCCCCGCCACCACCTCGCAGGATCGCCGTCCCC
This sequence comes from Oryza coarctata, assembly GCA_030770085.1. NCBI lineage: Eukaryota > Viridiplantae > Streptophyta > Magnoliopsida > Poales > Poaceae > Oryza > Oryza coarctata. Next base: position 15,582,748 of record CM061467.1, on the reverse strand, counting down.
CAGGTCCCCGCCACCACCGCGCATGTTCGCGCGGGCCGGCACTGGTCCCCGCCGCCGGCCTGCACAAAACGCGCCTCCATGCCGCTGCGGCTCCCCGCCGTCAGCGCGCGCGCAGGGTTGCCGCCTGCGCCAGTCCTCGCCGACGCAGGAAAAGAGATGGAAGATCATTCATTTGCCCCGTTTTTCTTGTCCTCTTCCTGTTCTGCATAGATGACATGAAGCAAATGGAATTGAAGCATTGAGATGTTTTTTCTTTTCTGTAATGGAACGTTCTTGGGTTGTTGCTTTGCGGTGGCGGGGTGCAGGGGCGGGGGGACGGACCAACGGAGTGGTGCTGCGGCGAGGTGGTGGAGGCCGACGGCGCGGCTTCGTCTTCGTGTTGCTCTCGGGCGGCGATATGCGGATCGATCGATCTGTTCTGATTTCTGGCTCAGCACTATATCTCTCTCCCTCTCCTGACATGTGGGTCTAGGGGCAGATTTGCTGTGAAGAAAAAAGAAAATGAGAAGAAAACTAAGAAATTGAGAAAAATAGGAGTGAATTGAGTGAGGAAAACGCTGCAAATTGAGTGCCATATAACGCCCATCTCCAGGCCATCGACCTCGTCACCGGCGAAGAAAGCAGAGCGAGGGAACAGGCAAGGGGGCAATATCGGCGATAAGCTCAAGCACGGAGGGGCGAGGGCCGGCAGTGAGCTCGACTGGGCTGAGGGAGGAGTTGCGGTCAGCAGCGAGCTCGATTTTAAGAGGTGCGGGGTCGACCGTGAGTTCGAGCCTGTTGGGGAAGTCGTTGTCGGCGGCGAGCTCGAGCGGACATGGTAGAAGTAGCGGCTGGACGTAGCAGCTGTCGGCCGGAGCTGCTGCAACTGTCTCCTCACCGACAGCGTCGATCCGACCGAGCTCGGGGAGGAGAATCGGTGGATGACGTCATGCTCGCCTTCATGAGCTCACCATTGCTGGGTCTAAATGGGAACGACCTGGGCGATGCTCTCCAGGTACGGATCTGGGCCGAGGAGGTCGAGATCACCCGCCGGCGTCGTCGTCTTCCCCCTCACGCCCCCGCCGGCTTCCTCTCTTGCACCTCTGCTGCCGATCCGCTCCTCACCATCGCGCCGCCGAGCTCAAGGGTGCTGGTCACCAGGGGCCACCGTGTCGGAGGTGGGAGCACCGTGGCCGGCCTACATAATAAGGCGTAGTGCAACCTTTGAGAAAAATCACAGGCCTCAAACCATCAGCCCTAGTTTCCCTGATCAGTTATACATAACGGAGATGAAAGGTCGGTTTGGTCTGTAATACCAAAAATTGCGTAATATTTTTGGTAATATTATCCCTCTCAAAAAATAAGTTTATTTATAAAAGTTTCGGTACTTTATGTTGATGGCATATAAAAATGTTTTTACCTTCCTAGAATTTGGTATTGATAGAAGCAACCTTACAAACACATTAAAATTTAGCAACACTACAATTTTATTTATTCAACTGTAGCAGAGATCTTTTATGGCTCATAATTTGTGAAGAGCTTTTTTTAATCAAGAACATGTTTATATTAATGTATAATGTCACACCATTAGTAGGTTAAAATAAACAATTATGTTTGGATACGGTTTAATCTAGTTAGTTCTCTGGTTATCCTTTGCTATAAAATGATTTTCTAATATAGGGATATACAGAGACATAAAATTATAGCCACCAACCTCCCTTTCAAACTAGATGCTAGCCACGTATTGGTGTTAAGCCTCTTTATTGTAGGTGCTTGTAAGGGTACTTATTATAAATTTAACTGTTTGTCTTGCCACGTTGGATAAGAGATGTGTTAACTCCGAAGCATCGATGCTTATGCATAAAACTTTTGCCTCAACTACTTTATTTAAGCACCTACACGGAGATGCTTGCATTGGAGAAGGAAGTTCCTATAGAGTTTCTTATTAATTGCATAACTATATTAAACACTCTATTAGCACTTTGCATGGAGATGCTCTCAGTGGACGTACAGAGATCCGTATAGTTATTACCGTTATACCATGGTGTTGATTGGCTTCACAAGAAGAAGACAGGCCATCTCCAATTCTGGGGGCTTACATATGTGCTTAGAAAAAAAATTAGAGTTAAGCACCACTTATTTAAGAGCCTCATGCTTCATAGTCCCTCTCGAAATTAGTATGCTACGTGATTTAAGCGCCAGTCATACATTGACACCCCACGTACAGCAGCTTCATAAAAAGTTCCACATCGATTAAAAAAAACCCGGTTTTTTTCTAGGGCACCTATTCAAGCACCCCATTGGAGATGGCCTCAAGGATATGATTGGTTTGAGCGAGGGTATAATATTTTCTCTTTATGCAAGCAACTTGCCAGCACATGCGCCTTTGAACTGACGACCCTGCTCTGTGGTCGGCAGTGACTGAGCTATCGATCTCTCTATTTTTGGCGGTCCTTAATTCTGTCTTAAGCGACAGCTAATTACAAACCACTCATCCATGTCATCCAAGATTACAAGAGATTTTGTCCGGCTCAATGCATAACTGTGCGACCTTTTCATAATTAGAAAACGATAGAGATAGTGAGAGAACGTTAATTCACAAATTCACATCAGGGGTCAAGCAGTCACTGTGATGTACTTTTGGTAGAATTTTGTTTCTCCTTTTTTTTGCACTAGAGTGGTATTTTCAACGTCAAGTTAGAACTATTTAAATTTGTAAATTAAAATAGCAATTAGATTGGAATGCCTTAAGTTTTGGAGATATTTTATAATACCCTGTACTTCCAGCGTTCTGCACAAATTAAAATTATAATTTCCATTGACTTTTCAAGGGGTGTCATGGAAACATGGACCTTTCATCACATTATTGCAAGTAATAACATATTAACAACTCCAACATTCTGTTGGCTCAGCAACGAAACAGACAAACAATGTAGATATTTTTCTTCTCTTTTCCTCTTGCCTGGAGGAGCATGGAAAGCTCATGCTTTCCAAACATTTCATGACAATTAATGGAGAACAAATAATTTATCAGTAATCAATAGACAAATTTAGCTTCTGACCATCTTGAATCGCTGACAAAAACTCAGGGTTCAGATTAGCAAATTTGCAAGCTTTAGTCAACTAGTAATTGGAAATGAACAGTTGCTGATTACTGTGTACCATGCGGTGCATGGAGATTCGTTTCGGCGTATCAAAGATGTCAAACCCTGTCTTGCCGACCGAGCCCCGACGACGACGACCCGCCGCCGGCGCCGCCGGCTCCGGGATGATAACCGAAGCCGCCTCTGCCTCCCATTGCCATGTGATTCTGCTGCTGCTGATGTTGCTGCTGCTGTGGCGGTGGCGGCGGCGAGCCGTACATGGGCTGCCCCATCATCATCATCATGCCGCCGGGGCCAGCTCCCGGGCCGCCGTACCCGGCGTAGCCGCCGGCATTGGCGCTTCTCGACATGTCGCTCTGCTGCTGCTGCTGCGTGGTGGAGGCGCCGCCGCCGCCGCCGCCGCCGGTGGAGGCGGCGGCCCTCTCGCCCTCGATCTCGCGGAACTTGTGGAGGTAGTGCTTGAGCGGCTCGACGTAGTCCTCGAAGCCGAGCGTGGTCATGGCCCAGAGCAGGTCGTCGCCGTTGATGGTCTTGCGCTTCTCCCGCTGGCACTTGTCGGAGGCCTCGCCGGTGATGAAGGAGATGAACTCGGAGACGCACTCCTGCACCGTCTCCTTGGCGTCCTTGCTGATCTTGGCGTTGGCCGGCAGCGCCTTCTTCATGATCCGGCTCACGTTCGCGATCGGCAGGAACCTGTCCTGCTCCCTCGGCGACGACAACTCCCCTCCCGCGTTGCTCGGCCCGCCGGAGTCGTTGTCCGAGTCCGGCATCGCCGCCTCCGCAGCCGCCAACCCACCACCAAATCAAGAAAGCAGCGCAACCCCAAGAGAGCAGCGCAAGCAACCACTCATCACCATCAAACACCACAACTAACCATCCCAAGAATCATGAACACCAACCAAATTCTTTCTCTCGAGGGGTTGGTGTTTTTGGGAGACTAGGAGGAGCTTGGAGAGCTCGTCGGAGCCATGGAGGAGGAGGGAGGGAAATGGAGGAGAAGAAGATGGTGGTGGGGAATGGCGCCGGGCTCGGTCCGTTGGATCGCGCGGATAAGAGCGTATCGAGGCGTCTACGTGGAGCGAGCCCAACCGTTCGTTTGCGGATAAGCGTATGCCAGTTGGCGCGCAGGCGGCTGTCGATCACCGCCACGTCGGACGTATCCGCGCCTGGCCCGTGAGATGCGCGAGTGGCTGTCTCGCCACGTAGGATCGTGCCCCGGGACCATGCAAGGACAAAACATACAGGACGAGGCAAGCAAAGAACCAAAAGGCGGCGGCAGCAGCAACCAAGCAAAATGTTTACATGCTGAACCCAAATACTGAATTTGTACGGTATTTTAGTTTAATTTGCAGTATTATATTGTAAAGCTGAAGCCAACCAAGTTTGAAGATAGGTGCTGCTTCTGCTAGTAGAGTTTGAAGTTTAAACTGTGATACAAATCCTTTTAGCAGCAGTCAAATACGACTGCAATTCCTGATCCAAACTCCAGCTCCAGGCCTGCAGTGCTACATAATATACACGTCCTTCAAGATAAGTTAATTTACATGGCAATTTGAACATTTCTATCTACTACAGCAAGGCCAGACCTCTGACTTTTACATGGACCCTGCGCAAGCTAATCCTACTCAAGTTAGGACACCATCAGTGGTAATTTCCTGCATAAGCTGCATGCCTGTGAATATGTGATAGTTGAGCTATTCCATCTGTGTTTCGTTTACAGTATCGCTGTTGGTCTTCCCCTTCTCTGAAGTACCATCGGCACAAGAATCTATATCAGCTTCAGTGTTGGCATTGTGCCCAGAATCTTCAGTTTTACCATCATCACCAGCATCTGTTAGAGTTTGTTCAGTGTTTGCATTTTCACTGTTCTCAGTGTTGCCAGCTTCCACACAAGCTGCATGTTCTCCGTTTTTGTTGCCATGAGACTCTTCCGCTCTGCAATCATCGACATCCAGTGCACTTTTGTCACTGTTTTGGTTGCTGTCATCTTTAGTGTCAGCATTTTCTCCACTATTAGATGCTTCAGTTTTGCCATCTTCAGAGCCTTCTAGGGCTTCACCATTATTATTCTTTGTTGGCCTTTCGGCTTCACCATCTCTGGAACATTCTACATGATCACCACTGTTTGCATCCTGCACAGAATTATCATTCCTGGCAAAGTCACCACCACTGTTTTCATTCTCTCTGTCATGTTCACATCGTCCATCCTGTGAACTATCAACAGCATTGCTTCTGTTTATGTTCGCGGGAACTTCTACAGACACCCCACCCTTCAGACCTTTTTCAACACTATTGCCATGTTTGTTCTTTGCAGCAGCTTCAGATTTGCCATCCTTAACTTGAAATGCTTCTGCCTTGTCTATACCTGAAATAACTCCAGCTTTTGCCCTTTCCTTTGCAGCTTGTCCAGCTCTAGCTTTTACTTCTGCCACTTCCTCCTCTTCTAGTTCTTTCTTCTCAGCCTCCTCCGCTAGCCTAAAGAGCTCCTCTTCTATCAGGGATCTTATAAGTGGCTTTTTCTCAAAGAGATCCTTGCCAAAGTATTTGTCTGAAGATATGAATGAAATCCAATGAGATAGCATTTCCAGGTAATTACAAATGCCTCACAATTCTATACCACTACCAAACACATGCTACACATCTCCAAGCACCAGATAGCAGGGGAAGAAAAGAACAAGTACAAGACAAAGGTGGCAAATAAAGACATACCAACTTCTTTCACAACATCTCCAAAAGTCATCTGAAATGGGAACAGAATAAATAGATCATGGGAAACAGGGAGAACGCAATGAAATTACCAGACATGATCTTTAATTATGTAAACATTACTGCATATTAGAACTGAATTGCATGATTAACAAAAACAGTGAACCATAGATGATGTATAATGCATCTCACCGTCGCAAAATCTGCAGAATCTAAGATCAAGAAGACAGCTTGCCTCAGCTCATCCCTACTTGGTATTGCTACCACTTTTCGAGATTTTGCATCTCCACTATAAATCTGTTTACCTTTCATACAAAAGAAACAACGTTTCAAAAAAAACTATAAATGAGGAGCCAGACATATACAACTTGTGGAGAAATGTAAATGGTTGACTAAATTTAATCTATAGTCCTATCTCATTCACAACATGGAAATAGACAGCGTTCTAGCACATGAACTTTAACCACAGTATTCATGCATTTTTCATCAAAAGATTAGCATGCATCATTAATATCTTGTGTATCAAACTACCAATCAAGCACAGTATCTGACCAATTCTCAGCGAAGCTCCAAAATCAGTTACATGAGAGTATATTTGCTCACTACTATCTACTCTGTCTCAAAGTTGGAAACTACCACCACCAACTTTCTAGATCAATTTATTTCACACATAAGCACTACATCAGTGAATATCACAATACATTATGATATTGAATATTACTATATGAATCAATTATCTCGGTAAAGAACATGTTTTTTGGTTTTTGTGCATTAGTGCCCCCACATTAGTCCATCCCACAAGCATAAACATAGTTATCTGATCAGTTAATACATTTCCATCTGTGTTGTTGCTCATCCACAACCCAAATTATACTCACTATTTTAACTCTAACCATTCCGGCTACCCTTGACATGATTAATAATCTGGTACCATTATAGTTTCCAGAATTATAATATACCATATATTATCTTCTCAGATACCCACTCTGGTCATAAATATTTGGTGTTTCGGACAAATTCAGTCAAGCCTTTAATTTTTTTACCATCAATTTTATATTAAAATGAGTTATGATATTATATAGTACTTTTCAAGAGAAAATCTACACATACCATTCATTTTGTTTTTGAACTAAGTATTTGAGAAATTATTGATGGTCAAAGTTTCAAAAGTTTAATCAAATCTTGTTCTAAATGTCAAATATTTATGACCAGAGGAAGTACAATGTTTTAGAGTTCTTATGTACTATAAAACATTGTTTCTGCCTTATCACCCACAACAACGTCTGGATTTAACACATGATTTAGTTATTTTTTTACTTAAAACATTGTAGGGAAAGCCCCTAATGTTTTAGTTATTTTAATATGCCCTATATGGTTTACTGAAAGAACAGCTAACTCTGCATTACCATATTGACAAGTTATCAAACTAAAATATCATCTTTAACAGACAAAATAGTAATAGATAAACAAACCCTGAAGTAGCAAATAGTAATACATATGGAGCATTCATGAATACTGAATTTTGTTTCCACACACTTTCTCAACATGTAGATATGCAAACAATGCAAAACAAACTGAGCAGCTAGGGCATAAGTGTTCTAAGTTCTTTCTCAACATGGAGATATGCAAACAAGGCAACACAAACGAGCCAGAGGTGCATAAGTGAAATCACAGATTCCAGAAACGTACCACAAGATTTTTCTTTGTGATCTGCCTTAGGGGTTGTCTTTTTCTTGGTGATAGAGGCATTTTTCTTTCTTGAAGTCTTCATGTCAGTTCTATCTCCTTCAACAGTGCTAACCACCTTTGCAGATTGCGTCTTAGCTAGTGCTTGTTCATTTGAAGGTATTTGAACTTCAGTGAGAGCTGCTCCATCAAAATTCTCTGATGGATAGCCATTTATCCTTTCAGAAGGCTCAGGGCTGGTCCTTTCCTTTGGAAATTGTCCTTTCTCATGATTAGCACATTCATTTCTGTTGTCCTCCAAGTCGCACTCAGAGTATTTTGTTATATTCTCCTCACACTTAGCCCCACTGGCTTCCTCTTCACCATGAATTTCCAGTGCAGTTCCATCAAGTTTCTTTTTCTACAATAATTTGGTAATAAAGAAAAAATTATATGGAAGAAGCTTGGTGTCACAAACATGACTGCAGAAGGAAATACAATACAACTATGATATACCTTCAAAGGTTTACCACCAGATAAATGTGTTCCTTCAGTCTTACGCCTTCTTTTCTTAGTTTTCTACAATTGATAGAAACATGGTCTCATGAAAAACAATAAGTGGGCCAATGACGATAACAACTAAGATGGTTCAGTGGCTTCAATCTAACATATACCATTGTATATATGCTATCAATTATGATGAAGAAATTTAAATATTAGCATTACATAGAACATCAGACATGGCCAACTAATTTGCAGCTAAGAACTTGAACCTTATCAGGGTCTGTGTCATCAGTGCCAGAACAGTGTTCCTTCAAGAACTCCATCATAATTATTACTAATTCATCCTGCAAAAGAAAAGGTGGTATTTTTACATGTCATTATTGCACAAGATGAAAGAAACTTCATTTATTTAGGAGCTACCTTCTTGTTAGCTTTTGAGCCAGGGATATCAAATGAACGACAAAGTTCAACAAGAGTATCTTTGTTAGATTTGCTGAGCTTCTCCAGTAGCTCTGTCCGTGATTTTTCCTGTCATCCAGCCATACAAAAATTAGGCATAGCATACAAAGAATATGCTATCAAAGACTAAAAGAGAAATGGCAAAACTAAATTATGCTACCAAAGCTGTTCCAAAATGAATGTACCTCTTCTTCATGAAATGCAAGCCTGGCAAGTTGGAGGGTTTGTTCTTTGAAGTCATTTATCTGATAATAAAGATCACCAAACTGTAAGCTATTTATTTTATAATGATTTCGGGACCAATCAATAACCGCCAACATAACATAAAAAATATTTACAAACTGCAAACAAATTGAATACTCAATAGCTAGATTTGAATTTAGAAGAAAAAAACAAACAATGGAAAGCATGGTCCAGAAGTACACAACATAATTATGTACATGCTTCCAAAAAGGTGTAACTCAGTAATTGATTTACATGGTACCAGCTTGCCACACGCTCAATCCCTAGATATGATCTGTAGTTTAATAAAAATTAAGCATATCTCACACTTTGCATACTTGAACACTAGTCTTGTCATGCTTGTCATGATAACCAAGGAACCAAACCACTAACACAGTGATCTATAAGCTTGGAGGCCCATATCCAGGGCGGACTACAAGCATAACAAGGGGATAATGGCCAAAGACAAAAGTATCACACACATTTGAGAAGCTGGGTACAATCCTCCAGAGAATTGAAAGGCTATTTCTTAAATCTCTGATACATGCAACCATTTGACACATGCCGATCTGGTTCAATCAGACATGCATAGGTGAAAATAAGCTATTAGTTATCGCAGACACAGAACAAGACTTCGAGCATATTAGAACCAGAAGAGGTTTGTTGAACAAATTGGCACGAGCAAATTAAATTGCAGTTCAGAAATTGAACCTTATCAAGATTTGTGCCGTCAGTAACAGAACAGTGCACTTTCAAGAACTCCATCAATTTTGTCACAAGTTCCTCCTAGGAAAGAAAAAGAAACAGCTTTCCATCAGTTTTGCAGAAGGTAAAAGAAATTTCAGATATTAACCTGACCTACCTTCCTATTAGCTTTTGAACCAGTCATATCAAATGAACGGATCAGTTCAACTAGCATATCTTTGTTACATTTGTTGAACTTCTCCAATAGCTCTGTCCGTGAATTTTCCTGTTACATGGTTATATAAACAGCACATATAGTATCAAACAAGCTGCAGTATAAGAATTGAACAGATAAGACGCACTGAACTTTGTACCACCAAGTTGTTTCCAGATGACTATAACACTATATACCTCTCCATGACATGCAAGCGCAGCAAGTTGCAGGATTTCTTCTTTGAATTCACTGACCTGATAGTAAGAATCAATAATCACCGAGCTAGAAGTTATTTATGAAGAAGGGGGACGTATTCAACAAGCATCCAATATAACTCAATATTTGGCTTACATGCTGCAAACATACAGCATGCCGAATCATTTGATTTGACTTGCACAGTTTGAGAAGAAATATATCAATATATCATTATCTACATGCTTCAGCAATCAGAATCAATTTCTTGCTATGACCACCAAGACAGACAGACAGTGATCATATAGGTGATAGGGTGGCGAGCAGAAACAGTCAAACACGGTCACGGGCTAATGGCCAAGGGTTCACAGCATGGTCAATCCATCAGCCATACCAATTGCGGAAGGCATCATCGATCTAGTGAACTACTAGTCAAAATAGTGGAGTACAAAGCAGAAGGTCACTGTTCAAAAGAATCGTTAACGAAAACACAAAAAAGTGGCGCAGTATTTCCCCAAAACAACGCATCACATCTCAATACGGGGCGGAATGGAATAATGAGAATGGGGATCTCAGCTAACCTTGGACCGATCCTCGCCGACGGCGCCGTTATCGCAGTTCATCGCGGTTTGGCTGGGAAAGAGGGCGAGCGAGCTCACCTATGGAAGCAGCCAAAGAGAACACCACAGAGCACAGAGGGAGCTCAGTCCAGTCTCCACCCTCCAGTGCTATGCAAGCAAGAAAGGAAGGAAGCGGAGAAGGGAGGGGGATGGCAGCTGACCTCGGAGAGAGGACGGGGTTGACGAAGATGGGCGCCCTCGCTCAGCACCGGAGACACCGGGGGAAGGCGAGCTCGCCGGCGGCCGGAATGCGGTCGCCGGCTCCCAGGGGCGGCGGGGATTAGGGTTAGGCGGCAGTGGCGCGCCCGCCGAGTTCAGTGACTCGAGTCACCGGCTATGGCTCCACAGGAATACCCAACCCGTCGACCGCTCAAAGGAAAGGAGGCGGTGGAGTTGAGTGATTTGCGTCACCACCTCACCGGCGTCGAACTCGAAGCGCGACGAAGATCGAGGGAGCCGGACGCATTGTCCTCTGCAGTAGCAGCAGCTACTGGAGGGGATGTGCTTTCTTCCATTGACAACGATCTTCACCGTCCATCTCAAAGAGAACGACTCTGCTCCCTGAGCATCCTTTTGTTTTAAAATAATCAGCAAATGGCCCACTGCTTTTCTTTCATTGGCAAATTTTCGGAAGCGGATTGATTATAAAATTTTGATTATTATTATTTTTTGAACGGTTAATTATTATACTCACTCATCCATTTCAAAATATAAACATTTTGAGTATTCAAATTTTGTACATCATATAATCATTCATTATAATTCATTCCTAGTTGATTGAGTGCTTGAAAAGAAATCTAATCAAATTTAAAATTAAAAAATTAGCCACAAAGTAACTAAAAGGAAATATTTTGACATAATGTTTATATTTATCAAATAATCTAAAAATATCCAACTCCAAGAATGGGATGAAAAATACCCTAAACCATATTTCATGCTTGTTTTGATTGATGTGATAACGATTTTTCACTAGCATAAACTTCAATTAGATATGCTTGAACTAATCAAAATATGCATAATGAGAGTATGAAATAGAAAAACCACCTTAATTTCAAATAAAACTACTATTTTGTGCGGAGCTAAATAGAATTGATTTAATATATACAACTCTTATATTTCTATGTGAAACTACAACTCTTCAAACGGAAAATAGAATTGGATTTCTTTCTTTTCTGTCTCCATGCATACAGTTATAATTCATATGCAGTATTAGATTTGATATATAACTATTACTTCTTTTTTATATTACACCGCTATAATTTAAATTACTAACAGCTAAAATTGTTTGATATGAGAATTTTTAACATTTAGAGCAAATGTGATGGCCTCTTTTCAAGTTATCTTTATAGTTTATGATGAAAATTGAACTTGAATGGTTAAAAATGGACAGTGGTGGACCTAGGATTTTCTGGAGGGGTGAAAAGGTATGTAATTCGATCGATCGCTAAATTTCAAATGGAACAAATTAGATAATTAGATGTTTTCTATTATGGATTTACAATTGGTGTCGCAAATATATGATTAGTGGTATCCTTAGCGGTTGCATCCGTGTCAGGTGGGCTTCGATTGATATGGCGGCAACACGATCGGGGAAATGATTGTTTATGGCTGAGTTGGTTCGACGTCAGTTGACGTCGGTGATGCGTGCGAAATTTGATCTACACTTCTATCAGTCACCAATTTCAGAGATTATATTTCCGGTTTAAGAAAGACAATAACGTACAGCTTGTAAACCATTGAAAAGAAAAATGGTTATACACATATTCTTAGAAATTTTCTAAGTTTTCTTGTTTTTAATTAAGCTATAATTTTGTAATTTATAATCGTTCATTTTACTACCTCTGTAGCTTTGAAGCAAATGTCGAAATAAATTTTATTATCTAAAAAAAATTAGTTACTTATGAGCAGCAAGTTAATTATCGAGCTAACTGAACAAGTATATATAATTGCCAATGTAGAAAGGAGGTATTTTAGCTAACTGGATTGACTTTACATGGTAATGCATAATGCACTGAGATTAGGGTAAGATTACAAATAGAAGGAGATAAGGTTATCTAGCATCAACTACACATATGGCACAAATTAATTAGCGGCAAGATTTACATAGACTAAGTAGCATACTTAACAAGATTTACATTAACTACATGCTGAACACATATGGCACAACCGCACCCCATACATTTGTGCACTGTGCTGCATCTGCCCTTGAAATGGAAAAGTTGAATGGCTAAAATATATTTTACCATTTTTTTTCTGGATAATTTTTAGCGAGAACTAGATTTTTAAGCAAAGATGGATCGGTCAAGTTTATATATCTATACTTGAAAGAGTGACTTTCTTCCCAATGTCAATTCCTCTTATACTTCTATCCGATCCCTGTGAAACTGCCATGCCCACAATCCAAAATAAAAGATTAATTAACCACAGCCACTACGCTCCTATTCCCTTTACCCACTTTTACCTTCTCCATCCATTACAAAGTTCTTGTTGCATCCTGCTCAACATTCGCATCAGGCACAGATGGAAGATATATGGAGATATAAATTTAGGCAAGAAGAAATGGGCAAACATGTTATGGCGGTGTGCCAAATCATCGAATACACCATATAATGTATCAGTTTTTTTAAAGCTAGTAACTTTGTAGTAAAATAGATGAGGCTTTTGAGAACTTAGAGCATGTTTGGTTGGTGCCCTGAGCACCGTGCCTGAAAAAAACCGTGCCTAAAGCTAGCCTAAGATTCTAGCGATTTTTGTCTAACCAGGATGCATGTGTTTGGTTGGTGATCTGAGCGTGATGAGTGTAAAAGAAGATTAGATTTTAAAATTCATCTAATAATCTCATTCAAATTGTTGTTATCTCAACAAATATGTATTTCGTTTTTAAAAATGCAGTTAATCCTACTACTATCTTATCACTTGTCCCACGTACTGACGGGCCACTAGATAAGGAAATAAAACCAGGAAAATTGTGAGATATCAGACCATGCAAACCTCAATGCTGCATCGCTTCAATAGGCTGCAGAATTCCCAAGCTAATTACTTTAGCTAATGGCACCGTTGCTTCGGCCTGGAGAGCTCGAGTCGCCTGGCTCAGTCTAACGACGCGCTGGGAGGGCTCAGGTCAGGCAAGGCGGGAGAGACGTCAGGACACCAACCGAACAAGGTACAGGCTTGTCTCAGGGATTCGTCAGACCCCAAGGATCGGTTGGTTGGCTGAGCTAATTCAAAGCACGAAAAATGAGATAGATTATTAGGATATCATTAAGCATTATTTCTGTTTTAAAATATAAGTATTTCTATATTATTTAGCAATACTAGATAAAAAATTTGGTTTTAATCACGTGAGTAATTAATTTTTAAATTTTAAATTGCTTTTAAATAATTGAAATGATGAGAATAAGTAAAAAAACACTTATATTATAGTAGAAAATTTAAATTTTAAAAATATTTATATTTTGAAACAAATGTTTTATTAAGTGTTCAGGTGCAAGCATCAGAGAAAGTTTAATAGCATAGCCAGCTTTAAAATTTGACACTTATCTATAACCAACATATAAATATATATTATATCTATCTCTCATAAGCGGTATGTACTATTCTTAACTATAAATCTATAACATACTTTTCTTCTCTCTCCTCTCCTCTTTTCTCCATTTAGAGACTGTTTATATCACTTATTATATTTATTATATTCACTCTTAGTGCCTAAGCTAACAATATAATTATAAAAAAATATAGAAGAATAAGAGAAAAAGAGAACAAGATGGAATAGTGGATAATACTAGGACTTCACCGTGGTAAAGAAAAAATGTGTTAAAATTGTAAAATTTTAATAATATTACTATCTTCCTTATAAGAGATTTTAGGTATGTATTTCTATACCCAAAAAATTTTGTATATTTTGGGATAGAGACGATAGTAAATTATTGATAAATAAGAGTATATCATACCAGAAATATATTTTCTCATGTATATGGTTTGATGACTAAGGTCCTCTTTTTCTGACTTCTCTACGTCTCTGTTTAAATAAAATAAAAATTATTTTTTATGGTAGTCCGCTTACATGGGTAACTAACATTTAAATTGCCACATTTTTTAAGAAAAAAGCCAAATCTTATATCGTAAATTTCATATCTTACCTTTTAAATTTTATATATTTATATTATAATTTGTAAAGCTTACTCCATTCTCCCTCCTCCGTTTACCGTTTCAGACGTTTTAATTTTTTTATATCAAACGTTTTGACAAAAGATTCTCGAGAGCAACGAAGATATTGGTGTTTGCACATCCAAAGGCTCAGGCAACAGCCCCAAAGGAATTCCATTTCTCATCTGAATGAAACTGTAAATCCGATGTCAAGCACAGTAACAGTGTTCAAATCAATCTTGTTTAATTTTCTGATCTACTAGCTAGCTGCTGCTGCTGCTAGGTGTCGCTGCTGATGTCACCCCACCTGACGTTGTAGTTGGCGGCGAGGTAGTGCGCGCCGACGGGACCCCGGCTGCCGTACGGGTAGAGCTCCGGCGCGACCCTCCTGTCCTCGAGGTCCCTGAGCACGGGAGTGAAGATGGCCCAGGCGGCGTCGAGCTCGTCGCTCCGGATGAAGAGGCGGCGCTCGCCCTCGATGGCGTCCAGCAGCAGGCGCTCGTAGGCGTCGGGGATCTCGCGGCGGTACCTCTCGGAGTAGAGCAGGTTGAGGTCGCTGCTGTCCAGCCTCATCCCGAGCCCTGGCACCTTGTTGTTGATCTTGAGGTAGATCGCCTCGTCGGGCTGCACCCGGAGCACCAGCTCGTTGCTCGCCTTGTCCAGGTCCGTCCCGATGTTCCGCCGGTACAGGTTGCCCGGCACCCGCCGGAACTGCACCCTGATCTCCGCCCTGCCATTGCCATCCATTGCAGCCAGTGGTTCATTCAGTCGCCGCCATGGCCGGCTGCTAGCTGCTGCGAAATGCTGAAGCTAGCTAGGTATAGGTACGTACCGCCGCGTGTGCAGCGCCTTGCCGGCCTTCATGAGGAAGGGGACGCCGTCCCAGCGCGCGTTGTCGATGAAGAGGGCGGTGGCAGCGAACGTCGGCGTGATGCTCCCGCTCGGCACCGTGGGGTCGTCCACGTAGGCAGGGTACGTCTTCCCGCCCTTGGTGTGGCCCTTGTACTGCCCCACCACCACATCCTCCACCCTCAGCTGCCTCATCGACCTCAGCACTTTCACCTGGTACGCATTGATCATGATCAGCATCAGCAACACCAGGAAAAAAAAAGATTCAGAAAATGTTGTTCTGATCATGTCAGAATTGAAGCTGACTAGCTACCTTCTCGTTGCGGATGTCCTCGGCGTTGAGGCTGACCGGAGTTTCCATGGCAAACAGGGCCAGTATCTGCAGCAGGTGATTCTGAATTATGTCCCTGATGATCCCGTAATTGTCGAAGTAGCTGCAACAAACCAGACACATATGATTCATCATCGGTTGATTGTTTGTAAGTTCAACTGAGCATTACTTGGATGCAAGGAGCAAGGGCAAAGATAAGGCAGACCCGCCTCGACCCTCCGTGCCGAAATCTTCAGAGAATATGAGCTGCACATTCCTGATGTAGTTCCTCGACCACAACGGCTCAAACACAAGATTGGAGAAACGAAGCACTGAGAGGTTTTCAACCAGCTCCTTCCCCAAATAATGGTCGATCCTACACAGCAGTACATTCAGAAGATACATATAATGTTCATTTTGCAACGTTACTACAAGGAAAATGTCTGAACATCTGAAGTCAGTGATGTTACATGGCAAAAACAAACCTGAATATTTGCTCCTCGGTCAAGTACTTCTTCAGGGACCGAGTGAGCTCCCCTGACGACTCGGAGTCGCGACCGAATGGCTTCTCAACTATGAACCTTGTCCACCCGTCTTGAGAAGATGCCGTGCGACTAGCAGATCTTACCACATCGACAAATATGTTCGGTGGAATCGACAGGTAAAAGAGCCTGTTTGGTACCTTGCCAGCCTGATCACAAGTATTTATTTCCATGAAAAATTCTCAATCATGATCATTTTTTGCATTGGTGTGTATCCAACACTGTAGAAAGTGTATTTTATTCAAAAAATAAACCTATATGCAATGTCTGACTGATAAAAAAGTACTACCGGATACTAGCATTTTTTTTGGCACACTACCTATTTGACAAATCATATTACTACTCCATATTCCTGATATGGGTTTTGGAGCATTCACTGAATTTGGATGAATAACTGGGCATACACTTTCTATCCATAATTGTCACTTAAAGTTAAAATACAAAAGTCAAGAAACATTAGGATTAATTACCTCTTTTTCTTTAAGCTTTCTGTCCAGTTCAGCAAACCCTTCCTCTGAATTGTACTGCCCAAACTGATAAAAGCATCTCTTCAGAAACTTTTCCATCTTGTCACTGCAGTTCTCCCTGATAAATTTCCAAATAGAAATGTGTTACCTTCATAGTAAAATTCTGTGGGTTGAAAACATCTGTTTGAGAACAGAGACTGAATGGATAAAACTATTTTGAGAATATATATCGTCGTGCAGAGCAAGTTCGTAGCACACATGTCACAATTTTGTTTTCAGTTTTGCCTCACCAATCGGACAAGCAATACTATGACTATGCAAACTAAAAGCAGTATACCTCTGATCAATCCTGCATGTCAGAGTCAAGCTAATCATGTTCCTGAGCTCTTCATCGCTCATCTTGGTACGAGCATAACCAAAAACTGTAAAATGCTGCATTAACAGATGTTAACTAAAACTAAATTCTACTACAAGGCTTTCAAGCCCAAACTGAAGAACCACACATAGCAAGCTCAACGGCAACATCGATCGACAGCTAAAAACAAGAACCGGCACTAACCTCAGGGAGACAGTCCTCGTAGAACAAGGCGAAAAGCGCAGGGAAGATCTTCTTCTTGGCGAGGTCGCCGGAGGCGCCGACGACGGTGATGCTGACGGTGGCCCCTCCCTGCTCCGGCGCCCCAGCTTCAGAGGGTGCCCCATCTATTGCCACTGCAGCAACCACTTTTGAGTGCAGAAACACTCAGATAACCAATTACCATCTCAAGGTTAATGGTTACGTTACCATCTCTGAAGGAGGCACTGATCTGTGGGCGTCCATTTGCGGACTTAACCAAGAGACGGCACCTCCCTCTTGCATCATGCATCCTCTGAGGTGAACAATGGTGATAAGGCTTTGTTCTTGGATGAGCAGCGTGAGCTCCTGAGGAGAAGATGGCGCCCGGCCGGACGCGTAAGCCGGTGGCGGCCATCGGAGAAGGAACGAGAGAATTACAAGAACTGTTGGGATCAGTAGTAATCCATATGGATCAGCTGGATTTCGATTCAGACCTTGGCTTGCAGAGATAAGCCTTTGGTGTTCTTGACATTGGCTTTCCTGACAGTTGTCCGTGGAGGTTGGAGGCTTGTGGTCCAATGACAAGTGGTGGTCGCAGATAAATGCCTTTGAGATATTTTCTTTTTCTCCATCTCTTTCTTCCTAATTGGTTTTGGAACATATTTCTTGCTGCAGCTTTTGCTATTTCTTGGTGAATTAGTTGGCATCTTTGCGTGCAACAAAAGAATGCATCCTAAACTTGGACAGAATTTTAGGTATGCCTTTTATTTTCCTCAGTGGGTCTCCTATCATGGATCATGCAGTGCTCGTACCATGCATATAAAAGCACTCGGAGAAAAACACGATGATATTACTCAGAAACATTAGTTTGTACTCTCAATACAAAAAAAATCATGCATTTTTTTATTCAATTTTTGCATGATAAGTGGCACGATTAACTTCAACATCTCCAAATGCTAGAGAGCAGGATCTGGCTGTTTATCATATGCAGTTCCACTATCCAATATAGCTGTGATGAATATAAATGCTTATAGTTCAATGCCTTTAACATGTATTTCTTCCAATTCAATTCAATGTTTTCTGAACTGTTTCCACTCTGGAATTAACAACAAGTGCCTCGAATGCCACTTACACTTCTCATACTTGTGGACCTGCATAGTTCTCCTATTTAGATCATGTTCACAAGAATGAGAAGTTTTTCAAAACATTTTACCTTTGGAGGTTGTCATTTACAGATTATAACGTTTCTACATCACGTGCATTTTATTGAAAATGCTTGGCTTCCATATCTCAACGCCAATTAAAAGACTAAACGGGAACAAATATCATTGCCTCATTACGTTTGCCTGTGGACCCCCCCTGAAATACCGTTGTACATTTGCGGCGTGCAGAACTTCCGAACATTCAGATGACACACATCTAGAAAGACAACGCTAAATACTTTAGCGGAACCATCAATGAGCTAGGAGCATAAGACTGGAGTTACCCAAAAGAATGTAATGATGCTTTTTTAAAAAAAATATACCATTTACTTATTGCTTCCATTTATATAAACAAATCATTAAAAAAATGTTGAACGTGCTACGTCTGCCAGAAATCCTCAGGAAACAACGGGATCGTCTGCCAGAGTAGTGCTGACCACCAAATAAAGGGTTAAATGTTGCAGAACCACATTAAGACGGAATTGCACTGTATCTGCAAATTCTCAGGGCATTAATCCCAGTACATGAAAGAAAAAAAAACACCTTGGAAATGCCGATTTAACCTTATTACAAAAAAAAAAACAAAATCGGTTACTTTTGTACGGGCTGGTGGTAAAGCAACCGAGCTCTGAGTCGCATGCAAAATATTTTTCTTGGGCAACACAGAATTCTTGAAGGCACGATTAGTACTACCTTTCATTTACAATAGCAGTCTCCTAATGTCACTGAAATTCTGTGACAACCCTGTGAAAAACTTACCTGTTTCCCATGAAAAACAAAAGGAAAAGATGAATAAGAGAAGAGGTCAATGGTTACAACGTTTAAAACAAATAAAAGGAGAAAATAAGCTTGCATAATTAAACATTTAAACTACAGGCCTAAAGATAACAATACCTCCTACTTGACCATCAAATACACGATGGTCAGCAGACAACGTCAAGCTCATTTTTGTAACCACTGTAGTCTTCTCGGTTCCTGAACAAGTGGACATATCAACATGAGTTAAATACAAAAGCATTTGTTTTGAGAAGGAATTACACATTATCAAGGAAATATACCATCATTGTCCACCACAGGCTCAACAACCTTGTTACCACGCCCGACGGCAAGAATTCCAGACTGGGCAAAACAACATAAAAAAAATTATCAGCACAGATTCAAGGGTCCCATTGCTACGAAGGACAGGAGGTAGGAACCTGAGGAGGATTAATGATTGCACAGAAATGGTCCACCGGATACATTCCCAAATTTGAGATGCTGAACAGGCAACGTCAAAACATTTGAATATCAACAACAGAACAGGATTCCCCCCAAAACAATGACAAATAGTTAAAGATCACATGCCTGAAAGTCCCTCCCTGAAACTCATTAGGAGCAAGTTTCCCAGCACGTGCCTTTTCAGCCAACTGCTTAACCTGCAGTAATGGGATGGAAGAGCACTGTTTATATTTCATAACCATTCAACATGCAAACTACTTTAAAGGTAGAAAGTTAGGAATCTATGAAAACTGATAGCGAGATGCAGCTATCTACGTATTGTCCTGCCTTTGATATACACTAAAGACTTTTCCCTTACTTTCACTAAGCCAAAACCCAGGTCTTTCTAGAAATGGTTCTCCACTTTCCAAAGAACGCCTGGCAGTCAAGTATCTATGATAACTGTTGACAACAAAATTTTACATTTTTAATCATTCCGAGACCATACGTGATGGTAGTTGATCACAAGCGCTACATGTACATGCCTGTGATATTTCATGCTAAAAAACTTCTGATCTATGACAGTCTGCTTGAACCTTTTAAGCATTCTCATACCTCTGAGGATATTGCTGATATAGTCTTTTGATCTGCATTTCTTATAATAGGAGTCATCAGGCCCTAGAATAGCAAAGGTCATGGTTAAAGTGCCAGAGATATGCTAATAAAAATTTCAAAATAGTCTTTTCAATTCTTCATACCTTTTCTGTAGCAACCGCGATAGATATATCAATTGAATCACACTTCTGGGCTTGTTCCTTCTCATTGTTCCAGTATGCTGCAATTCATGCCCCAACAACAACAAAGACTTTTAGTCCCAAGCAATTCATGCCCCAACAAAAAAAAAAAGATGTCCAATGGGTGAAGATTGATGAGAGCTATCCATTAATCTAAACAAACAAGTTGACATAATAACATGCAATGTGTAACTGAATATTCAATTAATTCATTTGGAACACAAATTATATACCATTCCAATGCAATGTTGTCATTGAGATGATTTTTAAGTCAGGTGATAGGGTTTCTATACTTTGCCAATATATTGCAAAATTAGCATATATCCACCATGTTATTTGTGAGCTGCCAGTAGCTCAGTGTTCCAATGGTGATGTATCATGTGCAAACACCTTCTCGGTGCCAACATGCAATCTCCATCGCATGCTATCTAACAACCTGAGAATGAATTGTGTTCACTGACTTTTATCTTCTGGTATTATCGCCACTAGTTTATGTACAAACAATAATGCTGCAAGTATAACTAGCGATAATAGTGCATCATCTTTCCAAGATCAAACAGATTAAAAACTGTCATCACTTGTTCAAGAGGATCACCGTGGAGGTTAAATGTATACACCAAGAAGGGTAACAAAGATTTGCCCCTGATATTTTTTCTATCACAATAAAATACAGATATAGTAGCACAGCAACCAAATTTCAAATTTGCAAGAATTCGGATAAGAATTACCATTTGCTTCTGGTACATTCCGTAAGGCAAGTGCAACAGCTTTTATGACAATGTCATTTACTGAAACTTTAACCCCGTGTTGCTCTGCAATATTAGAAAGCACGATAAAAAAAGTAACTCTTTCTGGTTAGCTGACAACTTAGCATATATCAAATAAAAGAAGATGAATGGCACACCTTTTAGTTCGCTCCTGAAAGCAAGCAAGGGATCCAGCATAACATCTGGCAACAATCTAACACGTAATTATGCCAGCACAACCATGGTATTGCAAAATATGCATTAGATGAATACACACCTTGTGCTAAATATAAATGTGGAGTGGTCTGTTTTGATTCAAGCAACCTTTTTGCAATCACCTACAATATAAAAAAGAACATGTTGGCCACTAGGAACAAGAACAGAAGATGCATCATTCACTATGCATTGTAATGCTATAACAAACTTGAGCAAGTTCATTTTTCCTAAAGGTTCAAAATAGCAACTATAGGAAAAAAAAAGGAAAATGAATTAATGGTAGCAACTATAACACCTTTGACGCTTGACAGCACAAAGCCAATCTCTAGTTATTACTCCATCTTTTGGGATATATGCTTCGAGTCAAACTTTCAAAGTATAATCAACAATTTTGTTCTTAGATATTTAGATTGGATATATGGAGATCAATGTAGATTGTCACAGAAAATACTTTCATAATATTATAATTTTTCAACTTTTATAAATATTTAGCAAGAGAAATTAGTTATCAAAGTTGCATTTTGAGACAATGCCAACATCAACGACATGCTTTTATGACCACAGGGTGTATTAGTTATGCATATTTGTGTATAAAAAAACTTTACACCACCCTGTACAGAGCATGGACCATAGGATCTAATAACGCATACCCCTTGGATTGACTGAAATATGATGGTTCATGGTTGGAGTGTAATTCTATCTTATGTTTTATCTTTATTGACCAGCGTCAGTTAATATTGAGATTACATTGGAATTGTTAACTGTTTCTGGCAGGAATATGAAACCCCAGAAAGAGAATGCTAGGCTTCTTATGGTCTTGATGTTCAGAAACAAGTAACACATGAAGCATGTGGCAAACATGAAGAGCAATATATTGAAGGAATTGCTATTCTGCACACAGGAAGTTGTAATGTTCATGGGTGCTCATTTCTAATTTTTTTGTATCTATTCATAACAACAGTGTTGGGATTACTCTTTCATCTATTAAGGCACACTTCCACAATTACAGAGTACCCTTTTTAATACTAAAAACTAAAATATGATGGTTGGAGTGTAATTATATGCTATGTTTATTACAAATGAAGTATCATACATACAACCTTACAGAGAATGGATGTCTGAAACTGGTCGTGGTGCCATTCTTCTATAAGGCAAAATCAATTAAAATAACAAGAGATATCGAGATAATAGGGTTTTTTTTGTATCATCTGGCAGCTAACTTGTGAGATGCATAGGATGTATGGCTTAGAGGGCTATGGAAAGTCTTGAGTACATCATGGATACAAACCCTGGGGTAAGACCCCTTCTTTGTGTGAATGCAGATGAGCCTATTAATTGAAAAGATAGCCAAAAAAAGAAGTGCCAGCGAAACATGTGGTTCCAAATTTTCAGAGTTGAAGATAAGAAGAGCTGCACTTTCACCTACTGCATTGTTGTAAAAACTAGTAATATGCCCGTGCATTGAAATGGATATTGTATTTTATTGATTATTTTTTCCATGGGCCTATGGGCCTATATGATTCGAAATGTGCTGGGGGTGTGGATAGAGAGAAATCTCGGGTTACTTGTTTTTCTCCTGATTTTTAGAGGGAGGGTGGTTACACCCCGTTTTTTGGGGAGGGAGAGGGCGGACGAACGATTTTATTTTCACGTACAGGGTGCGCTCTGTGCAGTAGGGGTGGGGAGAAGAGCAGACGGACGACTCCCCTTTTTAGAGTAGTAAGATATGAGTTATTGTAAAAATATGAGTTAGACTGCAAAATACTACTTGCTTACTAAATGTAGACTTGTAGAGTAAAGCTGGAGCACATTATGTTAAAGTTCGACTTTTCCATTTCATGAATGTTTGAATGTCCTGTGACTTGCATTTACAGATGACTGATATGATTATGTACTCAGCTGTATTAAACTAAGCTACAAAACAAAGTATTACTTGTATGTATGCTTGTGCAAGCCTGACTAGATATTTCATGATGTCTGCTATCATAAAAAAATCAAACAAAGAATACCTTGCGTATCTGACTGTTGGGGATATCTTCGTATGTGTCATCTTTTTGTGGAGCAGTGACTAATTGAGCTTGAGAATCATGAGTTGGCTGAGATGATAGTGTGGCTGGAACATTCTTTTCCTTGGTTGAACCTGAGGAAGCCCCCAACTTCAATGCAGCGAGTATGTCCCCTTTCAGAAGAGTGCCACGGGGACCCGATGCTTTCAGTACAGACTGATCTAGACGATGCTCCTTGATAAGCAATTTTGCTGCCGGGCTTATACGGGTAACTGTTGAGCTCTCTTTTGCAGCATCCGTTTCAACTTTTTGTGTTTCACTTGCAATGGACTGCTCTTTCTGTTCAGCCCCAAAGGAGGCATCACCAGGTATATTTTTGACATCCTCAAGGTCTTCAACCTTCAAATGGATTGCAAGCAGTTAGTATGATAACATGCTTGCAATAAATATGGATGAGTATTTAGTTCATGGTGAAATTAAAAAGAAAATGCACACAAGCCAATGGTGTAAGTAAGCAGGTTCATTGAAACGGAACTATACCGTGACAGCAATGGGCTGTCCAACCTGAACATCCTTTGAACCTTCTGGCGCTAAGATCTTAGCCAGATAACTGCAACATTAACAAATAGTCACTCAGAAATTTAAGAAAGGGATCTACATAGATTGTTGTTCCATGAACAACAAACGGATATGCAGGTAACTACACATAACTGTCAGCTGTCATGTTATTCCCATGCTGTAATAAAATCGATTAAACAATTGCATTGTAAGCATTCTGCACATTTTCCATGTCAATTGACAAAAAGAAGGGGAAAGAAAGAAATATCTCAAATTTGCTTTGATATAGAAAAATAGATTGGCTGAACCTGCATGGATGAACTAGCAACATGTTTGGATTAGTTAACTAGTGAATCACACATTACGTTCTATACTGTTTGGACACACACTGGGACTGAAAATAGGTTATGCGGTAGCTGTTGGATAGGGATACTGGCTCAGCAGCAGTACAATGGAAAAAACAATGGACGCTTTTATCAGTCCATCATTTTGCTAACATTAGGCCCCCATATCCCTTTCCCAGAGGCCCAGCATATCCATTTCCTCAATTAAAAATGGATGCAGATCCATTAGAACCATCATTTTCAATTCCCACCTCTAACCCACGATCCAAATGGCACCTTAAACAAATAGAAAGAAGGGTTACAAGACCAACCATAATACAGAGGAAGTTAGAAAAATATAACTTTTAATATCCCAAACTATCCCAGGAGCATGATGTCATGTTCTATCACCAAATAGGAATTCTAATGGTAAGCACTTATATGTAGTTACATTACAGTAAGCTTTCCAACGTATATGTACAAGCTAGGAAATGCAACATTTAATTCCTTACATACTTGATAAATACTACTGATTTTAAGGAAATGCCATGGCAATCTTGTTTCAAGCCAAAGATAAAACTCAAACAAAGGACATTACCCCTCTTCGAGGCTCTCAAACTCAAGCGTGGCTTTGTCAGTTTCTATCTCACATATCACGTCACCAACTTCTATCTGCAAACAACATATAATTTTTGGAGATATTATACTCGAAATTAATATATAAAAAAAGAAATAAAGAACTCTAATTTGGAAACAATATGTTTCAATCATGTTATGAAATATTCCATAGCAAAAACCTAACCTTTTCGCCTTCCTGTTTTCTCCATTTTGCAATATTGCCTTGATTCTAATGAAAACTATGTTAGATTGTCAAGAATGTAGAAATGGGGAACACAATAAACCATCAGTAAAAATTGCTATGACCAATACTTATGTTTTTACCATAGTAGGGGATAAGGCTGGCATCCCAACCACCAGATGAGGAGGAAGCCCTGTTGGAAAGAGTTAAGGATATATTAATGATGTAAAGGATATCTTTGTATTATATATATTAAAGCAGTAGAAAAAAAGGCCTCACATTCACTCTCAAGGCCTAGAAATCAACATAATAATAAGAGATAAGGAAAAAGGATATGCACTGTTAATTGTGGTCTGTCCAAACTATACTAGCGTCTTTGAACGAGTTGTATAAGAAGAATAATTGTATTTTCAGCATTACACACAAGGGCCCTGCTTGGCTGAGCTGCAACGCAGCCAGCTGCTGCATGCAACAGTGCCCATAGCTTTCTGCTGCAGCCACAGCAGCCAAGCAGGCCCGAGAGCTGTATACAAAATGCGACTCCATTTTCAAAATACAAAAACAATGTAGTAATATCTAGCCATGCAGGAATGAAAGGAAGTCGATTAGTTTAAATAAATGCTTCTGTGTCATTATTTGGTTCCAGAAACTCAATACACCACATAAATGTGCAAAGGAAATAGAATGATACATTAATGGCTTATGGATTGCACACTTACTATACAAATTGATGTGCTTTATCAACTACAATACGCTTAGCTTAGAATAATCGTATCATAATTTACTGTTACCATACAGAATTTGGCATCTTGCTTAGCATACTAACCTCTCTTTGCTACAAGTGAGATTCTTCTCTTGATAACATTGTGGAACAAACAAGAAGCAAATAAGCAAAGAAAAACTTGGCATATCCATGTGATTTACGATAAAATCTGTATTTCACATTTTCAATCGATGCAAGCCATAAGGATAATTTCCAACAGTTGCAATATGCCGAAGGCATAGGATTCTATCAGTGGCAGAGCTTGAACAATAAATTGGAGGGGGCCAATGTGAAAATTTCTTTGCAGTAGGGGCTATTGTGCTACTTTGTGAAATACTAGAGTGTAAAGACTTAAGGACTCCAATGCAATTTTTCTGAAGTTGGGGGGGGCATGACCAAGTTTGGCCTCTATGAAGCTCCGCCACTGAATTCTATAAGCCATTAAATATCCGTAGGCTTGTTTATCTATAGCATATCTGTGAGTGCAACTTATCCAAGGGATCTACTATTCCAACACATCCACACACCAAAGAACAATATGCATATTACCGAAAAGAAAAACAGTACACCATATATTGGAAGAATGGAATACCATGCTATACCTGTTGAGGAGAACCAACGAGTTTCCACAGGAACCTGAAAAAGAAGATGCCATATAATTTGCAATATGGATAAGAAGGGGATTAATCTTTAGGCTAACCTTGTAATGTCTGCCCAGTGACGCTAGACATGAAAGCCTGGAAGATAATCATTCTGTCAGAAAATGTGCAAGGCAATGCTACATGTGAGATGTGACAACAAAAATAAAGCAGTTGCAACTTTGGCAATATACTTTACGAAACACATGCCGCAAACTTGTCATCCCAATTCAACAATATTCAATTGTGTAATTCAAAGACCATGTATTGGAACATATTAGACACGGGATTGACAGCTACCCCTAGCATCGGATTTGTTGTTTGCATGAATACCAGCAACAATTGAATAATATTACATGGATTCAGGAGAAGAATAGAACAAAACAACCCAGCAACTAATCGTCCAACGTTATACCTCGAAGAAGAAGAGCATCGCCCGATGTCCACCAAGGAAACCCTGGCACGCGCCAATCTGCGGGATGTCAACACCAGCAAATCATCAAGTCATGGATCATCTAACAGAAATGCAAGGGAATCTATCATACCATAAATCGGTAGAATATACCATCAACATCTTACCTGACAAGAAGCACCCGGATGTTCACCATCCTGCCGACCAAAACCCTCGCGCCAATTCACCCCCACAGCCCAATTGACCCAAAATCCTGATGAAAGATGAAAATGGCAGGAAAAAGAGGTTAGCACCTCCCCGATCGCCCGAGCATGGAAGAATGCGGCAAAGCGGGAGTTGGGATGATCCAAGCCAGCCAGGTCTGGGCTTCCTTTACTAGCCAAAGGAAGCCAGCCTGGATGGATCTCCTCTCTGGGCCGAACCAGTGAGGGCTTGTTTGGGACATTGAGAAATTTCCACTAAAACTTATAATGCAAATAACACAAGGTTCAAAGATTTTATTACAGAAATTTTAAAATGTTACGCAGAAAAATTTAAAATACATTATATAAAATTCGAAACACTGCCCAGAAAAATCTAAAAATTCAGGGAAAAAAGAAAAATATGCCTAGAAAATTACAATAATTCAAGAAAATAAGAAAATACTAAAGGATGGCTGCAAAATTCATGTCACAATTATTGCAATGGTCTAGAAAACATGCCAATTCTGATTAGGAGCTTAGTGCACACTGAGATTATAGACTCGCACATGTAGATCTCTCTAGCAGTAACAAGTAACAAGGATTAAATTGTACAAAACAGAATTATATTAACCGCAGCTAATTCATTAATATCTGAGCTTGGTTGCTAAAAGTTCCCTCTAGTAACAACACCCTTCCCAGGTACATCACAATACCTAGAACATGGACACCATACAAACTGCCCAGCCAAAAGAACACGGCAATGTCACAATAATCTTTTTAGCATCAAAAGGTGTTGCTTATACCCTTCTATGTGCAGAAAGTGTGAGGTTGAAACCACTAATCTTTCTATATTTCAAAAACACAGTTACTTGCTTCTTCCATGATAATTTCAGCCATGATGCAGATGTTTTATAGTGCTTGGTGCTCTTTAGTTTTCTAGTATAAATGGGCTAAAATAATATAATTCATATGCTACAGGTAGGTTCTTATATGTTTGTGTGCTAGAACGGTAATTAATTGCATGTTGCAAAATAAGGCTACAGTATATTAATCTCTATGTCCATCAGTCCATCAAATTTGATAGCATGAAGCGTAAAATCCAAAATTGCACAGGCATAATGAAACAAATGAGCTTTAAAATATCAATCTCACATTATCCAAAATCAAGAACATTTAGACTGAATATTGGATAGAAATTAAATTCAGTAATGCAGATAATTGACATTGTACTTTTTTTAGATAATGAATTGGCACTGTACTAGGAGTACCAAGTAACTAGGAACTAGCGAAGAAACAGGACAATCTTTCTTTCTTTCTTTCTTTCTTTTTTTGAAACCAAAACCAGGACAATCTCAAATGCTAAAGATATAATTATTTGTATTCCACACAGTTGAGATGCTTTGCAAAAATCATGTAATATACCAGCCCAACCTTTTTAGCTGTAAAACCAAAACAAGAAAACATTGCACTCATATGCAGCTGACTGAAATTATATCAATGTTACTGATTTACATCAGTTGGCTACACTACCATTCTACTGCAGAAGTGGATGGCAAGAAGATAAAAGAATAATTCAGTGAAGAGAAAGTAAAGAGTGAGAAAATTCCAGGCAGGACATACCTAACAAAAGCAGCCTAATATCACGTATATTGACCCTGTTAATACAAGAAAAATTCAAAGTAAGCATAGCATGCTAGGATGACACTGATGAAAATAGAATAGCATAATCACAAATGCCACTCACCATCTGAAGTCTCAACCACAAAATTGTAGACACTGGATAAGCACTAATGAACTAAACTCAATAAATTTCAGCAAAAATATCCAAAGTTCAGAACATGAGCAAAAAATATCTACCATGCTTGAAAACATAATCCAAAGTTCAGAACCTGAGCAGTACATGTGTTTAGCAGAACATTATCCAAAACAAGAGCATTTGATTTTCTTTGCTAGTATAAGCAAATATGTAAGTGCAAGTATCATTTTCATCAAGTATTCTTTATCCACGACTAAAGAGTGTGAAATTTCAGACAATAAGAAAACCGAAGGGCGCAAAAATACAGGTCAACTGCACAACAAATTTCCACTAGGAATGGATTGCTTGGTCTAGAACATTAACTTTTTATAATAATCAAGTTATCAGGAAAACATAAATAACAGTAAACTTAGACATTGGCAGTCAATTTCTGATCACATTTGGCGATGATATGATGTATTTTTCACTTTCAACAATAGTATGTGTTTCGACAGCAAAAGCCATACACACGAGCGTGTGTTTTGACGGCAATAGCCTTACATACGAGTTTGCAATAGCCTCTTCTCCAATCAAGAATTTGCAGTAGTACCAGTACAACTCCACACATCAATATTCTCATGGCATGCATGTAGCAAAAGGTAACTGCTTCTAAATGCATTTACAAGAAATCTTTCAGGCATGGCATTCAGCACATAATCCACATTACAGAGGTGAAGCAGAGATGATAACATGCTATTCACCAAGCATGGCAACTACTGCAATAGGCAAGCAAGCAATGGAAGAATGATTGCGAGAGGCGAGGATGGAAGTTGGATTATACCTGGACAAAGTAGTAGAAGATGAAGAGGCCCTTGAGGTGCTCGCCGGACTTGGATCTTGCAGGCAGGAAGTGCCGGCGGATCTAGCAGTGAGGCACGCGGCGGGGGCTGCTCTCAGGGAGGGGAGGCGGCGGCTCCGGCGGGTGCGACGGATACGGCGAGAGGCCGCAGCTCCAGAGGATGTGGGGCAGCGACTCCGGCGGATGCGGCGAGGCTGGAGACTGACGTCACGTCGCGTGGAGAAGGCGATCGCGCGGACGCTGACGCGGGGGAATTGGTTGGTGCACGAGGTAGGGTAGGCATGGTTGGGGAGGAATTTCCGGTCCAAAAAAAAAAGCACGGCCCAAGTCTCAGCACAAAGTGCAGGAGAGTAGTAGGCCAGGCCGAGATGGAACTTGGCCCGGCCCAAAATATACACCCATTCCATCGGAAGTTGTTGGGCTAGGTTTTTACGCCAGTCATGGGCACGGCACGGCGAGCCGCCGGCGCCACTACAGCACTCCATCCTCCATTATTCCTCCTCGACGGACGACGGTGGCACCAGTGAGTGTGCATCGTGCAGGTGCAGCACGGGCACCGTCGCCTAGCTTCTATTCGATTCGATGCAAGCCTTCTTCAGTTTTGGTTGTGGCATTTCCGCCGTGGCATTGCAGGGTAACATTTGTTGCACGGAGCAGTAATTGGGGTTCATGGTAAGGCCCACGAGGATGGCTGTTTTTACGGAATATCATCAAATTATTGAGTGCAAAATATTTATGCTCCAAACGTCAATCGTCAATTGTCGCACAAGCCCACCTGTCTTGCCAATTGTGATATATCCAGTGTGCTATACTTTCTATATACTCTAAAGCTTTACCATGGAAATATATCACATCATCATCCACTAACAATTATTATATTTAAAGCTCGTACAAGCATAATATATCATCTATAATTTATTAGTTTTTAGATTTTAATATACATGGATGTTGTTATCATCTTCTACATTATTTTCACAATATATTTTAGTATGTATTCACCTAGCATTTCAGTACTATTTAACATACATTCATCGTGTATTTTTTCCGGTGACAATCCCAAATCCAAGGTCAGTGCATTACTAATAACTATCATGTAACTTTGTAATTAATATAGCCAACACTAGCTAAAAATGAACATTTTACCCGGTGTCTGGTGCACTAGGGTAAGTGCACATAGGTACGCCCTATGTATTCCACGGCAAAGCACGGTGCATCATCTAGTTTTAGTTAGGAAGAAGTCCATTTTACCCTCTCAACTATTATGTTCCTCTAAAAATGTACCTCAACTTTAAAACTGGGTTTCTACCCCTTTCAATTATCAAAAACATCTAATTTACCTTTTCGATCCAAAAGTATTGTTAACTTTAAAATTTGATAATTACTGAAAAAAATTAAAAAAACGATCGGTTTACTAAATAAGAGTCCAATTGTTAGAGAGAAGAAGCCGATTGAAGGAAGCGAGGAATTATTCAGTTCAGTTATAGAAGACTATCCAAATGAGACCAAATCTGAGGAGAAACCGTAGAACTCACGATAAGATAATTTATCAATGTAAATCGTATCTTATAATAAAAAAATTTAGTTAATTCAGTTAACTTTTTTAGAGATATTTTTTTTATATTTTTAGTAAATAACATATGATGCTTATTATAACCGCGTCGGACTCTGTAATCCCAGCGTATACATATAGACCCTCTAGAAGCTTGTAAAATATCTATCAATCGATCAATACAATTTCAACGTATCGTCACTCTAGTTGTCTAGGTTTTTACCAGCGGGGTTTGGTTCTCGACGCGGGGTTGCATCGGTTAAGTTCGATCTCTAGCGAAGAAGTAAGTCTCGTCACTATTCCAGTATATCTTGTTCTATCTAAGACTGTATCGGTTAGGTTCAACCTTTTAGTCATATCAAGTGTACCGCATCACATCCGTGTGAGATCTATCAGTTTACTAAGCTCTCTCTACCGTCGTTGGTCCCGTGATGTATCGGTTAGGTTTGACCTACGAGGCTATTGACACTAGATTTGAGTCATAGGCCTATAGGTCTCTGCCCGAAGTTTCATCGGAGTGATTAGACGATGAGTTATCTATACCTTGAGTAACACGCCTAGCGTATCGGCTCCTCAGTTGATACGTACTCGTCTTCAGAGACCGGCCGATGCACGCATATCTTCAGAGAGGTCCTCTTATCGGCTCAGCTAGCCGATGGGTTCCCTCCACCTTTCCTTCAGCACGACCGATCTGGTGTCCGCCTTCCTATTACCGTTGGCCTCGGTCTTTTACTGTCTCGGTTAGGTATGATCTTCGAGATCAGTGCTAGCAGCGTCGTCACGGAGGGCAACGATTCTCATGCTGTGGGAGAATCGAGCATCGCTCCTTGTTCATCACCCACCATATCCGGAGCGGTATTGGCTTTGCAGCTGGTGTATCTTTTATACGTTTTCTTGTAGCCCGGTTAGGCGTACCACATCACGTCTGCGTGAGGCTTATCGGCACATCGGGCTTCCTCCTCCGTCAGCGGTCTTGTGCTACATCGGTTAGATTCGACCTATGAGATCGGTGACGGTGGTTTGAGCCGGCGCCCTAGCGGATCTTCACATGGCGTCTCATCGGAGTGAGTAGCCGATTAGTTATCCTCACTGTAGGCCTCACATCCGTCTCGTGTATTATCTAACAATCGATCCGCTAGATATCGATCCGAACATGTCAGACGTTTCCTGGTACTGTCTCGGTTCGGTCCAATCTTCTAGGGCTTGCGTCTGATATGGTCGGTGTTGAGATCTAGCAGGTTTCGTTCCCCATCGGATCAAGCAGTCGATGGGTTTAGGTGTAAGCTTGTGTCGAACGTTCGGCCTTTAGGTAGCCGATGACCTCGCCCTTTCCTCTCTCGTCGTCACGTTTGGTCTAGGCCTCCGTCGTCTTCGTGTTGTTAATCCCTGGCCTCATACTATCTCGGTTCGATCCGATCTATCGAGGCTGGTCCTAACAGCGTCGTTACCGTGGTCGCTGGCCCACGTGACTTCGCGGGGGATCGGACCCGCTCCGTGCTTCGGATGCTGCGGAGCATCATTGGCTCTTTGGCCGATAGGTCATCTAAGTATATTCCAAGCGTCTATCTCTCACATCTTCATCGGTTGTTCAGCCGATGCTCGAGCATTGTCTTCCCTATTAGCACCTAGCCAATAGGGAGAGCCGGACATGCCTATCGGCTGACTAGCTCACGGGTCTCATTCTCTCATTGTCAATTACAGGGTCAAATTGACTGGCACAACCTCGAATCTTGAAGCTTAAGGACCTGTACTGGAGCTAAGCAGATCTCCTAGGCTTTTGTGTAACCGAGCCACCGTCTCTCTCCGGTTGGACCTCCGTTTGGCCCAGTCGGACCCTCTGCCACGAGGTTTGGTGGCGAGCCAGTATTCATATACATGGCACTTATGTGGACCAGTATTCACCTATGTGGCACTACGTTGTAGTTCAATTAGTAAAACAAATTAAATTTTCATGGCCCTATTAACATCTCTTCTTTCCCCTCCCTCTCTCACATCGCAAACTACTTCTCTTCTCTTTCACAGGCTCACAGAAGGGGCTTGGGAGGGCAGGAGCTTGTAGAACTAGAGCTCAAGCTTGAGCTCTCCCACATTGAGTTCATGGATGAGGAGTTAGTGGAGTTGTAGAGACAGTAGCGCCTCATCGAAGTGAACTCAATCTCCACCTCCGCCTCTGTAAGCTCCATAGCATCCTCATGAGCTTGATCTTTCCATCCGCCGCCTCCGTGGAGCTCCACAAGTGCCACAGAAGGAGGGGATGGATCTTGAGGAAGATGGTAGTGGCGGTGAATCATGGTGATACTGAGCTAAAGGAAGAGGTGACATGTGAAGAAGATGCTAGCGGAGGCAAATCTAGGCGAAGGCCATGGTAGAGATAGAGTTTGCACTCACCTATGCTGAGTTGAGGCAATGGAGCTTGAGCCTCGAGGAAGCGGCGATGGCATCCCACAGGGAGGAACCTAGGCTACTAGTAGTGCATTGGCAAAAAGGGGGAGAAGATAGATCGAGAGAAATGAGAAGAAAGGATAGAGAAAAATGTGGAGGGAGAGGCCACTGACAGGTGGGTTCTCCTTTTTTTTATTGAACAACTACGTTAGTGCCACATGGACAGAAACCACTCTAGTTTGGCTTAGAGGGGTATATAGAATGATTTTATCAATTGAAGGGTGTCAAACACCCAGTTTTGGAGTTTAGGGGTGTCAAACACCCGGTTTTGAAGTTAAGTGGGGTGAAATAGACTTATCCGTTTTAGTTAGGTACTGGCAGTGATTACGAACTTATGCTACTGCCTAGGCAAATGAAAAAAAGTTGTTATCTCTCGTAGTTTTATTTTAATAAAATTCATCACATTGTGTGATTCAGTTTGGCATTTAATTTGACATATATAACATAACAAGCAATGTTTGTTGTTTAGTTCGATTGTTCTTTTAAAACTACCATTGATTGATAAAGAAATTAATGAAAAAGGACATTGAAGGCAAGGACCAAACTCACTAAAGAGCTTGTAAATGCTTTGTAAATCTACTTTGTCACTGACAAAATATTCATAACATGAAAATCAGTTGTTTTTCTTGTGAGAATGCCTAACATGCTTGAACTTAAACTTGTGACTTGTCCATTTTTATCTCGTTAGCAAGCAATGCAAATGTTTGCCAAAATTCTCCTGTCCCTAGATAAGCAATGCATGTGGTCAACAAACATCTTTTCACGTAAAATAATTCAAGCTTTGGCCACTGATATTCAAATAATGTCGTTATTTATGAGACATGGCTGCTGGCATGGCATCAAGGAGGGGTGGATCGCAGCAGGGTGTGCCTCGAGCCCTCAATGGTGGATGCTTAGGGGACAGAGATGCGGAGCGAGTGGGCAGCGGTGACTTGCAGTGTCAACTGCCAAGACAGCAGCTTGCAGCGCAAGAGGATGTGGATAAGGTCGACGAAGGCATAAGAAATCACTATTATTTTCCTCATCTATTGTCATAGCCATGTGTAATGCCTTTTTATTTTTAAGTTGAAAGTGTGTTTGAATGAATGAGTATTATTCTTTGAAAGCATTCAAAATGTGACTGCGACCACTAGGTTATCGTGGTTATTAGCCTTACCAAGATGGTTTGCATTTTAGAAAATGCCAATAAACTGGCCAAGTTCAAAGAAAATTAAAATTAAATATCTAGGCAAAATTTGTCCGAATTTCATCTTTTCCGTTGGTAATCAAATGGTAACCTCAATTACGTTATCGATGAAACTGCTTGAGAGTGATAATTAGTGACCAATCGGTCACATTTGTAAACCCTGGTTTAAAGGAGATAGCCTATCATAGGAAGAGCATGTAACTAATATCAGATTTAATCTTATGAGACCACCTTGTGTGTAGACTTTGATTAGACCGACCCTGTCAATAATGTGGCAAGTATCAGATTTAATCAACACCCTAGCTAATCTATTTGCCACTTGTTATGATTGGAAATTAAAGAGGTACCCCAAGGAAAGATGGATATTCCAGCACAAAAGATTGCTTCCTTCAGACCGGACTTTTCATTGAGCAGTTTACCTAGAAACAAAGTGCAAAATATGTAATAAAAAACCTGAAATAGCAATGTTAATGACCTGAGAGGTACAGAGAAACTGGTTGATTGGTAATTGATATCTAAACATTGGCAAGCTTTTAGAGTTATGTTCGTTATATTTGACCAAGTTAGTTAATTGTCAATGGTCCATTGCACACTTGTGACAACTTCAAAGATTCCCTAAAATTCTCTTTAATCTAGAAATCTAGATTGTATGTACATTAGCACTGGTGACAAATTTAAAAAAAAAAGATGAGACCGGTTCTTTTTTTGCCTGCCTTCCTAGAAATAACTATCACCAAGCACCACGCCCACACACATAATTATATATTTTGCTTATGAATAGTAAGCAAAGCAACCACAACAAAACAAAGAATAATTACTTCATCTATAAATATACTAGGAACCCTCAAGCAAAACACAAGCATGTAAAACTTAGGAAATTAAGTGGAAAATATAAATTCTAAATGTTACCCGATTGAAGAACAAAGACGAGTAGCCCTAGCAGAGTTACATCTCCAAAGAGCAATTTGGACAAGAAGCCGAATTCCCAACTTTCTTCCAAAAATCTCGCTATCCTCTACAATTTTGGCAGGGTGGCACTTGTATCCATCCTTTTTGTTTTGTTGCTGCCCTCCAAATGCTGCAAGTAACCTCTTTTAATAGTGAAATGAGTTGGAGGGGTGCTTGTAGCTGAGGGAGTAAAGTTGGTGGACGCCACGGCAGTTAGGGTGAGATTGACCGGCTATCTGCTCAGGTTAGTTGGTCCTCCAATGGCTAAGATTTACGTCTAAAGGTTGTAGGTCGGATTGATAGTTGGACTGATGGTAGAAGAAACCCCAAGTTACTAGTCAAGCTCTTGATAGGCCAGTCGATTGATTGCAATACCTAGCCAAAGAGTAAGTTGGCCAGTGGGATTTAGGAAGAGGCCAGCCAAGACTTCCTGCTCTGGTTGATAGGGCCGACCACATGGTTGGCTAGGCCAGTGAGGAGTGGAAGGGCCCTGCCAAAAGTGAGCTTATGTCCAACCGACAAAGCCAGCGGTCTAGTCTTTTCCTTGAAATTTATAACTTTTTTAAAAATTTTATGCAAATCACCAAAACTCATGAAGCTTTATTAGATTAAAGCTAAAACATCCTGATAACATTTTCTCTCATTATGTTATTTAAATGTTTATGTTAAATTAGGGTTTTACGACCGGCAACCATGTTTAGTAAGTAATCGGCACTTTCCCACACAGTTAGAGTGTGATTAGTACTATCCTTGGCACGATTAGCAGCCCAGTGTCTCCATGACAGATTTATTTGAATTAACTTAATTTTTCTCATCAAAATATATTAGAACTTTCTTTTCAGAAACAAGAACTTTCTAACACAATGCTAACTTTCAACCTAGGAGCTCTCTTTCAATCATAAATTTAGTACAATTTTAAAAAAATCTTTCTGATTAGATTTATATGGGAACAAAATTTTCTACCCTAAATTCTACTAAACCTATCAAATACTCGATTTGTCCTAAATAAGTGCATATCTAGGATTTAAATTGTGTCCCACCAAAAGTATATTTCTACCGAACTATTTTTCCCTCAAACGGCTCTTCATTCAATTTTTTTTAACAACTTATCCCCAACCACCCTTCCACTCCTAATCATCTAAATTAACGTTTTTAGTCTAGTGTTAGAAATGCAATGGAGGTAGTAGCCAATAAAATCAACAGTATTAAAAAAAAAGAAGGCAGCCAATGGCGATGTAGCCCTTAGGCTTCACCATTGCAAAAGCCACCATGCACACGTGTTCGGGCAGGGCATGAGCACTCCAACACACATGTGGTATGATTTTTAATAATTTATTGGGACGACTTATGTTTTATTCACATTTGCACACATTTTTTAGGCAAGATACCCACATACAATAATCAATCAAATAATTTATATGTATGCCATATTTTTCCATAATTTATATATAGTTATTATCCCCTAATATGTCCTGCCTTTAGCTTGCACTATTGCCCTTGCGGCCTTGCACTGTTGCACCCACGGCAACGCGCGGGTCCATGCTTATTTAAACCAAAGTTGCTTTCTTCTAACAATACTTTTCATTTACCAGCTCCAAACAAAAAGTACAAAAAAGTATAGAATACATCTATCTATATTATAATAGAGCAATTTAGATAGACACGCGATATCCTATCCGTCCAATCATGAAATCCAATGGCCCAGATACAAAGTGTGATTCATCCCGCTAGCCTACGCGATACGCCTCGCGTCCATCATCCACAACACAGTGACCCGTGCCTTTGTAAGAGGTTGTTTGGATAAGTAACTCAAGTTGCAACAATTTAAGTTAGGCATGCCATAGCCAGTTAGCCTATTGGTTGTTAGACTACCGCACTTTAGATTGCCAAAGAAAGTTTGGCAGCAACTATCCTTTGCCGTAGCTTTTTGCTCCAAACTTGAGGCGAGGAAGTCGTTCGCCTTAGTTGTGCGGTTCACGCGTGGGCGTGTAAAGCTGACGCTACAGTCACCTTCCCCTGCTACGAAGCTATGAAAAAAATCAGGAAGCTGGCAAAAAATCTAGCATCAAACAAAGAAACACGCGCGAAGCTCAGTCTCCTAGAAAAGCTTCCACCGCCTACATTGAATACACATAGCTCCCATCTTTATTATCCCCTCAACTCACTCTCTCTCTCTCTCTCTTTCTAGACTTTTTCTCTCGTGCAACTCCAAGCAGCATGTAACTATTTCTCTTCTTTCCTCTTCTACCATCTTTCTTCTAGCTCTTGCATCCATTCAGAATTTAGTTCCTTTTCTTTTTCTTCAAATTGCACAGCTAATTTGTTCCATTGATTAGTGCTTAGGACATAGAGTAATCTAGTTTTTTTAAAAAAAATCTCCATCATCTTATCTTAATCACGTTTAGATCCTCCATATCTTCGTTTCTTGCAAATCCATATTCTAATTTGTTTCATTCATCAAGACTTGAGTCATAAAGTAGGCTGCAATAGCAATTCCATCTTGGTGAAGAGAAGCCACTCGTGTGGGTAGAGTGCTAGCAAGTTTCATCACAGTAAGCACGCATGCCTATTTGGAATTCATTTTGAGAGATTTGGGAATTTAATGCTTGGACATTTCTTGGTTTCAAAGAAAAAAGAATGAATATTTTTTTGTTTTGTTCTTGGCTTGACATAAGGACTCAAAGCTTGCAAAATCTTGTTAGTTGGTAGTTTTTATTTTTTGGATATGTTATGCATCTCTTCCCATAATTAAAAGATGGAAATATTTTTTAGAAATTCTAATAAGTAAAAAAATTTATCGGTTATTATGTGTAATTATTCTAAATAGGTTTGTTTCTTTTGTTGTAAATATTTATTAATTTAGGCTATATTAATTGCTTAGATTGGCCAAAGTATTACTTTAGTATCTCTAATGGTTATTTTTTTCCTCATGTATATATTGATTATCTAATTTGTTCAATGGGTAAAGTCACCATCCATTATATATAATTTAAATAGATTTGTTTAATTAGATTAGCTACATTTTTTTAAAAAATATGCTAATATTTTAAAGGACAAGTACACTGTAGAACATATGCTACAATAGAATAGCTTATATACTTAAGGGTGGTAATCTCACCAACCCATTAATTACAGGTAACTATATTTAAGTTTGGCATCAGCTAAACAATTGTCACCTACTTTAATTAAACTTGTAGCAAAAATCTAAATGATAGTATCAATAATATTATCATACTAATGATAGTCTCGATAAAATTATCGTTCTTTTTCCTATCAACTCTATTCTAGCATAAAGTTCAACTGACACCTGATGTTAGCAGTGACACCTTGAGTCACCCATCCAACGAACACCTGAATCCCGATTTCTCTGCCAAAATCACGCAACACATCCCATCACCGCACGCCCCGCTCCAATCCGCAGCGCTCGCTTGCCTTCCGTCCGTGCCTCCCCCACTCCCCGGGATTCATTCCGCCTGAAGCCGAGCCGACGCATCTGCGAAACCCAGGATCCCTATCGCCCCTGAAGCCGGCGCCGGCACCGACGCCTCGACAACCTCTGCGCGCACCGCATCTCCGCCGTCATCGAATCCAAGCCCGGCCGCAGAAGCCCGCCCGGCGACTCCCACCGCCGCTCCACGACCGCCAAGTTGATCTCCACCGCCACACACCGACTCTACTGTGATAATGGAGGAAACATGAACACCGCATCGGTGACCCGAGTGGTCGGCGGCCGCCCTGACCGGCGTCCCTATGTAGCTACTGTTGGAAACTAACTCAGAAACACTGCGCTCTCTGATCTCAATCGCAAAGAACACCAATGAATATTGGTGACTGCGACAAGTCACTATAACTTTAGTTAAGCAGCGCATGAATTGTGCTTTTTGGATTTTCTTCTCCGCACACGATTACAGGTTTGGTACGGTGACAGATGTGTTCGTTCTAATTCAATTGTGTTATACTACAACCACTTCTTGGTATGGGCACACAGCTGTGTCATCTCAACAACTCTGAGACAGACGCGAACACCGAGCCACGCTTCGTCATGAACACACGCTATATGTGGCGGAAGTGACGCTCATGATACGGGCAAAGAAACACAAGAGCACGACATGCTTATTGACAACAAATTCTCCCTAACCATGTCGTGCTTGATGAAATATTGATGATACTACTCCAAACATGAAGCTCTTCGAGGCGTTTGTGTGCAAGCGGCTTATTGAGCAAATCTGCCAATTGATCATCGGTCTTGATGCGATTTATCTTCATTGCTCCGGAGTTGATGTAGTTGTGGATGAAATGAAAACGGATGTCAATATGTTTACTCTGGTCATAGAACACTAGGTTCTTGGTGAGTGCAAGCACAAATTTGTTGTTGATGTAGAGCAATGGTATGACAATCTTCACGTTCAACGGATCAGTGAGCAGGGTCAAGAGCCAGATCCCTAGCAAGCGATGGTGGTGGTAGCAATGTATTCCACCTCATATGACAATAGAACCACCACCCATTGTTTCTGTGATTGTCAGCTGATCGGGCTTTGGCTGAGGAAGAAGAAGGCACCCAAGGTGCTTTTCTGATCATCGCTGTCTCCAGCCAGGTTGGAGTCATTGTAGCCAATCAGCTTTAGCGCTCCTTCGCCACACCTATAAACACAGCCGTAGGACCTTGTCCCCGCGATGTACTTGAGCAGATGCTTGACAACGCTCCAGTGCTCGGTTGTGGGCGCCTCCATGAAACGGCTCACGTAGCTCATTGCAAAAGCAATGTCCGAGCGCGTGTGTACCAGATACCTTAAATTCCTAACGACACTGTGGTACATAGTTGTGTCCACCGGGGAATTTGAGCTCGCCTTGCTCAATTTGAGTCGCAGCTCCATTGGAGTGCTGCACGGATTGCCTAGAGAGTCCTGCCTTCTTGATGATATTGTCTACGTAGGCACTCTGGCATAATGGATGCCATTTGTGCTCTGGTGGACTTCAATGCCTAGGTAATAGTGGAGTGACCTAAGGTAACTCATGCTGAAGAATCTGGCCATCTCTGCCTTGAACCTAGTGACCTCCGCCTTGTTCGTACCAACCATGACGAGTAGCAGATTGTCACTAGCGCTCTGCACATACACCATGCTGCACCTGAATCCAAATGACAGTAGTGAACTATCCAATTTGGCGTTTCAGGCTCTAGGTGCTTGTCAGAGCCCATACAATGTCTTGTGGAGCCGATACACCTTGTGTTCCTTACCTTGGATTGCAAAACCTAGCGACTGCTCGACGTAGACCTCCTCAGCCAAGTCACCATTGAGGAATGTAGATTTGACGTCGAGGTGGTGCACTATCCACCCATGATGTGCAGCAATGGCGAGAAGGAATCGGACCAACTCCAGGCACGCCACCGGCACAAAGACCTCCTCAAAGTCAACACCAGCGCACTGTATATACCCCTTTGCTACCAGTCGAGCATTGTGCTTGGTAATGTTGTCGTCGGCGTCACGCTTGATCTTGAACATCCATTTGAGCTCAATAGGTTTCTTACCAGGCGGTGCGTCGGTGAGCGTCGATGTCTTATTGTTGATGATAGACTTGAGCTCATCCAACATCGCCTGCTCCCACTCCTTGCACCCTACAACTTTGTCATATGTAATGGATTCGTCGTTGGCAGTAAGGAGCAAACTACCGTCCACCATGAGCTCATCGTCATACAACGGTTTGTCAATGGCCCTGAATCGGTGCATGACCCTGCTGTCGTCGTCGACGTCCAGTCCCCCTATCACACTCGATGTAGGAGACACGAACTCGACAAGGACCGCGACCTTCGGTGGCAACTCGTCTTGCCATGGAATGGGTCCACCTTGAACGCGGGGGAGTTCATGGTGATGAGGCTATCGTGGATGCCGTGGACGACGTTGACACGTTTGCTAATGTCGGTTGTGGCCCTAGTGATGGCGGTGGTGCTAGAGCCGGAGGGATCCAAATCTGCCCCCCGTTTCGATGTCACAGGGTTATGTTCTGTTGGTGATGTAGTGACGGGTTCCTCCGCACTTGGATCAGCCCAGGAGTCCTCTACCACAAACAAATCCTGGCCTCCATTGTGGTCGATCCCCTCCGTGCCATCATCGTTGTCGAACATGCTCCAGTCCCAGGCATCGTCTTCTTCAAAGACAGTGTCACGGGTGATGTGCACCCGGTTCGCGACGGGATCAAACACCCAGTAGGCTTTCAATCCAAGCTCGTACCCAATCATCACCATCTTCTTGTTGTGATCATCTAGCTTCCCGATGTTCGGCTTCATGATCTTGACATGGACACGCAACCGAACACGCGCAGGAAGTGGGCAGACGGCTTATCGCCGTGCTAGGCCTCATAGGGTGTTCATCCCACTAGACTCCTTGTCGGGGCGTGATTCAGGAGGAAGGCAGCCATCATCACAGCCTCTCCCCACAGTCGGATCGGCACGTTCTTGCCCTTCATCATGCTGCGTGCCATGACGAGCACGAATTGGTTCCGATGCTCCACCACACCATTTTGCTAAGGGCTATATGGCACGGTGAGGTGTCGTTTGATTCCGTGGTCAGAACAGTACTTAAGGAATCTTGTCAACGTGAACTCCCTCACAATCAGTGTGAAGTGCCTTGATCCTCTGCCTAACTTTGTTGTTAGCACTAATGCGTAGCTTCTTGAATACGTCCTTGGCATCGGATTTGTTGGCAAAAAGAACCGTCCACATATACCTGAACATGTTGTCGACGACCAGCATGATGTAGCATTTGCCATTGGGAGTTGCCAGAGTGACTGTGTCGCATAGATCACCGTGAAGGAGCTCGAGCGGTTTGGTGGCCCAGTACTTGGTGATTTGCGAGAACGAAGCTCGACGTTGCTTCCCGGCCAGGCATGCGCCGCATATGTGCTCAACATGCTTGATCGGTGGCAGGCCTCGCATCATGCCATCGTGGCTCATCTTCTACAGGATCTAGAAGCCAAGATGATTGAATGAAGCGTGCCACCTCCACTCATTGTCGTCATAGCTGGCCGCTAGGAACATAGGTTTCGTTGGCTTGAGCAGTAGGACATAAAGGCAATTTAGCGAATGATGTATCTTGGTGAGCAACTCCTAGCTGCGGCGATCCCACATCCAAAGAATGCCATCGTCGATATCGATCTTGTAGCCGTTCTCGTTGAGCTGGCCAATGCTCAAGATGCTGCTACGGAGTCGAGGGATGTGATGCACATCATGGAACGTCCTGTGGCCGCCATCCTTTAACTCGAACAGGATGGTGCCACACTTGGTGATCTCCACCAGAGATCCATCGCCGAAGCGCTCCGAGCCAACGACGTAGCTGTTGAGCTCGAAGAAGATGCTCGCGTCGCTGGTCATGTGGTTCGAGGCTCCAGTGTCGAGGTACCACTTCATCTCCCCATGATCACCACCATCGTCGATGTCCGCCACGACCTTCCGCTCATTGAGGAAGGCATGTTCGACGTGGTGCACGTCGTGGACAGCTTCCTTCGCTAATGTCATCACCTCCATAAAGAGTGACGACGATTCCTCCTTCGCCAGAGTAAGGTTGGCCTACACCTGTACCTCATTGCGCTTTTTCTTGCGGCACTCGCGTGCCCAGTGCTCGAACTTCCCCCAGTAGCGACAGGCGTCGTCGTCGTTCTCTCCACCGTTGTTGCTCTTGGGGTTTCCTGAGCGCGCATCCTTATTGCGCTCCTTGCCGCAACCACACCCACCACGACACTTGCTAGAGCCACCTAGCACATTGCCTCGCGCCGCCGACCCATTGACGTTGATGTTGAGACGGGACGCGAGGCGAGTGATTACCTGCTCCTTGGTGAAGTATAGCTTGTTGTCGATCTCCTTGCCGGCGCTGCTGCCTCCTATGCCTCGACCCTTTACATAATCATATCGCTACTCCGTCTCCTTGAGATGCCTAACTAGCTCCTCTAGAGACATCGCCTCGAGATCGAGTACGGTCTCGATTGTCATCGTAATTTGATGAAATCGCTCAGGAAGAGCTTTTAGGAACTTACAGGCGATTGTCTCATCTTCGTAGACATCTCCTTGAACAGCAAGCTGGTCGGTG
The DNA here is from genome assembly GCA_030770085.1 of Oryza coarctata. Classification (NCBI taxonomy): domain Eukaryota; kingdom Viridiplantae; phylum Streptophyta; class Magnoliopsida; order Poales; family Poaceae; genus Oryza; species Oryza coarctata. The sequence continues at coordinate 15,538,896 of CM061467.1, read as the reverse complement.
ATCCTGGTGATGCGGTACGAGAAATCATTGATGAACTCCCTATCCTTGAAAGTGAGCGCGTTGAACTCTTGGCGCAGCATGTGCGCCTCGGCCTTGCACACTCGATCGATGCCGATGTGGCGTGTCTTCAGTGCATCCCACGTCTCCTTGGCCGTGGTCTTGTTGGCCACGTTCCCTTGGAGTTCTAGCGACACCGATTTGTACAATGCCTCGAGGGCGTTGCGATCATCGATGAAGTCAACGGTACCGACATTAACGATGTCCCAGAGGTGCTGCCCTTTAGTATGACACACATCGACGCCCCCAGTCGGTGTAATTTGTCCTCATCAGCATGGGCCACCCAGCGTTGTCGACCTTCTCAACCATGTGATGAATCACCAGCCTATGGTCGTTCCCGCCGCTACCTCCTGTGCAACCGCCGGATAGAGGCCAAGACCACCGGTGTCGTGACGATCTTGTGTTGTTGCGCGGCATGAACGTTGTGGTTATGGCTCAGTGACGATCTTAACGATAGAGCATGAGCTCTGATACCATATGTTGGAAGCTAACTCGGAGCTATCGTCGCTGGAACGCTGAGTTCTCTGGTCTCAATCGTGAAGAACACCAACAAATACTGATGACCGCGGCAAGGCACTAAAAATTTGGTTGAGCATGCACGAACTGTGCTCTCCTTGATTTCCTTCTCCTTTTATTAGCACACGATTACAGGTTCGGCATGGTGACGGATGTGTTCGTTCATGCCCTGATTCAATTGCGTCGTACTACAACCACTTTTTAGCATGGGCATGCAGCTGCGTCATTCCATCAACTCAGAGACATGGACGTGAACGCCGGCCACGCTTCGTCATCAACACGCATTGCATCACGGAAGTGACGCGTATGGCGCAGACAAAGAAAAACCAGAGTACGACATGCTTATTGACAACAGAGACTGCCTCCTCCCCTACCCGTGGTCAGCGCAAATGCTTCGCTCCAATCGACAACCTCAAACAATCCCCCGCCCTTCGCCAGCCACCACAAGGTCCACCCATTTTCTCATATCCTCCATCGTCTGCTTCAGCGTTGGTGAACGTGGACGGGACGGCCGGGCTGCCGACCGGCTTGGTTAGATGCTTGTCATCGCGCGGCTGTGTGGATACCGGGGGCAGATAATATCGCTATCTACCATTTGCACGTACGTGTTTTCTTCAGAATTTGTTGTTATTCAAATCCAAAAAAATACCCATAGATGTGCAGCTCTTGTGTAGTTGGATTTAGGATTGATATGCCGTTACTTGTCTTAGATTTGAGCGGAACTTTTTTTGTTTTGGTTCAATCAGAGGATGGAGGAGGGCAATATTATATACTCAAGCAAGGACCAAATGACCAACGCTGTTGAGTTGGGTAATCTCTTTTCTCCTGCAATTACAAAGTTTTGCAGTAGCTAGATCTTTCTTTTGATTGTTCTCATGATTTTGCAGGGCAATACCAATGGACATGAACAGGCAGCAGGATGCACTTTGCTCCAGTGAATTTTTGCAACACTAAAACTGTACTAAACTATCTAACATCCTCTATATGTTTTCCTTCTGATATTTTATTTTATCATGCGACACTTTGATCTAGGTTATGATCGCTGCATCCATTCACCCCCAGGAGGAAATTTAATTTTGTTTTTAAAAATGTAGTTGTAGAAGTTAGTAAGAAATTCATCTGTAAATCTAAATCCATTGGTAGTATCAGTGTCGATGCATGCTGAAACCCTTTGCTATTCTTTGCCTTGGCTAAGTACTGCATTGAAACTGAAGATGTTAGTAGGAAATTTATTTTTGTTCACGGTTGCATGATTGAAATTCAAGTATACAAGGTTGCATATAAATGAGAAGGCTTGAAGTGATACTGCTAATCAGTTTTCACGTAGCTTTAAGCAACCAATTTCTCTGTTGTTATATTTTCTATTTCAGCATTCTCACATGTAGTTTCAGTCATATTATTACACCACATGACAATGATGGTTCTAGCTTGATTATTTAGTTTCTGTTTGATCTCTACAAGTTCATTTCTGCTACATGATTGAAAGCTTGGTATTCTTGCAAAGTTTTCTTCTTCGAGAATCATGGGCACAACTTACTATTGGTGAGGTTCAGCAACCATGTGCAACTTGAGAAAGACATTTTCAACTGAAAAGAACAGAACTTGGAGACATTTCCAACGCCTTTTTTCTCAGGTGTTGACAAACAGTTTGTGCTTGTAAAATCTGTTGCCCTTTTTCCATATGATTTGAATGAGGTTACAACAAATATATAAGTATATATCTTTTGGTATATGCTATTTGCGAATAATATAGTGTTAATTGATGAAAAACGTCTAAGGATAAATATGAAATTAAAGTTATGATGATATACTCTTGAGTTTAAAGATTTTAGATTAAATAGAACTAAGACTGAATACTTGATGTGTATACTTGATGTGTGACTTTGTCCCTATCACACACGATGAGAAAAATATGAGTTTAGAAAGCCAAGTAGTGTATAAGAAGAATAATTTTTGATATCTAGGATTGGGATAGGGATATTAATACGGACGTTAGGCATAGAATTAAAGCAGGTTGGTTGAATTGGTGTAAAAAATGTGGTATTTTTTATGATAAGAGGGTACAGCAGAAGCTAAAATATAATTTTTATAAAACGATTAAACTTGCTATACTATATAGGGCATAATGTTGGTCTATAAAAAATATTATATTAAATAGTTAGGTGTTGCAGAAATGCGTATGATACGTTAAATTTATGGTCATACAATAATGTATCGAGTCCAAAACAAGGATATATATGATCTACTAGAGATATCATCTTATCCAATATCAGTTAAGGTGATTTAGCTATGTCTAAAGGAGACTTTAAAGGCGCTAGTATATTATGAAATAATAATAATATGGAGAGAGATAGAGAAAAATAAAAATTAACATTGCAAAAGATAATAAGAAGGAACTTAAAAGAGTAGGATATATCTAAAAATCTGTATTTAAATAGTAATGCTTATAAAACAGATATTGATGTATCTGAACCGTAATTTAGAGGTTCTTGTTAGATTTCAAATTTAACATATCTCAACTTGCTTGAAATTGGAAGGTTATATTAAGTTAAGTTGAGATATTTAATTTTAATAACGTTCCATTCTTTTTAGGATTTTTCCAGTAGCTTTAGAGGAGAACAGTGGAAACTGCAACACTAATGAGTATGGGAGAAGTTTTGCCCTATCTGCTTGTCTTATTTGACATTTATCTGAATTTACAGGTATCTAGGCAATATATTGAGGTTGCCATACAACTGTTTCACTGTTTCTCCCTGATGGAACTCCATGGGTTCCAAACTTGATGAAAGAGATTACTACTGTTGTCTCAAATGGGAGCAAGCCATTCATGTTGATCAAAAGGTAATAGATTGTCCAAATCCCAACAATCGCTGGAAGATGCTCATACTGCTCATCATTTAACACTCGGTAATCAAGCTGTCTTTCCTAAATGTTACTTACACATCAATTGATACCTTCGGCACAATTATCTTTGGGGATCTCTGCATGGGGGCTGAAGGCTGTACTTGGAAGCATATTGCGCTGCATTTGGCTCAGATCTCTCAATCAGTAGTACCCTGGGGTGACTTGGTGGGCAGTTCCTTGTTGCTATGGTATTGAGGAATAATGTGATCAAGGGACACTAGCGAGGAGGTGTTCACTCCAAAAGGGGACCATGCACAGACGGTGTGCAGCCATGCTGATCTGGAATGTGAAGTCAAAGCAGGACAATGAAAGGCAAAAGTTCGATGAGAAGTTGATCTTGGATAGTACCTAACAAATAGTTATTGTCAGATTATTTTATGAAAATAATTTGTCATACTATAAATGGTTATTGAACCTTCAATTTATTTTTTTAGCATTGGTATGCTTTGTAGTGTTCTCCCAAGAGTACTCAATACGACTTCGAGGTTGTCAGGTGGTACATGAGTAGATTAGGAAAACAAACCCATGTATAGACTAGAAACGAAAATTTAGTTTCAGAGTTTTTTCAATTAATAAAGGTATTCTTGAAGGATTCCTACTATATTTGGATTTATGATCAAGTGCTATTGTTGGATTATTTCAAGAATATATGGATGTGGCTTTGTACAATTCAATGAAGCATATGGTTTGTCTATTTGCATTGCTTCATATGAATAGTGTTATAGATGAATGTTACGTTTGTAAATTTATGGAGCAATATGTTTGATTTAATTTACTTTGACCGCCATGTATGACATGGAACGTAGAGATGAGAAACTAGTTGATTAGTTGGTAGCTAAACACATTAGCACTGTACTTTTAGTGTTATATGTACATTATATTTGACCAAGATAGTTGTCAACGGGTCCATTTTGCACTTGTGACGACTTACATGATTCCTCCAATTCTCTTTAATGTAGGTGCTATATATACATTCATTAACACCGGTGACAAAAGAAGTAAGGAGATGAGGTCAGTTCTCTCTTTTGCTATCACCCAAATCTTGGACAAGTTTGTTGCAGGCTTGTAGCAAATGTTAACTCTTTGAAAAGGACTTGTAATTTGTTATCTTAACTATTAGCTTTGCCAAGCTTAGGCTGCTGCGTTCGTAACAGCAGATGTGGACGAGCTGATCCGTTCATGCAAAAGCCATTAACATATGATTAATTAAATATTAATTATTATAAACTTTAAAAATAAATTTATTTAAATATAAATATATATATATAATTTTTTTTTATAAAACGTAGTTTGACAAGCATGCTTACGGAAAAAACGTGTGAATTTGCTCAGCCAAAGCTCGCTTTCGAACGCACCATTAAATTGATTAGAGAGAAGCAATGAAGGCCCGCTAGCATGCGTTCCCACCTCGGTCATGTCGTCCACACGGTAGTAGCGATTAATCAACCATGCATCTGACTGACGACGTATCCGTGGAAGGAAAAATAGACCGAAATTTCCACACGGTACGGCCCGGCTACCGGAGACGACGAGGTACCTCGTCCTGTCGTCTGCCATTCATCGGTACGTCTCCGGCTGATAATTTGGAAATATTACCACTACGGCTATGGCGACGATGAAGTAGCTGGCGAGGGAGGGAAATTAGGAGGCAGGTACGTATACATACGTACGAATCTGAATCTTGCGGCACGAGCTACAAGAGACGGAGACGACAAGACGACGAACCGGTAACCGCTGGATGTGGGATCCAACGGTTAGGAATGGGCCACAAAGGTTTTTTAAAAAAAAAACAAAAGCGAACATTGCGACGCCATGTGATGTGAGGCTAGCGGTGGCCTCTGCTCGGCCCGCCCGTCGGGCCCACGGCGTGCATGTGCTCCGACCTGTAGACTTGGTCCGGGTCTCATCCACAAAACCAGAGACGACCACCCCCGTCTCCGGCGCCGGTGGTCCTCACGCGCACCCAACCGCAGCCAGGTCAGGCCTAGGAGAGCACTACACCAGTCTACTAGACTCTTACTTTCTCCCTTTTAAAATAAAGTTATTTTAGTTTTTAATTTTATTTTAAAATATAGTTATTTTTTAGTTATTTTAACGCTACAACCTTATACCCGCCCTTTTAAAGCCTTCTTGAATATTTTAGTATTTTTCATCATATTTTTAAATTTACTAAAATAATATATAAATTGTTATATTTTAGAATAAAGAGTCTACCATCCAAACCCGGGCGAGGAATCTCTGCAGACCGGGCCCCACCCCCGATGCGGACGCGGTCGGCTCTGACTGCTTCACTCGCCCAAGAAGTCAGTCGTAGTCGTCTCTTCACTCACACTCACGCTCTCCTCAATCCGATCGCTTCAGTTCAGAATCAGATCGCCACCACTCCATTACTATATGTAGGTGAGCACAGCGGCAGTTTCCCAGATAGCTCAGCTCGAGTGCTTATCCATCCATCGGCGTCGCCAAGGAGGATCGATCGATCGATCGAACGACATGGAGGGGAAGGCCGCCGTCGTCGCCGCTCTGCTCCCCACTCTCCTCCTCCCCCTCCTCCTGTCGCACCAGCCGCGCGCCATCGCCGACGTCCATCTCTCCGTCGCCGCACTCGCCGACCGTCTTTCCGTCGGCGGCGGCGCCACCACCGCGCTTTTCGAGGCATGCTCTCGGTTTCTTGACCTGCTCAACAGGAGGAACATGATCCTGCTCTGCAACGCCATCCTCCTTATCGTCCTCAGGGACGCCGGCCTCCTCGCCTGCCCCGCAGCTGCTCGCCGCAACGGCCACGGCGACGGCGACGGCGCCAGCAGCAGCAGCAGCAGCCGAAGCGTCGTCACCGTCACCGCCGCCGCCGCCTCCTCGCCTGTCGCCGCGAGTGCTGCTTCCTCTCGCCGGCGGCCCCACGCAACACGGAGTGTCATCGTCGTTTGGCGCCCCAGCAAGGTCGCCGTAGTAGAGGTAATGGACGTTGACGAAAACGACGACGACGATCGCCTTAGGCGTCATCGAACACAGCGCGGCCACGAGCCGGCGACGGCGACGGCGACGACGATGGCGCCGTGCCCACTACCGCCGGCACCGGAGAAGCTGAGTTACAACTGCCCCGACGACTCTGTCTCCGACGACCACGTTTCTGCGGGAGCGATCGTCATCGCGGAGGAGGGCAAGAGCTCCCCTGTTTCCGACTCTGATCATCACTTCGCCGACGCGGACACAAACGGACGAGACGTCGAGGCAGAAGCCGTCGATCAGTACGTCGCCGGCGACGACCACGAGGACGTGGACGACATGAACATGAGGTTCGAGGAGTTCATCGCCAACACGAGGAGACAGATGCAGCTGGAGAGCCTCCAGCTACAGCTAGTCATGAAGGCTTAGAGAACACCTTTTTCTTTTCTTTTCTTCTCTTTCGAGGGAGAAAAAGTTCTAGGAGAAACTAATTAGCGCTCCTGCTGCTACAGTACTACACTACTACTACCGCTGGATGATCAATGTACAAAGCTTTTTGGATTTTGTTCACTGGAAACTTAATGATAGAAACCGCATTATCAGCTTTCAAAATTAGGCTCCTCCTGAAATCAGAGTATGGAAATGGGAATTTGGGCTCAATTTTGTTCATGCGGTTAGAGTCTTACAGATGACCAGATCAGCTTGCTGGTAATAACGAACACAGCAAGGTACGCAAAGCAAACAAACCAACTCACTCTCCAAAATAAATCGACCAAAAAAAACCAAGCGTGTTCTGACACACGACTGGCTACAGTAACAATATTTTACAATCATTACTGTGGCCAAAATATAAACAACACAGACCAATATGAAGACAAGAGCGACTCTAGCTACGAATGATAGATTGTCATTTAAAAGTGAGTGAACCTGCGTCTTGATGCACAGATAATTAATCTCCCTTTTGCATAGTACCACTTGAAGATCGTGATAAGTTAATATGGGAGTGCGGCACGGATGGGTCTATTTCGCCAGCATTTGCGCGGAGCGAACACCTACTTTCCTTTTTCTAACCACGTGGTTTTTTTTAAATTTATACACCCAAAAACTTTATATATATATAAAGACTATATATATATGTTTAAAAAATATGTGTAAAATCATCTTATATAAAAATATTTAAATACGGATCAGATATATAAACTTTTTATATATAAATTTTATACATATAAACTTTGCACATGTAGATATATAAACATTTAGATTCAAAATCAAAAATTGAATCTGAGCTCGAATCCAAATGGATATATAAACTTTGGTTACGTAAACTTTACATATATATACACTATAAAAGAAAGATACCACGTGATGCAAAAAGTAAACGCGAGCGCGTTCGCAGACATGAGAAACCACAAGTTCGCGCGGACATGGAAAGCACAAACGCTCACTAAAAAACCTTTTAGGTGTAGTACTGCCCAGCTCCAACATGAGTCCAAGATTACAGATAATTTACCGTTTGATGCTTCAGTTAATCGAATGGCACCAAATACTATGATATCACACCGATGTGCCCCACATTGACAACACAAGCATAACTGGGGCCCTACATGCATACGACTGAACGACTGATGTTATGTCTACTTAGTTTATGCGAGAAAGAATTATACCATGGCTTAGTTGGGCAGAGGGTGACAGAATTCTGGCTTGAATAATCATTTTCTGAACTAATGTATCTGTTAGTTCCTCTTTTAAGTTTAACAGCGCAGACAGTCCCTGCCTGAATTTTTATTCCGGGTCTTGAAGGGACCATCTGATTCGGGATACAAATGTAATGGGAAAACGAAACAGTGCGTGGCTGCATTATGCTCAAGTGCCCAGCGAACTAGACCAAAAAAACAATTGAATTGCAAAAAGAAGAAGAAGAAGAGCTGTTCGAGAAGGGACAATGCCAACCGCATAAACTCGAGGGACGTAGCTGCTCATACCCAGGCTAGTGGTGGGTTAGCACATTTCCACATGATTTGATTTGGTAGGCCTTTTTCTGTCTTTTGTTGGGAGAGAAAAATCTGCCCTCCCTCCGTCCCACTCATTTTATGCCATATACATTTGCCTCGTAATGAATTTATTTTTAGCAATCAATATAATTAATATATTGGAGTTTAAGAGAGTAGAAGACAAATGTATCAGAATTTAAGAAAGAGAGTACATTGAAGTTTAAGAAATTAAATAACACTCTAGTTTTTTTATTTATATTGGTATATATGAGATGTACGAGGTAGGGATACTACTTAGTTGAAAAGAGACCACATGGACTTTTACAAGCTGTCATCAACCCTCTCACTTGGTAGGATCTCTCTTACTATACTGCAGGAAGCCATGCATCCTGATATTTCTCCCTGTATACTCTCTCTCCTATATACATGTAATCAAGGGTTTAAATATTTTTTTCTTCTAAATTAATTATATGATGATGTTGTATTTATTACAATTAAATCTTTACAACATGATTATGTTTCAATAAAAATATATATGTTTCAACTGATTTGTCCAAAAAAAAAGGTGTTGTTTCATAGCCTATACAAAATTATTTCATCACTTTGTCAAATGTTTTAACTTATTTCATAAATGTTTCAAAGAGATGCAGCATTTAAAAAACACCTACTACAACACTAACAACTTCTATGTGAAACATTGAGTCCCAACAAAAGAAACATTGAAAAAAATCATATGAAACCTAAAATGTATTTGCAAATATTTGATTTTCTTGAAATATTTGTATATTAGGCATGACATTGAGTTATAACTATTGAAACATCACAAAATAATTAATAAAACATCCAAACAAAAACATGTGCAACATTTACAACTAAACCAGTGAAACATCACAAAATAATTTCAGAAATATCCAAATAACACCATACACAACATTCATAAATATCCATTGCAATATAAAGACTAAAAATATGCAACGGAATTAAATTCTAGTCAAAACATTTCCTTCCTGCATATGAAACATCTAATTTTAACTTTAACGGTTAAAATATATGTATTTTTTATCATAATATAATTATGTGGTATCTTATCTATATGTACGGAATAATCGGGCATATAGATAGTTTAGAAAAAAAATCATTTAAAGTGTGCTAATGGAGTTGCTACATGTATGTAGTAGTACCCAACTTGCCTTCTCATCCCTGCAGCTGCTACAGTGTTAGACATGCAGTAGGATTACACACGCAACACTAGCGCAAAGAGATGCAAGCTGAAGCGTAGAGAAGAATGCATGAAACGGGGCACAATTCTTGCATGAAGACGAAATGCAACAGAAGGCGAGAACCTAAGTAACGAGGCCCAGCCCAAACAAGTACAGCCTCGCCACAATTCTTTCCTAACCTGCTGCTTCTCGTAACGTCGAGTGCCTGTTTTTGGAGCTGCCTTTCGTTCACACATAAATTGGAGCATGGCTACTACGCGAGCGGTCGTGAGAAACACATCTCGCGCTCGAGCTCGTGGCCCATCGGAAACGGCGGCACGTGTTTTTTCCTTCGCCCCACACGGCCTCCGCGACTTCACTTTTATCACGCGCGCCCGCGCGATTTCTCTTTGCCCATCGTCCTCTTGGCCCAACCATGATTTTCGTTTTGCGTTTGAAGGCCCAGGAAAGAACACAGCTCATGGCCCACCTAGTTTGAGTTGAAAGTTTCAAAAAATTCAGTTGGAAGTTTTGAATTTTTGAGTTGAAAGTTTCCGATTGTTTGGTAGATTTCTTAAAATTTCCAATTGAAAGTTTTCAATTTTTTAGTATAAAGTTTACTCAAGATTTTCAAATTTGGAATGAAACTTTTAATTGATTTTTTATAACTTTTAGATACATTCAAATTGAAATAATTCAAAACCAAAGTTATAACAAAAATTATTAGCCCATTCACTATAGGCCCACATGGCCCAGTACTTTTCTATTTAAATTCTAGACAGGGGGTGCAATTCACCGCTGTCACTGTGCAATCTTCCTTATCTGGGAGTACGCGCTAGAAACCTAAGTTGCGAGCGAGCACCAAATAGCATTCCTGCATAAAATGTGCCGTTTGATATGCGAACATTGTACAAAGTCAAAAACCTGATATAAGCTCTAAAAAAAATCCTCGGTCATGGAGTACTTGTTTTCATCATCAGAAATACACCAAGCTGAAAACATTACATTACAGTACTCAACTACACGCATGGACCCTGCTAGCATGCATTTCTTGTTCATCTTTACACATGATACAAACAAACCGATCCACCATACACATTTTTTTTTCCTTTTTGGGTCATAGCAGAAGAAGCCCATATGATCTCGATCATGGTTTGGTTGGTCACATGATGCTGCAGCCGGCGGCGGGCTCCTCGTCGTACCCGTACGGGTTCCTGCCGCCGTACCCGTACGCCGACGCCACCTGCCCGTACATGGGCCCGCCGCCGTAGTACCCGCCTGCCGGCGGTGGGGCCCACCCCGCCCAGTATGCCGGGGCGCTGTGTCCCCATTCCAGCGCCGGCGCCGGTGCCGGCCAGATGGACGGCGTCGCAGTCGCCTGCATCGTCATCGGCACGGGCACCGGCGCCATCGCCGCAGCCATGGCCACGGACGGCTCGGTGCGGGGGCCCTCCAGCCGCGAGAGGGCGGCGGCGGGGTTGGTGGTGACCACCTTCGGGTTCTTGTCGTGGTTGTGGTTGTGGTGGTGGTGGTGGGCGTGCCCGTCCATGGCGTCGTCGTCGTCCGCCATCTCAAACTTGACGTGCTTCTTGATTACCTCCGGCTTTCCTCCACCGCCGCCGCCGTCCTTCCCTGGCTTGTTCGCGTGCGCCTTGACGGCGGTGGCAGCGGCGGGCTTTGCTTTGCCATTGACGACGCGTATGTCGGTGATGACCTTGCCGGCGCTGGAGCAGAGCCTGTCGGAGACCTCCTCGGCGTCGAACGGCCCTGCCACAGTCACCGTGTTGTTCTTCTCGTCGTAGGAGATGGCCTTGATGTTTGCTTTATCTGGGCATAGGCATACACAGATTAATCAGATCAGTTCATCAATCAAGACTCTGTTCTTACAATTTGTACATTTAATTAGCTTGATGTGTACACTACTACAGTTCATATGAGTAGTTCATATATTTAAGTCGTTATACTACAAATTATAAATTTAGCATAAAATTTATTACCTCCTTCATCTTAAATATATGACGTTAGTTGAACTAACCAACGTCAAAAAAAAGGAAAAAGTTAAGTATTAGATTTATTATTGAAGTTACACAAATTTATAGATTTTAGAATTTAAACCGTAGCACTACCATTATATTGAAGCTATTAGCGTTGTAATTTTTAGGATTAAATTGGTATGAATCTATAGTTATATGATAAATTTAGTAAGATACAACAGTTTAAATAGTTTTATGATAGTTTGATTAAAATATCTATAGTTTTGTGAAATTTACTTTATATTTAATTTACTTATATATACTGCTATATACAGTTAAGATCAGAGAGTAATGAACCTTGGAGCTTGCAGAGGACCCTTCTGATCTTCTTGTAGCATCTGTCACATTCAAGGTCCACCATCATCACAATTGTAGACATCTGAGGTGAGATCACCAAGCAGAGATAAAAACTTGTAAGAGAAGCAGCACTACCCGCAGCTGGTGTAAGTGTAACTCAATTTTATGTAGCTAATCAATCACTGTAACAAGAACACTCGACCATAATGTCCATAGAAAACAACAGTTGACAATGCTAACAAGGAACATGTTAATTAATCCTTGTAAATAACAGTGTAACAACCTGCAATTAACCTGCCTGAAAATATAAAATTCTATAAAATATCTTCAAGAGAAGCAGAGGAGAGTTTCTTTTTATTTTCTTGTGATGGTTAGAGAAGCAGAGGAGAGTTTCTTTTTATTTTCTTGTGATGGTTAGAGAAGCAGAGGAGTAGATATGAATCAGTTTACTAGATAGATAACTCTGAACTGGTTGAGGATTCCAGCTGCTGGTTAGCACGATACACATGCCATCCCCCGATGTGCAGTTAGGTTGTTGGTCAATTTATCTTTAAAGCACACAAAGAAATAAGGAAAAAAAGTGTCGGTTTGGTTGCTTGCTCTCTACTTCATTTCCCATATTGCTCCTCCTTTACTGCACAGATCTGTCCCGACAAAAAGGCGCTCATACGGTCATACAGTACTTCAAACTGAACCTCATGGTTCTAGAATAGAAATTCAGAACTGTCGGAACTCCCAACCAATACAAACCGAATCAAAATGCATACACACAAGAGAAATATTGGACAAAAGATTGTAAGTACGTATTTCACATCATGAGCTACAACTCTGCCTCAGCTTGTATGAAATCTGTGGATGAACCAAGAAGATGAACCGGGCAAGGCAGGAAGGTTTACAAGAAGCTACTACAGCAGAGAGCCATTGCGGAGCAAAATTTGGAACGCACAAACCGATAGACATACATACGCGCTACAAATTAATGGATCGAGAAGCAAATCAGGGAATCTACAGGGGTACCTTGTCTGCCATGGATTCGGTCTCCCAAGCTTTTGCAACCTTTCACCACCTCCCCTGTCGGTGAGATGAGCGAGGGAAGAGATGAGGATGACAAGAAGAGAGAGAGAGAGAGGAGAGGTGTGGAATGGAAATGGCGCCTCGCTTTTAAACCTGAAGAGAGATGGCAGCATAGATGCACGCGGCCGCGCAGCTGCACACATCATTACGCATGATTAGTTTACCCTAAACACCCTATACAGCGTAAAACACAGAGGCCACGTGGACCCAGGGCCAGCAAGCTTAGATTAGATAGATCATCGCGGAGACACGGAGACAGATAGGCCATCGCCGTCTTCTTCTTCTTCGCATCTCGATCGATCTCCCTACCCGTTACAACTAGCTGAGCTGCGTACGTAGTACGAGCCGGAGCTTTGCGCATGTATGTCGGCTACGGCTTTTTCATTTTTTAGCGATCAGATACAAATATATACACATGATAGAGTGAACCACAAGTTATCCCTGACATAGGCTCTAATTGATCGAACCCTTAACCAAAGCGGAAGAACAAAATGTAATAGAAGTACTCTTACATCCTTACGTTACGTTGTAGGCGTTTTGTTTTTTTTCTTTGTAAAATTTATTTTTTATAAATTTAATTAAGTTTATAAAAAATGTGCTAACACTTACAACACAAAACAAATATACTCTTAAAATATATTAATATCTTATTTAATAAAATTAATTTGTTGTTGCTACATTTTTTCTATAAACTCCCTCGTGGTGAAATCTAGGTTTAAAACCTAAATTTAATGATTAATTATTCTTTTAATGGTAGACAATGTACCATTGACAACGAAACATCTGTTGTTAATCTTAATATATGGCTGACTCAGTCTTTAGATGTCTAGAGGTAGGGTTTATAGAGAATAAGTATACACACGTTATGAGCATATGTGTTTATAGGGTGTTTAAAAACCAAGTCAAAACAAAGCGTGCTATAATATAAAAGGAAGTAGTGGATTGACCACTGGCATTATATAATTACATATAGATCCAATTTATCTTATTGGATCAAACTAGTCTTATATATGGAGACAAATACCGAGATATAGGAAAAGTATGTACACCCAATCACTTGCTACCCTGAATTAAAGTAACTGCCGTTGAGCAACTCATTGAGCTTACAATTAACTAGTAACAAAATCTTTGTAGTGGGCGCACTGACGTCGTCCTTGTCTTCCACTAGCTAACCTGTAACGTCCGCTTTTTTCTAATTTTAATCTCAAAATTTTATTTAGCCGTGTTATTAAATTCTGTTTCCACCTTTCTTTAATTCCAAAAAATTTCGACCATATCAATAAATAATTTCCTTCCCGTCTGAAAAGTTCAATTTTGTTTTTAACCTCGATCGTCTAATGAATATTTTCTTTCTTATTTTAAAATTCTTTCCCTCACTTATATACGTGCGAGTCTAGATTACCTGTCATATTCTCATTGAAATAAATCACGTGCGGACAAAACCGACAAAACCGAGATTCTGCCCTCTTCCATTCCTTCAAGTAGGGAAAGCCATACAACATCACTTGTCCTTTTTCAGACAGGCTGCAAAGCATGTATATGGTTATTGTTTCACTAATGCGAATTCTATACACGTGAAGCTTCTCTCAACTGTCTCATGCACGCATGCATGCACCCATACAAACCGTATTTGCATACCTCAACTATCCTTTCAAACTATAAGCTCACACATGAAGTTTCTCTGTTAAAACCTAAACAATATAAGTAGCAAGTAAGCACCACGTCCTATCGTGATAAACATGGAGAGGCACTAATGAAGCTTTGCTAGATTTGTGGCATCGCACGAAAACTCATCGTTGCTTACTTATCGTGGAACAACAAGAGCAACTATGAAAGAACACACAACCACCATTGTTGCCCTGAGCTCCCTTAATTCCTTTCCATTCTTCCTCACCCTCTGCTCTAAAGCCCCAACGAAGGCCACCGAAAATATCACCATGCCCTCTTAGTTTCTTTTCTTTTTCCTGTTGCCAAGACCGGCCGACCGCCGTCCACCCTTACCACCTCTTTGAGATTTTGTCATCGAGGAGGTAGTGGCCGCCTCTCTATTCTTTTTACTCCTCAAACCTCGCAACTGACGCTGGCAAACCCATTTCACTTGGCGTCGCCGCTACCCCTTCGGCCTCCACACCGCCGCTGCCTAAGCCTCCTAGCATCGGTCATAGCCACCGTACCTCCTGGCCACGTTGCTACACCGTCGCCTGCCTCTGTCCGGTTGCTGAGTGTTGCCTTTCCTGACGCCAGCATTGATGTCATCGCTGCTTGTCGCCCATCACCGCCGCCATCACCTCGATGCCATCATCGCCGCCATCCCCACGGTAGCATCACAATCCTCTTCCTGGACTCCGGCAGAGAGATAAAGAAAAGAAAAGGAAAAAGAAAAAAGGATGGGACCCACGTGGCCCCAACCTTTCTAGCCACCCTATGGCCTCGGTCTATTGTAGACCATCTTCTACATTCCACTTACATTGCCTCACATGTTATCCAAGAAATATTCTTTTCAGAATTCTTTTTATTTTTTAATAAAATCCTTTAAACATCAAAAATTCATATTTTTTTATCCGTAATTTGACGTCATTCTAGTCCTAAAATTGTTCTAAAATACTCTTTTATGCAATGATACTATGTTTTGTTACTTTATAAATACTCCATATAATGTTTGTGTTCTCACGTGTACAGGTCGTGATCAAATGAGTGTTCGCGTTGGATTTTATCACACCAGAAACCGCCACGTACCAAGGTAAGTCATTCTTAAATATTTTAAACATATATTTATGAATTATTTTATTTATAAATATGCATTATTAGACCACACTTTAATCATGTTTGGTCTCGGTTAGGTTGAAACCGGCGAAACTATGCAGCAGTGGCACTTATATTATGTAAGATATTGATGATCTCTATCCTTGTTAACTCTATTAAATATTCTCTGGTATCGTCATCCCTTAGATGTGCTTACCAAGGTGGTTGCTTAGCCTGCTTACGATTGTGATATCGTGTGAAAAAAATTGGGACTTCTAAATTTTACTTAAAAAGCCGATATGATATCAGGGTGTTTGTAAAATGAAAATGATTTGTATTACCTAGATGGTGTGGAGTCAGTGCTTTTGTGCCTTGGCTACGTATTATCATTAAGGACCGATTCATTTGAAAAAATCATCTAAGCATATTACAGTACGACCACACGGGTGTTATGTAATATCTTTGGAATAGTTATGGAACGCTGGAGATTAGAAGATGGTGTTGTGAATCATATTACTTGAGATGTGTGTTATCCTAGCTTTACGTGAGACGATTGGTTAGGTATAGAAGACATCTCCGATGTGTTCGGAGTAGATAAGGGCATATGACTTATCTAATACTCGGTTTAAGAAATTCAACCCAACTATATAGCATGAGATATTTATAGGTTAGTTTTAGAAAAGCCTTATAGTAAGTCATTCTTTGTCCACCATGTTTGACCGGTATGTGTTGTATAAAGAGAGAAGTTTATGACGTATGGGTAAAGCGTACAATATCTGTAAGGTTTAGTTAAATTATTTAAATAGCTATGCCTATAGTTATGGGTGGATGTAAGGTGATTCTCATAGTGTAGATTTATTTTTATTAAATGTTTATAAACATAATTGTTATGGGAATTGTTTCTAGAGTTTGTATGTATAGCAGATGGTTGACCTTTATGGTCAGGACCAGGTCTGTGTGACCTAAGGTGTGCTGTGACACCATGGTGTCATAGTGGTAAGAAGATGATATGAGAAATAATTAAGAAATGATATTCGATTAATCGTTAAGTGTTGAGGAAGAGAAAAGATGCTAATAATGGAAAATATAAGAAAATATTGAGAATTTTACTATCACATATAAATACGGTGATAAATTATAAAGCAACTTGTGAAATTGATCGAAGCGTGAGCTTCTTTTCAACAATTATAACTTTGACTCATTAGTGTTTCCTAAAATAATTCATATGTCATTTTTCTCCTCTGGGTTGTTGAGTACATAAAGTATTTACCCTTGTTTATGTGTATGTATAGAGTTTAGAGAAAACGACACTGACTCGTCCATCGAGGAGTTTCTTCGAGGGCAGACGGAGTGTAAAGATTTTTAAGGTTTTAAAACTAATTCTTGAAATAAACTAGTTGCCTATATACTTTGTCAGTTACTTCTGCTGTTAGCTTCTGTTTAGCCATTGTTATTGTTTTTTCTTTCCATATTACGTTGTCTATCTATAATATTAATATATATATATATATAATATAATATAATAATTGGTTATTATTTTTGATTTTATTATTATTTTATATGTACCTGTCTATAATATTTATAAATCCTTAATTAAGTTAACCTTTTAATATAATAGCTACTAGAGTTCCGGACGGTGGAGTGGATGATGCTACGAGGAGATATCGATAACGGGCAGCAATAGAACACAAAAGAATGGAACAATTGAAGTGTGGTGCAGTAGGGATGCAGCTTTCATGGGGAGCGGTCCGTGGTGCTGTTGGTGGGTTGTTGGGCACTAATTATTCTTCTTGTATCAATCTATCTTTATCTTTACGATTAATTTAATTAACTTCGATCCGCATAGTGCATACATAATTACATATGAGTGCTACTGCTAGTGCTAGTGTCAAAGCCTGACGTAGCATCGATTTGATGTGCCGGTGCCGTTTCGTTCTCGGGTAAAGGCAGGCAAGAATCTGTGCAAATTTTACCGTTCATCCTAGGAAAGATAGGATTTTTTTTTAATTTGGTGCAACTGTGCAAGTGAAATGGTTTTTTTAATAAAAATTACCTTAAAATTCGTACGAAATTTGTGGGTACCAAACAAAAGCATCAACAGCCTGCATGATGAAAGCTTTCACCCAAATCGTACGAATCTTTGCACTTGCACTTGTTGCAGCCAACAAGACTGTGCATGTACTTTACCCAAGCTTCGCGTACAAGCGAGCGATCCAACACGTCTTCTCCGTTGCTCGACGACCGTTACTTTTGTATGGTGTGCATGTACACGCGCCCGCTCCTCCAATGCCATCACACCTAATGCAATGCTACAGCTTCAAACATAATTGTAACAACTGTATTTGGGGCTTAATTAATCACACCAAGATACTCCAACAGCGGACAGGGGTAATAGTGGAATAGCTTTTGATATAGTGGACTCCAATAGCAGATGAAAAAGACACAGAATGTTGATTTAATCATTTGAGAACTAGCAGGTTGGAATGTGGATATGTGCGGCTAGATTTAATTTATTTTTAAGCTTCATTTCTATGCCTTTTCTCCCCCAAAAATCATGGTGTCAAATACTTTCTTTCTCCTTATTCCTCTCATTCTCTTTCTTTCTCCTGCGCATCAGGCACCAAGCCTATAACCATGGCTTCCTGTGGGAGTTTGCTAATTGCCTCCCTCGAACTCACTTAACACCGTTGCGGCGATGTTTCCTTCTCGCTTGCCCGTCTCCGCGGTTGAGCAATATTAGCCCGTGCTCGATTGAGCTGGCTGCTCCACCTAGAACCTTGTCGTAATTGAGATTTGCTTCCGTTGGCAGCTGCGCAATAACCACAGCCAGCTCAGCTAATCACCCCCTTAATTGGTTAATATTTCTATCTTAATCCTTATATAAAAATGTCTAGGTATACGATATTCGGCACTGAAATTCACGTTCAATCATTGAAAATTCATATTCCAGTCGGCGGAGTAAGACAACGTCCAACATTAATTACATATAATGGTGGAAGTACCCGCTATATCTATTGTAGCTACTATAAATGCAATTAATAACTGATGTTTAAGATTAAACTTTAAAATTTTGATCATTAATTTATATTAAAATAAACTTATAAATCTAATAATTTTTATGATATTATGATAGCACTTTTTAAAGTGACTCTACATATATTATTTTTTATTTTTAAGCTAAGCACTTAATAAATATTAAATTATTGTTAGTTTAAAGTTAAAATTTTTAACTAAATCTTACACTAAATTAAATATTTATAACATACGAAATTAAATATTTATGATAAGAGATAATAACCTGACCAGCCCCTATGATGCAGATGCAAGTAACTGGCTATGCATCTTACCTCTCTAATTATACGAGGGTTTCGAAGGGATTACGGAGCTAAGCCTAGTGCTTAAGCTTGTCTCCTCCCTTTGTTAAGAGACATTTAATTTGTTGTCAGTTACCAACCGAGACGCAAAACCTCCAAAATTCACGTGGGAACTTTGACCATCGAACGAGCCGAACGCACGTACCGTAATCCTGAAACAACTTAACGTTAAAATCGTGCTGTTCTTTGATTTGATTCCTTCACGATGATGTTCAGGAGTACAGCCATCCGTGCGTTGCGGTCCACGGCACCGTAATCATCGCCGAAATATATTAAAGAGCCTAAAAACAGCAAGTGAGATGTGATAATTACAAAGATGATGATGTGCCTGGCTAGGACCAAGCACCAAGGCTGGGCACATTGACCATGGCAATGACAAATGGAATAGACATAGATCTGCCTTGTAATGCTCCAGCTACCTGCAGTGTCGTTGACATCCAGAAAACACAATATTTTCTATTTGAAAGCAAATCAGCAAATGCGTTGTTCCAGCCAGAGTAGCAAACACACGGTACATACATGGCCATAGTTCAGGTATACATGCAGCTGCAAGATAGGTTGGCCTATGTCCAGTAATAGTTTCCATTACACCGATAAATTGCAGAAATTTTGGCTTCATCAAGCTGTTGATATAGGAGGTAAATTTCACAGGGAATGAGCCTCAATGGAGAGAAGGTCAAGTGGATCTTTTGTAGGGGTCCTTGACATGGTGGCCAGCATTGTTGTAGCGGTGGCAGTTGCCTCCTTTGTTGTTGTCCCGGCCAGTTCCAAGCACCTTTTGATCAGCTTCCTTCACCTTGCTCTTGTCACGGTACCCAGTGGCAGCTGAAGTATCCTCTTGCTTCTTTGCTCGAGGTGGCGGTGCGCCGTGAGGTCCAAGATATATCTTCTCGGTGTCCTTGGTAGCCTGTTGTGAAAAAAGATCATCGTATCTGAAATTGGGGAAAGTAAAGACATACATGGACAAGTAGAAGCGATAGCCAGAGTTTTAGCTTTGTAGCTGCTATATAAAAGCTAGTGGTCTCATTGCATCCAACCCTACTTTATGTTGGGGCAGGTATGTTTCCTGAAGCATAGCACAGTCTGTTTGTCTGTGACGACCCTTGTTCAAGGCATAAGTAAAGACATGGTGGTGTTTGCTACTTTGCTAAAGAGATCTGGAAAAGAATAGCGTGATTGCAAAGAGACCTTTGGAGGTGGTTGAGGATGAGAAACCTTTGCAACTTCCCAATCACCAAGATCAGATTCTTCAACGCTCAAGCTTGGGATCACAAAGCCATCATTATCTGTGAACATAAAACAGTACATGTGAGAATATTCTTCCTAGATACTGAACTGGAGATTGACCTTCCAAAAGAAAATTTAATTAATTATCAGGAGTAATTCACAAAGAAGCGGTTAAGAAGCCTAGAAACATTAAGGGGCACAGAAATCCAAAGACATGAACTTAAGCAACCAAATCAGTCTAAAGAATGCACCAAATCTAACTGATAAGACAACCTTAAAAAACAAATAAGCAAAAAAAGTTTGCACAATATTTAACTAGTAACAAGAGATCTAGCAAGCAGAATCAGTGAGTGGAAACAACAGCTCAGGATGGGCGGTATAGAAATTTGAGAGCACATGCGGCACATATTTCCACAATTAGTCAAATGTTACTTCATCGATTATCAGTGCAAAGCTGTAGACAGCATTGCAATTGTACAACAGACAGTGAGCTTCATATTTATAAGACCTGCAAAATATTATTCTAACTCTTCTTTTCTCACAAGTATCTAACTCTTGCTCTTCTGAGTTATGATGTCTAGAAAGGCATTTGAGTACAATTGAAGTGGAACAATAAAAAACATAAGAACAATTTCAAATGTGTTTATGTTGGTGACTAAGATGCAGCGGTGGCTATATAGCCTAGGAGGATAGAACATTCTAGTCATCATTGCTCTTGTCATTCTATCTTTCACTGACTGCCCGTTGTGGTTTCTACTGCATCAAATATCTAAAACAGTAACCTTTTATAACATAACTACAAAATTTACGTTTCAGTTGTGCAGCTCAACCTTTTCAAGGTAAAACCTGCAAAACATATGAAATAAAACCACTCAAGACACACGAAACCACCTTTTAGCTCTTTACACAAGATCTTTGACCAGTGTTCCTACAAACATGGCTTTGGTAGAGTACATATTACTCTTCCGTCTTGAACTGCTGAGTAATTTGGTGACAATTAATAAATTGATTTGGAGCATTAAGACCTTTTTTTGCAAATGATTCAGAGTGATAGACTAGAAAACACAAAGTTTGGCGCTATGGGGAGACCATGTTTGCTTATTCCTGTTCATGGAGCTATGATTTCGATAAATAACTACAAATAAAAATCTTAATGATAACTATACCCCAACTTTGATCGCATAGTAACTAGAAATGAAATGCCAATTTTTTCTTTTGGCTTAGGACATCACTGATTATTATGCTTTTTTTTTCTTTCTGAGGTTCAATCTTGCTCATATCTCTACTATATACAAGTGGAGTCATCCTCCTTCAATCCCCTCCTCCCACCACATGGGCAACCATCGCCTCCTCTAAAAGCTAAAAAAAAATGATTGGATTAGTGTTTTATTCTCAATCCACCCTCCCAGCCCATCCCCAATCATATGGGCCTGGCCCGTTGCATCGCATGGTTATGTTACTAGTATAAATAACATAGCGGTGGTGGTGAATCTGCCAGCCCTCATCATCTCTAGAGTTGGCAGGACCATCTGCGGAGTGTGGACAGTAGACCGGTTGCAAATTAGATATGTTCTTTTTTCTGAGGAAGAAACATGTATACTACCTTTCAAGTTTAGACGCTGTTGCAGTGCACAGTACTTGGCTAGCAAAATAAATTAGGGGGTTTTCAATTCATGCACAGTTTGTTTAGATTATTGGATTTTTGCCACTACATATGAGTTAATTAGTGTAGTGTCACATGGATCTGTAAGGCACAGGATTGATAGGATGAGGAGAGAAGGAGAAAATTGCCGCTGAAGAATAAATAGTTTCAGAAGCAATGACATGGAGGAGAAACAGTTCACTGGAATCAATGGAATCAGAATGAATACTTAAATGGCAGCATTAAAATAACTCCATTAGACCATTAGTGACTAGGAGTAACAATTTTTTGTGAAAGTTAAGCCTATGTAAGATTTCATGTTGTCCGCGATGGCTATAAAAACACAGAACAAAACACTAAACAAAGAGTTAGCTGAAAAGTTACTTTTATTACCACTAAGAAGTCAAAACCATCCTAGCTGTTCAGGAGTTTCTTTGGGAACATTTAGGATTTAGTTAAAATTTGAACTAGATCGTAAGTAATTGAATACAAATACTGCCATCGAAACAAGAGTAAAGAATGGACAGGCATTTTCATCCTACAGCTACCTCTGTTTATCCTTTTTACTTGATGTTTTTGACTTTTCATGGTATTGAAGATGTGATTTTGATCATTACTTTTGATGAGTTTACATTATCGTATAATCATGAAAAGTATTTAGATGACAACTAGAATGATACAAATTTCATTAAAAAATCTAAATAACATGAACTAGATTGGTGGGTATAGCAAATTAGCAAGTGACTGACAAAGCTCCAAAACTATTTGCACCCGTTCGTAGACATTCTAAACAAGCTTAGTCCAGTAATTCCTAGTTCACTGAAATTGTTGCGATCTGTCACTTACATCATTATAATACACAATTTAGATTAAACATTCACCTACGGCACGCTAACCAAATCTCATCATCTCTGATTACAACTGCTATTCATAATTTCATATGGTTTTCAGATTTGCATCGGCACCATGGTACATAAATACACAGCAGATTAAATCACGCATGTAATGCTTACGCATCCAGTAAATCACCCACACATCAAGATTCCAAGCCCTAGATAAAGTTTTGAACTACAGCAAAAAAGAACTAGAAAAAGAAAACAGATAGACGCCGCAGGTAGCGGGAGAGTGGGTCTCGGGGGTTACCCCAGTCATCGTCGGCGGCGTCGTCGTCGGAGGTGGGGCGGTTCAGGTGGTGCGGATCCATGGGATGCAAACGGACATCGAACTCCGGCGGCGGCGGCGACGAATCCGGCAGGAAGAAGGCGGCTGCCGCTGCGGATTGGCGAACCGACCGAGCGGGCGGTGCGTGCGTGCGTGCGGCGGATGGGATGGGATGGGATGTCGTGGGGTAGTGGGGGAACGAAACAGGCAAATAGATGGGGATTGGGGACAGCAGAGCCTGCTGGAATTTGGAAACCGTGGGTCGTCACCTGACTCTTTTATTTTCATTCAAATTCTTAGTGAAAGATTTGTATGCATTTCATCGAATTTTATTGAATTTCAATTGGAACTTTAAATTTCCTTTTCAATTTTGGGATCAAATAATTATGTTCACTTTGTATTTTTATAAATATTTTTTCACCGTGAAATTTATATTATATATATATGCAAGCTAGCACAAGAATTGTAATACATGTATTTTGGAAAACCAAGTTATATAGAATAATGATTAGAGAGTAGAATGTTAATTTATAAAAAGATGACACGTTTAATAGATAATAGATATAAAAATAGATCGAACAATAATATACGTGATCGGCTAAGAGTAGTACTAATTGAAGAAAAACTTGTGCAACATCGGTTAAACCATATGTAAAGGAGACATTAAGAGACAATAATATATTATAAAATTCTAAATTAAGATAATAATATATGTAGATATAGGAGAAGTTTTAAATTAATCTAGAAAGATAATAAAAATATATCTAAAAAATTGGGATATAGCTTCATGTCTTTACTTAATATGAATATAAGTACTTAAAACATGCTTAACCATTTGAGTATCATATTAGATTTTAAATCAAACCTACCGACTTACTTATGACTAAAATATTTTATTATGTTGTTGGTATTGATAAGAGTTTTCTTATAAGTTTTGCCAATCAGTTCCAGAAAATAATATCATACAAGCCATTTTGTCTACAAAATACCATCACTATCAGTTTTATGTTGGTAGCCATGCATTAAGTGTTAAGAAAAGACCATTCTACCCTTTTGTCAACACGGTCAAAGACTCAAAATCCCCTGTCCAGGTATTCATGTTCTCCGGAGATCTCCACGTGGCCGTCGAGTCTCTAAATCCCAAACCCCCCAAATCCCCAAATCGATGTCTACAAAAAAAAAGGCGGCTTGAGCAGCAGCCTGCTACATCATATAAGGAATTTTTTTAAATCATTTTAAAAGATGTTCGACCTGGCTGGAGATCCGTTTAATAGGTTATTCCAACATTCTCGTGTGGCAATTATTAATTTCATCTATGCTATTTAACCCTCTTTCCATAACAAAATTGTGGAGTGGTTGATCACATAGGGATTTAGATGAAAACTAGCATGACAATCTTATAGAAATGTGTAGGTTTGGGGATATTTATAGTACATTGCCACATTTTGTAATTTATTTTAAAGAACTCTATGTTTTAGGAAAAAAACATTTGATAAAATCTGAATAGTTGGAGGCTTGTAATGAATATTTAGGTCTCTAAAAGATCTCAAAAGCAATAAATTAACTATAAAATTGTACATCTTATCTAGAGCTATATACCTAATGATAAAACATTCAAAATTTATATAAAAAAGGTCATTTTAAGTTTGTTGAGGTGAACCAAAGTTGTCAAATTGTCAGTTGACATGCTATGCAACTTAACATTAGTGAACACACTTATTAAAGAAAATAATCTAAGGAAATATTGAATCGCATACACTAATATTTTTATAGGCACCAGAAAAAATTTAGATAAATGATTTCAAATAAAAAAAACTTTCAAATACAAGGCTGTAGGTCTCTACAGTCTTGCCTAGAGAGCTAAGATATTTGTATAAAATTCATCAACATCCAATTGTTTATATTTTCTTTTTTAATTGTTGTTTATATTTTCAGATGCTAAAAAAGTTGGGTTTCAATGGAATAGTGTACGCCACAGACCAACCGACAGAATTATATATATATAATATTTACATAAATATATATATATTTTTTAAAAACTACAGCCATATACTCTAACGTCTTATGTAAGAATTTTTTAAAGGACTGTAAATCTAATATGGCAAACGTTCATTGGCTAATGGTGGGCAAATGAGAGGCTTAAAAAATCACAAATGACCTACTACCATTCTAACCAAAGGCATTTTATCCTATAGCAGGAGGAGGGTTGCTATTTTTGCAAACGACCTTATACTTGGGTGTTTTTTGTCCCTAGGGGGTCTGTTAATTTTGCATGCGCGCTGTTGCCATCATTTGTTAGAGCATTTTTGCTGGTAGACTATAAAACACCTTTGATCCATCAAAAAATCAGTTAAATAAAAAACAAAAAAAGAGAATAGAAGGTTAAGGAGAGACAAAGGGAAGCGACGAAGTCCTAATAAAAGATTTATAACATTTGAAATATTTATTTTTAGTGACGAAATAAAACAGTGCATGTAGCATTTGTGAATAGTTTTATTTTTGAATTTGTGGTTTGTTAGTTTTGTTCCTAAAGATGGTTTGTTTGTAATGTTTAAAAAATTAAAATATCGAATGTACGATACTAAATGTAATGATTAATTTCTTATTTAATTTAACTCTATTTTTTGATATATTAAATAAAGTGGTATTTCGGTTATATCACGATCAAAAAAATGTTAGATATGATATATATATGATGTAGATTTTTTAGAGCTTAGCTTTTGTGCATTGAAAAAGCAATTAACTGAAGTTTTCCAACAGTATACAACTGTTTAATATGAGGCTTCTGAATCAATTCCCATATCAACGCAATAAGTGTTGTACTAAGTTGGGCAACCAAAAGTTTTTTTAGGAATTGATGACGGTAGATTCTACTGCTACTTAAAAATGGTACGTGAAGAATGTATAACAACAAGGTTGGCCATCTATCATTCTTCTGTTAATGTACGAGAAGACAACGATGTTTCAATAGTTGTGCAAAATGAAGGTCTAAATATGATAGAAGGTGATGTTAAAATAGTGGAGAGAAATAAGTCAGAGTACGAAGAAGAAGAAAAAGGAGTATGGGGAGTAGAAGGAGAGAGGGAACTTAAAGGATTGGGAGATGAGAAAGAGAGAAACAACACCTTGTTGAAGTAATAGATAAGAAAGATTTTGATAATAGGCATACAGAGGATGATGAATCATTGGATGAGAAACATGGCAATATAAATCCATTACAATGGTCCATTAAGAACTTCTTTTATGTTTGAGAGGCATTACGTGTCATGGGGTACAAAGAAAACATGATCATTCAAGGGATTAAATATATATATAAAGAGAAATTAACGGAGCCAGTTAAGCACTGGCCAGTATCACTTTAAAGGGAAACTGGATCGTAAAGTCAAGCAAGCCAGTGTACAAAATAAAGTGTGTAAACTCAAGTTATATGTATTCATGGATGGCATGCATTCAAGAGTAAATAAAAAGATTACTAGAATGTGCCAATTATCACCAAATATAATTGTTACTTACAAGAGATCTAGGCTATTCCCATATAAACTGCCAAGAAAATAAAAATTCAAATAATAGATAAACATAGAGAAATTACCATAAAACTTTGTACGAATCATATAGTCTGAAATAATTAAACAATACATACATGCTAAAGTGGAGTATAAGTAATTAGTCAGCTCCTTTAGTAATGGATAACTACAAGTGAACGATAGATGATGATTTCCACTAGTTTAAAATTGGCGTCCGTACCGTGTTACACATTATATTATTTATATTATATCTAAATTTTTATTTATAACGTGTAAACATATATAATATTTTTAAAACTATTATCTAAATAATATCTACGTATGAACCTATTAATCTTCGAGAGAGGTGTAATGATTTTTCAGTATTAACAATGAGTTTTTGCATAATTCAAATATCTCAATTATCTTTTCTGCAAACTCCTAAATTCACTTTACAATTAAATCTTAAAGAAAATAGATTTATTTAAAATCTTTTTTCTTTTAGATATTTATACGGTAGTAACAAAAACGCATTAACAGGAAGCGGCAAGAAAGCCATCTAAAAAACGACACGCCATTTCCTCCCTCGTACACCCTGCCCCGGTATTTCACAGCCAGTCCCTTTATCATATGATAAAACGCTTTTATCTAACTTGCAAGATATTCATGTTTGCACACCGTTAACTAGGGTAACAAGCGTTTTCTATATCAGATCTAACGCCAGCATTTTTTTTAAAAAAAACCTCTACACTATATATTTTTTTAAAAAATATATTTTAAAATAATTTAATAAAAAAATGTATAAATAAAAAAGGACCACGAAGAAGATGGGCACAAAATTGAGCCTAAATAGTTCCCTACGAGCTGGGCATAAATCGGCCCACCCAATGCCCTGGTATGAAGGTATCCCATACCAACATACGCCGATATGCGGCGTATGCGCGTATCCACCAGAGATAAAAACTACGTACCAATACGGAAAGCGTACGGTACCGTATTCTCATCTTCACTCAGCCGCATCCCCTTTCCCAGGGCGATTAGGGCTTCCCATGGACGCTTCTCTGCCGCCGCCGCGGCCGCCTCCTACTTTCCCTTTCGCCGCCTTCGGTCACGCATCCCCGCGTTCCCATCGCAACTCTCCCTGCGGCCCCCGGAGCTCTCCGGCCGCAGCTCGCGGCGCCCCCGGCGAGCCGACATCGCGTTCCCCTTCCTGCTTGTCGTCCGCCACCGGTACATTCCGGGACGGACGGCCTCTGGAGCTGCAGACCGGGCCGTGCTTCGACGAGCTCCAGTTGCGTAGAGGACAAGCTACTTCGACGAGGTTTTCCGACCGACGGCGACAAAACTTCCGGCCGCGCTTTCTCGAGCGACAGTTGGATCAGAGACAAGGTGACCGGTGTACGGCCATCACGGCACGCCGGTCGCGCACCGGCGAGAGATGGAGCTAACTGGATGGCCGGCAGCGGCCGCGCTTCGTTGAGCAATAATCGGATTAGAGATAAGGTGACCAGTATCCGGTTGTCATCGCACGCCTCTCGCGCACCTGCGAGAGAGGTGGAGAACTGGATGACCGGCTGCAAGAGGCAGCGCAGTCGTTCGCCATCCGCCGATCGGTTAGACAAGAAGGCGGGGGCGCCGGAGACTGAGGAGCAACAGGATGCGCCATCAATTAAGAAAGAGGAGGAAGAAGAAGTGCATAAGGAGGAGCTAGAGGAAGCGCCTAAGGAGGAGGAGGAGGAAGCGCCGGCGACTGAGGGGCTGGAAGAGGCACCTGCGACTGAGGAGCTGGAAGAGGTGCCGGCGACGGGGAAGGAGCAGCCGGGGATGGAAGAGAAGCAGGCGATGGAGACGACTAATGGTGAGGAGCGGGTGATGGAGGAGAGTAAGGAGGAGGAGCAGGCGAAGGAGGAAACAAAGGAGCAGGTGCTGGAGAAGGAGGAAGAGCAGCCGCAGACGGAGGAGGAGCAGGCGACGGAGGAGACTAAGGGGCAGGTGCTGGCGAAGAAGGAGCAGCAGCCGCGGATGGAAGAAGAGGAGAAGGAGGCGGCTCCGGCCATGGAGGAGTAGCAGCTGGGGATGGAGGAGCAGGAAGAGTCTACGGCCTTGGAGGAGGAGCAGCCGGAGATGAAGGAGCAGGAAGTGTCTACGGCAATGGAGGAGGAGCAACCGACAATGGAGGAGGAGGAATCTGTCCTGCCCTTTGCGGGGCCAACGTTCATCCTCTCGCCGCAGCCGAGCGAACTTCCTATTCCATTCTTCTTTCTCATGCGCTAATTCGTTCTTGCTAATTCCTTCTAATTGCATTTTATGCTGCGAATTCCTTTACTTACTGTTTTTTTAACCTAACTAAGGGTGCGTTGAGGAGAAGGGTTGGAACCTTTCTGTCACGTAAAACGGATAGAGGGATTATCCTATAAGTATTTTTTATTTTTTTAAAAAATCAATATAATTTTTTAAAACAACTTTTCCATATAAAATTTAAAAAAAGTATATCATTTAATAGGTAAAAAAACGTGCACGTAATAAATAACAGAGAAGAAGTTTCTAAATGGCTGCCGAACACAATCGAAGTGCCTTTTATCTTATTTTTCTTGACAGGACGAATGCGGAGAGGTGAGGTCAAGATGCTCTGATGCCTTCGGTGCAGCGTCGGCGGTCGGCTTTGCGGTCTCTCAGCTAATCCACAGCGCCCACTGCCTCCCTAGCTCACCCAAGCCCACTGTCTCCCCGGAACCTCCTCCCTGTAGTGAGTTGCTTTCTTCCCCTCTCCCTATCGGGCTTCAGGCTTGATTAGTTATTTGCTTTCTTCCTCTCTCACTATTAGGCTTGAGGCTTTATGCCAATTGTAACCTGCTCAATCCTAATGAAATGGATGCAATCTTTGCCCTTGCGTCTGTGTAATTCGCTCAATCTTAATGAAATGGATGCAACCTTTGACCTTGCGTCTCTCTCAATCTTAATGGAATGTAGGAATGGCAATCTTGACCCTCCCTTGAAAATTTGCGTATGTGTGTTGTGTCCTTGTGTGCTCCATATGAGAGGAAATGCTTCTGATGGTGGGGGATAATGGTCTTTGAAGCAACAAGAGTAATGGGCTGTTCTGGGCTTGAAAAAACAGCTGGTATGCGTTCACCTACATTCTTTTCATTTAATACATTGCTGATCCTGTCTTGGTCGATATTGGTCTAAGTTAAGTGTTTCTGTGCATGATAAGATTGTTTTGTATGGCTGCAGCAGGATCTGGTCTGGATCTCTCCGATGATGGCAACTAGCTCGGCATGCTGTCCTCTTTTTGCCATCACAGCATCCTATGAGGTCTGGTGCCTCTGGGCTACCTTGGGGCCGGCACACTTTTGCCACTGACGGCACCGCCCATGGTGATGTATTGACATTGGATTTGGCAGGAATGGTCATCTCAACTTTTTTTTCTTATTTTGGATGTTGCATGATATGTGCTCGACGAAATGTACAGGCTTTCATGCAATGCCTTGTCCCTATTTTAGTTTCAGAAGTTTAGTTGATGGTTATAGCATTTGCAATGTGTTTTCCCCCCTAAAAGTACTGTTTGGTTACAACATCGTGTGTCTGTTCATGTTAAGTCAGCCAGAAGGTTATGACATTAGCCAATGTATCTGGGCATCTGAAAAACAGTACTTCGATTGTAATTCTGCTTAACTTTTGGGATAAAATAAAATGTGTGCACAGTGTTAACCTTGCCAGCTTTGGGATGAAATAAAACTAGCTCTGATGGAGACCCCCCAAAAAACTGATCAATATGTAGTTCACCTCTTCCGCTATCTTTAAGCTATAGATCATCCTCAATATAATTCAAAACATATTAGATTTGCAATTTAGTAGTGGCTGAATGTGGTTCCAGTACACATGAGCTAAGGTGGTACTACAATGTGTAATACAAATCACAAATAAAAATCAAGGATGGCTATTAATCGGCAAACAGTTCATCCAATGATTATATTTTGGAATCAGCTGTTTGTTTCACTATCAGTGATCTGTTTGATCCTGTACTTTCTTAGGAAAGCTGGGTTTAATTTGGGCCTTCCGACTTTAACTGATTAATATGTTAACTTTTTGGTTGTGCTTACTTTTATCCCTTGTGTTGAAGACAAACAGGAGATAAACTGTCCACAACTAGAAGAGAAGGCCATGCTATTGGACTGGTGGCTCTGCACAGAACATACGTCTGTGATGTTAAGACAAAGCAAAGCCTAAGACAGGAGGACACCATGACCACTGCTGCTGTTTTCTGCGTGACCAAGGAAACTGCCTCTTTCTTTTTTTTTGGTTGAAGGTAATTTTGTTTTGTATTTAGCAGGGAATGTTGGGGGAGCAGCATGATTCCCTGCTTGATATTGATATTTGCTACCCAATTTTCTGTAAATTTTGCTAGGACATTGCTCTACATTCTCTCGGTGAAAAATAATCTAATGTGTTAGAGAATAAACCGATGATTTCAATAACCTCTCATATAATTCAAGTCACCTCCAACATAGAAGGAAATTTTTTTACTGTGCTAAGAAAGGCTCAGATGTAATTTATATTAAACAAAACTTTGATTACCAGCATTAGCGAGTTGCCAAATGTTTGGTGCAGTGTTTATGGAGATGGTGCTTGTATTGATGGGGGCTTATAAGCTAAATTCAACAGCCATTGCTTTGGGATATCGTGCTACAGAATAGTTTTAACTTTTCCCTGCTTCTCCCTGCAGTTCATGGTAGTTGGGGTCTTCACATCAAGAACAGGCAGTTCATAAATATAGGAAATTCAGTGTAATTACATTGCGTTATGAACTGTAGTGTGTATTGATGATGAAATCACAATTGATATTATTCATGTTGTATGTGCAGATGGTTTGGCAACCAAGCTATCTCCGATGTTGGTGTTTCTGAATTCACAATGTTTCTTATTACCGCTCAAGCTCTTAACAAAACATTATTCCACATATAAACAAGGGCTTCATTTACTTATACAACTACCAGGAATGAGCTCCACCTGGTGATGTTACTAAATTGCTACTGAACTATGAAGAAAGCTTGATAGGGACAGGTATGCATCCTAATTGTTGAAATTTTCTTGCTATTTTCCCTTCTACTGCTTTCATTATGTTTATTTAGTGTAAATGGTGGTCCTCCATGTCAGGTATATTATTTTGCTGTACCTTTTAGACTAGGCGAGCCAATTGTTTGCGCTTCAGTACTTATGATAAATGACTTGAATTTTGTAGTTTTTTTTTCTCAACTCAGGGCTTTACTGGGATGAACAGATTTAACCCAATCCCATGGAGTAAAGTTCAATGTGAGATGATTTTAGCGTTCCTCTATTTCGCTGAGTATTTCCACCCCAGATTCTTTCTTTTATAAAATGTCAGGAACTTTGTTTCATTCAACAAAGGACGGACATTCCGACTGACAGTTGCACCTCTTCTGGAGATGGGATACCAGGACATTATTCTTCTAGTTATTTACTTAAAATGCATGTGTACGTGTAGAAATATAGACAGAATAGAGAAACTCCTCACACCCAATGTGCATGTGTAGGGGACTTACATATATATGTCTAGAATACCGGAAGGTTACAATCAGACCCTCAAAAAGAGAGATATACATGGTATATATCAAATATACAATAAAATTCTATTATCTCTAATACCCGCCAGTAGTTGTAACACTATCACAAACGCAAAGATTGAACCAAAACTCATTGAACAACTGAACAGGTATACCTTTAGTTATGATGTTGGTAAATTGATGAGAGGATGGGACGTGAAGCACATGAACTTGTCCCAAAGCAATCTTCTCATATACGAAGTGGATGTCAATCTCGATGTGCTTCGTGCAACGATGATGAATTGGATTGACCATCATATAAACATCATTGATATTGTCACAATAAATAACGGTGGTAGTACTAATAGAGACATGAAACTCCTGAAGGAGTTACCACAACTAACAACACTCAGCGACAGCGTGGACGATAACCCGATATTCTACCTTGGCACTAGAGCGAGATACGGTGGTTTGGTGTTTGGATGACCAAGATACGAAGTTGTCATCGAGAAAGACACAACAACCGGATATGGAGCGTCTGGAATCAGGACAACCAACTCATTTCATGTTAGAATACATAGTGAAAGACTAAACAGGCCTGGTGACGATATGAAGTCCTCTAGAGATGGTCCCCTTGACATAGCGTAGAATGCTTTTGATCAAGGCGAGATTAGGCTCATGAGAATCGTGCGTGAAGAGACACACTTGTTGGACAGCATATGCCAAGTCTAGATGAGTTAGTGTAAGATACTGAAGTGCAGTGATGAGGCCCTTGTACTCGATAGGGTTGGCAATAGGTGCTCCATCCGTGGCGAAAAGCCTGGCACAAGCGTCAACCGTTGTTTCCATAGAGTGACATTCAGCCATGCTAGCCCGCTGAAGAAGCTCCATTCCATACTAACGCTGCGACGGTAAAATACCATTGGAGAAGCGCGTGATGGAGATGCTGAGAAAGAAGTGGAGATCACCAAGATCTGTATTGGTGAACTCAAGTGAAGCCGCTTAGTAAGTCATCGAAGCAGATTTATTGAAGATGCCATCAGAATAATATCATCGACACGTAGAAATATATAGGCAAAGTGATCTCCATCTTTGTAAACAAAGAGAGATGTGTCCAATGCCGAGGCGACGAAACCCAAACGACAAATATACATGGCAAATCATTGATACCACGCCTTGAGGTGTCTGCTTCAAGCCATAGATTGATTTCTACAACAGACAAACAGCATCAGGTGCAGAGGGGTTGACGATACCCAAAGGTTGTTAGCAGTAAACAGTCTCCTCAAGAGTGCCATAAAGAAATGTGTTCTTCACATCCAACTAATAAATTGGCTAGTTGTGAGAAGCAGCAATGATATGAACAGCCCGAATTATAGCTGGCTTGACAACCAGGCTGAATATCTTGTCGTAGTTGATACCGTGTTGCTGCAAATAGCCATGTACTACCCAGTGAGCTTTGTGACGAGTAAGAGAGTTATCGGAGTGGAACTTACTTGAAGATTTACTTTCCCGTCATGATATTAGCACTAGGAGGTCGAGGAAC
The DNA here is from genome assembly GCA_030770085.1 of Oryza coarctata. Classification (NCBI taxonomy): domain Eukaryota; kingdom Viridiplantae; phylum Streptophyta; class Magnoliopsida; order Poales; family Poaceae; genus Oryza; species Oryza coarctata. Next base: position 15,505,123 of record CM061467.1, on the reverse strand, counting down.
TAATCGTCAGGTGCTGTTGTCAACGAGCGCCTCGTATTCTTCGACCATAGCAGCTCGCCGGTTTTGGATCTGCCAGTTTGTATTATCTCTAATAGTACGGTGTTTGCTTTGAATCTTATTATAACCAGAAGCTGTTCACTTGTTGCTTAGGTCCAGTTTGGAATTTTTAGAATCAGGGACTTTTGGTTCTGCTCAGTCCAGGAAAAGGGCATATTCATTTGGGTTGGCTGCTGCACCTGGAGAAACTCTGCCTGATTGGCCAGAACCAATCCATGTGTTTGCTAGCCCTGAGTTGAAAATAACACTGCCTGATGGCAAATACTTCTACTATGCATCAGCCAAAAGCACTCCTGGTGGGGCACCTTTCTGTGCAATAACAGTTGTGTTAGAGATACAATTGGTGATCTACCTAAAGTGGAGAATGGCGCCAGTAAACTTCTACTTGAGATAACTTGTTTCTCCTGTCCGCTGCTGCGCTCATGTTTCTGTTCTTGATTTATATGCTGAATGAATCCCCTCTTTTGTAATGCAGTATGGCGGTGGGCATGTCTCTTGGTTCCAGAAGAAGAGTAGAGGGAACATGTGCTCGTGCTGAACGATCATATATATATATATATATATCCAAGGGGATGAATGAACTAAGTCTCATCAGATGCTAACGCATTCCAAAGCAGTCTGGTTGTGATTGGCATGACCTACTATACCAGATAAGGTAAATGCCATTTACCTTGTTCTGCTCACTTCGTTTCGTCCTGTTGTATAGTACATTCCTGGTGTCCGTGGAATGTTAATCGTTATGAATGTGTGCAGGTGAAACTATCATCAGGGCAACTGGTGGACCTGATCTTTTGGTGCTTACCTAACACAGCTAAAAGGCACAACCAGTGGAAAGGAAATGCGTGTATGGTAGGCTGGATTGGGAGGGCAATTTCCCCACTTCTGTAACTGATCCCAGTCAATGCAATGGGGCCAAGGTTGGCATGTGCTTCCACCCTGACCAGGATAGGGTCATCACAGTCCATGAATACGAGCGATCTCAGGTCACATGCCTCTTTCCGCCTTCAAAGATATCATGAATTTGCAATTCCAGGTGAGTGTCAGTACTGACAATTTGATGTCTGCAGGACTTTCCTGACAGCAAGTTTGCGGGCAACATCCAGAGCAAGCAAAGGCAGATTGGCAATGGTGTGCCTTCACCTCTTGCTCTCTCACTCAGGAGGAAACTGAAGGAAGCTGTTGACACAAAGCATCAATAGGCGTCACTACGTCAGCTCTATTAGAGCCCTTCTCCGATGATTGGTGAAGACGATTAATTCTACCTGGAAACAGACAAATAAACAAACATGAGTGTACCTACCTTGATTGTGCGCTACATTTCTATTTAAATTGACAACTCTGTGTTTTGATTTAGATTTTAGTCATATAGACCCTTTGTAACTTGTTTTTGAGTTGTGATTGATACCCTGCCTGATTCAGGGGTATGATTCAGTGGTTGTGTTCAAATACTGAAACAAAATATTAGTTAGTGATGGTTATAGTGGGTAATCTTTTCCAACCTAGATATGCTCTTTAATCTGGAAGTTCTTATACTTATACCTGTGTTTTGGTTTGTTCAGGTCTGGAAAATTTTATAGTTAAATTTTGTTTGGATTTTAAGCATGAGGCATTGTACATATTTTAGCAGATGTAATATGCTCATTTGACTAGATGCGGTGGAATCTAGGGGTGTCCATGGACCATGGGATGAACTTGTCTTCTCCTCTTCTCAAAACTAAGGTTTTACTTTTACAGGTCAATCAACAGTCGGCAAATACAAGCTTTTTAATTGGTTTGTCCACGTATGAGGGCTGGCTTTACTTACACTAGCTAATTTTTTTGATTTAATTAGGTTAGCCAAAATTCAAACTCAATACATCTAACTTAGATACCATATTGAGTTGTATGCAGTATGCATTGACCATTTTAACTTAAAAGCTTAATCTTATGAAAAAAAGTTTGAGCAATTCAATTATGGCTTAACATGTAATGCAATCTCATATCCCACACATAAGAGTTGTTTTTTTTCCCCTATTCACATAAGCTTCGTGGTCGATGATTTTTGAGCAGTTACAAAACAATCTTTCCAGCTAATGCAAGACTAGAATTCATCAAGCCTAGGCTTTCTTGTAAGAACAGTTGCAGAGATTTTGCTTGAAAATAATAATAATAAAAGAACATGGCAGCGCTTTGGCAGTTCGCAGAGCAAACGATGTTTCATTGTTTCTGTGGTGAAAATAGCATGTGGAGAAAGTTACAGGACACTTATTAAGAAGTCCAAACGAAAGAACACTAGAATTGAGAAAATCCTCAAATATATTATATTATATATATAGTGAATCCAATAGTTTTTAGGAACTGCATCATCTAGAGTTCCTGGAAATTTCGATCGAACGGTGCAGAGGACACGATGACTGCGCATCATACCAGTCAAGGCCAAGTCGTCGGAGACGTGGACAATCCGTAACGGACTTTCCAAACGCCGTTGCTGTCGTACAACTCTCTCCCGCCTCGCACGCCGTTCGCTCCCAACCTTGCCATTTTCCTCCTCTCTCTCTCCCCGTGAGCACTCGTACGACCTGCAGTACACTCTCACCCGTCTTACCCGTCCCTACACCCACTGCAACCATACCCCACACAACATGGACCCACCTGTCTGGCAAACTAGAGGAAACGGCGCGGGTAAAGGTTAATCTGGCGAGCCAACCCGCAGTACGAAGTACAAAAACGAAGAGACCAACTATCATTTTACCGGTGACAGGTGGGCCCCGCGCGTCAGAATCCTCCAAGCCCTCCCGCCTACGTATAAAATGGGCCTCCCCCGAATCGCGTTCCCCCACCATTTGGCGCACCGGTCGAACACCACCCCTGCGACCATGGCGGGAGGCAGGGGAGCCGGCGGTCGCCTCCACTACCACCACCTCCTCCTCCTGTGGCTATGCGCCGCTGCGACCACCGCGTCTGCGCATGGAGGCGGAGGGGGCGAGGGGAAGCCCGACCTGCGGGCGCGGGGGCTGGTGGCGGCGAAGCTGTGGTGCCTGGTGGTGGCGTTCGCCGGCACGCTGGCCGGCGGGGTGTCCCCCTACTTCATGCGGTGGAACGAGGCGTTCCTGGTGCTGGGCACGCAGTTCGCGGGGGGAGTCTTCCTCGGCACCGCCATGATGCACTTCCTCAGCGACGCCAGCGAGACGTTCGGCGACCTCCTCCCCGACAGCGGCTACCCCTACGCTTTCATGCTCGCCTGCGCGGGCTACGTCCTCACCATGCTCGCCGACTGCGTCATCTCCTTCGTTGTCGCGCGCGGCCGGACCGACCCTTCCGCCGGTGCAGGTGAGCTGAGCAGCTACTAGGGTTTCACGTGTATCCGCGTCGTACCATTCAAATTATACTCTGTTTTTCGACAGTAGAGATAGCGTGAGCTCGCGGTGGAAAGGTGGAGGATAGCCGTTGGATTAGATGCGGCTTTTTTCCTTTATTGTTGCGTTGGTACACCGATTGATTGGTTGGTTATTATTAGTGGTCTCTGTTCAGCAGAAAAGGGGTAGTAAATTTACTCCTTTTCTTTTACAGTTTTACTCTCTGACGTAGTGACCTAACCTGATGCTTTCAGCAAGACAGGAACTGATCTGGTTGTTTGCTTTGTGCTCCTTTTTGTGGTGTGGCTTGCACACTATTCCATTTGCAAATCAGTTAGCAGATCAATTAATTGTGGTGCTTAGTTAGTATATTTTATTTTGTTTATCTGAATCGATAGGAACACACTGGGGTTACCATTTTCTTATGATCATTATTAGTAGTACGGCATAGGTTCTCTTGTTCTGCCAAACAATAATTTTGTTCAGGGTTCTTCTCAAATGGCAAAAAAAAAATGTTGCTTACATTCTATATAATCAACCATAGACTATCTGTCTGTCATGACCCAACACTCGCTATTTTCAGGGAGGCTGGAGGAGGGCAAGCTGAGCAGCACAAATGGCAACGGCTCTGACCCATCAGCAGCTGTAAACACAGTTAACCTCATGAACTAACTTATCCTGCACAGCATAGCTAGTGTTCCAAATGGAAGCCCTCTGATGTCTGAACATGTTTGTGCAGGGTGCGGCGCGCCACGGGTCGTCGTCCGACCACTCAGTGGCGTCGATGCTGCGGAACGCGAGCACCCTCGGCGACAGCGTGCTGCTCATCGCCGCGCTCTGCTTCCACTCCGTCTTCGAGGGGATCGCCATCGGAGTCGCCGGTAAAGATTAGTTCGATACAGACCTTTGTCCATTAGTCTCTTGTCCCTGCCTGCTTGACTTAAACACTCGCTTCCAGCTTGCAAATTAAATGGCGCGTACAAATGTCTTCATATGACTTTATATGAAGATTTATATGCCTGGCTGAATTCGGCAGCAGGAGAAAAGAGAAAAACTCTCTTTCCGAACGGCTAACGATATATTTTTATAGAAAAATTTATTAAAAAAGATACTTTAAAAATTTTATTAATATTTTTTTTAAGTTTTAGATAATTAATATTTAATTAATTATATGCTAATAACTTTTTTTTACGTATCTTCGTAATTTTCTTCCTCTCAAATCAAACTTAACCTTAATCACCATTTGGATGTCCTAATACTAAATGATGTGTATTTTATAAAAAAATCTTATCTAAAAGTTATTTTTTAAAAAAATATTTATTTATTTTTAGTTAATACTTAATTAATCATTCACTAATAATTTTTTCCATTTTACGTGTGCATCTTCTTCTTCTCTAAGGTATAGGTGTCTACAGGAGTAGGCGAATCTGTTCAGATTTTTATTACCAAATGAATGATGCTTAGGTATAAACAAGACATGTGGAAGTACAGTACGTATGAGAATGAGATTCATGCTTGCAAATATACATCAGCTAAGCCTGGAGTCCGTTCTTAGCTAGTCTGACGTTGTTCTGGTGAAGACAAAGTGGAATCTTTCCATGCTTTTTCGTCAAAGTTGCATAAGTGCTTCATTGTTTCGTCAAAGCGAAAGCTGCCTGCATGTTGAACATAGCCAGAATAATAATCACCCGAACTCTTCAAAATCAGCACTTGTTTTTTCTTGGGTTCGCGTCTTATCGCCGTTTTTTCGCAATCAATGTTTCTGTTCAGTCATTGTCAAGAATACTTCTAGTCGTTCAAGTCTAGAATAGATGCTCTGACCTGAATTTCGCTTCCTGATCACACTCACACGTACGCTACACTCTTCATGAGCATGCATTTCGACAACATTTTAGTTTGTATTTTCTCAATGATTATCAAATCATTCCAATTTTCGAATTCATTTTCAGTTAACCAAATTCTTGGAGCATCGAAGTTCCTATCAATATCCTTAAACAATATATTTATTGAAACCTGCAGAGACGAAGGCTGACGCATGGAAGGCGCTGTGGACGATCAGTCTGCACAAGATCTTCGCGGCGATCGCCATGGGCATCGCGCTGCTCCGGATGCTCCCCAACCGGCCATTCCTCTCTTGCTTCGGCTACGCCTTCGCCTTCGCCATCTCCAGCCCCGTCGGCGTCGGCATCGGCATCGTCATCGACGCCACCACGCAGGGCCGGGTGGCCGACTGGATCTTCGCCGTCTCCATGGGCCTCGCCACGGGCATCTTCATCTACGTCTCCATCAACCACCTCCTCTCCAAGGGGTACAGGCCACAGAGGCCCGTCGCCGCCGACACGCCCGTGGGGAGGTTGCTCGCCGTCGTGCTCGGCGTCGGCGTCATCGCCGTTGTCATGATATGGGACACCTGATGATGATTTCGGACGACGTTGCTTCTTGCAGGAATGTGTAAGTCCGTTGTGAAATTAGCTTGTGTAAACGTTGTGAAGAAACGAAGTTTCAGGATTAATTATAGCTTGAATATAAACGCTGGGCACCATTGTTTCCATGCATGAATATTGGGTAAGAAATTGACCAAAAGTTCGTAGGCGTCATTGCGTCAATCACTTGAGAGCCAGCATGAGAAGAGAATCCCATGCACACATGCCTACTTTCCTGAGCTGATACTGTGTTAAAGCTATCATGTCTGGCCAAGCTAAGAATCCGGTTTGGTATTTGAAGACAGTACAAGCTTTAAAAAATGTGCATTACTTTTGCAACTGACTTTGTTATAAACCAGCATGTCAGCCCGCGCACATGCGTGTGCATCCTTGTTAATATTGTATAAAATTATATAACCATATATTTTTTATTTTGAATATGCATATTTGATAGTATTAAAAGTAAATATTTTTCAATATTAATTATCCTAACAATCAATAAGAAATTTAGTTATGGAAACATTTAAATGAAAATAAATTCTATATGATGACAGGTCCGGCAAAAGACCATTGTGTATTTTCTTATGCCATGATTATTAGTCAACATATATTTTTTATTACTTCCTTATTGATACCAAAGTTTATTATATTTACTCTTAAAATCAAATATATATATTTCAAACCAATTATTTTGTAATTTTTATGCTACTGTCATATAAAAAAGAACAATGAATACACGAGAAACATGTTTGGGCAACATAACCTTTTAGGTGAAAAGGCTGAGTTACACTTCCATTATTTGAAAATGGCAACATTTATTAGAAACTTATTGTTGAAATACCTACTTGCTATGAAACAGTTTATGTCCTTTTTTACTCTTGCCCTAATTAGATTATTTAAATGAAATTTCTAAAAAAGTGACAAAAATGTTTCGATCAAATCAATATAAATATTAATTTACAACCTAAAGTTTGCCCTTTGTCATTGGTACCATTACCATTGAGTTTGTCCACAACAATGCTTCTGGGATGGTCCTATGTCGTTGCCACTACTAACCTTGAGCTTGCTCACCGCGTTGTCTTCCTGTGCCTGCCCAACGTTGCCTCCCTTGAGTTTGCCTAGTGTTGCTTCCCTCGAGCTTACTTGATGCCGTTGACGCTGCTACCCTCATGCTCACTTCCTGACATCTTGCTGAAGCTAGCATGCTTCGTGCTATCATATGTGTATGCAGTAGTTGATCAAAGACCCAGTTCTAGGTAGTCATATGAAATAAATCTTTAGCTTATATGTCTCTAGTTGCATTTTGGTCTTGTTGGCAAATTATCCGGTGTAAATGAAACTTACAAGATTACTTTAGCTTATTGATGTATGTAGCAAGACCTTTTATCAACTCTGTAGTTGCACAGCATACGCCACACACCTCTTTCTTGGGTAGGTGATTGTTTGGATGACATACAAATGAAAGGAGTAGGTTCCTAGAAAACATATTATTTTACATGTTAATATTATTCACAATTGAATATGTGCTGGTATTTTTTTTACAATGTATGGTAGTTATTTGGAGACCATGCATAGGATAGGGATATATAACAAAAATACATATTTCTTAAATATTAAAAATACGAGTATTATGGATCTTGAATTATTCATTTAATTTTAAGTACAAGGATGGTTTAAACAGATTAGAAATTAGATGTGTGATTAAAAATTATAATAATTAATTTGAATTGGATATCATACGGTTAATTTCTTTAAATTGCTCACTGGACATAGGGGAGAGAAGATGGAGAGAGAGAGGAGGAAACGGCACAGGGGAGGAGGAGGGGCGTACGTAGGCACGTACGTACATATGGAGGAGCATAGGTTTGGTTTGTTTTAGATTAATCTAATGGTTTAGAATATTGGACTCACCGATTTAATTAAAAAATTAAGTAACTGATGTTTTTCTTTTTAAATTGTAAGTTTAAGTGACATACAATTATATAATCTACATTATTAATTTATTAAAAAAATTAGATTTTTTTATGGTAGTTTCCATGATATGCACATAGTTAGAATACAACTCAAAATAATATATTTTTTACAACCTAAAACAACTAATGTGGATCTTAAATTATTAACTTGGTTTGATCTCAACTAACAAGAAAGAGGAGATGAAGCACCAACGTGGACATTGGGGCCAGTCTACTTGCACAGGAGGGGAGGAAGGCGTGGGGAATTTTTTATAAGAATATGTTTAATACATCTAATAGATAAAAATAATTGGTAGTTTTTTATAATTTTTTAATTTATTATAGATGATATGTGATGGTGTAGAAGCACTATAGAGTCAAAATAATATATTTTTTACAGCTTAAAACATAGCTAATGTGTTCTTAAATTATTAATTTGGTTTTTTTATCTTAACTAAGTAGGAAAAAAAAGGCAATGAAGCACGAACGTTGATGTTGAGGCTAGCAAGTATGTGGAGGGCAGCAATGTGGGGATTTTTTTTAAAGACATGTTTAATAAATCTAATGGTTTAAAATAATGGGTTAAAAATTAATGGTAAAATGTTTGTTTTTTATTAGAGTTTTTAGGATTTTTCTAATTTATTAAAGATGACACATAGTGATTTAGGAGCGCTTTAAAGAATGTTTAATAATTTTTTAGTATTAAACAATGTTTAATAGACATCATAAAAATTCTATCTTATCCTTTCATTGACATATCTATTTAATTCATCATACACAAGCCCTCCAAAATCTTTAAAATAAGATAATGCTGCTGAAACCAAGTCAGATTAGGCCTCAACCCTTATAATTAGGCACAATTAAGTCTTGTTCAGTTAATCCACGAGAGGGAGTGACTAGATGGGATTGAGAGAATAATTCCATACCAGAATAGGTATGGAATAAATCCCCACCACATCTGCTTCAATCCTTGTATAGAAGAAATTAGCTGAATAAAGGCTTAAGGTATGACACATTCCACCTCCACGACCTAGGGGATACCCATTCTATGTTTCTTTTTCTAAATCCTACTTACCTTGCTAGATTTGATTAGAAAAACCATTTTCGTTTGTGCTACTACTTTATTTTTTAGTTTTATCCATAACATTTGGATTGTATATTATACATTTTTGTCGGTTGCCTCGTAGATTTGCACACCACTATAGATGTTGACAAGAGCAACATATAATGAATGTTTTGGTGTTCTAAACTCGTTCCATTTGTAGTTTTTTTAAGATAGTGGATACACATTTAGCCTCTATATTCACATACACAACTAAAGGTTATAGAAGTAGAAATATTTAGATTCTATATCTTGTAACAAAGAACAACAAAATTAAAAAGAAAAAGAAAAGACTGCAAGATCAAGTGGTTTAAACTTTAGTTGCCTGACGAGTCCTGCTGTGCCAAAACCGCAATGAGTTAATCTTGATACTTAACCCGAACCCTTACACCCCTTACTTGCTATCCAAACCACCTCTAAAAGGCTCCTTCACCACCCTGCCCTTATTGTCAGCTATATCCTCGGCAACTCTCGGCATCTAATGCATTCACTTGCTAACATCATCTAGTGGAGGTAGAGAAGAAGAAGAAACCCTCTCTAATGCAGTTTGCTTCTACATGAACAACTTTAAACACAAACATCTCAAATCTAATGACACTTAGGCCCTAGATCTAGCGTTGAGCCCCATCTGTCGTCATCACTGCCAACTACCCCACCATTAACCTATTGATGCTGCACCTCACTTTAGTCACCTTTCCCACCATAGAGATACTGGATTTAGCCACCTCGGTTGCCACCGGCACCACTAAACAAGCTTGCCATCATCCCTTCTCTTTATAGCCACCTCCCTCACCCGAAGGGCACTAGATCTATCCATTAGACCGTATCCATCCACCCATTTAGAACTCTATCTAGATGGTGACAAGCTACCATCAGCGCGCCATGATGAAGTGTTGCACAACCACTAGAGCACACCATTGTTGAGCCAAAGCCAAGTAGTCTTGCCACCAAACATCGTCATAGCCCATGCTGGTCCTCCACCTCCAAGATGAGCCCCATGGATGTTGCCTTCCAAGCCGACACGAGCCAGACCTAGGCATGGCACCCTAGATCCATTAGGTGGACATCCTCGACACCACTGTTGTCGTCAAGTAGCAAGGGAAAAAGCCTCACTTCTAATGCCAAATGCTAGGGAGAAGACTCACCAAGAGGCACCGATGCCATCACTGTCGCTGCCCGTGAACCTATGGGGAGGTCTCGTCACCGTTGTCCATACGCTGAGGGAAGCCCCCCATTAGCGTCGTCGTTCGCTCCACGAGCCGGGGAGAGTACCTATCACCACTATCATCCTCACCATTCGACACATCAACTACAAGTCTACAATTGGTTCATCTACATACACATCAGCCACACCTCCTTCAACAATACGATCAGACATAAATCTACAAACCTTATCATCCAACAATACACATAGCATAGAAGATAGATCTTTCCCTAGAACAACCAATGCAACATTATACCTTCAAGAAAATTGCAATGGTCATGCAAATGTCCGGTTATCTCAGTAAAGGAAACCTTGTCTCGATCCATGTAAGAAATTGTCTCCCTCCCACCCAAATAGCTTGTTTCTCTCTCTGACTTCACAAACTCTCCTTTCAAGTTGATCCTTAATGTAAAAGTGTTTATCCTACATGCAAATCATAAAAATAAAATTACTTTCTAGCATATTAAATTATCCTAGCTCCAAATCCCAACCACCTTTTGACGCAAAACAAATTAAAATAAGAGCAAATTGAGTAGATCTAATGTTAGCCTACCTAAACAATTATTCATCCACACCAAATATAAGAATACATCTACCACAATATAAAATCCCAAATCAAGACAGCACAATCACCATGGACAGAGAGCGATGGGGGAGAACTTACCCATTGACGTAGCTAGCATATCTAGCTTCGGTTGTCCAAATCCACCAGCGCACTATCCTTTACCATCGCCCAGCTATGCTGCATAGCTGCACCGCCCTCCTCCTCGCCTCACTCATAGCCTGCCAGTATATAGTTTCACTAATAGCTAAAATATGGGGAGAGAGTAGAGATGGACATTCGATTAGATTGAATAATTCGATTCGATCTTTTAGTCATTTTTAAACTTCAATTATCAAAATCTAGAAATTGAATTGTGATGAAAAAAAAATCAAAGACCAAGCTATTCTGTTTCGGTCGGTTCGGTCCTCGGTCATGACCGAAATGACCAACTAATTTTAGCGGAGCTAGAAAATCACACAAAATTTCACAGAAATTAAAGATCATCATGGTTGCCTCCTCACCTCAGCACTATCATTGTGGTCGTGGTTGACGATCAAGGAGGCCCCTCGTTTGATTTCCTCAGATCCATCATCACCATGGTTGCTATCGCTCGCCTTCTCGTTTTCTTTGCCGTTGTCGTTATGGTGACCCTAGTGCCAACGTGGGCATTAGGCAAGATGCACCGCAATGTAGTGCTAGCATCGGCTTGATGCGACAAAGGAGACCGAGCGGCATCGAGTGACTCCATGGCGGGTAGGGGAGAAGAGGCTAGCTAGAGACAGAGGATGAGAAAAGAAGAAATGGAAAAGGTGGGGATGGAGGCTACTTGCCTGCTTGTGGCCTCGTGCTAGTTGCTTCTACTTGCCTACACTACTCTATGCGTGAGACAGCTGGAGACGGTAGGGAGTAGGGACAGGGAGGGTTGGGGTGGAGAAGAGGGGATTATGGTTTTCTTAATGGCATGGCTGTATAAGTTATTAGTCTCTAATGCTATTTCGGGTTTTTTCAGTTAGTTTAGCAACCGAAGGTGACCAAAATCACCATATTAAATTCAGTTAGCTACAATTGATAACCAAATTTGTGATTGAAATTTTTGGTTTTGGTCGGTTCGGTTTGGTCTTTCAGTTTTGATCAATTTTACCCACTCCTAAGAGAGAGCAAGAGAGTGCCCCAGGCATCTTTTTACCAGCTGCGCTAGCTCAACAATGGTAGGACAATGGTCAACCAGCTACATCACTCAATGCATGCTGACTCAGCCGCTCGAACCACACCAATGATCCACGTCAGTCAAAACCGAGTCCATGTTAGTCAAAACCATTGTCAAACCAACACAAAGAGTTGGGTTGCACTGATATTGATACCGGAGTTGGATTGCACTGATATTGATGGCAGAGGTCTTTTACCCGGTTTTGAGGTTGAGTGACACAAATCGAACGCACCGTAGTTGAGGGGGTGAGTGGACTTTTTCCATCGGGTGGAGAATTGCTCCCACCCTGGCCCACCCGAATGCGAGATGGGCTTTGCAGGGAAAGTCCTCCTGGCCGGGATTTCCCCCGTGTATTGGGCCACAATCCCTCCCAATCCCGCCAAACGAACAAGGCCTCAAGGTGCAAGTGAACCAGTCACCTTCCATTCCAGGCAGGCACGTGCATAAGTAAACCTTTGGAAGATCACCACAAGTGTTGATCAGTAAATGGCTCGATGCATCTTTTTGGCTTAATTAGATTAGATTAGATGGAGCCACACGTAGTAGCAGCCACGACACCGCCGCCGGCGCGACTCTCCGGCGACGTCATCCAGTACAACATCCTCCCGCGCCTGCCCTTCCCGGTGCTCGCGCGCCTCGCCGCCGTCCGCAGGTGCTGGCGCGACCTCATCCTCTGCAACCCCGACTTCGCCGCGAGGCAGGCGCAGACCCCCTCGACGGCCTCCGTATCCGTCGCCGTCTTCAGCCGAGGCCGCGGTATACAGCTCCTAGGCTCCGCCGCGCGCCGTGGCCCTGCCGAACCCCAACCTGTCGTTCTTGCCCTTCCGGGATCTCCATCTGCACGCCTGCACCGCGGGCGTCCTCTGCTTCAGCGCGCGGCCACAGTCGGGGCCGGGGCACAACCTCCTTCGTCGTGGTCAACCCGGCGACCCGCAAGTTCCGCAGCGTCCCCTTCGACAGCGACGTCCATGTCACAACCGGCCTAGCGTACGATCCGGCGACCGCCGCCCGCGACGGCTTCAACATCGTCGCCGCGTCCCTGGACGCCTCCGATCGTCGTCGCTGCAGATTCTGGCGGTTCTCGTCGCGTGACGCCTCTTCCACATGGCGCACGTCGCGGGACACCGTGCTCCTGCCGCAGGGCAGATTCCTCCTCCTGAGAAGGAGGCCGGCGTACGCCGGCGGGCGCTTGTACTGGCTCGTCTCCTCAGGCGCCATCGTCTGGTATGACGTCGCGGAGGACCACGCCGGCTCGCTTCCGCTGCTGGCCTGGCCGTGCCGCGACGACGGCGGCGGCCGGCAAGACGTCGTTGGCGCGTGGCGCGGTTGTCTCCTGCTGGCGAGCGCCGGTTTGATCGGTGCGGGGATGTGGAAGCTCGCAGCCGGCGTCGGGGATGACGAGCCAGCGCGGTGGGAGAAGCTGTACTGGAGGGAGTACCTGGACATGCCAGGCATGAGCTGGGGCAAGACCTTCCCGTGCCGGATCATGTCGGCAGCGGGAACGGCCGGGAAGGAGGACGGCGGAGAGGCGGCGGTGTGCGCGGTGGTCCTGTACGGGGAAGAGCACGCTGCAGAATACGCCGCGAACTGTCCGGTGAGGTTGGATCAGGTGGTGATGCGGTGCGACGTGCGGGCCGGGAAGGCGGGCATTTCCATGAAACACGGCGAGGACGAGAGGAGGATAGAGCTGTTCGACTACCACTCCAGCATGGCGCGGATACCTCTTCTCCACCACCGCGCCTGATCGAGCCAGCCATGGTAGCATAATGTCACTTTTTACCTTTTCTTTTATCATAATAAATCTCATCTCTGACTAATTACTTAGCTAATGAAAAAAATATTTTATTAGAGTAATTAACCCTTATATTAGTTTCGGTTTGACTTTTTATGATATTTCACGTATGACTTTGATCATATTTTTTATTAGAATAAGTTTAAAATCAAATAGGTATATGAGATAATAAAAAGTAGCATTTCAAGAAAATCTATGTATTTCATTTTTCATGTTTTCAAACTAGGTATTTTTAAAATTTATTGATGGTCAAAATTTTAAAAATTTAACCAAACAAAACACAAACATCATATATATATATAGACACATTTCTTTTTATTTCCTCTATACAAGCTATAATTTGTGTGATGATAAATAACATCACACCTTATATACCAAGTTTTTTTTTTTGCAGATTGAAAGCACCTAAGACTAATATGATTATGTGAGCATTGGGATTTAAAATTATGTGTAAACTGTCATCTACTCATGAGGGAGTAACATTTATTTTTATTTCCTCTATACAAGCTATAATTTTGTGTGATGATAAATAACATCACACCTTATATACCAAGTATTTTTAAATATTTTACCTATAGGTTGAAAGCACCTAAGACCAATATGATTATGTGAGCATTGGGATTTAAAATTATGTGTAAAATGTCATCTATGACTACAAAACTTGAGCATATTTTGAAAACTTGAGCATCCCCGCACCCCGCCACCACGTCTGATCTATGGTAGTAAATTTCACTCTTATTCTTTAGCAATTAGCATTCTGAATTTGTTACCTTTTTTTAATTTCTTGATTATATTTGCTTTATTTACTTTGCATGTTGGTTGCTTTTTCTTTTGACAGAATCAAATAATGTAACTAAGTCATGCAGTAATACAATGATTCGCTGTAGTTTTATCACGGCAAACTTTTGCTTACCCTGTTGTACGTACCAAGATAAAAATAGCATTACAGAGGGCCAGAGAAGCAATTTTTGCACTAGCTGGCACAAATAGATTGAATGACCATAATAATACATCGGGGTTCCAAATATCAGCTGCTGACGACGCTAGATGTCTGCAATGGATCGTCAAGTTTAAACTATAAAACGATTACTTCTTCAACTTTGGGCTACCATGTTCATTACTTCTAATGTTCTCCCTTTTTTCTTCCTGCAAAAAGTTACTCGAGAATAAGGAAATCATACTAAAACATCAAATAGATCGAGTGGCTAGATTCACATTTTTAGTAACAATATAATTTTCAATGAATTGCAGAAATTAAGCAGTAAACTAGATCGTTCTCCAGGAACTACGTGTTATGCGATCCTTTAGGGGAGTTCGTTTGAATGTTCCTAATAGTCTATAATTTGTTCAGCTGCAACAATAATTCATACTAATTTCCTTATTGGATTGCTATTGCATTAACTATATGTTTTCTGTGTAAAACATGGTGTACGTCAATTACGCCAAAAGCTATGGGATGTATTGATGGAATTTACAACGCATTTGCAAATATGCATATGGAATGTGTTACATTTAAAGCATCGCAATTTGTCATTTTGCACCAAGATTTTCAAAAGGCATTGTTCAGAACAGTTATAGATTTAAAGTTTTAAGCCATCAAATTCATTAGCTGAGATAATTTGCATTATTAATTTTTTTTACCTACGACATAATTGAACTGCAGAATCATATAAAGCCCACAGCATGCTAGTTACTGGCATTTCATAGATGTTAGCTATTTCAATGCAAATGTAAACAGTTTGATACTTGCCAAAACCATTTAACAAGAATCACTCATGAACAAAAACACCTTGAGTTGAAATTAGCATGTGTTGTTTTAAGTTTGATAAATGTATGCATAACAAAGGTGTGACTCAAGTGCAAACATAAGTATACAGCATGTTTAAAGACATAAGAGAGATTGGTGTGTCTGTTTTGATCATACCTCATTCACTGGCTGCTCAAGTTCAAGCCTGTGGGCTGACATCCGAGCTATCTCAGAGATGGCTGCATCACGAACCTGCATATCATCACCAGCAAGCTCTTCGTAGGCAGCCTCAAAGGCTTCCTGCCAGAATCGTGGAAGCCGTACCTCATCACCAGTGCGTGTGTACATATCCCACATTCGACCCACTAATTTCTCCTTCTCCTCCATTTCCTACACAGAATAAGCTACAGACTCAGCTGCTTATCGTACACAGAGAGTTTGACAACAGATTTTTGCTGCAAATATTAATACAGGGAGCAGTAGAATAGCTCTTCAATAACTAGGAAATTATAGCGCAGGGAATTTTCAGACCTTCAAATGAAGAAATGGATTTAAATCCAAACTATATACAGATAAAAAATAACAATCATCAAGTCTTATATACGTTGTTTAGGGTATCTTTGCATCCTAGGTTAGAGGATTCCAATCCTTGCCTACAGTAGGAGAAAAACTAGCTTTGACAAGTGAGATGATGAACATTTACAAACAAAAAATAAGGCAAATAGTCAGCTGAGGCAAGAAAACCTTGCCATCTGAGGCCCAATTGAAAATTTTGTGATTGTCACGAAGAGCAACTAATGTCAAGTATCACTCAATTCACACCAAGCCACAACATCATCTGCTCCCATGGAGTCTGATCATTATCGACCATGTTCCTAGCAAGCCTCTGGCCGATGTTCCATCTCATACATGCCCTGAGAAAGGCCCAAGATGTCTGCACTGGTAAGCCCTCGATGCGGGCTTAGCTTTTGTTACCAATCAACCATAGTACTTGACTATGTCACTCTACATGTCATAGCTCTCACGAATCACCAAAAGTTGGCTGCAGTCACAGAACTGCTGCCTTCTGTCTTGCAGACTGTGCAAGTCCGATTAGTTACAGCTTCAGGTTTAATCTCTACAATATGTTATGTATGATCTCCTGGTTTCCATGGGAACTACATTTGCTTGTACATATGATCCCTAATATCAGAGAAAAAATACTATTCACCACGTCTTGATTCTTGAATAACTATTTGTTCTGATTCTGTAAATGTTATGACAGTTGACCAAACAAATTATCTTTCCTCCCATGCCACAGTCCACATAAGCTTTTTTTTTAGCCTAGATAAGCAAGTTAGACGAAAGAAGCAAATGTACCCTTAGCATTGGTATGGAATATTGTCCCTGTATGGCCCAAATGTTAATTTGTCATAACAGCCCCAGATTGGCAAGTACAATAATGTTGTGAAGTCTTTAACATGAAAACAGTAGCGTTTGTGTTCAGATACAGCCCTTCTCAGTTAATTATGAGGACGGTTCTGCGCATTCTTTGACAATAACAGTCAAACAGCCAAAAGAAGAACACAGTTATATACAGCAACTTAATCCCACGTTCCCTTTTTTTTCTCATAGGAGACCTCCAAGCAATAACGGCAGCAATTCAGCCCTATTTCAAATCCAATTCCTCCTCAAATTAAGGCATATCGCTTCCCCTATTTATTTTAAATCATATAATACTAATAAAGCTAATAACTAATCCGGTTATACACCGTTCCTGCCGCTCGTTGGCGCATATAACGAACGAACAGACCAAACAGAAAATTAAGCAGTTGGCAAGAAGCATAAGGTGAGGTAGTGGGGGGGTAATGAGCGTACGAGTGAGTCGAGGTCGTCGCGGAGTGGCGCGTCGAGGTCCTCCGAGGAGGCGGCGGCGAGGAGGAAGCGGCCGGAGGACCAGCGGAGGGAGACGGAGGCGGCGGACATGGACCAGAGCGCGAGGAGCGCGATGGCGGCGAAGGCCCACACCTTGTACCGGCCCTTCCCGAAGGGCAGCGCCGCCTCCGCCCCCGAGCCAGCGCCCGTGATAACAGAGGACGGGATGGTGATCTTGGTCGCCGGCACCGGCGCGCTGTCGGCAGCGAGGGACTTCATTGCCTGCGGCTGGCGCGGCGTCGGTGGTGGTGATTAGTGAAGCGGTGATGAGCTGGTTTTCTGTTGGGCTCCTCCGGTCTTGAGCTTGTGTAGCTAGTGAGGCTGCCCGTGTGGGCCCGGTTCCGATACCACGCCACTGGAGCGTGGATACTGAACTGAACCACTAGCTGCAGGCTCAGTTTGGGGAGGGATCACTCACCAATGTGACACCATTCGTACTGCAACTTGCAACAGGATTGAAAAAAAAAATCGAAACTTTTGGCCCTGCTCTTTTCCTTTTCAGGTAGATTTTACATTTTTTTTTCTTTGACACGTTTTTTAAGCATATAGATAGTATATTTTTTTACAAAAAAAATTCTCTTCATCTAATATTTATAAAGTAAAATTTTAACTTTGTAATAGTTAATTCAGTCATTTATACCTTTAAAAAGATGAGATAATTCAATAATCCAAAATCTTATAAGAATCATCACTTTCAAAAGGGGCCTTAGTGCCGATCTCACCGAAGCACATGCAGTCATGCACTACTCTTTTTTTTTAGGGTTTGACTATATGTGCAAGTGTAAAATCTCTCCAATTGCCCATGTAGGGTTGCAATTGCAAACACAAAAGTTGAACAACTCTGGAATCAGCACATGGTAAAATCTGACTGGTATTTTACGGTCCTAGAAGCATCATCTGGCTCTACACTAAGCATTGCACAATGCTGAACATTATCAGGCCCAACGTATTTGGTGCCATAGACTGGTGAGGTGTAAAAACTGCAGATCCAAAAAAAAATGAAAATGGCACTCAACATAGGGATCAAAATACTGCTGTTCACATGAACGATGGCGATGGATCGAAATCTCACAGTCGCTCTTGTCATTGTGGCAGTCGTCGTAGCAGCCTCTGCTAATAGAAATGTGGCTAAGTGTGTGTTTGTTAGTATCTTGTTTCCAGCAGGGCGTCCACTAGTCCAAAGTCCATGGCCTAGGGTAAAACGAAAAAAATAAAGAGAAGCAAGTTATAGTAATTCAACATGGCAAATGATGCTTTACTTTCTTCTAACGCAATTAATTAGGAGATGGAACTTACTTCGGATGAAGACATGAAACGATCCCTCTCTGTCCACTGTTGCACCATGTCCAAGGATTGCCCGGTGAAAGCAGCAAACATCTTATCAACTTTCTGCATCCAGATTTGTTTAGACGCTTTAATAGCTTAGAGAGCAGAATTAGGAGAATAATTCCTTAGACTCATCAACCATTTCATTCAAATGTATATTGAAGAAAATATAGAACTTGTTGTCTATCACAAAACACTTACGTCACGAGCATAAATGGTTTCCCCAACCTGTCGCCTCACCTCCTCCACATTACCCTGCAAATCATCCAATCGTTAGAATCAAAAACAAACTTCCGAGTACAATAAACACAAAAGCATGCAAGTGTGTTCTATCAAGATCTTTTATTGAAAGTTTTGTGTGGCCAGCTAAAACGATGGTGATTACTACTTTAATATAGTCACAAAGTGTTAGAAAATTCATCTTGTGCCTGGTGCAGTGACTCATATAAGAAAGCCCCAAAATCATACCTCTGATCCACCTTGAGGTTGATGAATCATGACTCTAGCATTTGGCATAGCATAGCGCATTCCCTTCTCACCGCCAGCAAGTATAATTGCTGCTTGGCTAGCAACAACACCAAAGCACACTGTCCCAACTTTGGGCTTAATCTGCAATAAATGGTTGATGCGTTAGCACAGAACAACAAAATGAAACTATTGACTATTGACATAAGATTTTTTTTATTTTTGGTATAAATTACATTAGGTTTTCCTGTTAATGCTAAAACTGTGCTACAGTTCAAATGTAAGCTTACTAGCTAAGGTGCATGCATAATACGGGAGATACAGAATGTTGAGCTGCATCTACAATGGGCTCTGGTCCAACAATGTAAATATTAAATTGGATGAAAGAACTCACACAACACATGAACAAGAAAAAATACAAGTGATTACAATCACCAAAAGCTGAAGAAGACAGAAAAGAGCTCAACATACATAGCTTACCCAGGACATGCAATCATATATTGCTAAGATGGAATAGAGACTTCCGCCCGGACAGTTGAGGTAGATCTGGCAAAGCAGGCTTATAATTTTGAATTATACAAAAGGAGGTATAAGATATAGAGCAACAATCAAGAGCCCGCTGCAGTGCGTACTAGGGTAAAATATTATGAGTTGAACTCTGAAGGTATATCCCGGATCTGTAACAGCAAAAAAATGATCACTAACCAGAATATCAGCCTCTTCATCAACAGCAGCGAGTGTGACGAGCTGGGATATTACACGTTGTGCCACCTGTGAGTTAATATATTGACCAATGAAGATTATACGGTTTCCCAATAATACAGTTGCCAGGTCAAGAGCACCAGCAGGAGTCATGATGGCAGGCATTAAAGGTGGATTTTCATTCTCTGATGCTACAATTGTATTTTTCCTGTGGAAAAAAATATTTGCAATGTTATGGATATGAATAAAAACAAGTTTATAATACACAGCAATAAATAAAACCTAGATGAGTTGTTAGCCTAAATAAAAATCAGGTATGGTAGTTTCAAATATATCACCTCAGTGAAGAATGGCAATGTATCCTCTCATCTAACCTTGAAGAAATACCCGGTGCTGCAAATTGCAATCCTATGTGTGGAAATTTGAATGAGACTGAGACCGCAATCCAGCACATTTGTAACAATATATTACGAAAAGACAGATGAACCAAACAGAAAGGGATCCAACAATCATGTCCAAAGAAAAGCTAGCATTCTCCATATTCTGTCATTATGACATGCTGAGTTGTGCTAATACACCATACTGACAAAGACAAATACAATCTTGCAATATTGTTCAGCAGGTTGCAAAAAGGCACTCAACCAATTTCAGGACCAGACCAAACTGAGGTGATACGCACAGCTTATATGAATGTTATCCTTGCAACACATATTCCATCATCCGTGCACTTCATTATCGCAAAATTTGCACCATTCAGCCATTGATGATGCATACCTGACTTTGGCCCAAGGACTTGACATACCAAACTGTCACTTGTTCAGATAATCCCAGTACTCTAGCCTCTAGTTCGACAAACTCTTAGATAATACCGACATTAAAATGATCTATACTCATTGTGGAACCTGCCAATGGCAACCCATCCAAACATGCACAAAGCAAGACAACTGTCAAGTGATGGTCATGTGATTGACTGTTAGACCATTTAGTGTGAAAGATAGATATGTTGCACAATAAACTCAATAGCTTATATGGAATGCATAA
Organism: Oryza coarctata; assembly: GCA_030770085.1. Taxonomy (NCBI): domain Eukaryota; kingdom Viridiplantae; phylum Streptophyta; class Magnoliopsida; order Poales; family Poaceae; genus Oryza; species Oryza coarctata. Next base: position 15,484,312 of record CM061467.1, on the reverse strand, counting down.
GCAATTAAAGTAATTAGGCTGCATTAAGGATTTCTTTATAAATATGCATTTGATTGTGGGGCTAAACGTACAAGGGTCTGGTCCTAAGCCAAAATGTGCTATAATATAAGGAGGCAGCCCCAGTTCTAGTATGTGCTTTTTCCCTAGCGCCAAACACGAACCACTTCTCCATGATCTATCAAAACTAATCAATGGGAGTGCATGATTGGCTTGAAGCACTTGTGTGGTGCCATGGAAAAAGCACTTACAGAATCAGGGTTGCATCCTTATTTCATAGCACATTCTACCTTCGACCATACCCTTTTATGTCTAACCTCCCAATCAAAGGCATATTTATAAAAATTCCTTATGGCAGCCCAATTACTTTAATTGCCTGCTATGACTAGCTTGAAGGCAAGAACTGGATCAGTTCATGACTTAGATCTGATCTGGCTGGTTCCTGGGCTAATCCGCTTCCATGGAAATGTCCCTGGATAACCTACGGCACCGATAACCTACACTAGTTGCAGAAGAGGCTGGCAATCAATTCCTCAATGTAGATCAGTGCATACGTTATCTTGGAATACCTTCACAGGAGCGAATCAGTCCAGAAACCATCTGAATCAGCTCTAAATAATAAATAAATGCAGTTCTAGCCTTAAGGCCGGTCAGGCGCTCCCGTTGATTGGTTTTGGGAGATCAGGGAGAAAAGTGGTTCTTGTGAATCAAGGTTGCCACCATATTTATAAAAACTCCTTATGACGGCCTAATTACTTTAATTGCCCATGATTGCCATATAAACTAATGAGTTAATTGTGCAACATATCCATCAATCACACTAAATGGTCTAGCACCAACTGCCCAAATGGTCAAAAGAACTAGAAGGTCTCATAGGTTACACAGCTGACTCTAAAAATTTCATCCTCAATTGGTGCAGCATAATGTGCTTTGGCTGTGGGACAAGATTATGGTAGTAAGTAAACCCCTAATCACAGTCACCTTGGCAATGACAGTCCGCACAGTCTAGCAATCAACGGCTTAAACAAGAAGTACACCGTGTTCTCATGTTCTATCTAATATGTGCACCGCCATCAGCAACATCTTACTAAAGCTGTACCTATAGAACCCAACCTTCTATCCCCATCCGGTTCATAAAATTGAGGAAATGTTTTTTTTTTCATGTTTTGCTTAGGAAAGGTTAGAAAACCTCACCTTGGATGCCCACGCATGATTTAGCTCCGCTCCGCCTAAACAGAAAGAACCAAGACCGAGGATGAGGGCAAGAAAGGGGGGGAATCCATGAACCGAGAAGCGCGGGGGCGCGCAGGGGACGTAGAGTGGGTGGGATCTGTGGTGCTCACCTGCTGGAGAGGGGGCCGGTGGGAGATGCGCGGACGGCGAGTGGGGTGGAGATGGCCATGGGCGCCATTGGAGGCGGAGCTGGAGGTGGCTGACCGTGGAGGGGACTGTGAAGGGGATGAGCTGGAGATGAGGTTGGTACTGTACAAGCATATGGGTTTGGGCTGGTTGGGCTAGACGTCTGGTCTTATCTGAGCAACGGGTCTTCTCCGTCCCCGCGCCCTGTCGGGTGGATCCTCTCCCCGTTTAAGACTGCAGTGAAATTGGAAATCAGTGATAAAATTAAATGAAACAGTAATCATTAGGTAAACCTAACAAACTACTGATTCCCACAATTACGGAAATTTAAGATAGTACGAAAGGACTTAGGATTAAAAAAAAACTTACCTGTTGACATTATTATAACCTAGTACTAATATGATTTCCATCGTTGTGTTTGAGTGTCGAGTGTCCAATGAAATCATCTATAATTCATGTAGTCACACCCTTAATTGCTAGCCTTTCGTTGGTTGATTCTCCGTGGCCTCAATCACAATAGCTGCATCGGTGTGGCTAAATCCTCGTAGATTTTTTTATTCTCTAGTTTGATTTTGTGTGTTTGGATCAATATATAACAATAGAATTAATGGGCTTCATTGATTGACTTAGCTATGTGATGAATCATAACCTATGGCGCTCTACGAACTCAATGTCCGAGCAGTTCGACACCGACCATAGCAACACCGAGATACACCGTAGCATGCTCGTCGTCGCCAACGACCTAGGATCATAGCCGCTCTAGGTTGCCATCGACGACGAAGAGGGAGCTTCCTCCTCGAGTTAGCCGAGCACGAGGCCGCCACCATCGCCGCCAAGATCGAGGCCTAGCGCATCACTGCCAAACAACAAGTGACGTCGGATTCTTTTCTTTTCTACTGTATGAGTGACTCAGCAAGTGTGCATGTGTAGAGGTGTTGGTGTACATATACTTTTTCTAAATTCATACCCCTATATTTTTATATTTTTATATGTTAAAGTATGTTATCCAAGTATAATAATGGAATAACATTCCAGTTTTTATACCGATGACGACACGTGGAATAGGCATCTACTCCTACCATCTTGCAATTAGACTTGAAAGTACCGAAAGGGCTAATAAGCGAACGTTCTTTCTTAAGTACCGAACGCGCACGAACGTGTTTTTTTTCTATTTTCGGCCTATATGGCCTTTCTTAAGTTAGCTTGTTCTTCCTTTTTCAGCCTAGATCTATGGTCTTTTTTCTGTGTCGGGCTAAGCTTTTGATTTAGAGTGGAAGTAGGCCATGAAGGCCCGAAATCAAGCAACAGCCGTAAGGCTCGCGTGAGAGTAGTAGCCATTTTTGAAGCTGCTAGTTCACATGGCCATGAGTCCCATTATGGGCATTTTTTTCCTTTTCTAATTCGTTTCAAATTTATTTTCACAAAGTTTATATATATATATACCAAAAGTTTATACATACAAAGAATCTATGTATACATAAAGTTGCCATGTATAATTTTTTTTTGTGTATAAACTTTCTATTTATAAAGTTGCTATGTATAAATTTTTATGTATACACTATGTATAAAGTTGGTATGTATAAACTTTGTACGTATAAAATTTATATGTATAATTTTTTTGTATACACTTTATATGTATGAAGTTACTATGTATAAATATTTTTATGTATAAACCTTTTTTTCTAGGCCAACAGATTACTTGGGCTTTCTGTATTTGTGCATGGGCTGAAAGGCAGATAACTCTTGTTGCATAGGGAACTAGTTCTAGGTTTGTGTAAGGAATTAAGTAAAATAGTTCAAATGGTCTCTCGTTATACTACAATGAGAAAAAAATCTTTTTAGAGGAGTATCATTTATTCAGTAAGCTCAGAAAAAACATACAATCATGAAAGAGTTCACAAGGCAGAAAAGAATAGAGAAAAATCTGAATTACCCTTCTGAGCTATTACGATAGTATAAATTACCCACTAAACTAAACAAACATACTGAACCCTTCAGTATAAATTACCGACTAAACTAAACAAACATACATTTTTATCCCTAAACCCTTCAAATCGGACGAACAACCTCTAGCACTATTTTGGGTTGTATCAGTACTACATGCGTACATGTGGAGACGGTTTTACCACGTACCAATCCAATTAGCAAAATTAGAAAATAATTCTTAGGGAGTAATATTGGCTCACATGTCATCCTCTCTGCCACATCCTACCTACTCTCGCCATGCCTTATCCCTAGCTGTCCGTGTTGCCGGTGAGCCTCTATCCTACTTCCTCTGCAAGCCACCCTGTAGTGAGGCAGAAGCTATCGCTGACGGTGGTGTGGGTTGAGATCGGCAATGAGGCCACATTTCTACTAGAGGAAGGCAGGGCGGAGCTCGCCAAAGGAGGAGAAGGAGCTCAAGATCTACCCTTGCTACCTAGATCTATAGCCATGAGCTCTTCCCACCGATTGGAGCTAGCGGAGGTGGTGGTGCTAAGGAAGCTCAGGCGGCGAAGGAGCAGCCAGGCCAAGCTCGTCATCTCTAGCGTCACGCCAGCTTAGCTCGTAGCTCGGCGTTGACCTCACCTCAAAGGCATGCCGTCGTCACAGGTGGGATTTCACCGAAGTCTGTCACACTAGCTCGGCTCGCAGCTTGGCATTAGCAACGTGAGCCTAAGTAGCTAGACCATCCAGATCTGAACCTAGGCCGTACCTCAAGATCTCTGTCGCTGCGTCGGCGTCAGGAAGCACATCACAGATCCAAAGAAGGCGAGCCAAAGGGCGCTACACGACAAGCCTCTCTCCTCTACTTCCTCCTCTCCAACGAAGGCTGGCAGTCGATAAGCCCTTTGCTGTACTTACCTCATTGTTGTGCTCCTTGGTCTGCCTACCTCATCTCACTCTTTGCTCTTTGGGGACCTCTTTGAGAGGATCTCTATCCTTGGCCATGGCAATGGTAGGACAGTCTACAAGGCACACCACTGTCGGGGTTGCCCTACCGTGAGCCACTCATCGCGTTCAAGCTCTTTCACCACCACACCTATCATCTCCGCTAGGCCGCCGCTGTGCGCTAGAGAGAGAGGAAGAGAGGAGGGAGAGGGAGAGAGAGATGAGAGAAGGAAGAAGATGACAAGTGGGTCCCCTTTTGCTAATAAGGACAAATTGTTAGGTTGGATAGTGTCACACTCCGATCTGACACCACCAGAAAGCCAATGCTAGATATGATGTACTGCCAAGGACAGTGAACCATCCCTAGCGGAACCATGCATGTCAGTGCTAGTCCCAAGATTCCAAGCTGGCACCCATGGTAACAAAACAATAAACATTATAAAAACTAAACGAATACATTATATCTTGTTACAATGCTAAGTAGACCCTTGGCAGTGATTCCTAAGAGAAAACATGACAACGGAGCCTAGCACGGCTAGCACGCCAATCCATAGGTAGTGGCTTGAGTTTAGAAAAGAAACCAAATTCTTCAGCGTCTTCCACCTGAACTTAAGGAGGAGAAAAAACAACAAATTAGACAGGGTGAGTACTTTCGTACTTGGAAGTTACAAAAAACATAAGTATGCAAGCTACAAAGGAATGCTAGGTTTATTTTCATAAATCTTTTATTTAAAAATGTTTCGCAATCTCTAAGTGTGAGTTTCATAGTTCATTTAGAAAGAGACTTACTGTCACAATCCGATGTGAGTTGCTTTGCAACAACTCCCTAACATAAGAATAAAGTTTTAGTTTTATTAATAGTTTATTTTTGTTTCTATCTCTTCAACAAATCTTGTTTCTTAAGCTATGCATATAACCTTTATCATGCTCCATCTAAAACTAAACCAATATTTTTCTTTCTATTGGCTCCTCTTGGAAAGCCTACTCCATGATGTCCTAACGGTATCCTGGGTCACACAAACCGATTTCCAACCACCAAGGTCATTCGTCAACCACCAAGACCGACTTTGGTAATGATTCTTATTCCCTCAAACATTTTTCATAAAACATTAACAAATAAAACTACGTTAGGAGAATCACCTTATATTTTTCCTTAACCGTGGGCATGACTATTCGAATAGATTAAGCTCTGTAGAATTTGTACGCTTTACCCACACGACATAAAACTAAAATCAAATACTTGTCGGCACTAAAAGTTTGTGACAAGGCCTTTCCAAAGCTCACCCATCAATATCCATGTCATATAGTTGGATCGAGTCTCTCAAAACCGACTATTAGGCAAGTCTCATACCTTCATCTATTTAGGATACACCGATGATATCTCCTACTCTTAACCAATTGCCTTAAAAGATATTAGAATAATAACCATCCTGGACAATAAAGATCTACAATCCCATCTCCTTATCCTCAGTGTTCTATAACCATTGACATATAAGATTTCTACGTAATAACTAATTAATTAGTTAGTAGTATCCCATAAATACTCGTATGATTATACAGTAAGATGCTTGGATGTAATTCCTAAGAAATTAGTCCTTTCATGCAATTACCAAACCAAGTCACATAGGTGAGATTCCGCATCGCGAGTTTTCTCACATCTTCTCTCTTTTCAAACCCACCGACTACATAAGTCGGGTTTTTCATAAAATATTTTATAACCTAATTTTTTCATAATGACAACCAACAGTGTAAGATGAGGCATTGTTATTTCCTCTTAAGGAGTGAGAACTTCCAAGCATCGTTATTATAGAGTTACAAGGATAAAATTTAATAACAACACATGAAAAAAAGTAATATAACTATTAGGTTGGTTCATCGGTTGTGTATAAACTAAGATTAATTAATTTAATCATGTACACTAAGCACACAACTTTACAAACAATCAAAATTTATAAATTAGCAATAATATGATCAATGGTGACTTACCTTGCGCTTGGTTAATGACAATTTATTTAGAATCGGCGTCTAAGAAAATGAGAGAGATCCCAACAAAACACTAAAAAGATAATAAAATACTGAATAAGTAATAGTGTCATTGGATATATCTTATTTTTAGAAAAATTTTAAAAGTTGAACGGTTACAATTGAAAAGATATAAATTTTTGAAGATTATTTAAATTTCTAAAATTTCTAGAAAAAAAATAATCACTAAAAAATTAGAAGAAATATTCTCCTAAAATATTCTCTAGATTAGATGCTACGTATCAGAGTGAGATTATTTGGAGAAGTAAAATAGATTTTAAAAAACTAGTAGGCCAAAATGGGTCTTGCCTATCCGGCTTGGCTAAGTGTCCAATCTAAAATAGAGCCACATGTCGATGGGAGGAAAAGAAGGATAGGGCTGGTCCATATGTCAGGAGAAGTGAGGAGGGACATGTGGCATCACCTCATTGGATGAGGTGGGCCCCACATGTCAGTTGCACGGGAGAGACTTTTTTCTCCCTCGTCCTCTCTTCTTTTGTGTTCCGTCTCTCTTCGCTCTCCGCCCTTTGTTATGCAGAGGAGCCCAAGAGGTAGGGTGGCGACGTCGACGATGCTAGCGACGAGGAAGGCAACACCCAATGGCAGGATAGACGTAGGCAACGGTACTAGGAGATTCAAGTATGCGTGTCAGTCGCTAGGAGATAGGCACGGTGGCAGAGATACGTTGGCTGACAAGCGGGTTCGAGCGAGTAGTTGAGCGACAAGTAAGTGCTAGAACGTGGCTACATGAGCAGCCGCGCATGGAAAAAGATGGGCCAATGGGTGCGGCCCAAGAGGGGGAAAGAAAAAGAGAGGTGGGGATGAAGTTGGGCCGATGGGACGGTTAGGCTGCGAAGTTAAGGTCGAGGGAGAGAAGAAAAATAGGGAGAGAGAACGTGGACCAAGGTAAAGGCGGTCCAAATGAAAGAGAATTTCCTTTTTTAGGGATTTCTAAGTTTGATTTTTAGGAAAAATTTGAAAAAGTTTAAATTTAAACTCATGATTTTCTTAAAAATTTATAGGAGCGATTTAAAGAGATTTAAATCTAATGATCAGAAGAGGGATTGAAAGAAATAGAAATTTTTAGAGGAGTCAGTTGATTTTAATAGAGATCTTTGAGAGATAATACACACAAAGAATAAAAAAAATTAAAATTATGATTTTTAGTAGAATAGCTTTTGATAACTAGCCACGTGAGCCACGTGAGCTCATCCAACCCTAAACCGTTTACAATAGTGCTAAGGTCCGACTTAAAAAGTTTAGAGATAAAAATATCTGATTTTTAAATTTAAAGGGTAATTCATTCCGTCACAATAGGGGTAATTCTGACTTTTTTCGAACTAATATGACATAAACCAGAAAAGGATACCTGAGATAAACCAGAATAAATAGGAAACGCATTGAAGCAGTTATAAATAGGAAACAAGAAACTCCGAGAAATTTCAAGCAAATTTGACCGGAAATATGCTCTCGTGGTAACCAATACCAGACCAACAAAAATACTAGCAGAACTAAATGCAGATAACACAGAGTGTTTATAAATCAATTTACAAGCAGGTTCTAGAAAAACCATGATTGATTAAGCAAGTTTCTATAAAACCATGATTGATTACACAACTTTAGGAATTTTATGACCAGACTTGTACATCAAGAGCATCAGGCAACTGGCATATCAGGAGCTTGAGGATTTCTGTGCCCAAAACACCAATTAGCCATAGCTCGACAGTTCTTTTAGTTACAACTTACAATAAAACTAACTGGAGTTCATCCGGCACAGGTTGCATAGCATATAAACCGAGCAGATTATTATCCGATAGATACTTCAAAAGCCAAGGATGAATTGCCACGGGCACACCGAAGCGCACCAGTGAGGGGTACCAGTACCGCCCGCCTCCCACAATCTGAGGTTTTCACCTCATGATGGGGACGTGGTGGTTCTGGTTCATGGTGGGGTGACGATCAGCAGATGAGAAGCTGATGGGCTCTTGGTGAGCCAGCACACTGCCCCCAAACGAGATGCTGGAGATCTCAGAGCCTGTTGGTGTTGTTGGCGAGCAGGATGTCCTGTAGCCTGGGCATAGATCCTTGCCAAGGACCATGGCACTGCCGCTGGCTCTGGCTCCACCTGTTGGAGGCTGAGGTGACACCGGTGGTGGATTCTGCTGCTGCTGTTCCAGCAGCTCCTTTTTAGTAAGGAACCGACCACCCGAGCCACGGGCTCGCTTCATAGCATGACGATGTCGGGATTCATGGAGGTAAGGCTAGGAAGACAATGCATCACAATTATCAAAGTAATCCAGAAAAAGTGTAGTTACAGTCTTACAGACAGCAGGCAGGCATGGACGACTAAACATAATTGGCTACAAACAAAAAACAAGAACATTAATTCTGCATCATTACAGAAAATGTAACTGCCTCTGTTGATGTTTGCGCAGGTAAAGGAATGTTACATGCATAAAAGATACATCTGACAACACTAAAAAGGACTGATCAATGAATAGTACTGGGATAACTGAATAATCCAACTATGATTATATGACATGGGTCGGAGCCCAAGTTTGGTAGTCCAAACTAACATTTGAAGGTGCTGAAAATGATTAAGCATGCTAGAGATTGCTACAAACAAATATGAAACGCTTTAGCCATACCTTCCGACCCTTCACCGTCTTATTTTGGGCCTCCAATTTTGCACGTGTTTGCCTTCTTCTAAGGATCGCATGGTATTGCTTTGCATTGACAAATATGGGCTCTTCTGCAGACGGATCAACAGGCAATGGAATCCTAGAGTTTGCAGCACCACTAATTTGAGGATGAACCTGTTTGACAATACACGAGAGGTTTAGTGCCACATGACATATTTGCGTGTTTATGCCTATGCCTATATATTCTTCTAGGTTTTTCCATTGGGCATAATCCTCACTAAATGTCATTATTATTTGAAAAACTAAATTTGCAACATTGTCCTGTAAATTTTGTGAGAACAATTGGACAATTTTCATTTCCATTTGAAAGCATTTCTTGCTGCTGTTTGGATAAATAACAAAGCAAAATACAACAAAAAGAGGCCAAGAAGTACAGCTTGTCTAACTTACAAATGCATGTGAAGTGTATCCTGTTAAGACTCCACCATAATATGGATCAGTAGCATATGGATAAGAAACACATGCCTGGAAAAACACAAGGACTGGTAAACTTAAGAGCATAAGGTTCAAACACAGCAGTAGCACTAAAGATGATGATAACTTACAAAACGCTGGTTGTAATCAAACTTTGAAGGTGGAAAGTCAGCTTCAGTGTTCCCCAAGGACAACACTGACTTTGTCTCATGGACCCTCTTCCCACAACTATCATTGTTGTTGATATCTGAGGAGACAAACACTGTCATACAATAAATGATGTCAGCCACTTGTTCATCTTACAAACAGAAGTGATTTCTAACAAATCAAACAATTGAAAATCAGAGCTACATGTGACACTCTTTAAGAAATAGCATAACCCAGAGTATAAGAACTGATCACATAATGCACCCTCTAGTTATTGCTTATTACATTATAAATTATTATGTAGAATTTTAGATGCCTAATTGATACAACATGAAGAACACATGCAATGCCAAACACAGGGGAATGCACACAGTAATTTCACACATACTTAAGATTGCAACAATCAACAACAGGTGCAAAGACTCATGATCTTTAAAGCATAATGCTTAAGACTGAGACAATCATCATTTGAAAGGCTAGCATGATGGCCAATCAACAAGAAAAACTGAAGTGTTTCTCTCGTGTGGGTACTGGGTAGAAACATATCATTAGATGCATAATTAAGTATGATTTTGGCCTGTGACTTTACATACTACATTCCAACCAAAGCATTGCTCCATCCTATGCTCCTCAAATGGATATCACTGTCTGTTTGGACTTGATTTAGGACTAGATTTTCCTTTAGTGTATTCTTTTGACTACATAGCTTTGTAGCAGGTGTGGCTGCCGCAGAACTGAGAGTAGGCAAATGTTCAGCATGTAAAAAACTATGGGAAAGGATAAATAGAAGCACATCTAATTCCTATGGGAATTCGGGTTAGAATAGATATGGACTAATACTCATCTGTTTTCATTACAAGTAAAATTTACCCTTAACTAATATATTTAAAATCCACCATCTTTCACCAAAGTAAAGCAGGGAAGGAGGAACAATAGTTGAATGAGCATCATCCAAATGCAATATAGTTCCCTTGTTACAAAATGAAAATGGATGGCATAGTCACACAGAAGATTATGTTCCGCGTTTCTGCAATTTTAGCTGATCTTCTAAGATTGTATACGGCATTTTCACTCACTGGCATAGAAAATTACAGACTGAAACAAAGTTTAACCCTATCAAATTTGTAGCACCGTTGTTATCTGTGGTGACTGCATTTTTTGTTCTCTCTCATAGACTTTTTATCAAAATATTCTGCATTTACTCATATGGTACCAAACCGGAATAATAGGAGCTAGGTGCCAACAGAAATTCTTTAGCTGCTTAAGAGTCAATTATGTATGTGTGTGTATCTCAACATATTTTGTCTTAGATACTACAGAGTCATAGCATAACAATCTACAAACCTTGGCTATGATCATGCCCCAACTATGTCAGTAAAATGAAACAGCAGATTACTAGTTCAAGCAAACCACCATGAAATTTTGATGGGGGAAAAATGTGTTAGTGTTATAGATGATATCACTGAATAAAATGTATTACCTGATTGTACCGAGGTGTGCTGTCCGTTGAGACTGCTGTCACTTACTGCAGATGCTTCTTGGTGAGACTGCCCAGACTTTGTTGATGAGGAGTCTCCATTAGAGGTCCTCTGAACTAAATGCTTAATTGGATAGCCATTCCCAGAGAGAAAATCCTTTACACACAGAAGTGAATCAGTAAGTTCATTATCTTTAGTTCAACTGCTATGATTCAGTAGCCCACTATGTGGAATTTGTACTTACATAGTTGGCATTGCCCATGCACTGGACAGGATGATTCTCCATTTCTTGCAACAACATTATCTCTATTAGAAGGCATTACTCAAGATCCACAAACATTTTCCGCCCTGCTATTTTTAAGTTCAGTTTAGGTCAGGGTGTCAATGGCACACAAAAGAAGCCAAGTTAATAGATAAATTAACACCTTGAATTTGGTTTGTATACTATCCACATACAATGATTAGGGAGTACGTTGAACTAACATCAAAACACAACTGGATGAACAGTTGAAAATTATGATAGCATAAAATAAATCAAAGAACCATAATACGCCCTCAACAGTGTCATTAACAAATAGTACCTTGTCAACTTTATGATGGATTAATCTATCTATACAGTATACCTTCTCCAGGATAAGAAGAATTCCTTAGTGGCTACCGGGCTAATCGAAAATAAAGAAAAAAAAACATTGTCCGAACCGCCCGCTGGCCGGTACCAGTGTAGAACAACAAAACGTCACCTAAAGTTAACCAAGAACAAAGTACGGTGACAAATCTAGGCTACTTCAAATGCTGATAATGAGTATGTCCTATGACCGACAAGATGCTGAACTTTCTTCAGGATTAATTTTAACCACAAGGTTCCTGTTAAGTTAAAGACGCATTACTATCTTGCCTACGGAAGATCCTACTCTATAATTCAGAAGCAAGACTTCAAGTAGTACTAAACAGAAAAAAAAATCCCTACTTTTGTATAGTACATCCAATTTAGGAGAGCACCCACTTTTCAGGGGGGTTGGGGGGGTGATAACAACTGAAATCCGCCAAGAACTTAACTAGTATAACTTATTTATCATTACATAAAGAGAATCTTGCTCATGAAACCTCAAATATCGACACCAAATCATCCGTACCCCTAAGCATCCACTTTTATCTTCCATTCTTCTGACAGCAACATAACGAAATTAAATCTGAAATGTCCATTAAGAACCGTACAGGCCATCCAAAGTCAGAAGCTCCGCCTCATTTCACTGGCAGAGAAGAAAGTACGACATCTACCCAAGAAAAGTGGCAGACACTGCAAAACCATCCAGATTTTAACTTGAAAAGAACACCAAATCTAGCAAAAGGTGAAGCCAAGACTACAACTTCAGCCCACAGCCTAAAATTCCATCGACCTCCGGTCAGTCAAACCATCAAGCAGCAGCTTTAAATTCCTGAAACCCTCATGAGTTCTACTTTGCTTGTTCCAGTAAAACATGTTCTGAACCAAACAACAACATATACAGAAAGAGTAACCCAAGAGCCGAGGCACATAGCCATGCTCCCCAAACAATAATTTGCAGCAGAAGTCCCAAATCACGCGGAGATCCAGCTGAAAGAACAGGAAGGGGAAACATGAGCAAGCAAGAACCAAATCCACCCAAAGCTGCAAGCCAAGAACTTCCGCCAAGAACATGAAACGCCACAATCCAGGAACACCATGACACCGGGAAACCACCCCAAGGAAAGAATCACCGAAAAGGGCCCCAAATTTGGAAGTGGATCAAGTGGAAGCAGAAGAAGAGAAGTACCTCTCTCCTCCCACAATCAAGACTCTCTCTCTCTCCCCTCTGGAAAGATTGAGGGCAAAGAAATGACACTAGTGCTGAAGCATCATCATGTGGCTCCTCCCTTCCCCCTTCCTGTCAAATATGCACCTGTTGTTGTAGTTTGCCCTTGCCGGAGTCTTTCTCTTTCCTATGTATTTACGGGAACAAAATTACTCCAGATATGTCCCACTCGACACTACGGCACCATCATACATCATCCACCACAAAATTCTTAGGTGCACACATAAAAGAGAACCTATTGCGTAGGTTCTGTCCGTTTGAAACGTGTTACACAAGCATATTAGAAGTTAACCTACGAGTCAAATAATGACTTTAACATTAAAAAATAATTAATTAACACATATTCAGTGGTTACATGTGTGCTCATGATTTGGAGGCTTCTTTGTCCCACTCATGATTTTTAAGCATTTGTATTATATATGATTGTTGCACGTGCTTCCATACGTAATATATTTTTTAGAAAAATAAATCTTGGATATATTTTTTTTCAACTTATTTTGGGGATTTCTTGAATGAAGTTGACAAATGGCATTAGCTAATTTACGGGTGCTAAAATCTTCAACCAAGAGAAGGTGTTTTCGAACACTAACCAAAGGTTTTAAGAAAAACTACCTTATAATTATTCTTTGCATCTTAAGGAATCTAGATAATCACCACAATGTTATGTTGTAATGTAGACAACTTTATTAGTGGCAAATGATGCGATCTATGAAATCACATCAAAGATAATGATCATAGGGTTAAACAAGATACTAGCTATATATGCCACAATAATGTAGATCTAAACAAATATGGTTTCTTAGGTAGACTATTCATAATAAATAAGCTATAAACCAATATATAAGAAAAATAAAATCACATATAAAATATAAAGTAACTATCTCCATCTATTCGGATCTTTATCCTCAACAAAAAATTTTTTGGTGTCCAAACCAAGGCGCTCCAAGGCAACTTAGACTATAGGAGAATGGTGTCACCTGTTATCCTACAAAATTTTAAATCTAAATGTAATCACTAAGATTGAGAAAATTGTTGGAAATTTTCAAGAACAATTTACATGTGTTTTCTTTGGTTTGGACCACCCTAGTTGGGAAGCTCCTTGAATCACACACATCATTCTACATTAAGAGATATAGAACAGTAGAGACCATGTCCTGTGTCAATAATGTTGGGTAGCACAGTACGGGGGGTGGCTGAGATTATGTGCCCTGCCACAGTTTTGTGTAGGGCAAAAGTGGAATTACATACTTTGTTATTTGTCCTGTTGCAATGGCACAGCCGCACAGGAGGGCCGTGCAGGTTAGGCGTTATTATTTTGCTAAGCTGCCAGATGTCAATGGTTGTGGGGGGGGGGGGGATGGTTTTGGTAGGTGCACGAGCAGCCGAGTGCTAACCATGCGAACCAACCGTGCGTGTGCGGCAGCTAGGTGATGTAAATTTTGTAGTTGGGTGGAGCTGGAGGATATTTTTCTTGAAGAAAGGGTGTGCTCATTTGAGCTGCTACTCGATAACAAATAACGGATTATCATCAACATACTTCATAAGCTACCAAACAATACGATTTTTATTAAAAAAATCTTTATCAATATTTATTAGATTTTTTTAAAATTAACCTTTGCAACCTTGTAATATTTCATCCATTCGTTAATTCCTTTGGATAATTATCATAAACTCATTTTTCAACTATAATATATCAACGTTTTAGAACATGGCCTTAATTGAAGTATGCAACACAAGGGAAAAAATTGGCAAATAGCAGTGAAAATATATTTGAAGGCTTAGGAACCTTTAATTTGTAAACATGGAGGATTTCAATGGAAAATTTTCTAAGAAAGCTTTTGAAATAAAGAAATTGAATCCTTTCATATGAAATTCCGTAATCATTTTGAAGGAAAAATAATACATTTCTCCTATATGTCAATCAAACAATAGTTTTGAAACATTCATGTGTTTTTAGTTCATAAAGCGTGACATTCTATTTTTATATTTTTTTCTATACATGAGATTTTATAATCCGCGTTTCAAAGAGTCTCTTGGTCTTATATAGCATTTTATTATTTTATTTTCTCTATTGTTTGCCAGCTTGTATTTTTCACAAACAAATTTGCTTCAGTGAAACGGTCCTTTCGATGACATGATGCCCTCCTTTACGCCGTATATTGGGAATGAAGTGTCCATCTCAAAATGGTAATAGTGTAATACTATTTCTTTTGTAGATGTAATCTTTGGGACAACCGTACCTATGTATACCTGGTTTCAAAAAGACCTATTTGTAAGAGCAGTCATATTTACAAAGAAATATTTGGACTTGTATTTGGCACAATTTATTCTACAAGAGCATTTTCAACCAACCAGTTCCTCAAGAATATACGAGGAACATTTGGAGGTCCATTGTCCCACCCCCCAAAAAAAAAATTTTTTTTTAGGTCAATGAGAAATGCTATCACATACCTGATGTGATCCTACCCTATTTCACATTAAAAAAACTTCAAATACTAAAAAAATATTGAGTTTTTTCTTTGACCATCTCGTTGGTAGCAAAAGAAAACCCGGTTCACTTGCTGTACCTTAGTAATGATCAGTGCCCTTCGCCTGGAGAATTTTCACTAATCAGCACTGCACATATCAGCCATTTTTCCCACACCCAGTTTGTTGGTCCAGCTAGCGAGGCTGACGATGAACTTGATAAGATATCTCTGTGCTCAAGTATTTTTGTGCCGACAACTTCCTCTAGAAAAAGAGTCTAAAAAAATTGCAGTTGGATAAGGCCAAAACACCGTTCCTTTTCTACATGTGCACGCATGTCTACTAGTAGTGCAAAGATAGATTAGTTAAGCAGCCAGTAATCCAACAGCTATGGTACTAATTAAACCCATATTCATTTAAAAAAAAAGTTGTTGCATAGGAAGAATATATGTTGACGACATTGGATCCAATCCAAAGGTCTTTTGTAAGATGCATGGCCACCTTTACATTGTGGACTCTCGGTGTGTTTGGCCACTTTTAGAAAATTCTTTACATAGAAAAACTGCTGAAACAGGGGGGAAATAATCAGTATGGTCCCTAGTCTTTTATACGTAGAAATTATTGTATATTTTTAGTTTGGATGTTTGATTATATGCCCACGCCTAACGTTTGAGGGAGCATTTTGCTTTTGATGATAAATTAACTTTAGATCAGGGATTTATCTGTTAATTTTTTTCATCTCTTTGAGCGTATGTTGAGACGCTCTCGTGTATTTACAATGGAGTGAGTGTTAATTTTTCATCCCTTTGAGCATGTGTCGAGACGCCGTGTGTTTACGAATGGAGTGTACAGTAGCATGTGTATGCGTTTTCTATGTAATTGCAAAAGGATTAGAAACTTATAAGCAATCGCAAAAACAAGGACTCAGCTAAATGCCCACGTAATGTTCTAATGAACGAATTAACTCGATGATTTGGCTTAGAAGACAGGCAAGACTAACAAGTAGACATCTTAGTGGTTTTGACACATGAGCCCACATGCTTGCTTAATCCGTATGAGCCTTATTACTACTTCCATGATGAAGTATAATATATCGTGCGCATAGCTATAGCTATCATATTAAGCAAGGTCGCTTTCCTCGAACTAGAATCTTGTTTATTCACAACCACCTTCCACCTTCCAATTTGTTGTCTTTAATTTTGAGATACACCTCACAACTAGTGCATAACCTTGTGATGTTGATTTCAGTATTTGTTCCGTCGATTCATGGCGCATTGATCGTATCTTTCATCCTGAAACTTTTATTAGTGAGTTTAAACCTCACTAGTGAACTGTCCTGGCATATAGCTGCCGCAGCACTGCAGTACGACAATATCTCCTCACAGCGAAATAATCATGTGATTTGAGATGATCATGTGATTTCAGCGCGCACATTTCCTATATCACAAGTTTAAGACCGAACTGATGTATACTATAAAACCATACAATAAATAAGATGGCAAACGAGCAGTCAAAATTGGTGTTTCCAATGCAGGACACGTTTTGGGCGGTGCTAGATGAACTGAAGTAATATGTTTTTTCCCCTGCATCATAAACCAAAGGCGGCAGTTATCATGAGTATCTTTCTTGCATCAGAGCATAGCTTTTCAATCAGTTTTTTTTCTTGTCAATACGAAACCAGCTCACTTGTCGCACGAGAGCACTGCCATCCAAATCATCGTCAAAAATTGGGAGGAGCCCAGCCGAGATGGCTGAATTGGTTTTGCTGAAATGCTCCAACCTGAGCTCCAGAAGCCATGGTTGCCATATCAATGCCGATATTTCCAGCCAATGGCGGTCCGGCTGGCTGATGTACCATGACTTGTGGGTTCTGCACCATGGTCATCGTTGTCGTCTGTAGTCCGTTGGGCAAGGCCGGGAACGGCAGGTGAGCAGGGTGTTGAACTGGGCTGAAAGGGGCATGACCATTGTGCGCTGGCAAGTATGCTGTATGGGGTGACACCGGTTGGCCCATCATGTTGTAGAATGGTGTTGATGGCATGATGGGAATGTCTGTAGGAGCCTGAATCCACACATCTGCCGTTTCAGCCTAAAACCAGCACAAATATTATTCATGTTACAGTACAGCATGAGTCAAAATTATGATCAGAAAGCTCAGTCAATGGTTGAAAATATAATTACCTGAGGGTTGAGTGTGTAAAGATTGTTGTCCTTATATGTACTCATATTGGCATCTTCGACAGTACCTGTGCCACCAATTACACCAGTATTGACTGGGTAGCCATTCTGATTTGCAAAACCACCGTATCCACCAGGGCCACCAGGGAACACTTGCTTACACTGATGAGGTGGTTCATATTTCATGCCATTGGGTGCTAGCTGTGAGGATCCATTTGGCATTACCAAATAGCTGCTGGCATTTGGCAGTTGTGTAAATGCTGGATTGTTTGAATAGTTTTGAACAGCCATTGGAGGCCCATAGTATGGAGAGAAAATATGTCGATATGGCAAACAGTTTGGATACTGCGGTAGATGCATGTGTTGGTACATCTGAGGCACTGGTTGCTGACTTGCTGCAGGAACAGATAACTGATTGAAATTTGCAGCATGTAAGCCCATCATCTGTCAACAGAATTTGACACAATGTCATGTAACTGCTAATGAAACATTGAGCTTTGACAGTGGATAAGCCCTAACAGGAAAACCTATCCAGTACTATAATTGCAAGTAAAATGCTGGAGACATCAGTCAAGTTTAGAAGCTTCAGTCCAGCCTTTGAAAAGACATAATTTCAGGCCTAAAGTGCAAAAAACAAAAGATACAAACTAGCTGGTAGTATGGACAAGCAAGCTGTATTAACAGCTTCAAAGAGAAAGCAGCCAAGGAATCCCTTCTAGCTTCTTTGAGAACTTATTATTAGTTAGTAGTATAGCTGTAATAGATGTTCACATAGGTGAATGCAGGTCTCTGATGCATCTAAAACTTCTAATACAAGGTCAAGTTACAACCAGGTTCTGAAAAACCATTTCATTACTAAGTGGCTTACAATGCATTCACTATTAATGGCAAGCAAGATGTACATACTGGCTAGGTGGATAGGTGGATGTGAAAAAAGAAAGGCGATCAGAAAAACAAAACCAAAGATCAGCTTAAATGGACAAATAAATCTAGAGGAATCCAGACTTGAACATAAATGCCATTTACGTAAGTGCGCTTATGAATTTAAATCCAAAGCAGCGTATCCCAGACAGGCAGACACTAGATCATAATAACTAGATGACAGAAGCATGTTGATATTACCTCAGATGGATAGGGTATATTTTGGGTCACTTCACTATCAACAGCTTTAGTGATAAATGGCAACTCATATCTAGAATCTGGCTCATATTTCTGGTACACCAGGAAAATAAAGGGTGAAATGGAAAGGATGAAATGTAAGATTAAACCATTAAACTATACTATGAACCACGAATACGAGGTACAATTAAAACATTGCCATACTTAAGATATTCTATTCACCTTAAAGTCATGCACAGCTGAATTGTCCTGATGCTGGGGTTGAGGTGAAGAATGTGAGACCTGGGTTGAAATCATCTCATTTGTCCTATGCTCTCCAATAACACCAGGACTCAAGAGCTCCTCAGTCAATGGGTGCTGATGTTCAGAAACTGAAACAACAGAATATGATGTTGGAAGCATGGCACAAGAACCAACAAGATCCGTCTGGTCAGTAGGAGGCACATCATCAGCTGACCTGCAAGAATTTAATGCTGTCAAACTGCAATCAACGAGCAATTACAAGTCTCAGATTTAATTTGGACAAACAAGGGTAAATTTATAGTAGAAATCTGAACTCTTCGACAGTAGTCATCATAGAAAGTTCTGCTACAGTTTACTGCTTGAGAAACAAAAATGATGCAAGAAGATATCAACAGCAGAATCACCTTGAATGAGCATTAAATTCTCTGTTAGTTGAAGCATCAAGAGCTAATGTAAAAGCCTTCGACTCAACATCACATTCAAAATTACCAAATATAAGATGTGTTCTTTCTGAGTCTGGTACCCTGAGGTGCGCAGGTATGATGACATGTTCATCTTCAGAAATATTAGCTTGTGAAAGCTTCTTAGACAAGCCAGCCATATGTGCTTCATTGCCATCAACAGATGACACAGCAATAGAAGGTGCCACATTATCTGAATGATTGACAGGATTGGGGCTTACTGATTTGGGTTTCCACTCCAATTGTGGGTTCACTGCATACAAACCACGATCTCTGATTAACAAAAATGTAGCTCTCCAGAAGAAGGAAAACTACCTTAAATAATTCCCTCCCAATAGAACTGGCCAAATACTAATTTACACAAAACTAAATGGCAACAGCTTGCATTAGGTTTTCAGAAAATCTACAGCAGTGCTCCATACATACAGAAAATGTGCAATGATATGGATATAATGCAATAGTACTCCAAGCCAAACTATGCATTGCTAACACTGGATATTACTCAAATGAATACCTTTTGTCATTAGCAAGTAATGTCAAGCAAAATGTCTTAACAGCTACTGCTGTGTTCAAATTTGAGCTGGAAAGAAGTAAAATTTCGACATGTGCATCAAAAAGGATGTCATACCCACCATAATCATTGTATTGGTTACATATCCTAATTCCCAACCAATTAAATTTCCACGGAAAATGCTAACCTTTTGCATGACCAACAGGGGTGTTTGGCTTAGAATGGTATTGACTCGAAGAAGATGATCTACTGCTCATGTGTGTAGATGAACTAGGACGGGAGTTTTTCAATGATACACCAGAGAATCTAGATTGCTGTCCATTTGAAGCATTATCTTTTGTTCCTGTACTCACTGGCATCTTAACTGAACTGTTTGAAGTAGATGTGTTTGTTGCTGCATTATCAGATGGCCGTTGCCTAACACCAACTGCTCCAACCTCACGCTTTATGGCTCCAAAAGTCCCAGCTGATCTAGAACCAGGAGAGGGTACATGTATTGGATCTGACGAAGAGCAGCAAAGTTCACCAGTAAAATTATTTGTTCCTGATGGCACAGCAAGCAGCCTGTTCTGATTGCCCTTTCCTAGAACTGCATGTGAACCAACCATTGTTGTAATCATCCCATCAGATTGTCCCACTATTTGGTCATTAGAAGGCCGGACTTCTTTATTATGGGCTTGCGCAGCAGTTTTGTGTCCATTATCAGCTTGAGCTGCTCCACGTCCATTAGAATTTTGAGTAACCAAATGGCGTTGTGCAGGTAACTTCTCAGTTGAGCTTCAGAGAAACATGACAAGGACATATATGAACAGAAGTGATACTGGTGAAAATTTTGAAGCAAATTCAGCTTCCACAAAAGAAAGCAAGATGTCAAACCATAAAGCAGTGAAACAAAGTGCTATTAAAATATTAAAGTAAATAACTACTGATTGTGAATAGTAGAATGCTGGCAGAAAGTAGCACATGGGAAAGAAGGTATGTCATTCAATTGCTGAATTATGTAATAAGTACATCTACAGATGTATTACTAGCTTTTACTATACAATTGCTAACACAAGGTTCGATGATTTGATTATCTTGGATGACATATTTTCTTATCTGTGTAAGTAACTCAAGTGCATATTCCAAAGGGGAATACAAGTTGAGGGAGAACTGAATGACTCGTATTATGATATACTCTACCTTTTGTCTCCAATATTGGAGGCAATCTGTTCATTGCTAGGGTCTCCATTGTGAGATTCTGGTATAGTCTCACCAACCACCTTCTGTCGGTTGTCTTTCACAACACGAAACTCCCTAGTGACTCCTGCAAATATCAGATTTTACAAATTAGATTATCTAGTGCCTTGAATTGATCACACAGCAGCAAAGTAGATTATAAAATAGCTGTTATTACTGGTAATAACAATAACTGCTAACCCCAGGATATGTAGAAAATGAGCAACATTGATGCTAGCAGAAGCTCTATACGACCACCAAAAGACAATATATTGTGATATACCAGAGGTGCCAACCCTCCATAAATTCTTTATTTCATAATATTTTGTCCAGGCAAATATATCCGTAGTGTTAACATGGCAAAATGTACTCATACAAGCATGCAGTTTGTGATAAGATGCCTAGGGGGCTAAGAATACGAGGCAAAAGGCATTTCTGCCTTAACCCGCATTTGGCTCATAGTTTGAATAATAACTCTGATTCAGCAATGAAAGGGTTTTCTAAGATGGCATTGTTTACAGATGGTATTATTCACAAAACCAATAACATGACAGCATCAATAAAAACGCCAAAGAGCAAATCTAGTAACATATCATCTCAGAATAGTGAAAGCTTGCACTTTGGACAACAATAAAATGCAAACATTAAACACAGAGTGACTGTACGGAAAAACAGAAGTGATCCCCTAACAGGGTAAAAAAATTAATGCAATGCACCTGAAACAAGTACCACAGAAGACACGTTCACTCACTAGTTATGGAAAAGAACATTTTATGCTATTCTGTACCACATTGTATGAAAATTTACCAGGCAATGAATTTCGAAAGTAACCTCCTTTGTTAGTATTCCTATTGAAACATCTTACAGCTCTTTCCCATTCCGCTTGCCTTTCCTTTTGTACCCTGGGATCATTGGAACCTTGGTGACTTGTGTTCTGCAACGGCAGAACAAATTAAGAATAGGAAAAGACTTGGATAAACACAGTAAGTCAGTATCACAAATCATTATTGTTGATGTTTTATTTACAAAACAAAATCCTAAATATGTAGAATTTATATCAAAATAGCAACAGCTAGCACCCTATATTAATTTTAAGCATGATATCCAAATCGAGTTTGGGCTTTCACTGCTAAAGTAAATACAGGGCACGGTACAGCACGCTTTACAAGAACCAAGTTTTTAGAAGTGACCATATTAAAATCCTAAGACCACATCCATCTAAAAAGTCATTGCAAAACACAAACATCGATCCTTTAATTTGAGACCTAACAGGAAGGTAAAAAAAAAGCAGCAGTACTGGTTGTAATAATAAAAAAATAAAATCAGCTTTCACATAAGGCCTCGCACAGTTATTTCGAATATTAAACACATTAGCATTTAATTATCATCATCAAGTGCGAAGATACAGAGCAAATAAAGAATCAGAACCCTATCACTGTGTTGTTGTCATGTCTCCCCCTAACATTCAGGGCGGGCCTAACGCGGGGGCATCGGGGTTTAACCGAACGCTGCCAAAAAAAATTTCTAAGCAAACTGATACTAGTGCTGCACCACGCACAAATCGAGACGAAACTGGATGGGATAATTAGAGGATACGAAATCAATTAAACCCTGATGAACGAATCTCCAATCTGCCCATGCCGGCTCATTCGGGAGGGTTTTGTTTTTCCCGCTCGAAACTGACCTGCCTCATCTCCGACCAGTCGACGAAGGCAGAGGGCTTGGGCGACCTGCGCGCCGCCTACCTCCCACCACTGCTTCACCGCCTGCAGAGGGAGTTAGACCGTGCGGCGGCCGGAGTGGAGGACGCGGAGGGGGCAGCCGGGGGGCGTGGGACAACGGCGACGTGGATGCGAGCGGGGCGCGGTCGGGGGGCGCAGCCGTGCGGGGCTGCGGGCGCCTGATGGGGTGGGGGAATAGGGCAAGCAAGGGATTTGGAAGGGGGGGACGGGGTTTCACATGAGGAAAAGATTGATTTTTTACGTCGGTTTTGCCGATTTTATCCTTTTTTTTCCGGTGAATTGCATCCTCTCTCTCCTTTTGCTTTATTCTAGAACTTTTCTTTTTGGCCTCTTCTCCTCCAATTCCGACGCGGCGTTGTTGCCGTGTTCTCCATCGCCGCAGGCCTATGTCGTGTCCACCCATAATGTTGGTCATAGTGAGGATGGAACAGCATAGGTGCGTCGAGCTCAAGGAGAAGATAAAAAGAATTCAAAGGGAAAAACATAGCTAAATGATAACATTAGTAAGAAAAATAGTCTTAAATACAACTTACTTATGGACACGATCGACTATGATGGTATGGCAACTACAGTTGACATTCGTAATTGCGTAAAGCTATTTTTAATTACCGCAATCGTAACGGCTACGGACCATGCATAAGCTAACCCACATATGTTTTTACATGGTGCTCAAACAAAAATGTGCAAAAATGAAATCCAAAATAAAAGGTACCATTTGGGTTTTCTTTATTTTCTCCCTTTTTAATTTAACCTAAACTAAAATGAGCAAAGTTTAGAATGTTGAACAATAGCGGAGCTTGAAAAGAAATTTTAAAGGGGCTAATGTGTAAAGTTTATTTGGTGTAGGCTATTTTACAATTAACTTTACTACCGTCATAAAATAAATATTGTAATTTTTAGAAAGTTGGAGGTGTCGTAGTCTATGATAGCATCATATCTGCACCATAAGTTGAATTTATTTTATCAAAAATATTGGTTTGATGTCTTTGCCTGTTTGAGCATGCCTAAGAGCATACATTCATGGGTGTGTTTACGCGTAGTGATGTGTGCGTGGTATAAGCCTATTCCACATAATCAAAAAAGATATTGGTTCAATACGATTTTAATTGAATACTTCAAAACAATTGTTAATGATTTTATTACAAACTACCACATTCTCATTCTCTGTGACAGGTCTATATATGATAGTCAATCTTGATAAAATCTTCTTGTATTATTATAGTTTTGGACATACCCAGAAAAAGTTGTATAGCGATAATAGTTTTGGCAAAATAGTTACACTTTGAAAAATTTACTCAATTAACATTCCTACCCACTCAAGTCTTTTATTTAACAGGATTGCTCAAACCTATTTCCTCCCAACCGGTCGTGAGAAGTTGTTTATAATAGCAAGTCAATTATTGGAAGTTTCAAAACATTGAGTATATAATGTTCCCTTTCATGCCATTAGTTTGAGGATAGGAAAAGGATTTTTTACTCTAAGCACATTACACATTAATTAAAAGAGACAAGAAATTAAATGAGTGATAATTATGATCGGTTAAAATATGAATGTAGATGAAAAAATAAGCAAGAAATGCTTGTGATTGATTGAGATGATTAAGTAGATAAAAAAGTAGCTATATTTTAGAATAAAATATAAAAGTCAAAAGTATCTATATCTTAAGAAAGAGGGAGAAGTATGTTTTGGATGTATTTTGCAGCTTATAAGACCATCCTAGATAACACTAAAGTTGTTACTTGTTAGATGAATGCAGTTAAATGAAATATAAGTTTTGTACATAGGGATAATGAAAAATAGTTAGTGTTATTATTGTTACGGCCTGATGGTCAAAATCGTTAGTACCGTTACACAGCTCTTTCATTTTTGCTATTTTCTTAAGAATTGTTATTTTGCCTTATCATTTTTTTCAGGGAATTTTGCCTGATCATTTTCATGTAGATACACACAAAATTTTAATCTCACTATTTCTAGGCCTTTGGTTGATTGGCTTAAAAGATTTATGTTGTGTTTAAGATTGTCATACGGTGTTACCATACACGATTGGCATGCGCAGTACATGTGCTAGCCATCAATGTGTGGTTAACATAGGATTTCCCTACTGAAAGTTAGTTATGGTGGCATTCTTAATCAACTACACCATGAACCTGCATGATAAACCAACGGATGCGTAAATTGTTCTGCAGTTTTTCAGTTGTTTTTTTGCCTATCATATTGTTGAGCTGTCGCGCTGTCCAGTGCAAATTCGTGATTATTACTCCCATGCTTCACTAACTTAAAAAATAGGTCTATGGTCAGCTCTTCACACGACGTTGCCAAGTCATGTTCCAGCTAACCACGCTGTGTTTGTGTTAAATGACAACGCGTTTAACTAATTTTCTACGATAAACATACAACAAGAAAATAACATTCAATGAGAATTGATTGCAATATATAACAGTACAAGCTTTTAGCCAATCCAAATTGTCAATTTTGTACTGCAGTTTGCAAACTCGAATCGATTGACAGGCCAACAGCAGATTGACGATAAAAAAAACTATCGAGTCACCATCTTTGACATGATTTATTATTTCTCTGATCAATCTTCTGACGGCCCAAAATGAGACCAGCAAAATATTAGCTACAGGAAATGAATGTTGAAATTTGACTGCCCATTTTTCCCATTAATTTGGCCAAAAAGTGAATAGTATGCAAATTCGTTAACTGCAAATGGATGCACAAGCACAGTTACTTTTGTTTTGCCTAGCATAAACATCATAATCACAGAAATGAAGCCCATGTTATTTGGGAGAAAATAGAAATAAGCCTGATTCCCTTGGTTTCACAAACAGAAACATATATGAAAAAAAAAATCCCGAATTACTATGGGAGTTCATCATTTGATGATGCTGCTTAACCCAAATGCACTCTTCAATCACTATAGCACTAAACTATAGTCCCTTTCTTTTCATAAATCCAGTAAACACAACTGTACTATGGCAACAAATGCTCCACCGTCCCTTCTTTTCAGTTTTCACAGATCCAGTAAACACAAGAGTAGCTAGCTAGGGTTATACACACCAAACAACATTCTAGCTTCATCCAATCTCCTGTTGCCACACTCACCTAGCAAAAGCAGTAAAAAAAACTTTATCCTTGTGGTTAATTACATGAGGGGAAAATGATTGTTGGAAAAGGCAGATATCTAGCTTAACCCAACTGTCCTCTCCTAGTGGTATGGATATCAAGCATAGAGGAGCAATACACAACCCAAACAAAGAGCATGGCATGGATATCATAAGTGCAGAAACATTAGTGGCTTGCAAACAAAAACATCAAAGGCCACCATTCCACATTCAAGAGACAATGCCAATATTCCATACATCGGTCATAGTACAACAAGAACATCAACAGCATACACATCAGTTTTCTAGCTACCAGCTCTCTAACAACTCATTCAGAAATATGCCAGGGAAGTCACTGGGATTTGGCAACTGGCTCCAGTGCCTCTATCATCACAACACTGTTACCCCTGACAACCTGCAAGGATTTTGGATCCTCAGCGAATTACCAATATATTGTACAGTAGCCTTTTTGTGATAAGTATAGTAGTAAAAAAAAGCAGTGATACAAGGCTTACCACCATTCCAATATCAGTCTTGTCATTTCCATTGACCTCTACAGTGTTGTCCACCACCAAATTCATGAACTGATCAAATCCTCGGAGTGTGCCAATAACTACACGGTTTGCATTCAGCTTGACTGAAAGAAGGATTAAACAGTGTTATAACTGATATCTAAAGAGGCCTCCTCAATGTGAAAGTGTATATTGAAACAAATCAACTCAGCAAGTTCAAGATCATGAGTAAAATAACGACATGGAAAAACACAATTGGATTGAGGTTGATGACAAAAAAAAAGAACCACCACTCAAAATTGGATTGAGGTTGATGACTTCAACAACAGTAAAGAAAAACAAAAGGAGACCACCACTCAAGAAATCTAGTAGTCTTTTCCTCTCAGGCAAAAAAGACTTCAGAATTCCAGTGTAATGTGTAAGCCCAAGAACTTAGGCATTACAATGTAACCCCCCAAAAAACGTTTAAAGTTCATTCATAATGAGCTAGGTTATGAGCCTTGTCTAAATATGCAGAAATTGTCTTTAGCTAATATCATTGCCACAATGGAAAAGGATATCTTGAAGTTTTAAACTAGTCAAAATCAGATAACCACAAAGGACACATAATATTACCATCTAGCAGTCAGTTACAAAGTTCAAACTCTTGCATTGGCTGATACTATAGCAGTAATCGTAAAATGGTCAGGTTTACTTAAAACTCCTTCCCTTTCTCATAAGCAAACCAAGATGAAAATTCAGACAACACATAGTGGTATGTGCAAAGAAAAGAGACCATTTCCATAAGCCAGCTAATTTAAAAAGATTGATATGACTGCCTATCAGAGTAACTATGACAAAAAAAGCCTCATTTGGAATGAATCCATAGCTTTTTGGATGTCATCATCATGTAGAACAGCCAACCAATACAAGTTTTTGGAAGGAGGAAAATTACAGTTATTAAACGGGGACTTCCTCTATAAAAACAACTATCAGCAAAACCATGATTAACAGAACTTTGGATTTAACAGAACATATGCAGGAAAAAGAAAAAAACGCATGAAAGAAGAATGATAGCTCAAATACTAGAATACATAAGTCTAGACGAAGAATGCCCATCAGAGTAACTATGACAAAAAGCTTCATTTGGAGATAAATCCATAGCTTAGATATTTGTGTTCATCACTTAGGGCATCAGGAAATCAGAAAATAACGCATACAAACAATCTAATGAGGGCATAACTAACTGAAACTCCATCGCCTAACAAGAGCTAGATAGCATATCCAAAAGGGTGAACGTTCAGGTAACATAAAAATTGGTCGAAATGCATACGCAAAATACATAAAAATAGAGCGAATTATAAGTTAATCTAAATAAATGCACCCTCTGAACAACCGAGCTTTTGCTTGGAGAAGGTTGCGGTCAACTACAGTTCAAAATCATATATCCATATAACTGGGCGCAAGTTAGTCACTCGAAATCAGGCATACAACAAACAAATCTACCAGTACCAGGTACTACAATTACTTGCAAGAAGTAAACCACGAAGGTTTGTTGTCAGGGAATTCTTTACTTACTCTGGAGTTTCTTGTCCATGTACCTGACAATCCACCAAAGACAGAAAAACTCAAATCAGTGTGGGCGAGGAAGAGAAGAAAGGAATCGAGATCTAGCGCAGGGGCGGCAGAAGAGGGAGCGGAGAAGGACGCTTACTTCTTGAGATCCGGAGGCTGCCCTGATCGGCTCATGGCGGCGTCCTAAACGGGAGGGAAGCCGCAGAGCGGGGGAGGAGGAGATCTGGATGCGCCTCCGCTACAAATCACCGCAGCAAAAACCCTAGCGACGAGATGCACCGAGGCCGAGCCGATGCGTCCAGTTTTTAAAGCGAGGAGGCAGCCACCGCCTCAAAACCCTAAAACTCCCGGCACGAGTGGGCCCCCTGTCATGGACCACTCAGACTACGGCCTATGGGATAACTGGGCCGTGCCATGGTGGGCCTTGAGAGTTAGTGGCCCATGCAGTTGCTTTATTTTTTGTTTTTTTAATGTTTTCTCACTCACTGGCTCGCGAGTCGTGAGCGCCTTATCTTCCTCGTCGCCGCGAGACCGCCTCCGCCGCGCACGCGAAATCCGCCCACGACGACACGCAGGCGAAGCACGCACGTACGGCCAGATGCCGGCGCCTACTGCTCTTCTCCCCTGCCGCTCCACCACCACACCGCAGCCTTCTCCTCCTCCGCCTTGGATTCCATCCGCCACGAGACTCTCTAGGAGGCGTCGGCCTGCTCCCCACCACCATCTCGCCGTCGTCCGGGCCAAGAGCAAGGACGAGGCCAGCTTCACCGAACGCATCCTCGACTACATCGAAGGTACGCTTGTGCGCTTCCCTCCCTCACACATGTGCGCATCTCCAGATTGACGCCAATCATGCCACTAGTGAATCAATTCCATTATCTTTTTTTTTTAAAAAAAGCTTGCCTTTAGGCTTGGATCATTTCTGATAGAAACTGAGATGATCCTTCATGTGGTCAAGACGCAATATCCACAACTTCAGCCTAGGGCTTAACTGTTTTGATTCCACTTGGTTTGGAGAACTTCTAATAAATAACTATAGCTTTGTGCATCTTCGGTTGCAGCGTCATTCCATTATCTAAAAAAGAGAACATCAGGGTAGGGTGGGTAAATGTCAATCTCGATGTGCTTCGTGTGTCGATGATGAACCGGATTGGCGGTCATGTAGACGACACTAATGTTATCGCAATAGACAACGGTCACATAAGCGATGGGTGTACAGAGCTCCTGAATAAGCTGGCGAATCCAGCAGCACTCGGCGACGACATGAGCAACGGCACCATACTCGGCTTCGGCGCTTGACTGAGACACTGTAGTCTGGCGCTTAGAGGACCAAGAGACTAGAGTGTTACCGAGGAAAACGCAGTAGCCGGATGTGGAGCGTCAGGAGTCGGGGCAACCCGCTCAGTCCGCGTCAGAATACGCGGTAAGAGAGTCGATGGGGCTAGAGCTGAGATGTAGGCCGGTGGATAGTGTGCCCTTCACGTAGCGAAGGATACGCTTGGGCAGTGCGAGGTGAGGTTTGCACAGAGCATGCATGAAGAGACACACTTGCTGAATGGTATAGATGAGATCAGGCCGTGTGAGTGTTAGGTACTGAAGAGCACTAGAAAGACTCCGGTACTGGGAGGGGTCAGCAATGAGAGAGCCATCGGTGGCGGAGAGCTTGGCGGAAGTGTCGACCGGAGTAGCGATGGAGTGACATTTGGCCATGCCCGCACGCTGGAGAAGATCTATGGTATACTGGCGCTGGGAGAGGAATAACTCGTGGGAAAAGCGCGTAACAGAGATGCCAAGGAAGTGATGTAGAGGGCCTAGATCGGTCATGGTAAACTCTGAGTGGAGTCGGGCCATGATATGCTATAGGGTGGCTGTCGAGGACGTCGTAAGGATGATGTCGTCGACATAGAGAAGGAGGTAGGCGGTGGTATCTCTGGTGTAAAGCACAAAGAAGGACGTATCGGAGACGGAGGCCACAAAACCAAGTTATCGAAGATAGGCAGCAAAGCGTTGGTATCAAGCACTAGGGGCCTGTTTAAGGCCATAGAGAGAGCGTTGAAGGAGACAAACATCGTCAGGACGGGATGGGTCGACGAAGCCGAGAGGCTGCTGGCAGTAGATCGTCTCCGTTAGATGGTCGTGAAGGAAAGCATTCTTCACGTTGAGCTGATGAATCAGCCAAGAACGTGAGGCAGTGAGAGTAAGCACAACCCGAATGGTGGCGGTTTGACGACGGGACTGAAGGTCTCATCGTAGTCGACGCCGGGACATTGAGAGAAACCGCGGACTACTCAGTATGCCTTGTGATGAGCAAGAGAGTCATCGGAGTGGAATTTGTGTTTAAAGATCCACTTGCCAGTCACAACGTTGACACCGGAAGGACGAGAGACGAGACGCCAGGTCTCGTTATCCATGAGGGCCTTGTACTCATCAGCCATAGCCGCGCGCCACTGAGGATCGGCCAAGGCAAAACAGTGAGTCGCCGGGATGGGTGAGATGGCACAATGGACTGCGGAGAACCCGTAGCGCTGAGGAGAGCGGAGGGACCCGGTTTGGGATCGTGTGATCATATGAGAGGAGGTAGAGACAGCAGAGGCCGCACGGTCTGATGGTAACATCAGTGGTGGGGCAAGGTCAAAAGGGGGAAGGGTGGCATCGGCTCGAGATCGATGACTGTAGGTACGGAGAAGGGGCTGGATGAGGTCAGCCTGAGCCGATGGAGGTTGGAGGACCGATGGAGGTGATGAGCTGATGGAGTTGGTAGGGTCGATGGGGAGTGGCGAGACGATGAGGGTTGTGGAGTCGATGGAGGTCCGATCGGTATGATAGCGGAGCGGAGAAGAGTGGGGTAGTTGTTCAGAGGGTCCTCAGGAACGATCGGTGTGGAGTGCGCAGGTGTGATTTGTGGAGAATGTCGGGATGGTACAGTGTGGGTGAGAAGGAAGTCGAGGTCGCTAGACGAAGGTTAATGGTGAAGTAAACCGAAGGGGAAGCAGGACTCATCAAAAACGATATGGCGGGAGATGATGATCTGATGGATAGAGAGATCAAGACAGCGGTATTCCTTGTGGGAAGAGGGATAGCCAAGGAAGATGCAGGCGATAGAGCGTGATGCAAGTTTATGAGGGACGGTGGCTGTTAGATTGGGTAGCAAAGACACTCAAAGACACGTAAGTGAAAGTAGTCGGACATCTTGTGATACAGAAGGGTGTAGGGAACGTTGTGACGAATGGAAGAGCAAGGTCGCTGATTTAGTAGGTAGGTCGTAATGGTGAGTACTTTAGCCCAGTAGGGTGCAGATAGATAGGTGTGAAGAAGCATAGTACGACTGATGTTGTTTAGGGTTCAAAGAAGGCGTTTAGCCTTGCTGTTTTGGGGGAGGTGTAGGGGCAGGAGAGGTGAAGATGGATGCCACGGAAAGTGAGAAAGGCTTGGATGGTACGGTTTACAAACTCCGTGCCATTGTCGGCCTGTATGGCTTGGATGGAGAGGTTGAATTGGATTGAAACATAATTGGTGAAATTGATGAGATGAGAGGTAACCTCGGAGCTGCTTGTGAGAGAAAAAGTCCAGCAGTAGTGTGCATAATCATCAAGTAGTATAAGATAGTACTAATAACCCAAAACATTTTTAACTGGAGAAGTCCACACATCACAGTGAATTAGTTTAAAAGGTCTAGAGGTACAAGACATAGAGGGGAAGAAAGGCAACCGCACATGTTTGCCAAGTTGACAAGAGTGATAGACAGTGGAGCTGTTGTGGTTGCACCGTATGGAGGTGCTGCTACGGAGAGTGACGACAGTGTCGGGGCTGATGTGACCAAGGCGAAGATGCCACAAGTTGGTGGAGATGGCTAGGCTGGTGTAGGGAGTGGACAGCGCAACGGGGATGGTGTAGAGGTCGCCGCCACTATTGTATCGAAGCATCACGCGCCGGGTCGGGATATTCTTCACAGAGAAACTAGAAGCGTTAAATTCAATTGAGCAATTGTTATCTCTGGTGAATTGGCGGACAGAAAGTAGATTCTGGACGAGAGAAGAAACTATGAGGACATTGTGGAGTGGAAAATTGGATGTGGGTGTAGACAGGATGGAGTCACCGCAGCATGTGATAGGGAGAGATTGGCCATTGCCGACGGTGACGAAAGGGGAGGAGGAAGGATGGCGAGAGAATAGTATACCGTCCGATGAAGCCATGTGGGATGACGCACCAGAGTCCAGCACCCAGGGGTGCTGGGGTTGGAACGTCATCTGGTTGAGGGCGGCGATGAGGCCAGCCTGGTTCTACAAGGGAACCAACTGGGTGGTTGGCAACGGTGTGATCGACTGAGGCGGTTGGACAGGAGCGGATGCCAGGTAGGCCTGAGGGTGTGCGCCGAAGACCCCGGGCTGCCAGCCGATGGGGTTGCGTAGCTGGGGTTGGGGTGCTCAGGGGTTGTAGTAAAACCACGGACCCATATGATTAGCGGACGGGGTAGGGACAGGAGCAGGACACGGTTTTATCGTACCGCTCTAGCTCTTGCCCTTGTTCTTCCCTTTGCCTTTAACGTTGCCATCGGCGCGGGTTGTTGCCGTGGCTGAAGCCATGGCTACCAGAGCCGCGAGAGGTGGTAGCAGTGCACGGTGGATGGCAGCCGATGGGGTTGTGGCAGCCATGATCTGCTGCGACGAGAAGAGCGGTGTGGACCACAGACTTCTCATCGTTGGCTAGGCGAAGTTCTTTGAGAACTAACATGTCGTGGGCTCGGGCGAACGTGGAAAGAGGGGTGGAGTTGGCAATGTCATCAGCGGTATTGGAGAAGCGATGGTTGAGTCATCGCAAGATGGCAAGGTCGAGTTATGAGTCGACCACAGGGTGGCCAACATCACGAAGGGCGGTGGCCTTGCCCTGAAGGCATTGGTAGTACGAGAAGACAGAGGAGTCCTTTTGTACCATAGAGTGAAACTCGTTGAGAAGAAAGATGGCACGCGACTGCTTGTTTGCTTGGAAGAGCCGCTCGATGGCTACTCAGAGATCACAGGTGGTGGGATCGGTGTCATCCATGGCAAGGTCGAGAACAGAGTCATCGACCGAGCCGAGCAGCCAGCTGTGCAAGCAGCACTCAGCAATGTCCCACTGGGGGTCATCGGGTCGAGGTGGAGCGGAGCTATCGATATGGGAGCGAAGACCGACCTTTCTACATAAGGATTTAAAGAAGAAAACCCACTTGGAATAGTTGGTATTAAGGTCGAGAGAAATAGGAACGTGAGATTTTACGTTGACGACGGCGTAGAATGGTGAGAACATCGGCAGAGGAGTGCCCGAGATATTGTTAAGAGCGTCGATGGCCGGAAGGGATCTAACGACTGGAAAAGTGCCGAAACCAAGAGCCGATTCGGTGGCCATGGTCAGACGCGGTAGAGAGCGAGAGAGTAGCGGGGCGTGATAAGTCGATGAGAAGATGTGACTGTTGAGCCGATGGGGAGAAGCGGGTGTTCGATGTGGATCGGTTTGTAGCCAATGAGAGTAGGTAGAGTAGATAGGTCACGGGCGCTAGAGGGTTCACGTCCATGAAGTGGGATTTCGTGTCCGTGGACGCGTGGATGCAACTGAGTGGGATGGACCCAAAAAACGGGAGAAGTCACTGGCACGAAGAAAGGAAGTTCGCGTCTGGGAAACAGGAATTCGCGTCCGTGGACACGTGGACGCGTCGGAGTGGCACGGATGTGAGGGGAGAAGTTTCGTGTCCGGGAGTAGGTGAGCGTGTCGGAAGAGCGGGAACCCAAGGAGTGTTCCAGCCGATGGAGGGCGGACGGGTCCAGCTAATGAAGGGCGCGAGCATAGAGGTGCGCCGACAAAAGAAGAATGGAAGGTGTGCCGAAGCAAGGGGAAAGCGAAGGTAGATCTGAACGAGACGAGGAGGCGGATAGAGGCCGTTTTCTTGTCACGTGGTGGAAATGGTGAGTAAGCGGTGAAGGAGGAGAAAGACCGTCTGCGGAGGAGACAATGGGAATAAGAACTGAGACGAAAAAGGCAGAGGAAGAATACTAGAGGAGAAGGTCTGTGACGGGGACGAGGCGTCGGCTCGCTGGCGAGAGGGTTACTAGCGCGTCGGGATGTCTAAACCTGCTTTGATATTATGTAGAAATGTAGTATACAGTAAGACTGAGACCCGTTTTCTATATAAGTGGATCGGGTCTATATATATACAAGTCTAGTGGTCTAACACATACAATCACTTTCATTATATTGCGTTTTCTATCGGCGAGCTAAAACTTTAAAATTGATTTTATTAGACAGGATATATTTGCTTAACTGGCAGGGGGTCCAAAGTTGAGGAGGTGGTATGGAGCACCCGATTTGCTTCCCAAGGATGGGGTTGCTGAGGATGAGGAGGATGATCTTTCAGGTGTATAGAAACAGTATGCTGCAAATTTTTACCCTTTCCTAGTAACTGTTTCTTATTTATTGTCAAGTTTTGGATGAGAAATAGATATCGAGGAGCCTCGAGATGCTGTGCTAGTCACCAATGGCAATAGCGAGATTGGACAGGTTGCCATTATTCTTCAAGTAACTCTTTTGTTCTGCTGCAGAATTGCTAACGAATCCAATGTTCAGCATATCGCAATTCAGTATTCACAATGCCTAAAATTTGCTTAGCTGCATTTTCATTCATTAGTGGCCATCATACTACAATCTTGATATGTGGGCGCAGAGCCACATGATCAGATCATGGGGCAATATTTTGACAGACAAATATTTTGAAACTTATTGTTTCAGGATATATATAATGTAGCTCCATATCCATATGTCAGACAAGTAATTTGAGACTTAGGATTGGCGTATATAATTATTTTCATATAATATAATATCCTATTTGTATTTACACTGTACATTGTTTTATGCATATCCTTATTGGAGAAACCGTTTTATTATCATTTATGCTTTTTTGGTTGCATGGAACACACGCATGCATGCACAACCCACACAAACCCATGAGTGATCCCCTTAAATGCTCAAGAGACAAAAGCCAAGGATAAATTTGCTATTATTTTTGGACTCCCATCCTTTCTTTTTCAGCAGTTTTCTTACTGAATCTTGCTAGTTCCTTGTTTTCATCTTGAGTTACAGGTGCCTCTTAATTTTCTCGGTTGCTTCAAATTACACTTCCTGTATTTATTTCAGATGGTAATATTATCATTAATCCTGAAAAGGGCCAGAATAAAAGCATTGGTGAAGGACAAACGATCCACTGAAGAAGCATTTGGAACTTATGTGGAGGTGACAGCTTGTAATTTACACACATATAGCTTCGGCATTCTTTTTGTTCTTGTATATTATGTCATCCATCTACCTTTTATTAGATGTTTTACACCACCTCTTTGGTGTATCAGTTATTAGAAAAGGTCGATATATATTTTTGGATGTTTTTTCTTATTATGTTTTTATTAACAATTTTAATGAAATATTATCCTTATAATCCTTTTCTCTGTTGCCTTGTAGTGCATAGTTGGTAATATGGAAGATAAGTCCTTCACAAAGAAAGCACTAAGGGGTGTTCGTGCTGTAATTTGTCCAGCTGATGTATGTTACAAACTTTGTTTTCTTGGCCATCCATTTATTAAGATTACCTAATTACATTAACTGCACATGATGAGTAGGGTGTTATTGGGTTTTGTATTTTTCTTAGATAACGATTATTAGATTTGAGTATGGCATGAGAGATTGTGAACCATTTTTTGTGCGCCATACTTACAAGAAAACATCATATCAGCTTCTAGAGTTCCCTTTCCTTCCTCATTCTGAGCTTTGTTTGCTTTAAACTTGATGCCTCGATAGGATGGTTTCTTCTCTGACTTGATGGACCTCAAGGGTGTGCAACACATTGTTCTGCTATCCCAGGTTTCAGTGCTTTTGTAACTTTGTATATCCAGTTCAGCTTAGTTTCTATCACAAGCCATATGAGATCTTGACTAGAATGCAGCTCTCTGTCTACAGAGGTAGTGGTGGCATCCAAGCCATTATGAGCAGCAAACTGAGGAAGCTTGCTGAGAGGGATGAAGAAGTGGTTCTTGCATCTGGGATCCCATCCACGGTAATCAGGACTGGTTCAATGCAAAGCACTCCTGGTGGTGAGAGAGGTTTTGACTTTACAGAGGTATCAACATGAAAGTTATCTTATTTCCGAATTCTGATGAATGCTCTGTACTTATGCAGTAGTGCTGGCTCTAGGTAATTGCAGTATTTTGGTGTCGGTAGAAGTAGTAGTATGCAATGAACCTGGCAAAGACATTCTGATATTACAGTGTTCGTTATGTAAGGTTAATCTATTAGTAGGTCCCTTCATTTGAAGCATGCTGTAATTTCCACCCAGCAGTTTGAAGAGGCAAAATGATAGGAATATTTTCTTTTGGGGAACATCAGTTTTGTTTGCCGCTCTGATGTTCCACTTTCCAGTATGCTCTCATATGATTCTTTAACTATGTAGGGTGCAGCAGCCAAGGGAAGAATGAGCAAAGAAGATGCTGCTACAATCTGTGTGGAGGCCCTGGAATCCATTCCCCAGGCAACACTCATTTTTGAGGTAATTAGCTCAAACAAGCTTCAGGATCCTTATTTTTTAGGTAATTACTGGCTCAAACAAGTTTAGGGCCTGCTTCAAATCTTCCGTGTTACTTCAGGTGGCCAATGGTGACGAAAAAGTTACTGACTGGAAAGCATGGTTTGATGAGAGGATGAAAACGGCGACAATTTAAAAGTAAACAAGCATGATTGAGATGCAGCCATTGTTTTATCGAAATATTGAAATTAATATAGTGGAAGAACCCAAAGAGAGGATTTCAGTATTTCCACCAGGAAAGTTGTGTAGCAACGCAGTTGTCCTGAGTCTGAAGCTCATTTTGGTTGCAGTTCTCTGAGTTTGCAATCTAAAATGGAGCTATGGACAGACTCACATCCCAAAAACTGTGAATACTATGTAAAGGGAAAAAGGCAGAGGGTCGATCATGGTATTTGTACTTGCCCATTTGTTCATGAAAGACTGAGACTCTGAATTGAAATTGCAGAGCACGTACTTCTGAATGGTAACCGTGTTCTACGGCTCTGCTTGGTATCGTGTTGTATAACTGTTCTTAGACTTTTTCGTGTTTGACAAACAACTTTGCGTTAATCCAACATTGTATTATGTTCTAAATATATATAAAACAGAGAAACATGGCAATAGGATATATATTTTGTCTAATCTTCCATGCAAAACAAAAATATTTGGTCTAATTTTAATTTGATTTGTGAAACAAACTATAATATTTCTACATCTTATCTTAAAGGAATAAACACCACGCAGCACAACACGTCAACGCAATAACTGCAAATTGCCTCCGTCTCCCTTTTATGTTCG
Source organism: Oryza coarctata (assembly GCA_030770085.1). Taxonomy (NCBI): domain Eukaryota; kingdom Viridiplantae; phylum Streptophyta; class Magnoliopsida; order Poales; family Poaceae; genus Oryza; species Oryza coarctata. The sequence goes on along the minus strand of CM061467.1, from coordinate 15,447,008 downwards.
CTAGCAATTACTGTTATCACGATAAAATGCGTTGATGTGGCCAAAGGAAAAAAAAATGATATAGTGAATAAATGAACCTATCGTGGTCCTATTTTAGAGATATAGTACTTGTATGAGATTCTGTGATGGACCTTGTATTCCCTTTTTATGTAGAATACCAATATACTGCTCATTTATCAGCTTACCGAGAAATAGGCATATCAGAGTAGGATAGCAGAAGCCATTGTCATATAACCCCATAATTTAAAACCACAATAAAATAGTTTTTATCAAAATTATAAAGTCATAATTACCTTTAAAAAGATCTTAAACTCCTAGTCACGTTTGGAGTTAATATAGCGAGTATTTGCTTGACTTTATGTATAATTCTTGAAGAAATAATTAGTTGGCATTCCTCTTCTAAGGTGAATTTTTTTTCAACGCCTAGAGAATTAACTCAATCAATCTACAAGTAGGTTATACACAGGGGATGAGTACAAACGGTACTAAACAAGTCCAACTATAGCAATTCAACAATTATATGCTCATAATCCACGTGCATAATGTATATACCAAGTACCCATGGTCCATGTCCATTAACAGTATTAAAAAAAGATCATATTAACCATTTAAGAAATATACTACACACATAAGGTACCACAGGGTTAGAAACTCTTAGGTTTCTTTTCTGTCACATTCGTAGTTTCTATCCAAAACAAGGAGCGACATATTATAATTTTTAATACACTCTACAAAGATGCGTCGCTATACCTACAGATGCTTTAAACCTTTTAATGTCCACGCCCATCGGCGCTTTAAGCACATTTCACGTTGTTTGTCAGTAAGGTTAAGGTCATAAGTTTTTTTAATTTCATCTATTAATTATCTCTACAGATGATCCCTACCACAATAGAAGATTATTGGATTCCAATGGATATCCACAATAAACCTAACCACAATAGTGATTCATACATCTAATTAGAACTGCACAACTGCTATCCTCATCGCTAGCCTACACTCATGGAGTTTATAGAAGTCCTTAGCCCTGTAGATAAAACCATTAAGAAAGTATTACTAGACCAGTCCTAGGTCATGTGATCAATACGTTCACTGCTTGCATACCATACACCAGTTATTATTTAACCTTATGATGATAAACATATGCAATTCAACCTCATCACAACAGCAAGTTTAGACTGTAACATAATATGAATGTATGATCCATTAGTTAATCAAACCTCTATCACATTTGTTTGTAATTGCGTTGGACTTGTGCCTATGACACCCGCAAACGAAAAATGAATAAAACCAATGAAGAAATCCAAGACAACAAGTGGTCAATTGAAATAAGCATAGAAGTACAGCTGAATTCAATATATCGTTACTATACGATGCATATGAGATGCCTAATGATATGCATGGTCTATGAAGGTCGTAGGTTAACTATTTAGAAAGGTTCTATAGCAACTAAGAATTCTAACCCCAAACTGATGACTTAAAGATGTATTTTAAGTTGAATTTACTTGAATATATTTGTATGGATTGATTTGATAAAGATTTAATCCTGTGTTATTATTTAAAAGAATGATTTGTGGTATATGGAAGACTATAGAATTATTCTTATTTGAAAGTTAAGCCTTTTAATTTAAGGTGAGTTGAGTTGTAATATTGTTTATCAATTTAAGAATAATTTATTTAGAAGACATCTTTAATTTGTTTCATATAAAATATAGATTCATTTGTTAAAAGTAGCATATTTGTATAAAAGATTGATCATGGATTTTATTTTATTATCTTTAGTGTCAAATTGGATTTAAGATGACTTATTGTAAAAATATAGGTTTTGTGTAAGCATTTTGTTTTTTATTTAGAACGAACTTGTTTTCACCTTAATGGTTGACTTTAGAATGAATCTATATATCCATTGCTTTGGATAACAACATATATATTATTTTGTTTTCTGGATAAAATACTCCTTAAAATATATATGTAAGAATACTTGTATTGGGATTATGGTACTATTACCCCATTTAGCTAGAGTAGATTTTAAAAGGTTGTTATTATTTGATTATCTCATTTTTCCTTGGAAGAAAATAATACTTGGTGGTGGTTAATTTATCAATAGATTTTTTTAGTGGTATACTAGATTAACAAATGAAGGGATTTATTTCTTTTTAGAAAAGTGACTTCCAGTTATATATTAGTGACTTAAAGTTTTTTATTGTCTTAAATAAATGATGGACTAGATAAATTTTGATTTCATTAAATTTGACTTATAATATTGTTAATTAGATTTAAAGTTTTATTTGTCAAAACAATATCCTTTTCCTTTCCTTTCCTTTTCTCTTCTCTTCTCTTCTCTTCTCTTCTCTTTTTTCCTTATTTCCTTTTCCCCTCCTTTTCCTCGGTCCCTTTCTTTTTCCTTGCGCACGAGCGCTGCTCTCCCGGCTGGGAGGGCGCTCCGCCTGCCGCCGGTGCCACCTCCTCCTCTCCCCTTCCTTCCTTTCCCTCTCTCCTAGCTCCTCCGTCTCTCTTTTGGCCTGCAGCACTCCCGCCCGCACTGCCGCCGCCGCTGGAGCTGATGCCCCAATCGGCGCCACCGACGGTCTACTCCTCTGCTCTCGAGTCTTGGATTGCATTCCTCCTAGCTCCGGCGTCTTCGAGCTTGAACTAGCTCGACTCCACCGCCACCTCCGTGAGTTTTTTTCTCTCTCTTCGATCCCCTTCTTCTTCGCTGGGAACGCCGTCATGGCCTATGGCCCTTGGTGCTCGCCTCCTCGCTGCCGCCGTGGAGATGGCCGGTGTCTAGCACCGAGCACTCCGGTGGCTGCTACTCTCCTCCACCCCCAGGTGAATCTCTCCTGTCTCCTTCTTCCTCTACTTCTGTGATGTGCTGTATTATGCTTAGTGTTCTCTCCTTGTGTGCTAATGTACTGTGAACCGTGATGCATTTATGATGCTTGTGGAACCTGATCTTAACGGTGATGCTCTTCTCCTGGCTGTATTTATTAATTCCAGGTTTGTTAACCAAATTGACTTATTCTAGATAGGTGATGTCTATATGCTTATGAATGAATAAATGCTCACATGAATCATTATTTTGCAGAAGTGAAGTTTAAATCACATTAGCATGATTTTGCCCTTATATATGCTTGCATATAAGGGCAATGGGAATACTGAAATGGTTAGCACACTAGCATGATCAGGTCAATATGGATATTCTATTGGTTCCTGATGATTTCATAAATTACTACTGAATTGCAGTTAAACTGAAGAAGTGAATATATATACCTATGAACCTGTTACCCATATAAACCATACAGGTTCGGTATTATTTTCTGCAATTAGAACTACTTGAGCATGTTAATCTTCGATACTACTACTAGATTCATTTATACTAATCACAAGATACTATTACTTATTGCTGTTGAATAGGATTTACATCACTAGACACTTATGTCCACTGATTGATGCCATCTTCTATTCTAATTTTTACTGTTGATAATCTATTACAGAGGCCTATAAACTATGAATCATGATCTTCATGCTATACTCTATGGATTAACTAATCTCCAGGTAAATGCGTCATATGCTGTTAATTATAGCAAGATATATTAGTGATTGGTTTGGACTCTATGTTATGGACTTGATTCTGATGGTTTACTTATATGGATTTCTCTGGATAGTTTGTTATATGGTCTGAGGTTTCTGCTGATTAATTCTAATCATTCAAATTGATTCTTTTTCTGGAACCTACTGTTACATGGTCTTGAGTTTTAAACTGAACTACTGATGCCACCTGAACTTCTGCCATGTTCCTGAGGTTAATTTATTAAGAGTATAGATAGCTAAATCTAACTGTTCATGTACTCAAAATTCATCTTATAGGGTCTTTACTGAATCTTGCACCAATTAACTAGATATATGTGCAGTTCTTAATCTAGATGCACTTATATGATGCTTCTAAACAATCTAAAATGTTTCTTGCTTACAGATTTATCTATACATGCTGCATCTGAGCTTAAATTACTGACATGCACCCTTTTGATTAGATCATATTAGTCTGGGAAAATCCTTGTTCATTGCTAATGGATGCAGACATATGCACACAACTACTAATCATACTAGAACAGGTACAGATTAAAGTGGATGCCATGCTTTGATTTCATTCTTTCTTGATTTATCTATTTGACAATCTTACCATTAATTTTGTTCTGGTTTTGGTGGTGAGATTTTCTGATATGCTTGGTTCTTTTGCGCTTCCCTTCCATTAATTTCCTCCTGTTAATGAATTCCTTTTCTCTGCTGGTTCTGATTCTTGGCATCTTGCTTCAGCAGCTACTGGTTGCTTCTCCTCCTAGAGCTTGGTTGGCACTTTCTTGAGCTGGAATTCTTGGTTCCTCCACACTTGAGTACTAGCTCCTTCTCCTTGAGCTGCCCCTGCTCCTCCAGGGACTGAGCAACCCCTGCTCCTCCTCCTACCCTGACCTCTATCTGATTACTCAACCATAGATGGGAAAACTGTGGGTAAGTGATGGTATGGTTAGCGCTAGCTTGCTGGTTCCTCAGCTAAACTATAAGCTGCTGTTGTGCTGATCTATGGCTACTGCTATTGCTACTGCTCTTTGCAGCTGCGGGCTGAGGCAGATATTACTACTGTTCTGCTAGCTGTAGCTTGAACTGCTCCTTTGGACAGCTACGAGCTGCTGCTATGGTGGATATGCTACTGCACGCTGCTGTTGCTTGAGGCTGTTTTCCAGCCGGAGCAACCGAAAACAGCGTCAAGCAACCGAGAGGCTAGTTCATCTGATGGCTTGTTGATATATGGGTGAATTCTGTCAAGGAAAGGTGACTCACCTACTTGGATTTTGCTGGTTGCAGCTGGGTTTGACACCTCACCCTTTGCATGTTCGGTTGAATAAAAAAAAGGGGAATTTTGGCTGAATTTCCAATTAATGGGAATTCTGGTAAATCTGGCATTATTTTCTACCTTTTCACTTAGGCCGGTCAGGTTTTGTAGAATTGGAGATTACTCTGAGTTCCGGGACTGATTTGCAATTGCCCTAGAACTCAGGGTCCTTTTGTAAAACTGCCAATTTTAAAAGGTTTTACTAAACTACTGCGCTCATTTAAAGATGGTTGAACTATTTCTTGCAATGTTCCAGAATATTTGAGCTGTGCCCCTATATAGTTGCAATTCTTTTTGGCTTGGAGGAACTGAAATAATTCACTAGAGTTCTACTCTCATTCTCTCAGTTTTTTTTTCTTTTAGAAAAATTAACCTCCTAAAGTAAAGTTATGTGCTCTAAGATCACACCAACATTGTCTAATTAATTTTAAATTCTTCTTTTCCTTATTTATAAGTGTGGGTTATATTATCGTCATGACATAAATATTGTATAAATGCAATGTATAAAATGTCTGCGTGTATGCAAGGATCTGTAATCAGAATTGGTTGTGAAATAAAGAACTGTGATTTCTATTGTGCAAATGTGTACCTCTCTCAAAGACATGTGGTTATGAAACTATAGTACCCGGCCAAGAGCGTGGCGCAGAAACACAAATCAAGATAACCCGATCCTCACAAGGTTTAAGTTAGTAGCCTTAACGCATATGAACTTAGTAATCGAATGACGAACAACCGGTTTATAAACCATGCAATATTAACCACAAATTAGCAATTCAATACATTAATAGGTCCTACCTAGCATCCGCTCTCGCCCAGTGTAACTAGGTCATTAGCACGACTAAGACTAGCTAAAATCCTGGGCTGTTACGGATTCACAACATTGGCAGTTTGGCACTGTCTTGGAAACAGTTACTGCCTTGGTTCTTTTTTGCTTATTACTTTGGGCATAGACACAATTTTCAATGCGTATGTCTCGTCATTATTATTTTACAAGCTTAAAAAATATAACAACTTAAAAAGTATTTTTAATAATAAATCTATTATAATATTTTTACCTATTAAATCCTAATATTTTTTAATATGAGTTAGAGGTTTGACTACACATAATTTAGCACATCATATGTTTGAGAACCGATGTAGTATAAGGCATTCATAACATTAACAATGTTATGCTTTTTTTTAGGACAATATTATGAAATTTGAACCCCATATGTTCCCAAATTACATTGTAGATGTTTAAAATAAACCATTTGATCAAATAATATATTACTTAATATTCATTAGTATTTTAAAATTTAAAATCATACAAATGAAATCTATATAAATGATCAAGAATTATGGCACATTTCTAGTCAAGGTTTTAAAACTTTATGCATCAATATCTTCTCAATACTAATTATAATGGTATATTTGTCCTAAAAATATTTTAACAGTACCATAGTTATGTTCAAAATTATATCACAAAGACCATATCAATAACAAAAGTGGTTTATTTTCATGACGAGTGAGCTATACAAAAGAAAAGACACCATTGCTATTAAAAATCACAAAAAGAGGTTGGGGTTGCATCGACCAACATAAATACTTTCATTGGATAAAGTCTAAAATCGACGGCCGCATGAGTAAAGCCAAGCAATTCTAGAATAGAGAAACATGTTACTTGGCTTATACAAGCATGTGCACATCTACTTGTTTTCCCCATGAAAACTTATCCGAATCGTCATTAGAAAAAAAAACTGTCCAAATCACAAACAGTTGTACCACACGGCAGGCTCAGCAAAGCACTAAACTGCTTTTATTTTTCTGGTTTTGATATTCTTGGTAGCCGAAGCATTTCTGCTCCTTGATTTGGCTGCAACCTAGTTGTAGTGTAGTACTACTAATAAGGACATCAGCTGATTTTGTGATGGCCTACCTGGCAAGGGACATTTCCACATGATTTGACCTAACAACGAAGGATGTTTAGCTGGCGTTTATTGGAAGCTTGGCGTCCCAATGGTAATCAGTTAATTACTTAGCTACTTCTCGTTCTCGTTTTCTATAAATATGTTTTTTAAATTAATAAACAATATGTTTTGTAAGAAAATATAAAGTTGATTTTAAAATAAAATAAATCTATTTTTATGTTTTTAATAATTGATATTTAATTAATCATATACTAATTATATTTCTCGTTTTACGAGCCAATCCCATCCACTGTTTAGTACGGTACCGAGGGGCAAGTGAAAATGACAAGATCCAACCAGCATTCGGCCAAAAGTTTAAGTATGAATCATGACAAATATCATTGTTGGGCCTACTTACACGGTATTAGAGTATTTTTATGGTTGTGTACTAATGGGTTATACAACTTCCAAAGGCATGTAACCTAAGAAAATAACTTTAAGGTAAGAGTTTTATAATTGTATCCAAAGCAAAGGTAAAACTTAAAAAATCGAAAACATAATTTTTTTTAAATCAATTTAAGTTTAGATACAACTTATTATCCACATTTCGTATAAACAGAACCAACCATCATCACACGTGTAATTAATACTCACTTTGTAGTAAAATAAAATTAACTTTTGGCTACGAAATCTTAGTAGCTAGAACTTTATTTATTTATAGTATAGAGGGAGTATTTATAGCTAAAATAAATTAACGTGCCATTGAATCGTTTGGTGACTAAATATTTTCCCATCTTCATAACAACCTTCTAGTATGATCCTCTGATGGATGTGTGTGCCTATCATAACAACCTTTCGGGTCCTACGGTTTATTTGTAGTTAGAGATAAAGATAAGCTTCTACCAAACATACACATACTCATTCATATCATTGCGATAGAGAGGTTGAGAGAGATAGATGTACCCTATACATGAGAAAAGCAATAAAGACGTGATGTCTCTCTCTATATACAAATGTAATGTCTCTGTATGCGTGTTTATTGTTCATCTGTTGTTCTTGTGTGTCGGAGAGATCGATAGTAACATTTACACCAGATCGACACCAATAGGTCACTGGTTTCTCAACAGAATCTTTTCACAGCTACTGAATTTCGGGTAAAGTACGATGGCTTGACGCCTCCAACGGGGAGATTCGTTGGTTTGGTTGTCTAGTGTACACCAGGAAAGAATATCAAGAAACGCATCTCCCAAGTACACCACGTCCACGTGAAGGTAAGGTACACGCTGCCTAATTACCAATCCGGCCTAAATTGTCCAAAATTGTCCAACCATTATAACTTCCAATCTTTATACTGAATTAATAAGTGCGATGCATGCAACCATTTCTTTAACATAAAAGAAGTATGCTCCGAAATTGTCCAAAGTCAGACCATGTGACAAATAAAATACTACTGTGTTCGGCATGAAATGAAAATGTGACCTGCCAATGGAACCAACAGGAGACCACGCATCCACACAAAGCATAGCAATTGGCCATCCAACTATCCATAAGAGATATTTTAGCTTCTTGTTGTAGGACGTTTATGAAAAGGTTGGTGCAACGTGTATCATTGTTATCAATTTCAACAAAAAAAAGTCATATTAAGGATTTTTAGCCGGATCTCTAGTATGGTTGTGATTATTGTCCTATATTATCGATTTGATTTTAGAGATAAATTAAATACTTTAGAAATAAAATTAACAAATAGTTTGAACAAATAACACAGTAGAAGAATTTTTTTTAAAAAAATCATATTTTTAGAAGTGTGAAATAAATAAACTATGACGTCAACAAACTGAAAATAACATCAATCAACGGGGTCAAATTATAATTTTTCTTTACTATTCAAAGAGGTATTGAAGCTCAAATCCACACCTCAACACTATCAGGCTGTTCGGCAGTGATTGATGTGGCTGGATGCGACAGCGCTGCACAACCGGTCAGAAACTCATAAGAAATTTGAGATGGTTTCCTTGTAGCAGCTGTGGCTGCACGGCCGCAGCCAGAGCTGCCAAACAGTTTATATATCGTTACAATATTCAATCAGTTTTATTTGGTTTGTACTGAATGCAGCACAGAGATCATTTGTTAAATGTTATATTCTATTTAAAAATTATAAAAAAACACATAGACTACTCCTTCCCACGTAAATACCGTGGTGAGCAGTAAAAAGCAGACAGAAATTATTAAAAAAACAAATATTTATTTAAATTTCTTATAAATTTGGTGGGATCGTTAGATCCTTACCGTAAGGGCATCTCCACCATACGTCCGGATGGTAAGGAAAACCATAGGACGTTGCTGTCCAAATTGTTTCGAGATTTGTTAAGGTCAATAGGTTGTAAAATAAAAGACAGTCATTGTAAACATTTTTTCACGAAATGATAACTAGCAATTTTTCACGGGGTTAATAGAATGATAGGTTGACGGGACGAAATCGACCGAGATGATGAGGAGATGAGGTCGGTTTCAGCCGCGCGGACGACAAGGAGAAGAGGGAGACGTCCGAAACATCAGCAATGACCACCGTTATCCAGAAATGCGGCGTGCCGGGCAGGCAGGTTAACCCACCCCGCCGAACACCATCGCAGCGAAGCAAGCACACAGGCATTACAGACGAGTGCTGATGAGATCGAGCCATCGAGGGGGGAGAGAGAGGTTCGTGTCCGAACGTGCCACAAATCTCTCTCTAGCAAAAGATTCTATCCCCCTCCTCGTCCTCCGTCTGTCTAAACAAAAAGAAAAGAGAGGAGAGCTTTAATTAAAGCTAGAGAGAGAAACAAAGAAAGAAATACCAGTACTAGTGCTGTACTCATCGTATGTGAGTATGAGGAGATGGGTCACCACTGCCTTGCCTGCTGCTAGCCTAGTTTCGTGTGTCTGAGGATCTCGTGATCTCCTCCCCCTCTTCCTCTCTCTCTATCCTCCCCTTCTCTACCACCGTTCACCTACTCTCTCTCTCTCTCTCTGCCATGGTCGCATGATCTGATCTGCTTCCCAGAAATGCTACGGTCTCCTTGAGGTAAGCCACACCTCCTCACCTCCCTAATCCTGGAATTAATTAACTAAATTAAGATGGGAGAAACACTGCTGTTTTCCTGCAAGAAGTTGGGTGGTTTCTTGTGCGGATTACTAGGTTCTTGGCTCTGCCTCACGCCCAAATTCCTCTCCAGTTCGATCTTGCTCTGGTCTGGTCGTGCGTACGGTTGACCGGAGTGGATGGGGTGGAAGCAATTCACATCTCTCCCTCCGGCCTTTCTCCCGTGCGATTTGTTCTTGTGTGAATTTTCGCGTGAATTCCTTGGTCGGTTTGGTTGGCTCCCTTTTGTTTTGCTAATTTGGACGTGTTCTGTAGCGAAGGCGGCTGCCACTCGAGCGAATTTTGGTCGAGAACCCATCTCACTCACATCGCCGTAACGGATTCTTTTTGTTCTTGCCTTCGTTCCATGTTTTCCTGGGAATCTTTCGTCGCCAATTGCTCGCGAGAATTCGATGGGTCTCAACAATTCTTAGCAATCCCTTCCTGCACGAGCGCTGTTCACCACGAACTTTCCGTCTTCCACTTATTACTATAATATTCTTCTTTCTTTCCCCTCAAAATCTGACGACCTTTGTATTTCTTGGAATTCTTTCTCGTTTCAGACTTTCAGTTATTTGGATTAGACTCCCAATTTTTTTAATCCCCAACCATTGCGTTAATTTCAAGGTTACATACAGAAAGACAAAAATTCAAGGTTTTAATCATGTTTTTATTGGGTCCAAGCAAGAAAGATTCGTCAAGTACATCTGATCTTATTGAATAGTGCTTTTGTCCTCACCTTCCCCAAGGTTCCAACAGTAAAACTTACATTTCCTCACTACAGCTTCTGCAAATTTCGCTAATCACTCCATAAAAAACTGCAAATTTTTGCTAAGAAAACATTCACGGAAAATCACAAATTCTTGGTGAACCACGAACAGATAATTAAAAAATATTTTTTTCTGTTTGTGTTTCAAGAGCTCGTCAGGCTTCTGCAAATTGGGTATTGGAGCAGAATTGCAGAGAGAAGGAAGGCAAGGAGAACAAGCAAGAACGATCGTCGAATCGATGGACGGCGACGCGCTGTCGGGGTACGGCGGCGGGTTGGCGGCGGCGGACGGGAAGGTGCTGCACGCGTTCCAGACGAGCTTCGTGCAGGTGCAGAGCCTGCTGGACCAGAACCGTGTCCTCATCAACGAGATCAACCAGAACCACGAGTCCAAGGTCCCCGGCGACCTCTCCCGCAACGTCGGCCTCATCCGGGAGCTCAACAACAACATCCGCCGCGTCGTCGACCTCTACGCCGATCTCTCCTCCCTCTTCGCCGCCTCCTCCGGCGGTGGCCCCGCCGCCTCCGAGGGCGGCTCCGTCGGCACCGTCCGCCACGCCGGCCACAAGAGGGTCAGGTCCGCCCACCTGGACTGATTGATTCCTCCTTCTCATTGATTAACCATCACCACCACCACCCCCGGCTAGCTTAGCTGCAGAGATCGATCTTGCTTGCTGCTCTTCCCCTTTCTTGTATCTAAGCATCTATTACTAGCTATAATCTATAAATCTATATATGAGCAATTAATGCCCTCACAACTACAAATTATCTTCTTCTTCTTGTAGCTGTTGTTGATCCTGTTGTAGCTGATATGAGCTATTTTGGATTTTGATGCAACAATGCAAGTAAAGGATATGATGCAATACAAGAGACTGAGCAGTTCTCTGAATTCCCCCAAACATTTTCTTTTTTCCAATCTGAATTCTGAAATGGAAGATGGCATCTACATGTCCCTTCTCTTCATCAGTTGTTTGGTTGCTCTAAAAGCTTCACCTGAGTTGAAACCTTTGTGGTTTGCCGGTCAAAATTACATTCTTTTTTACTCTTTACTCTACTAGTGGATCTTCCACTGAAAATGCTAGATGAAACTATCTTGTTGCTGTTTTGGATGGATGATGCCATTGATGGGGCCCAACAAATCTATCGCTTTTAAAACGAAACATGATACTATGTGCAAGCAAAACTGAACTGAATATTATATATTCTTGAATTAGTACTACTGCTATTTGGTCATGGAAACCAGTAGAATCTGTTGCCATTTTCCATGCTGTTTCTTTTCTCTCCTCTCTTTCAGGCTGGCCTCCTCCTACAAATGCTTCTTTGTAGCGTCTCTTACATGAATTCGCCTTTCTTCTCTTACAGCATCACTTTCTGCTGAAATGTGTTGCAGTGTGTGGGCATTCAGCATTGGATGATTGCACTTGTTTTTCTCTGCTCCTAAAAATTTGTAGTAGTGGAAAGTACTTTTTCTTGCCAATGGGATCAGGACCTTTTTGGTGAGAGCATGTTTGCTGTTAAAGTGGATGTGGGGTTTTGTGCATGAGATTCCCCTCGGAGGGCATTTTGTACATTTTGATTTTTAGAGCTCAATTTTAGAATTAATTTCCTGAAAAAGAAGGTTAAAAACCAACCAAAATGAAATCTTTAACCACCTGCCACGCCCTCCTAAGTTCCCAATCATGCAGAACTTGGCCAGAATCTGATGAACCAAAAGAAGGAAGCTGGTCAGCTTTTTTGACCACTCTTTTGTTCTGCCAATGAATGGTTTTGCAGAGGGTCATCTCCTGTACCTGCTGTGCATTTTTCCCTCAAAAGGCTTGAAGATCTCTCTCTAAGCCAATGACATGCATAGCTTTGTGAAACATTCTTGGGAGATGCAATTAGCTAGAGGACACTGAAACATACCTTTATTAACAGGGAAAACTCACCACAAGAAGGATTACACAAACAATTGTATGCATCATGTCACAGAAGTGAAGGGGTACTACTAAACTAGGTCAGAGAAGCGGATCCGATGACGCTAAAACCGATCGGCTGAGAGATCCGATGGGGCTAAAATCAATCGGCTGAGAGATCCGTTGAAGGGTTTGATGTAGCCATCGGTCAATGGAGATACTAAGACAAAGCCAATAGAGAACTGTAGAAAAGCCGATCAAATTAGTAGAAGGTTGGATCGGCTTGAAGATAGGGGATTGTCCAATCGGGATCAGGTCCGAGAAGCCCGAGGGAAGGAAGGAGAAGGATCGGCTTGACTAAAAAAAGTCCGATAGTTACAGTAGAGAAGCCGATCAGGTTGCAGCAAAGGAAGACTCAGTTATAAATTAGAAGATTATTCAGATGAAACCGGGTTTGCGGAGTAGTTGTGGACTCTACGGCAGGGTGCTTATTTTTGTAAATTATAACCTTGCTCAATTAGGGAGGTCTAGCTGGTTAGTTAACTTCTTTAGGAATATTTTCCTTTGTTCTTACTAGGAAATAATGTCCGATGATCGTAGACGCGTCGGACTCTATCTATAAATCCAGGGTATAAATATAGACCCCCTGGAAACATGTAATATATCTCTCGATCATATTTAAATTCGGCGCATCGTCACCCTAGTTCATCTAGGTTCTACCGACGGGTTCTGGTTCTCGACGCGGGGCTGCATCGGTTAAGTCCAATCTCCGGTGAAGGGGTAAGTCCCGCCACCATCCCATTATGTTTTGCTCTGTCTAAGGCTGCATCGGTTAGGTCCGATCTCTTAGGCCGATCGGATGTATCGCAGCACGTCCGTGCTGGACCTATCGGTCCGTTAAGCTCCCTCTGCCGTCGTCAGTCTCGTGCTGCATCGGTTAGGTCTGACCTACGGGGCTGCCGACGGTAGATCGAGCTTCAGGCCTATAGGCTTCTGCACGGCGTATCATCGGAGTGCTAGCCGATGAGTTATCCATGCTCTATGCTTCACGCCCAGTGCATTGGCCCCTCGGCCGATACGCATCAGCCTTTAGAGGCGTCCCACGACGCGTAACGCCAAACGTATGGGACCTTCAGCCGATACGCACCCGCCTTCAGAGAGGCGTCCCCTCATCGGCTCAGCTAGCCGATGGGTTCATTCCTATCTTTGCTACGGCATAGCCGATCCGGCGTCCTCCGTATCATCGCCGCTTGCCTCAACCTCATACTGTCTCGCTTAGGTCCGATCTTCGAGGTTCGGTGTTGATGGCGCTGCCACGGCGGACGACGGGTCTCTTGCTGTCATATCCAGAGCGGTATCGGCTTTGTAGCTCGTGCCTTCTTGCGCTAATCATCGCCTAGGCCGCATCTGCTTTCATCGGTTTTTCCAGCCGATGAATCACTGTTCGGCTGTCTGAAGGGATCCCGTGCGCCTCGATATCCTCTGAGCACACCCTGGTTCCTCCATCGGCTCTATGGTCGACCGCTCGTCGACACCTGTCCATATCGGCTTCCCAGCCGATCAAACAGCATCCCGAACCTATCGGCAGCCAGCCGATAACGAGCGTCTGTATCGGACCCGCTCGTCTCACCTCCTTGTCAATTGCAGGGTCAAATTAACTGGCACGTCCACGAATCTCGAGACCTAAAGACCTGCACTAAAGACAAGCCGACCTCCTAGGCCTTCGCGTGACTGAGCCGCCGTCCCTCCCCGGTCGCGGGATTTTTTAGCGGCGAGTACTTAGTTAATATATTCTCTTAGATAATAAATATTTGATATATGGGATAAGATTTGATTAAAATTTCCGAATGTCAACAATTTTCTTAAATGATTAATTTAAAAACAAAATAAATGATATACATATTTGCCTTGAAAAGTATATCATAACATCATAAACTATTAGACTTTATAAACTTATGCTAAAGACGTTGTGATGATAAGATTCATTTGGACACCTTTGCATCCAAAGGACATAAATTATATTGGAGTTTCACACGAGATAGCTCGATTCTTGCAGAAAATAGGAAGAATTAAAAGAATCTTTTAGAAGTTCGTATGTTTGTCAGCCAAGATATATAATATTAATTAAATAGCTGTGACAAATTTGGGAAGGGTTGGAATTAAAATCCTCGGTAGCGGTCGGATAACAAGGATGTCAGCTGGATCCCCATTTTAACCTAAAGACTACTCTTGTCAATTGGATTATCCTTAAAAATATGTAAGCATTTTCATCTGCATGGCTCTGGTTTGTTCAAACGTTTGGGTGAAGATAATCTTGATCCACTCTTTTTCATAGAGGATGGAGACAGATGAAGAGGAACCCTGATTTTATCACTTCAGTGTAAACCATATTCTAATCGTACACTTTCTTTTTCCTGCTTGTGACGCTTTTAAATGAAAGAGAAGAAAACAGATTGCACAAAAGAGCCCTTTCTCTAATTTTTCGGTGTATTGAGGATCCTTTGAAAACTGGGAGTATAAAAAAGCCCACATCCAGCATTGCCCCATGACTCAATGCCCTAACAGGAACAGTGCAGGTTTAAATTCTCTAATTCCTTTTTCCGCCACTTTAAACTGACATACATTTGGAGTAGCCTCTTTGGAACGTAAGAATGATAGAGCATTTGATTTGTATTGGACAAATTCTCCAAAATCCTTTGAAATAAATGATTCGAGCATACATGTTTTTCAAAATTCTTATGGAATAAACTATTCCATAAAAATGGAGAAAACAAAATGTTTTCTTTGATCTGTCTTTAAGTTGATGAGTTTATTCTACACCCATTTTTTTTGTTTGACGTTCATACATTTGCACATGGAGGGAGTATATGTGATCCATTTAACAGTTTTGAAACTTTCGATGGTTTGTAAATTTTGTAGGGATTCAGAGAACATAAAACAAAATTCTTGATTTTTTTTCTATTCCTATTTCAGTACCATGCATTTTAATTTTTAAGGACAGCTGCAAAGACCTATGGCAAGGAGGATCTCAAAGTTTTAATTCGTAAACGATAAAAGCCATATTTCCTTAATATTTGCATATGCTTGGAAGTATATTTATGTCAAAATCCCACATAGAACTAAAATTTGTGTGCATCAACAATGTTGATGTGATCACCATCGTCTGCAAATTGCCTACAATTTGTACCAAGTAAAATGAAAACAATGCAACTTTCTCGATATACACAGGTTCTTTTGGTGCATAGAGATTTTCCCCAGAAATCCATCTTTACCTTCATCACAAAACGAACAACATGTGTCATTGCTCATGGAGTTATTAAATCGTTCAATTGTGAAAGTGTTGTGTACTAGTGGGAATTTGGGAATGCACCAGCTCCCTTGCCTTTTTGCTCCTATCTCTGTCAAGATTCAACTTGTCTAACTAATGCATGTTGGCAAAAGAGCTGAAATTCTTGGAGACGTCTACCAAAGCAAAGCACATTATTTATTGGAAGCTTCAAAACAAAGATTCCTCAACAGTTTTCAAGAAAGAAAATACAAATTAATTAATCTACACATTGTCAAGGTTAAATTAGTGAGTTAGTGACCCCCTTCCTTTTCTTGTAAGATGTCACTTGCTCGCATCCTATTCTATCTCCTGATTCGATAGGAAATAATATCTCCTTTAACTTGCAGAATGGTTGGCTATTAAAAGTGGATTAACTGAATGATACACTAATTCTTTAATACTTTAGCATTTTCTCTTCTTTTTTGCTGGGAATATTGTAGCTTTTTCCACTATATATCCACTATTGTATAGGAGTATTCCAGATTTTTTTTCTTGTTTCTGAACATGCCATGTAATTCCATTTTAACAAGGTCCACATAAGTTTGAAGAAAAAATAGCTGCAAAAGCACCAAAACTGAGCCCTGGTGTCCAGGCCAGGGGCCAGGGCCACCAGCTTTACACAATTACACAAATGACAGATTGACAGCATTGCAGGGTGAAGAGATTGCTGCTGGGGCAGAATAAAGATTGGGAGTACAATCAGGATTTTTCCCTTTTGAGGAATAAAGCTGGTGCTGATCCAGTGGATGATAGGATAGTTGACCCTTAAGCTCCATGTGATTATTGCAATCCAACCAAGGACGAGAATATGAAGCTTTTCACCTTGGTGCAATTCCACATGGGCCGGGGTCCGATCTTCTTGTTTAATGATAGAAGACCATAGGTGGCTTATTGGGGGTGGTAACCCCACCATCTGCAAATATTGCAGTAGCAAAGATCCTCACCAAACATGAAGGCTGATCGAGAGAGAGAGAGAGAGAGCAGGGTCTTACACACTTCCGGCCATACTCGTTTTAGAACGTGTGCAGTCAACATTTTATTTTTTTTAAAAGATATGTTACCATGCATATTTACCATTAAAAAGGTTTTATCTGTACTTCTCTTGAAAAAAAAAGATAGCTGTAGTGGTAGCGAGTATGCCCCATATCTGATTCTATTATAAATTTTGTAAATTATCTTTTAAATATTCCCTATAAAAATGATCAGTAACACAATTCATAAAAGATATATGTTTATTTATTTTAGACAGTATTATAATATATTTTATTTTATTTATAGCAGCATGGCCATTTAGACAGTGACATAAAATATTCTTTATAAATTATAGAGATGTTGATTTTAAAGAACTACTAATCAATTTGTTTTCTTGGACTTATTTTTCTTTTATAATTATCCATGAAGGGCATGAACAATGGTTTAGATGGTTGATGTCTCTATAATCTTTTCACATCGATATACGGACAACTCATATGCCAAGTTATTTATAGTATAATTAATAATTTGGTCTACGGATAATAATATGGAATGTGTATATGGTACTAAGCTGTCTATTAGTTCTTCTCTCCTATATTTCTCTTGCCACAACATCATCAAAAATCCTATGTGGAACTCTCCGCTAGAAGGCGACATCATACTATTGTTTATACCCTAATTAAAGTGCACATTGACCAATTTTTGGTGACTCTAAAAACCTTCTCACATAATATTACACTACAATTTGGTAAGGCTTCAGACAAGACATATAATGGCATGCCTCAACCTTACAAAGAATTCGTAATTTTCAGAAAAAAAAAGGTAAATGTGATTTATGCATCAAAGCGAACATGCCCTCAATCAGCATAGCATGACAGTTGCACGTGCATAAAGGAATGTATGCAACTGTGCGTAAGATATGTTGCCTTGTCCCGTAATAACTGAATCTGCAACAAATTAAAGGTTTTCTTGAAAATGTGGCTTAGCCAACCTTAGCCAAAGGCTGATCAGTTAGCATGAGTTGTCAGTTTGTGACCGACGTAAAACTGATTCTGACATGACTTGATATCTATGACAGTAAAACTATAGCTACAGATTGTAGCGAGATATGAAAAATAATTTTATAAGATGCTACATTATAAAATATGTATATTTGTAAGATTTAAATTTTATACTATATAAGTATTACTACACTAATTTTTTTGGAATCATTTCAATAACTACTAATTCAATTAAGTGATAAAAAGAATCTAAGAAATAAAAAATTAAAAAATTAACCAGCTAAAAAGAAATACTTTAAGTATCTGTTATGCACTTAGAAATATTTATGTTTTAGAACGGATTTTTAGATTTTTAACAGAGATTTAAGATTAAGAAAAAGACACTCTTATGCCCTCAATATATAAATAAGAGATAGTTAGGGTGAGGCGGGATAGAATGAGAAAAAATTCAAACGAGAAGTGACTTATGAAACAATTAGTATTATAAATAATGCTAAAATATTTATATTATGTAATAAAATCTAAATACTAGATATACTATTTTAGATAGTATTTGACACCAACAGTTTTATATATTGATTTAATATTTAGTTAACCTTAGGGTTGGCCCATACCATATGCACGTGAGGATTAAGCACACCACACGTGACGCATCGGTGGTGGTGACAAGTGTTTGATATGTCAGGAATTTCGAAACCCCCAGCACGAAACTATTTTCCCCAAAATTTCCATTTTTTTTTGTGAATTTAATCAAAATTTGTTCAAAATTCAAACAAAATTAGTTCAGAATCTCCAACATTTATGGGATCTCGGAAATTTCAGTACCCTCGGCGTAAATATGTAAAACGAAATTGCAAACCCTGACGGCGATGCGTGCTCCAACGTGGATAGAGGCAGCGGTCCCCGGCTGCCGCGGCGGTGGAAGGAGCAGCTCACCATGCTCACTGGTGCTGTGCCAAAGCTGAGCTCCCAGCGCTCACCAACATCAGCTTCGTGTACAGCTTCTTGACGGCATGCAACTGCCTTGTCGGCGCACGCTCGGGGCAGAAGACATTGCTCCAGTGTGTGGAGGGTGCTCATGCACCCCATGGACAGCCCCATGAACGTCTGATTGGCATGGCCTGTCATCGCCTGACACCGTCTCACAAGCATCGTCAAACAAGTGAACTTCGACACTGCATGGGTCTAATGGGCTAGCCACAGTCCCACTAATAAGAGGGACGGGCTATAGTCCTTCCATAAATGATCTAGAGGGTATAGGGTACGGGCCGGTCCTAGCCCCATTTACATATTAAGATACAGAGATGACAAGTATATAATTGTGTGATACTGAAATATTATTTCAAGCTATTTATCTACTACCATAATAAGGTGTAAAATCTAGGTTTACCAACATGCCATTTATTTGCTTGCTAACCTTTCTTTGAAACTTCATGTAACCTATTAATCTATATAGCTGGGCATAACTAACTAACGTCTTCATCTATCATTCTCTGTGCCATGTCAGTGTGTGACTGCTTGGATTTCTAGTTAGAGAAATAGCAAGAGCGATGAGATCAAATAGGTGCAGGAGGAAAACTGTAAACTCACATACTACAAACAAAAGACAGGCTTCAAAAAAGAAGCTAGCAAACCAAATGGTTAGCATGCTGCTTGTAGCATTTGAAGCCTCACACATCATTGAAGGCCCAACTAGGGTTTCCATTTTACAAGTGAAGACGGCTCCCCATCGGTTTGCCGAAAACCGAGAGCAAATCGGTAAAAAACCGATGACTTGTTGGTCAATACCATACGAAATCCAACTAAAACCACACGGATTATAAATCAACGCTTAACAGTTTCATGAAAATTGATCGGTACTGCTATCCCTGCTCCCACCATTATACTACATTTGAAAGTCAATAGTATCACACCTCAGACATAATAGTATCAAACGAGCGGTGCTACTCCAGTACGCATGCAATGCAAAGCACCTGTGGTTACTTGCTACTACTACAAATTCCAACATATGAAGCTCCGATCTGGTGAAATTCTCTCGTTCTCTACCAGAGTCTACCAGCAGGCTGTTCTACTAATCTACCAGCAGAGAGTATCATTGTCAACTTTTTAATTTGTTCACTAAGAGAGAGCATCGTACCGTGGCCTTTACGATACAGTAGTACGTACTAGTCACCAAAAAACTGAGCTGATGATAAAAGCTTATTAAGCTTTCAGTCTGCTGAAAAACATCTCCAATTGATGGATCGGATCGATTTGGTGATACAGAGCAGAGTACTTGAACTAGTTGCATGCATTATGAGAAACTTGATAAAGTCCTGATGAGTATGGAATGAGAGCAAAAATTTCCTTTATCTACTGTGCATGCTTTCAGTAGAAATATATCTAACCATACACCATTGCTTTTAAATTCAAATAAAGCTTCATCTAATAATAATCAACAATGCATTAAGTTTGAGCTTGGCTGGTTACTACGAGATGGTTTCTATAACATGGTAAAGGAGGTATGGACTAGCGAGAATAAAGGAAATACTTCGATGGAAAAGGGACAACCTAAGATTAGAAGAAGGTTAAGACAATATTTAACAGGTTGGACTAAAAATATAGTGATGTCTATAAAAAAGAGAAGAAAGAGTTATTAGATAAACTTGACTAGTTAGACAAGAAGGCTGAGTATTACTTACTTTCTTAAGATGAGTTAAGTTTAAAACAATGTATTGGCAATAGACTGGCCTAGCTATTAAAGGAAGAGGAAATTAAATAGTATCAATGAGCTAAGGTTAAAGGGGATTGAAATACTAAGTATTTTTAATTGGTTGCTAATGGAAAACATAGGAAAGCAAGAATTTTTCAATTGTAACATGGGGATAGAGTAATAAGCGGTGATGTTGAATTGAAAAGATATATCACAACGTCTTTTTGTCCTCTTAATGATACATATTTTATCTTGGATGAAACTTACAAAGATGATATTATTCAGGTTTTAGAGCTAGAAAATGAGGCTTTGATAGAAGTTTTTTTTCTGAAAAAAAAGTGGCTGTAGAATATGTACAGTGACTATGAATCTCTCGAGTGTATACGAGGGGATCGGGTCTATATATATACAGCCCAGTCCAATGGTCTGTCTAACAACCCCGCAGTCGCAGTGGGAGGGGAACGGACGTAGAGACTGGACCGAAAACTGGTGAACAAAGGCGTGGGCAGGCCTTTGGTTATTATATCGGCAAACTGATGTGCCGATGGTATATGGAGCACCCGAACCTGTCCTAATGCAACCTTCTCACGGACAAAATGGACATCAATCTCAATGTGCTTGGTGCGTCGGTGATGGACCGGGTTGGCGGTCATGTAGACGGCATTGACATTGTCGCAGTAGACGACGGTCGCGGTAGAGAGGGGTGCACGGAGCTCCTGAAGAAGCTGGCGAAGCCAGCAGCACTCGGCGATGGCGTGGGCAACGGCGCGGTACTCGGCTTTAGCGTTAGAGCGGGACACTGTAGTCTGGCGTTTTGAGGACCAGGATACGAGAATGTCACCGAGGTAAACGCAGTAGCCGGACGTAGAGCGTCGAGATTCGAGGCAGCCTACCCAGTCCGCGTCAGAGTACGCGGTGAGGGAGTCGATGGGGCTAGAGCTGAGATACAGCCCGCTGGAAAGTGTGCCCTTCACGTAGCGTAGGATGCGCTTGAGCAGCGCGAGGTGAGGTTCGCGTAGAGCGTGCATGAAGAGGCACACTTGCTGGACAGCGTACGTGAGGTCGGGTCGGGTGAGTGTGAGGTATTGGAGAGCCCCGACAACACTCCGATAGTGAAAGGGATCGGCAACGAGGGCGCCATCGGCGGCAGAGAGTTTGGCTCGAGTGTCGACTGGAGTGGCCGTGGGGTGACAGTCGGCCATGCCCGCACGCTGGAGGAGGTCGATGGCGTACTGGCGTTGGGAAAGGAAGAGCCCGTGGATGGAACGAGTTACGGAGATGCCAAGAAAATGGTGGAGAGGATCAAGATCGGTCATGGCAAACTCAGAGTGGAGTTGGGCCATGATCTGGTCGAGGAGAGATGTCGAAGACGCTGTGAGGACAATGTCATCGACATAGAGAAGTAGATAGGTAGTGGCGGAGCCGATATGGAAAGTGAACAGAGAACTATCGGACGCAGAGGCCACGAAGCCGATGTGCCGAAGATAGGCAGCAAAGCGCTAGTACCAGGCACGAGGGCTTGTTTGAGGCCATAGAGAGAGCGTTGAAGGAGACAGACGTCGTCGGGCCGAGAAGGGTCGACGAAGCCAAAGAGCTGCTAACAGTAGACTGTTTCCGTCAGGTGGCCGTGAAGAAAGGCGTTCTTCACGTCTAGTTGATGGATCGGCCAGGAGCAAGAGGCAGCCAAGGTGAGGACGACTCGGATGGTGGCCAGGACCGGGTCGTTGGGAGAAACCCTGGACTACCCAGCGAGCCTTGTGACGGGCAAGGGAGCCATCGCGCGTGGAATTTGTGTTTGAAAATCCACTTACCGGTCACAATGTTGGCGTCGGGAGGTCGGGGAACGAGGCGCCAGGTCTCGTTGTCCATTAGGGCCTTGTACTCGTCGGCCATGGCCGCGCGCCACTGAGGGTCGGCCAGGGCTGAGCGAGAAGTCGCCGGGATAGGCGAGATAGAGCTGTGGACGGCGGAGAGACCGTAGCACGGAGTGGGGTGGAGAGACCCGGTCTGGGAGCGGGTGACCATGTGAGATGTGGAGGGAACTGGAGCCGATAGGGGTACGGGAGTAATAGGAAGAACTGGTCGGGTGGGGGCGTCATCGGCTTCGAGTCGGCGACTATAGACAAGAGGAAAAGGAGGAATTAGATCGGCCTGAGCCGATGAGGTCGGGTGGGCCGAGTATTTCGATCGGTCCGATAGAGATGGATCAACTGATAGGGTGGGGGGAGCCGATGGAAAGTGAGGAGCCGATGGAAGTGGGGTGTCCTATGGAGAGGGAACGGTATCGGCTGAAGGATAAATAGGATCGGTATCGGCCGATAAAGGTGGGTCCGATGGTGGGGACATCGAACCGAGTAGTGGTGGGATATGTGACGGGTAAATCCTCAGCAGCGGCCGATGAGGGGGCCGATGGAGAGGGCAGTGGGGGAGACCTGGTCGGCACGGTGTTGGTGAGGAGGAAGTCGAGATCACTAGAGAAGGATCTCGGATGAAGGAGACCGAAGGGAAAGCATGTCTCATCAAAAATGACGTGACGAGAGACGAGGACCCGTCGGGTGGAAAGGTCGAGGCATCGGTATCCCTTGTGAGAGGTGGAATAGCCGAGGAGAATATAGATGGTGGAGCGGGGAGCGAGTTTGTGGGAAGCTATGGCGGTGAGATTTGGGTAGCAGAGGCACCCGAAAACGCGAAGGTGGGAGTAGTCGGGCGCCGCGCGGTAGAGAAGGGCATAGGGAATGTTGTTATGAGTGGAGGAGCATGGGCGCCGATTGAGAAGGTACGTCGCAGTAGCCAGAGCTTCGGCCCAATAAGTGGCGGGTAGGTGGGCGTGAAGTAGCATGGTGCGACTGATGTTGTTGAGGGTGCGAAGGAGGCTCTCGGCTTTGCCGTTCTGAGGAGAGGTGTAGGGGCAGGAGAGCCGGAGATGGATGCCCTGCGAGGTGAGGAGGTTTGTAACGGTATGGTTGACGAATTTCGTACCGTTATCGGCTTGTAAAGCCTTGATGGGGAGGTTGAACTGAGTGGATACGTACGTGACGAAGTGAGTGAGGTGAGAGGCGACCTCGGATTTATGGATGAGCGGGAAGGTCCAGCAATAGTGTGTGTAATCGTCAAGTATAGCGAGATAATATTGATTACCGGAGACACTTTTAACTGGGGACGTCCATACATCACAATGTATAAGTTCAAATGGACACGAGGTATAGGAGAGAGAACTAGAAAAGGGCAGACGCACATGTTTGCCAAGTTGACATGAGTGGCAAACTATGGAGCTGCTGTGAGTACATCGGATAGAGGCGCTGCGACGGAGGGTGGTGACAGCGTCGGGGCCGGGGTGGCCGAGGCGAAGGTGCCAAAGGTTGGTGGAGAGGGCGACGCTTGCGTGTGGGGTGGACGGCGCAGTGGGAATGGTGTAGAGGTCTCCGCCACTATTGCAGCGAAGGATCTGTCACCGGGTTGGGATATCCTTCACAGAGAAACCAGACGCGTCAAATTCAATGGAGTAGTGGTTGTCTCGTGTGAATTAGCGAACAGATATAAGATTGTGAATAAGAGAAAGGATGATAAGAACATTGCGTAGGGGGAGGTTAGTGGTGGATGTAGACAGAGAGGAGTCACCGTGGCATTGGACAGAAAGAGAGTGACCATTGCCGATGGTGACAAAAGGAAAGGAAGAGAGGTGACAGGAGCGAAGTATACTGGCCGATGACGCCATATGTGAAGACGCCCTAGAGTCTAGCACTCAAGGGTGCTGTGGTTAGAGCATCATCTGGTTGAGGGCAGCGACGAGGCCAGCCTGGTTCCAGGAGGGAACCGACTGGGTGGTTGGGGTCGGTAGCATCGGCTGAGGCGGCAGAACGGGAGCCGATGCCAGGTGAGCCTAGGGATGGGCGCCAAGAACTCCGGGTTGCCAGCCGATGGGGCTGGGGCGCCCAGGGGTTGTAGTAGAGCCACAGACCCGTGGGACCGGCAGGGTGGGTAGGGACCGAGGTAGGTCGTGGTGGCATCGGACCCTGCCAGGTCCTGCCTTTGCCTTTGCCCTTGCCTTTCCCGGTGCGGGCTGTGTTGTTGTGGCCGGAGCCATGGCCACCAAGACCGCGGGAGGAAGGGACAGCGCAAGAAGCTCGGCAGCCATTATTGGCTGTGGCAAGAAGAACGGTGTGGACCACTGTCTTCTCATCATTGGCCAGACGGAGTTCTTTAAGAACTAGCATGTCATGAGCCCGGACGAACGATGAAAGAGGTGTGGCGTTGGCGATGTCATCGGCGGTGTTGGAGAAGCGGGGATTGAGGCCTCGCAGAAGGGCAAGGACGAGTTGAGAGTCGGCCACATGGTGGCCGACGTCCCATAGAGCAGCAGCCTTGACTTTGAGGCGCTGACAGTACGAGGAGACAGAGGAGTCGTCTTGTACCATGGAGTGAAACTCGTTGAGAAGGAAGATGGCGCGAGGCTGCTTGTTGGCCAGGAAGATCTGCTCGATGGCCACCCAGAGGTCCCGGGCGGTGGGGTAGATATCGTCCATGGCGAGGTCGAGGACAGAGTCGTCGACCGAGCCGAGCAGCCAGCTGCGCACGCAGCACTTAGCGATGTCCCACTGAGGATCATCGGGGCGAAGTGGAGCGGAGCCATCAATATGGGACCGAAGGCCGAATTTTCCACAGAGGGATTTGAAGAAGAAACCCCACTTGAAATAATTGACGTTAAGGTCAAGAGAGATAGGAACGTGAGATTTCACGTTCACAGCAGCGTAGGGAGGGGAGAAGATCGGCGAGGTGGTGCCCGAGGTATGGTCTGAGGCACCGAGGGCCGAAGCAGATTCGGCGACTGGGAGAGTGCCGGAGCTGAGGGCGGACTCGGTGGCCATGACGGGAGAACGGGAGCAAAGAGCCGATGGGAGAAAGAAGCCGATGGGAGGGGGAAGCCGATGAGAGGACGGATCGGCCGATTAAGGATGTGAGAAGCCGATGGGAAGTGGGCTGGCCTGCCGATGAGGAGTGATTGGCTGATGGGAAGTAGGCAGTAGAGTAGGTGAGGACAGAGTGGGTGGGTCAGAGAGTGGTTGGGTTACGGACGTGAGAGGATTCACGTCCGTGAAGAGAAGATTCACGTCCGTGAACTCGTGGAGGCCAAGGAGGGGGGCGGACGCGAAAAAGACAGGGAGTGGCCAGACACGAAGAGAATATGTTCGCGTCTGGGAGACAGGGATTTGTGTCCATAGACACATGGACACGTTGGATTGGCTCGGACGTGAGGGGAGAAGGTTCGCGTCCGAGAGCCGTTGAGCGTGTCGGAAAGGGCGAGAACCGAGGGAGGTTTCCAGCCGATGAGACGATGAGTGCGGAGGTGCGCCGGCATCAGAGAAGGAGAGATGCACGAAATAAGAGGAAGAGCGGAGACGGGTGCGAGGCAGGATGAGGAGGCGGATCGAGACCGTCACCTGGTCGCGCGGAGGTGGAGCGGAGAAAAGGTGACTACGGGAGAGACGGGGAGAAGAAGAAATGGAAACGAGAGAACGAGGCGAGTACCGGGAAGAGAGTCGGCAACGAGAAGAAGACGTCGATGAGAAGGAGGAAAGGGTCGGCTCGCCGGAGGGAGAAGCTAGCGCACCGGGATATCTAGACTCGCTCTGATACCATGTAAAATATGTACAGTGACTATAAATCCCCCGAGCGTATATGAGGGAGTCGGGTCTATATATATACAGCCCAGACCAGTGGTCTGTCTAACAAAAATCCTAGCATAATTTTAGAAAACTTGCCTTTATACACACTAAATTTTGGGACAATAATCGGCTGCCTAAGAGTACTGATGCCATAAAGATTGATAGATCCATTTACTTGTTAAACGTTAGTTTCAAAATTTTTACCAAGGTAGCAACTAATAAGATTTGTGGGATAGCATAAAGAGTTATAAGTTTCACTCAAATTGCTTTTATGCCTAGGAGGAATATCATGGAGGGTGTGGTTATTTTACACGAAACAATCCATGAGCTTCATAGGAAAAAGAAGCAAAATTGGGTGATTTTCAAAATTAATTTTGAAAAGGCTTATGGTATGATTAAATGATCTTTTGCGCAACATACTATAAGGCTTTGCCGACGGATTACTTCTTTCATTCAAGGGGGTCATATGGTATCAAAGTTAATGATCAGGTCGAACCTAATTTTCAGACAATGAAGGACTAAGAAAGAGTGACCCGTTATCTCCTTTACTTTTTTAATGTAGTAGTGGATATGCTGGCTATTTTAATAAAACGGGCAAAAGATGATTGCCAAACTATGGGAGTGATACCACATTTGATTAACGATAGTTTGTCTATTTTGCAATATGCAGATGACACTTTAATTTTTATGCATCACAATTTATAGCAAGCTAAGAATATGAAGCTTTTACTCTGTGCGTTTGAGCAATTGTCTGGACTAAAAATTAATTTCCATAAAAGTAAACTCTTCTGTTTTCGTCAAGCTAAGGCATTCCAATACACTATAGAAAGTTAAGCACTAAAAATTGGAAGTACATTGAGCAGCAGATAGAGAAAATGTTAAAGTAGTTGGAAAGGTAAATATATGATGGTTGGAGGTAGACTGATTTTGATTAATTCGATGTTAACGAGTTTAGAAATGTTTATGTTTTCTTCTCTTTTTTTTTGAGATTTTTAGATGAATTCTTGAAAAAAAATAACTTTTTATATATTAAGATTTTTTTGGCAAAACGATAATCTTAAGAAGTACAGATTAACTACATAGAGTATCATTTGTCTATCCAAGAAGCAAGGTGGTTTGGGAGTGCTGAATATTAACATCCAAAACTAATGTATCTTGAGTAAGTGGTTGTTTAAATTAATTAATGAGGATAGAATATGGCAATAATTACATAGAAATAAGTACCTAAACAATCAAACTATTGCCAAGGTAGTTAAAAAAAACTAGGTGATTTCCATTTCTGGTCTGGTCTTATGAATGCAAAAGATTGTTTTTTTACTATAGAATATTTTATTGTCAATGATGACAGTCAAATTAGATTTTGTGAAGATAAATGGTTAGATAATACTGCAAATTCCCATCTCTATATAACATTGTGTGTCGAAAGAGTGCTACAATTAGTACAACTTCTCTTAATATTTCCTTTCGAAGCGCATTGGATGGACATAACTTACTTTTATGGCATAACTCTAAAATTATATCTATTTGAATAACTATAAAGATCAGTTTAAATGGAATTTACATTAGAATGATCAATTTTTTTAGTTCATTCTATGCATACCGCGATGATAAATAATAGACATAGAGAGGAATATGATTATTTGGAAACCTAAAATGCCATTCAAGATCAAGATTTATGTGGTATTTATATAAAGTATTAGTTTTAACTAATGACAATTTAGTCAGATGAAATTAGATTGCGAGTAGAAATTGCAGTTTTTGCATGCATAAGGAAAGTTGTTTATGTGACTTTTTTTCAACTGTCATTACGCTAGATTTCTTTGGAGAGTTGTTTACATGACTTTTTGTTTAATACTACCAAATAGTATTCCATACATGTTTGGAACATAGCTTGCTGATGTCAATGCTAAATCCAAAAATCAAATAATTATAGAGCCATTTGTAATATACTGGCTCTAATACAATAATGTTGTTTTAACAAATCTTCAATTAAATCTTATATACAGGTAATTTTTAGAGCTACTCATTAGCTCTGCACTGGATGTTGTATAAATGTGTGAGGATGAAAAGGATAAGATGCAGCTTGCATACCAAAGTTTAGAGACAATGATGATGCAAATTTTTATCAATTATGAATAGAGGTTATTAATAGGTTATATTCCTAAATAAATGTTATCTCTATTTAGTTGGTTAGTGATATTGTCCTTGTTATATTTCTATATTTTATTCGTAGCCTTATAATAATTGGCTGTAGTTTTTATCTTAAGGTGAAGTGCTGTTTTTTTTTCTGCAGGTAATTTACTGCCGACGATTTTCATCCGCCGAGGTGGTTGCTTGCTGATCGATGCGAACGCGGAGGTGTATCTCCTTGGACTCGCCGCCGTCGCCGTGCAGCATCGCTGGCGGCACAGGCGTTGATATCCCGAGCTACACGGAGACGGAGCAGGACACGGCACGGCTCGCCACCGTGCCCTGCAGTGTCCGCCGCAGCCCGAGGCCGGTCTCCGCGTCCACCGGCCCGTGCAGCCACAGCGTGCACTTGTACCGCGCTCCGCCCTTGTTGCTGCCGTTCCCCCTCACGCACACCACCGTGACGATGATGCGTCCGTCACCGGGGGGGCCCTCGCCGTACGCGGACGCGTCGTCCACGGTGAGGAGGAACAGGCGCTGCTGGTCCTCCGCCGGCGCCAGGAGGCGGGGCGGCACTGGTGCTTCGTGACAGGCACGCGTAGCTCAAGCACCCTGCCGTAGCTGATGCTGTCCACGGGCCAGGAGTGGTCGGCGGCGAGGTGGGTGAGGAGCATCGGCGGGGGCCTTGGAAGCGGCAGATGGAACAGTAGCACGGCGCGTAGGCGCACGCGTCCTTGTGGTCAGCGACGTCGTGGTACACGATGGAGGCGCCGCAGCCGAACTTCTCGTAGGGGCAGGTCACCTTGAAGCCGCTGAAGACGGCGTCCAGACCGGAGCTGCGGCGGGCGCTGGGGAGGTTGTCGCCGAATGTGCCACACACGAACAACCCCACCGCACCGTGCTGCCAACATATACATACAGATACAGGCCGCCATCGAGCCATGGCAGCAGAATCCTTAACAGCATTGCCATGGCAGCAGGACAAGCAAAAGTGGAAGAATGACGTCTACGTGCATGGAGGAGAGACTAGAGCATGCGTACCATGAAGATGGGTGGCTTGAGAGGAAGAAGGCAAGTGTCGCAGTGTAGAAGGCCGGTCCTTATCGTCATCGTACCTACAGTCTGCGGCTCTTCCATGGCCGCCGACGCCGCTCCGATCCTTTCTCTGCATCTTCTTTCCCGCTTCCGAAGGCGAAGGCCTCTCCGTCGTCCTGAGTTTCCTGCTTCACCGTGGACGCGGCAGGGCTGGGCGGGACGACAGTCAGGTCTGCCGCATGACGTCTCCTTCTCGCCGGCGCCCGTCGCCGGAGATGAGGAGGATGACCGGAATTCGGTGGAACGCGAACTGAAACACACGCGAACGCAAGCAATTTTGGTGCCGCCACAATGCAGCTTTTCCAGACTCTATTGATCTCAATTTATACAAAACAATGAGCAGCTTTCGGCCGCAAGAACCTCATCGCCATGCACGCAACTCCTTGCTATATGGCCGCGCCATCCCACGACCGAACTAGTGATTTGCCCAGCTTCAACTAAGACTCAACGAGAAAGAAGGAGAAGATAACTACATGATTTGTCGCGTCGCGAACAGAGCGCGATTCTGGCGTTACAGGACTCACCTAGCTGAAAAATCGAAACTAAACTGAACGAAGCTGAATTAACCAACACCGAAGCGTCCACCGTCGCTTTCTTGTTCTTGCTGCTGTCCTCGCCGCTCGCCGTAGGCCTGCTCCTCTTGCTCTGCTCCGGCATCAAGCGAGTTTGGACCATCGAGTCGAGGAGAAACGAAGGGGGCGGTGCTGCGTGGAGGTGGAGGTGACCACTGACCACTAGTAGGAAGCAATCGAGCTAGTGACTAGTGTTGAGTGAGCCAACAAGCTTCTCTATTCCCTTTTATATTGTTGCATTTGAGAGGTGCAATGCGTTCTCTCTCTCTACCTCTCTCACCCAATCTCTAATCACGTAGAGTAACATGTATTCATAATTCCTGATTTTTTAATGAACTGTTTAGATACGATCAATTTTTTTGGGTAATTAAACTAAGTGCAAATCCTAAAAGATTCATTCTTGTGTTCTAAAGAAGAATTTAGAAGATGTTTGAACTAAGTGTCAAAGTTAATCCCATGGAATTTAACATGCCATGATGTTCCAATCTCATAGGCTGACATCTTTGTGCAAGTCTTCAAGGCGATGTACTATTAGATGTGGAAGTATTGTACACTGCCTGCATTAGTACAGTCATGTGCCCCAACCAACAATAGATGTTTCACATCCGCAAAATCCACATAGTTCGGTCAGAGTTTAATATGTTTATTTATACGTTATACATAGACAAGCTGGTGCCAGTGTTTTACCGACACCAAGAAAAAGAGGAGAGGGATACTAGCTTTCATTTTGCATACCAGAGTTTTGAAAAAATAAAA
This sequence comes from Oryza coarctata, assembly GCA_030770085.1. Taxonomy (NCBI): domain Eukaryota; kingdom Viridiplantae; phylum Streptophyta; class Magnoliopsida; order Poales; family Poaceae; genus Oryza; species Oryza coarctata. Next base: position 15,416,243 of record CM061467.1, on the reverse strand, counting down.
GGCATACCAGAGTTTAGTTGGACCGTGAATGAATTATGGCCGAAATTAAAGAATTTGTTTTGCACGGGGCACCGAGCACCTCATCTCAGTCAACTTGTCCAAACATGTATGAAAGGAAGTCCTGTTCATAGGTGTTAAATAAAAATAATAAAAATTAGTTTAAATAAAATTGATAAAAATGATTTATATTGAAATTGGTAAAATTAGTTTATATTAAAATTGTTATTATTTAATTAGTTTATATTATAATTATTTATAAAAAATATGATGAGTGTGTGTATATTGGCATAGGTCAGATAGTGAAAATCTGTTTCAAAGAATTTTGTTTATTTATATGTATGTATTAAATTTAGAAAATATATGAAAAATTGTTGAAAAAATTTGGAGGAATTTTAGTTGAAAATTGAGAAATTAATTTTTAGAATTTGTTACAGTAAGGACTGATATTGTGAGCAGGCTAAACGAATTGTATAAATTCGAAAGATGGCATGTAAATGGGCTAGCATGGGATAAAAGAGGCCAAATACAACTAAATTGACGGAGTGAGCTGACTTAGCAAACAGGCTAAGAAGTCAGCAGGCTGGTAGAGTAGCTTAACGATGAGAATTAGCCTAGCAGAGCGCGCGCGATAAGAGAGGCTGACAGGTGGGCTAGATCTATCAGCGAGTATAGGCACGGGTATAAGAAGGCGTTGTGGCTGATAGGTGGGCTAAATTTGTCAGTGAGCATGGGCGCGGGCGCGGACAGGCACTATGACTAACAGGTGGGGCAGAAAGGAGCGACGTGGTGTGCGTGTGCAGGCAGAGGCGACGTGGCGCAATCAAATTGGTGTGAAGGTGTGAGAATAGTAACCAAACTGGATTCTCTACAAAAATGTATCGGACTCTGTGATCATCGGTGTAACAGGTGAGATAACATAATCTTCGTTTTGAATTCGACGGCTAAGAATAAACAGATTAGTGGATATTTATGTCTTTTTCTTTATTATTATTTTCTATAAATATATGGTAAGATGTTAGGGATTTGTACGTAGAAAATTGAGTTTTTTTAAAAAATTTTAAGAGTAATTTTGGTAGTAAAGTTAAAGTTCATGAAAAATTAGCATGATAATTAATATATTTTTCTAGTATATACTTAGCGATTAAGATAGGGTATTTTTCTAATTTTCAATCGGTTAATTATTTTTATATCTCACATTATTAATTAATTATGATTTAATTAATTTTGGTCAAACTTCTATTTAATAATTTTATTTCGTTAATATCTCAAAATACAGAAGTCCGATTGAGATGGTTTCAATTGGATTTATTTGTAAATTTCGTCTAACTTTTTCTATGGATCTACGGCTATAATTAATAAAACGATGTTGTATAGAATCAGAAAATGCAGTTTTTTAGTTTTTATTATTAGAAAAAAGTGTTAAATTTTATTTTTAACTTTTGCAAGCATTCATTTCTTTGGTTATCTATCTTAGTGTGTCAATCTAAAATCAAACCCTTTTCATGTTTCCTGCCCAAAATAATGATCATCCATCCATTCCATCCAGTTACACTACATGCAAATGATGGTAATCAAACACTCCATTCAGCTAGTTGCTACTGGTACTTCCTCTGTATGATCAGACACATGAACATATTAAGGCCAACCAAAATGCTAAGCTCCTAATTTCACCACAAACACATGATTCCTACTATCACTAACCTTGCGCTACATACTTTGCATGATCCATTAAGTGAGGAAGCGCAATTTGACTGACTTGAAGGCTGATCCACTCGGTATGGTATGATGGATCACAACGACATGACCATTAGGATGGATTGGAAGCTTAGACTCATGCGAATGTAATTACATGCAGAGCTTGATTCTTGATTTTTTTTGTGACGTGGAATTGGAGGGCAGTAGTGAGCGGGAGCTTGGTTTCTCTGTTTGAGGTGAAGAGGCAGCGGAGAGATGGCTGTGGAACAAGAAAGGAAGGCAGGTCAAAATACGACGATAGCCACTTTGTTATCGCGGTTATCGGTCTATTTTGCATTTAGAAACCACTCAATAAATTGGTCAAATTTAAAAAAGAAAGCCAAAATTCAAAATTGTATAAACTATTCAGGACTTACTCTCTACCTGTAGAGTGATTGAGTTACGCTCACAGGAGAGTCACTATACAATTCAACCAATACCTACAGTGTAGTACTACTGCAGAGTCTAGAGTCTGATACTTTCCAGCCAATTACTCATTTAATACTTGCTGGAAAGAGAGAAGATACCAATCCAGAAGTGATCTCTAGTTGCCAAGCTGCGAACTCATTGAATACTTGGTGGGGAAAAACCAGAGAGAAGAGACCAATCCAGAAGCGATCCCCTCTAGTTGCCAAGGTTCACATATGAATGGGAAAAAAAAAGAATTCTAAATGAATCCCCATGATTCAGGGAAAAAAAGACAGCAGGTACAATAGGAGATTTTCCTGACCTCAAAAATGGTGTATCACATGATGCAGTATGCTCAATATCCGTAATAGTGGCGGAGTCACATTATCATCTCTCTGCAATAGATAGAATCAAAACGAAGCAGTGATTGCTGCTATTGTTCGTAACAAATCTGTACTAATGATTATTGTGTGTATATAAAACAAAGAGGGATCTCGAGAGGAGTGGCTAGCTGGCTAAGGAAAAGGAGGTATTCCACTGACAGCTGTTGGTCGTCATCAAGCTGTAGCTGGGCATTGGTCGTCATCTGTATCAAGGGGATAGTGGACCTGGAGATAGTGAAGGCATTAGCATTTAAAAAGAGGATTTGGCATAAAAAAAAAGGATCAAGGTGACTCCATTTGAAGAAACAATAGGCAATTCCAACATATGCATTGCGCGGGGAACCCCAGGAGGAATTCTTAAGTTGTTCCACAGTTGATTTACGTGAGTTGTTTTAAGTTTGCTCCTTTCTTTCTTTCTTTCTTTCTTTTTTTAATCAGTTCTACTTTTCTCTATGAGGACTAAATAGGGAGCCAGTAACCGTCTAGTCTTTTCTTATTAACCGGCTTGCTATTCTTTCATTCAAGCTAACCCTGTAAACTTTGCAATAAACAATTGTTAAACCCCTATTTAGTCCCTTACTCAGTATAATAAGCACGTTAGTCCTTTTACCTATACAGAGACAATGTGACAACTCATGTAGAGTCAACAAAGTAACTTATGCTATATTAAATCTTTAAAACATAGGCAAAATCAAGTTATATTAAGACCGTGTAATATTAGGAGTGGGTTGTAGCCTATACGGCCAACCCTAAGAATCGTCCAAAGAGCCTCCACCCCTTGTCTCCCTGACTCCCATCGACTCGATCCCATCCTTGAACCTAATACATGCTCAAATGAGCTGGCAGTGCGGTATATAATCAAAGATGTCATATATGATGAATATGAATCGCCAAAAGAAGTTTTTAAAAACTTAAACTATCCTAGGTATCTAGGTTAAGTTTTGCAACATATAGTTTTTCATAGCAATTCTACTATTTCTATAAAGATAAACAAGCAACAAAGAGAAAGTAAATTGTAAGAAAAGGAATATGAAGAAAGAAGACACGTGCGAGTTTTTTCCGAGGTATCAGAGATTGGCAATCTCAACTAATTCTCATTAGGGCACTCTACACAAGAGTGCTGCTTACTCCTTCTGTCACGGAGTCTACGCTCTCATATGGGTGATTTATTTTCTCTCTGGAAGGTGAATCCCAATTCTTTTACCAAAAAAATCTCTAGGTCTCTCACAAACTCCTGAGGGATCATCAAAATGCCTTCGAAGCCGTATAGGCATACCAAGATGCCAAGAGTAACAATAGATGATCCTTAAAGCTAGAAGTGTAAGACTTTTAGTGGGTGCACACCTAGCTACTAAAGATTTAAAAACAAGCATTAAGTTTGAGAAAAAGATAAAGCAAATTAAGTATAAATGGACATTGGAATTGTTGCCTTGAATCCATGGGTTTGTCAATAAATTAATCTACTGGCATCGGAGGAAGAAGCAGAATCAAAACAAGACTGCGAAAGGGTTTCAAAAGACACCTTTTAGTCTAAGAGCTTAAATATCTATAGCCTCAACCATTAGCTGTTATGACCATTATGCATAACCGGTCGAAACTGTATAAGGGCGAACAAGCATGTTACAATCTTAGAATGGTCACCGACCAGATTGGTCAACATCGTTTCAGATTATTCGGCTTAAGCTAATCACAGAGAGATCAGATTATCTAAGATGAAGTTAGATTGTTGAAAACCATTATCCAGCCATTTGGATGTTTCGAGGAATTATCCATCTCACGCGGCTATTTGATTGCCGCAACCCTAATTCTTTTATTTTTAAACTTTTAAGATAAATTATACCACATGCGCGGTGGTCGGCACTCGCCGGATCCGGCAACGACAACTCGGTGGCGCTCGACGGGGCAGCCAGGCAGGTAGCCAGGGAGTAGCGAGCCGGTGTCTGGCAAGGGAGGCGTGGCACCTTGTCTGTGAGAATATTTTTTAGCTGCTGTAAGCCTATAACCTAGCCATTATCTCGAATGAGCACACCAGTAGCACCTTGTTTGTGAAGCACCTAGTCTGAGAATATTCATGCATGCGAGAATATTTTTTAGCTGCTATAAGCCTATAACCTAGTCATTTTCATCTCGAATGACCACACCAGTAGCACCTTGTCTGTGAGAATATTCATGTATGTGTGAATATTTTCTAGCTTATATAAGCTTATAACCTGGCCATTTTCATCTCGAATGACCACACCAGTAGCACCTTGTCTTTCAGCACGAAAAGCAGCATCCACATGCTGGTGGGCAAACAGCAGAGAACCTACTAAATGGGCCCACCTGAAGCCTTCAGCAAGGAATCAGCGTCCACCAGCATTTATACCTAGGCACTGCCAACTACTCACTTTGCATTCACTTTGTCTAGTTCCCTGTGTGTCTCTTTTTAATTTTTCCCTACTCTATAAAAATAAGATCCTACAAAATAAAGAATTATGAAAAATTGTTGTGCCCTTATACCTACAGTTTATAATCATCAAAACAACTAGTAGAAAAATAATTATTTCCTTTACATCTTTGCCAACAGGCTGCAAGAAGAATACTTACCTTGACAAAATGCCCAAGAATATTTGAGCATGAAAGAACAGTTCTTCATTCAGCTCTTAATCTCAGTATCTCCTTTGCTGTTCGCTTCCTAAAATATTCCATATGTTCCTGCAAACAGTATCGATTTAGATAACACCACAGTACTACACCCAATTAGGTACATGTTTTCTCCACTTAAAATGTATGAACGAGAGAGATTGAGCTTCATGTTAGCAGATTAAGGCTCTCCATTTGAGGTTGACTTTATAGTGTAAACAGTGAATCCTTACTGTAGGTTTGTTCTAGGAGGCCATGAACTTGGATACAATTAATCCCCATCAATGAGACCAGATTAAGCATATCTAATCACATGAATCCAGTATTTTGTACTATACTCACCTGATTAAAGTATAGGCCAACATCTCTGCTGTGGAAATCAATGAACTTAAGCATAAACATACCACAATCCCACCTATTACAAGAAGTTCAGCGTCAAACATGTATATCTCTGATCATTACTAGTTTGCTACCAATGTGCAACACAAATGCTGATGATGTGTTTTTTTTATAGGAATGTTGTTAATGTATTAATGCTCTGAATGATAATATTTAGACCTTCAGATGTGTTCCTTGCAGAGTCAAAGGTAAACCATTATTCATTCCATACTGAATTCTGGTAGGTCATATGTAGTATGTAAAGAGGACGTACCCATTCTGCTGCAAAGGAAGAGAATCTGACATTTTCAGCCATGAACTGGTGTCTACCTGTATGTTACTCTTGTCATTCAATTCATCCATGATATATCTAGCCTGAGAGGGACAGAAAACAGAACTTTTATGGAAAGAATGTATGCATAATTAGGAAACTAAAAGGTTGGAATAGCACCTAATGGGCGAATTCTGATTAATGTGGATTACTGCTTTGTAAGTCACAATTTAAATTATGAACAATAACTCTGAATCATGACAAATTTTAAGATATCACAAATATTTGTGAAAATGTAACACTTTCCCGATTTCTATAGCACAGAAAACAATGCATAAGTGGTAAAGTTTTGTCTACCCTTTTACTATTGTGAGAGCTCTAGATTTATAGCATCCAAATAGAAAACACCATAACATACTTAGCAAAAGTGATTTGGAACAATTAAGTCCAAATGTCATGCCTGAATAAACTACTAAAAAATATGATCGGGCCGTTAAGGCATCAGCAAGACATTTTACCAAAATAACGTCTCATAAGTCAAAAGTCAAAGACACACAACTTAAGTAATTGTAAGTAACCAGCTCTCTAATCTAGTAATGTACTTCTAACCGGTTAAGCTTACCAGTATACTCAGCACACCATGGTCCACACCGCCAAGAGAATCAAGATATTGAAAAGTTCTATATTTCATGTTTATTATTGCAAGGCACCAATGCATATTCCTATGTACTGGAACAAATATCTGCATGAGAAATCTCATGGTAAGTTTGAAAGATAAACATGCATGAAAAACATAAAAAAGAAAACCTAATAACAGCAAGCATTACTTTCTCACACTCAACAATCCCATAGCCCAACTTATTGAGAGTTGTCCATCTTCTGACAGATTGATAGTCATAACCAGCTTTTCCGCAAGCAAGCTGAAGATAATCCAGAAAGTTGTGAGGTGTGTGCTAGAATTCATAAGACATCTAAGAAGAAATGTTATTAACAAGTAGTAAGGGAAGTTACAACGTATAAAAGGATGAACAATGGAGAAGTACCACAAAACAGTAAAGGAGAGAATAACAACCCACACGAAATTTGTAACTCAAGAAAAGAGTCATCAATTAAGTCAATATGAGGCATGTATTAACAGATATTATGGATACTTGTAGTAGGAGTTGTATATTCTAAAATTAATGTATGGTCTCATGTGCTTGAGTGATGAAACACAGGTTTTCCTGCATACTGGCTGATAATTCCCACTTTGAAAAGAATCAAGTAAAAATTGAATAAATATCACTTGTTAATGCTTCAGAGTTCAGAGAGAACTGATACCCTGAAGATCATAAAATGGTGTATGTAACAGAATTGCAGAAATATTGAAAAGAGCATTTCATTATGCAACACTAGAAAGCAAAATATGCAAATCATCGAACCTTCTTGTAAAAGAATGTATTAAAGAAGTGGCATTTCAAGAATCTTTTTGGTTCTCTTTCTGCCCTCTCTTTTAACAATTCAAGGTACAGATTGATGACCTGCAAGGAACAAAAATAGAATACTGATGCTGCCTTGGTTCTGTGAAGCATGGAAAATGGAACCACTAACGTCAAGCTCAGAATTGTTTTAAGATTCATTTTGTTCAAGCTAAAAAAGAATGGGACATTTGTTTAACATATTCTTTAGAATTACTTTCATGAACATATCATGTTCGATATGAATATTTACCTCATCGTTTAACCAACCACAAGGTCTCAAGCACCAGATTTTCTCTTTAGTAATCTCAATATTGGAAGGCCCATGCATTACTATTATTTTCTTACTGCAAAAAAAGGAAAACCAATGCTTGATTGTGCTAATATGATATAGAATTATTCAACCAAATAAATCCATGGTTGCCAAGAATACCTGTTATCATTGCCATACAGAACGTTGTTTACTTCATGTTCTTCTTCATTTGTGAGAGGTGTAAAATGTTCAGGTAGATCCTGCAATAGTAAAGGATAACACATGTGATACATAAACATTAAATTATATGTGAAATCTGTTGAAAAGAGTTAAAGGCAACAGAGGCTAATTTGCAGTGCTCCAATTAATTTATTAATAGTATTTAACTTCCAAAGTAAAATTGAACATTCAGAAGCAAAAACATTCATTTTGTAAATAAAGTTCATACGTTATTCGTGAAAACAGAACAAAAATGTACTCATTGATGGATTAATACTGCTTAATACGATATAGCTAATATATTCCACTTAATTATATTTCACTAAAAGCAATTTGGATTGGCACAAATGTATTGCCCATTTTTTAAATTATGTTGCATTGTCAATTTTACTGTACAAAGCAACGATTCATGCACATTTCTTGTCAGATGTGCCTCCTATTCCAAAAAAAAAGGGTACCTCCTGGGCTCTATCGGCTGGCGGTGCCTTACCACCGTCGCTAGAGCACTTCCCGAGCAGCTGCGATACATAGTTGCCCATGCCTACCGAGGGGGGCTTCCGGCGGCGGCGGGGGCCTGTTGCGCCGGCCGCAAGGAGGTAGCGGAGGAAGAATGGGCGGAGGATGGGGAGGTGGAGGGAGAATGGGCGGAGGCGACAACGGGGAATGGTGGTGGGTCGGCAAGCGTCGTGCAGGTGGCGCTTACGGCGGCGACAGGGAGCGTTGCCGAGGGCGACGCGGAGGCCGAAGGAGCGAACGGCGGGGAAGTGGCTGGGTCCGAGGAGGGCAGTGCTTCGGCGGCGAGTCGACGGGTAGGCGGAGCCGCCGTCAGCAGCACCACCGCGTCGCTTGCGGTGGCGGCGATACGCCGCCGGCGAGGAGGTGGAGGGGGGCATGGGTTTAGGGAGCCCAATCTGGCTCGTGCCGGATTCCCCTTTGCGCTCTCTCTCTCTCTCTCTCTCTCTCTCTCTCTCTCTCTAGCACAAACCGGGGCTAGGAGGACGCCCGATTCGGCTACTGAAGCCAGGATGAGGCCGGTGGCGCTGCGGAGCGAAGTCGCTGCTGCCGCTCCGACATCGGCGTGGATCGAAACCGTGCGCGGCGGCGAAGAAGTGGATCGAAGTTATTCATAAGAGCGCGCGGCCATCCGCGCGTCGATCGAGGCGACGGCGCCACCGGAGGAGTGGGGATTGATTGGCTTGGAATTTCAGAGGGGGAGGCGGCGGGGCGGAGCGGGAGCCTCTTCGGCTCCCGACGTCTCACGTTTTTTGGGGTGGAATGGGCCGAATACGGAGGTGAATTTAGTTGGGTTTAGGCCCAACCATGCATAATTTTTTAAAATTTATCCTTGGAAAATATTTGGGCTGGTATTTGTACAGATATTGGCAAAAAAGTCGTCTTCCGGGCAGGCCTCAAACTGGAGGGTGGCTCGAACGGCATATATAGCGAGGTGCTTGTTTGCAGTGGCGGAGCCAGAAAATTTCACGAGCCTTGGCAAGCCCAGCGATGCATAATAGGCAAAGAACATTTACACACACAAAGGCCACCGCTAACCAAGAACCAGCTCATTTTGAAATTTGAGCAAGAGCCACATATAAGCACGGAAGATCCAAACCAACGCAAATCACTTAATTAAGTTTATTAAACTCTAATGTAGATTACAAACAAATCATTGATGAATACTTTAACTCTAATGGTCAATATAGCTAAGTCCTTATTCTCTGTTTATTCTCATAAGCTAGCAGTTGTACTGTTACTAGTTGTTAGACAGACCATTGGTCTGAGTTGTATATATATAGATCCGATCTCTCTTGTATACACTCGAGATCTTAGTTACTGTACATATTTCTATATAGTATCAAAGCAAGTTTAGACATCCCGACGCGCTAGCTTCTCCCTCCGGCGAGCCGACCCTTTCCTCCTCGTCATCGACGTCTTTTTCCCATTGTCGACCCTCTTCCCGGTACTCTGCTCCTGGCACTCTCCTCGCTCTCTCTCTCCGTTTCTTCTTCTCCCCGTCTCTCCCGCAGTCACCTTCTTTTCTTCGTTCCACCTCTACGCGACAAGGCGACGGTCTCGATCCGCCTCCTCGTCTCGCCTCGCACCCGTCTCCGTTCTTCTTCTTGCTTCGTGCATCTCTCCTTCTCTGACGCCGTTGCACCTCCGCGCTCGTCGTCTCCATCGGCTGAACTCGTCCGCCCTCCCATCAGCTAGACTTGTTCATTCCTCCATCGGCTGGAACCCTCCCTCGGTTCTCGCCTTTTCCGACACGCTCAACGGCTCTCGGACGCGAACTTTCTCCCCTCACGTCTGAGCCAGTCAAACGTGTCCACGGACACGAATCCCTACCTCCTGGACGCGAACATATTCTCTTCGCGTTCGGCCACTCTCCGCCTTTTTCGCGTCCACCCTACTCCTTGGCCTCCACGAGTCCACGAATGCGAATCTTCTCTTCACGGACGTGAATCTTCGCACGTCCGTGACCCAACTACTCTCTGACCGATCCACTATGCCACCACCTTTTCCTCACCTACTCCGCTGCCTACTCCCCATCGGCCAACCACTCCTCATCGGCTGGCCGGCCCACTCCCCATCGGCTTCTCACATCCTTGATCGCCCGATCTGCCCTCTCATCGGCTTCTCCTTCCTATCGGCTTCTTCCTACCATCGGCTATTTGTCTGCGTTCTCTCGTCATGGCCACCGAGTCTGCCCTCAGCAACGGCACTCTCCCAGTCGCCGAGTCTGCTCCGGCCCTTGGTGCCTCAGACCACACTTCGGGCACCATCTCGCCAATCTTCTTCCATCCCTACGCTGTTGTGAACATGAAATCTCACGTTTCTATCTCTCTTGACTTTAACGCCAACTATTCCAAGTAGATTTTCTTCTTCCAATCCCTCTGTAGAAAATTCGGCCTCCGGTCCCATATTGATGGCTCCGCTCCACCTTGCCCCGATGATCTTCAGTAGGACATCGCCGAGTGCTGCGTGCGCAGCTGGCTGCTCGGTTCGGTCGACGACTCTGTCCTCGACCTTACCATGGACGATAACGACCCCACCGCCCGGGATCTCTAGGTGGCCATCGAGCGGATCTTCCTCGCCAACAAGCAACCTTGCGCTATCTTCCTCCTCAACGAGTTCCACTCCATGATACAAGGAGACTCCTCTGTCTCCTCGTACTGTCAGCGCCTCAAGGTCAAGGTTGCTGCTCTCCAAGACGTCGGCCACCCTGTGGCCGACTCTCAACTCGTCCTCGCCCTTCTACGAGGCCTCAACCCCCGCTTCTCAAACACCACCGATGACATCGCCAACGCCACATCTCTTTCATTGTTTGCCCGAGCCCATGACATGTTAGTTCTTAAAAAACTCCGTCTGGCCAACGATGAGAAGACAGTGGCCCACACCGCTCTCCTTGCCGCAACAGATAATGGCTGCTTAGCATCCTGCGCTGCCACTTCCTCCTGCGGCAATGGTGGCCATGGCTCCAGCCATGGCAATACAGCCCGCACCGGGAAAGGTAAAGGCAGGAACTGGCAGGGTCCGATGCAATCACGACCTGCCTCGGTCCTTGTCCAACTTGTCGATCCCACGGGTCCGTGGCTCTGCTACAACCCTTTGGGCACCCTAACCCTAGCCACGCAGCCCCATCGGCTGGCAACCCGGGGTTCTCGGCGCTTATCCCCAGGCTCACCTGGCATCGGCTCCCGTTCTATCGCCTCAGTCGATGCTACCGACCCCACCCACCTAGTCGGTTCCCTCCTAGAACCATGCTGGCCTCGTCGCTGCCCTTAACCAGATGACGCTCCAACCACAGCACCCTTGGGTGCTGGACTTTGGGGCGTCTTCACATATGGCGTCATCGGTCGGTATACTTCATTCTTGTCACCCCTCTTCCTCCCCCTTTGTTACCATCGGCAATGGCCACTCTCTTCCTGTCCAATGTCAAGGTGACTTCTCTCTGTCTACATCCACCACTAACCTCCCCCTTCGTGATGTTCTTATTGTATCTTCTCTTATTCATAATCTTATATCCGTTCACCAATTCACAAGAGATAACAACTGCTCCATCGAATTTAACGCATCTGGTTTCTCTGTGAAGGATATCCCAACCCGGCGATAGATCCTTCGCTGCAATAGTGGCGAAGACCTCTACACCATTCCCGCTGCGCCGTCCACTCCATACGCCAGTGTCGTCCTCTCCACCAACCTTTGGCATCTTCGCCTTGGTCACCCCAGCCTCGACGCTGTCTCCAGCCTCTGTCGCAGTGCCTCTATCTGATGTACCCACAGCAGCTCTATAGTTTGCCACTCATGTTAACTTGGCAAACATATGCGTCTATCTTTTTCTAGTTCTCTCTCCTGTACCTCGTGTCCATTTGAACTTATACATTGTGATGTATGAACTTCTCCAGTTAAAAGTGTCTCCGGTAATCAGCATTACCTTGCTATACTTGAGGATTACACACACTATTGCTGGACCTTTTCGCTCATCAGCAATTCCGAGGTCGTCTCTCACCTCACTCACTTCATCACATACATGTCCACTTAGTTTAACCTCCCTATCAAGGCTCTACAAGCCGATAACGGTACGGAATTCGTTAACCGTACCGTTACAACCTTCCTCACCTCGTAGGGCATCCATCTACGGCTCTCCTGCCCCTACACTTCTCCTTAGAACGGCAAAGCCGAGCGCCTCCTTCACACCCTCAACAACATCAGTCGCACCATGCTACTTCACGCTCACTTACCTGCCACTTATTGGGCAGAAGCTCTGGCTACTGCGACGTATCTTCTCAATCGGCGCCCATGCTCCTTCGTCCAAAACAACGTTCCCTATGCCCTTCTCTATCGCACGGCGCCCGACTACTCACACCTTCGCGTTTTCGGGTGCCTCTGCTACCCAAACCTCACCGCCACAGCTTCCCACAAACTCGCTCTCCGCTTCGCCACCTGCATTCTCCTCGGCTATCCCTCCTCCTCACAAGGGATACCGATGTCTCGACCTTTCCACCCGACGAGTCATTGTCTCTCGTCAGTCATTTTTGACGAGACATGCTTTCCCTTCGGTCTACTTCATTCGAGATCCTCCTCTACTGATCTCGACTTTCTCCTCACCAACACCGTGCCGACCAGGTCTCCTCCACTGTCCCCTCCATCGGCCCCCTCATCGGCCGCTGCTGAGAACTTACCTTTCACTTATCCCACCACTATTCGGTCCGATGTCCCAACCATCGGACCCCCATCAGCCCCGCCTCTCTCATCGGCTTCAGCCAATACCGTTCATTTTCCATCGGACACCCCACTTCCATCGGCTCCTCAGCTTCCATCGGCTCCCCCACCCCATCGGCTGATCCATCACTATCGGACCACTCGGCCCACCCGACTCCATCGGCTCAGGCCGATCTAGTTCCCTCTTTTTCTCTCATTTACAGTCGCCGCTCTGGACCCGATGACACCCCTACCCGACCAGTTCTTCCTATTACTCCCGCACCCCCATCGGCTCAAGTTCCCTCTACCTCTCATTTGGTCACCCGCTCCCAGACCGGGTCTCTCCGCCCTACCAAGCGCTACGGGCTCTCCGCCGTCCACAGCTCTATCTCGCCCATCCCGGTGATATCTCGCTCTGCCCTGGCTGACCCTCAGTGGCGCGCGGCCATTGCTGACGAGTACAAGACCCTAATGGACAACGAGACCTGGCGTCTCGTCCCCCGTCTTCCCAGTGCCAATATTGTGACCGGTAAGTGGATTTTTAAACACAAATTCCATGCCGATGGTTCTCTTGCCTGTCACAAGGCTCGCTGGGTAGTTTGGGGTTTCTCCCAACGACCCGGTGTCGATTACGACGAGACCTTCAGTCCTGTCGTCAAACCCGCTACCATCCGGGTCGTCCTCACTGTGGCTGCCTTGCGTTCCTAGCCTATCCATCAGCTAGACGTGAAGAACGTTTTTCTTCACGGCCATCTAACTGAAACGGTCTACTGCTAGCAGCACCCAGGCTTCGTCGACCCTTCTCGTCCCGACGACGTCTGCCTTCTTCAACGTTCCCTCTATGGCCTCAAACAAGCCCCTCGTGCCTGGTACCAGCGCTTTGCTGCCTATCTTCGGTACATCGACTTCATGGCCTCTGCATCCGATAGTTCCCTGTTCACTTTCCATATCGGCTCCGCTATTGCCTATCTACTTCTATATGTCGACGACATTATTCTTACAATATCTTCGACATCTCTTCTCGACCAGATCATGGCCCGACTCCACTCTGAGTTCACCATGACCGATCTCAATCCTCTCCACCATTTTCTTGGCATCTCCGTCACCCGTTCTTCTCACGGGCTCTTTCTTTCCTAGCGCCAGTACGCCATCGACCTCCTCCAGCGTGCGGGCATGGCCGATTGTCACCCCACGACCACCCCGGTCGACACTTGAGCCAAACTCTCCGCTGCTGATGGCTCACTCGTTACCGATCCTTCTCACTATCGGAGTCTTACCGGGGCTCTCCAATATCTCACCCTCACCCGGCCCGACCTCACGTACGCTGTCTAGCAAGTGTGCCTCTTCATGCATGCTCCGCGCGAACCTCACCTTGCACTTCTCAAGCGAATACTATGCTACGTGAAGGGCACCCTCTCTAGCGGGTTGTATCTCAGCTCTAGCCCCATCGACTCCCTCACCGCGTACTCCGACGCAGACTGGGCAGGTTGCCTTGACTCTCGATGCTCTACGTCTGGCTACTGCGTTTTCCTCGGTGACACTCTTGTATCCTGGTCCTCAAAACACTAGACTACAATGTCCCGGTCTAGCGCCGAAGCCGAGTACCACGCCGTCGTTGAGTGCTGCTGGCTTCGCCAGCTTCTCCAGGAGCTCCGTGCACCCCTCTCCATCACGACCATCGTCTACTACGACAATGTCAGTGTCGTCTACATAACCGCCAACTCGGTTTATCATCGACACACCAAGCACATCGAGATCGATATCCATTTTGTTCGTGACAAGGTCGCATTAGGACAGATTCGGGTGCTCCATGTACCATCGTTACATCAGTTTACCGATATAATGACCAAAGGCCTGCCCACGCCTTTGTTCACTAGTTTTCGGTCCAGTCTCTGCGTCTGTTCCCCTCCTGTTGCGACTGTGGGGGGTGTTAGACAGACTACTAGCCTAAGTTGTATATATATAGACTCGATCCCTCTTATATACACTCGGAGTCTTAGTCACTGTATATATTTCTACACTAGTCTATGGCTAACTCTACATAGCTGCCAGGCACTGGTTGCTGCCCTCCATTTGTTTGCTCGGGTACATGCGAACCATAGTTTACCGCTCGGTCGCTATCGTCTCCATTGCCACTCAATCGTCGTCGTCTGCACCTAGCGGCCATGAGCTCGCTGTCACTAGATCCGGTGCACATTTGAGAACGCCAGATCCACCCAGAACGAGCACTAGCCAGTCGGGAGGAAGAGGGAATGCTCAAGGTGGTGTCCGGATTTAGATGCTCAAAGAGGCGGCCATTGTTGTCATTGTCGTTATCTTCAACCTCTTCTCGTTGCCGTCACTGACCACTGCCTCCCTTTCTTTAAGAGCTCTGACACACCAGATCTGGTGCCCATGAGTTTCGATGGCGGCAGGGTGAAAATGGGGTAGCATCGAGCGTAGCAGCATGCAGGGCGAGGTTGTTTACTCTTTTTTTTCTTGTCTTTTTCTTACCAATTAAGCCGGATGAGATAAATAAGTGTAATTTATAGTTTGCATTGTGCTAATTGTGTGTGAATTTTCTTACTACTAATGAAATTTATTTGGGCTTTAACCGCTAATGAATTGTCAGGGCGCTAATCTACCAAGTATACAGAACTCTACCAACTACATAGTTGATTCCAAAATACCGAGTAAACAATGACACGGCTACGGTACCGACACACAAGCCACAAAACCTTATCGCTGCAGGATCTGATGGCACGGGCAAATCTCCGACCGGTTCGCCATTTCAGTTTGGCCCTCGACTGAAAAATCACATGGAAGCGTACTGATTTCTTTTCCTTTGCCGTTTGAAGTAATTTTTTAGGAGCAAATTACATATCTAACCTTCCACCAAATCCTGGAACGAATACTTGGGTCACACTTTAAATCTTCTATCGTAGATCGTTAGATTACAAGTAATCAAGGGATCTCGCATGTCCCAGGCACGCGCTTGGAGATTTGGTGGAAGGTTAGACAAAATAAAAACATACTAGTACTACTACACAGTGGCCCTGCTGTCTCAGTATCACACACACTGACGACGTCACGTCTCTGCTACTGCCAGAGATCGAGAGACGCAGCCCGCCATTGGTGTTGGTGTTGGAGTTGGAGTTGGAGTTGGAGATAGGTAGGCGTAGGCGATGGGGAGGAAGCCGTGCTGCGCCAAGGAGGGGCTGAACAGAGGGGCATGGACGGCAATGGAGGACGACGTGCTGGTGTCCTACATCGCCAAGCACGGGGAGGGCAAATGGGGAGCCCTCCCGAAGAGAGCCGGTACTGGGTCGTCGTCTTAATACTCATCTTCCGCCGATCGAATGCAACCTTACCTGATGATCGAGATGGATGGATGGATGGATGGATGCATGCAGGGCTGAAGCGGTGCGGGAAGAGCTGCCGGCTGCGGTGGCTCAACTACCTGCGGCCGGGCATCAAGAGGGGCAACATCTCCGGCGACGAGGAGGACCTCATCCTCAGGCTGCACACTCTCCTCGGCAACAGGCCAGTCCTCCCACAACTACCAATCCCATCCCGATTCCGGCTAGCTTACGAGTAATTTGATGCACTGCATGTCTGCATGCCTTTGTCGATGAAGAAATCATGCAGGCCTAAAATCCTTTTGGTTTCCTATCTCTCTTCGTTCTAACTTGTTAGAGGGATATCAATTAGGATCATGTACACGTTTTCATAATCCAGAACAGTAACATGAAGAAGGCCGACAGCTTGAGGTGCCGGAAACTAGTGTTCAACTCAAATGAACAAATTTCAGTTAAGCAAATAAATCCATTACCGAAAAATAAGGTTAGCGAATAAGTATATTATCAGTGCATGCTCACATAGGTACAATGACCATAGTTCTGAACCTCACCTATATATATTTTTTGTGCTGGGCTAAACATTCTGTGTTTATTTAGTTTCTTTGAATTTGCCTGAATCGTTCAGATTTGGTTAATATTTGTTTTTGAAAATTCAAATATTTTCTGAAAAACTACGACAAGGCTGTATTTTCCCCCAAAACAAGATCAAGAATCTTGAGACACTTTCTATCACAAAGAATTTTGTTGCTAGGGGTAGAGTGAGAGGATCATGGACTCATCTGATCATCTCCCTGGTAACTTCCTCTGTTTAGCAAATGAAGCTTTCTTTTCTTTTCTCTTGTTTGCTGATAGATATCTGGCTGATCCATGGGATGACAAACTAACAGACAGATTAGGCCAACACAGGCATGACTAAGCTAACAACTAATTGCCTCCAGTTAGCAGAAACACCTAGCTTCACTTTGTCCAAATCAGTCACCACCACCTGTACAAATTTCCAGATCAGCTGTCTCTCTAGAAGAACAACCTTTTTGTTGTCAGAGTGCTGTTTCTTCTCTCCCGAGGGTAAGTTGATACTAAGAGTTATTAGGTCAGCAAAGTTGATGATCACAGCTTCACAGCTAGAAGACATCTTCTTTACCTAAAGCCACATATTCAGACAGACACACAAACACACAAGGAAAAAAAAAAGCAAAGCTTTGTCCCTAGGAAGAGCACATGAATGCACAACCACTTCTCCTAGAAAAAAAAGAGCAAAGTTTCTGCTTTGATCACAAATGGCACAACCCACAGATGTAGCATTGTTCTTTCGCATATGGAAATTTTCAGCTAACATTACACAGCCCAACCAACGCATAACCATGTACTAATTTCAAATTTGTTACTGCTGTAATACTGCAATGTCATCATGCATCCAGGCATTGTTTGATGTAATCATGGTTCAGTATGTCCTTATCTCCATATACCGGTCGAAAAGTTTGGATGCATTTGTTTTTGTTTGCAAATTTGGATGAAATTGCCCCAAATCAGTTGAAATAAGTTCAAATTTGGAGTTGATTTTGTCAGCGATTATGCCCGAGACAGTGAAATCTTGCGAATGTATGCAGATGGTCGCTGATAGCCGGGAGGCTGCCGGGGCGAACAGACAATGAAATCAAGAACTACTGGAACAGCACCCTCAGCAAGAGGGTCATGCATCAACGGAGCACCACCAACACGCCGGTGGCCAACAGCAGCGCCGCCGCCGCCGCCGGGGCTTCGCGCCGGCTGTCTTCGGAGCTCCGCACGGTCAGCCCGATCCGGACCAAGGCGCTGCGGTGCAACAACACGGTGCTGCAGCAGGCTGCCTGCAGCCACAGCGCTCCAGCCGGCGGCGATCCCGCAGGAGAGGCGGCGGGTGGTACGGTGGCTACGCCGCAGGCGGGGCAGCAGCAAGAGTTAGCCGGAGGGGATGATGATGACCTGCCCGCCGTCTGTATCGACCTTGACTTGGATGACCTCGAGCTGGGCCTGGATGGCTTGCTGAGCCCGTGGAGCGGCGGCGATGACGCCCCAGCCGCTGGAGCGGGGACGATGCCGATTGGGTACGAGCTCGGTGGTGGTGGCGAGGCCGAAGCTGCAGGGGCTGTTGACCTGGAGGCGCTGCTGGTGCAGCTGGAAGCGGGGGAAGACGACGGTGACCAGCAGCAGGAGGAGGAGGAGGTGGTGCCTTCTTCGCTGGGGGAAGAGGACGACTGCTTAGAGTTGGCGCCATGGCTCTGAAATATGAAAAATCAGAAAATCAACAAGCTAGCTCACGCAGAATTAGTGAATTACTGACGTAGTAAGATGATCGCCTCCTGAATCTCTCTGTACAGATTATAATGGAGCAGAATAAGGCTGTGTTGGTTTGGCAGTCCCAAATCCTACTCCCTCGATTTTCACGTCGACACATTTTGAACCGCTAATTGATATTTTTTAAAAAAAATTAAAAAAATATATTAAAAATAATATTAATATATTTTTAAATTATTTTAATCGTTCCATTTTACGTGCCACAGAGAAGTTCCAACATGCCACGCCAAATCATGACAAACTGCATCGATCAAAATAAAAAGGTTTTATCAGAGAAAAAGTGTGAGAAAAAACCCAAATAAATCTGAAGAAACTGCGTTGATCAAAATGAAGAAAAAAAATAAAAAAGAATGACAACGCCCACCGTGGGGCTCGAACCCACGACCACAAGGTTAAGAGCCTTGCGCTCTACCGACTGAGCTAGACGGGCATACTATCTTTATTGTGATTAATTTAAATTTGAATATGAATCTATGCACCAATATTCCAGAAAAGTGGAGTGATTCTTGTATCTGATTTGATTATAAGCATTATAGATGTGTTGGGCCAACAAATAATCTGAGTTCGATTTGGACCCAAAATGGAGCAAATTGACAGCCCATGAATATAATCAACCGCTGCCACTTAAACCACCAAGCTTCTCAGGTAAAAAACGAAAAGGGAACAAAAACTTCCAATAGTTAGCACAGGGCAACGAAAAGGCTGCAGACCAAATAACAAAAGTCACACCTGCCATCCAGCTAGGCTGATTTGCTCTGCTCCATCCAACAAACTAGCTAGCATTATATGTACCATTAATGCCCCATGAGGCAGTGAAGAATATGCAAATATATAAGAGTTAATCTATGTCATAAAAAAAGCACATGTTATCACCGATAAAGCTCAATTCTATATTATACTATCTAATAACTCAGTATTCTTATATACTATCAAACACCGTTAAGAGAGATAAAATGACTATTTTACCTTTAGGATAAAATTGAGATTTTGCACAATGCCATTTTGCATAAAATAATCTTGGATTATAAAATAAAATAAGCGATTCTATTTTTCGTCAATAAGAAAAATAGCGGATCATGACACACATGATATCCTAGAGGTAAAATGGATATTTTCTAATGGTTGACTAATGGTGATGGCAGATAAGAAAGAAAATGAGTTGTTAAATAGAACTGAGCTTTGTTATTATATCATAGAATTTGTGCTTTGTTGATAGCATAGAATGGATTACCTCCCATCGCTCTTATTTTGAGCTTTAATTTGACCACCCATCATCAAGAGAGGATAAAGAATGCTCAAACGAATTAAAGATGTCTGAAATCAAGAAGAAGGTGACTCTTCGCTAGTATCTTAATTAACTTAGATGAATTAGCGGCCTTTGATCCACATTGTTAGCCATCCAAATAATGGTTTTTTTAGGAAATGGATTAAAACCCAGCCTCTACACCCAAAGATCCAAATAATGATCTAGCTGGTTGTGAACTAGCTTCCCGATTATACTTAACTAACTAAAAGCATAATCCCCGCAAAAAATAATTTTTAAAAAATATCTTTACACGTGTATGGCTCAGATGCAACGAGTGTCATGAAGTTGTTGGTATCTACAATTGCTTAGTTCTCTACAACCCGTGAAGTTTTATACAATACTATTGTGTATTGTCTTCTAGAAAGCCGTACAATACAATCATGATCATAATTAGTTCTGGTTTATTAACAACTGGGAGCTAAAAATCTGAGTCATTTTATTCCCCCTTCCAATAATCCAGTTCTAATAATTTGATATCTGCACAGAAAGAAAGAAAACATGATATCATCGGACAGCCTAGCCTGGTGCTATAATCATCAGAAAAGCGAAGACCTTTAGATTTAGGGATTGTTTAGTGTTGGAATTGTTGTTGCTGCTGCACAAAAATAAAGTTAATTATATATTCGGGACTTATTTGTTTATATGACTGCTTAACTAGAAAAGAAAGAGCAATGTCATCAGAACTTCCTAGCAGCCTTGAGATGACTTTGTCATCTACTCCATTTTGAACACTGCTAATTCTTCCAAATTAAGTAGCCAGAGTAATGATAGAGTATAATTTGAGAAGATTGCGTTTGTGGATGGAGAACCTATGTATGACTGGAATCTTTATTAGTCAAGCCATGAATGTCATCGTATGAAGATATCTTTCCATTTTCACAAAATAAAAACATATATCAGTTTTTTCTCTGAAAACCCGAGATTAGAGTTGCCCTTAGAGCAACTAAGCGATTCCCTGTGAAATTTACACAAAGCTGAATTAAATTTAATATACAACTCTTATATATATATATATATATATATATATATATCGATGAACATACACCGAGAAGTGGAGGCTAGGCTGGCCCCTTTGTGTTCGGTTCAAGGTCATCTAGCATGCAATGAATTCAACGAAGTAGACAGAAAAATTTTTAGACATATTTATACACCCGAGAAGTGTAATATCTTAGTTCAATTTTCTTTCATGTTCTTGGTATGCTAGTGATTTTTAAACTTGTCTCCTCCTTTATTTGGTACTCCATATTGACCGAACAACTAGGAATAGGGATCTAGTAGCCCTATTTACAAGTGGTTGACATATGATGTCTAAATCAGTTGACGCATGCCTCACTCGCTCTATCCGTTGACTCCTCCTTTGTTGGGCCCACCCGCTAGCATTTTGGTGAAAAAAAGTGGATGGTAGTTGTCCTAGACAAGTGGCGTAGCCATTGAGGCCTATGCACCCACGCCGCCTAATGGAGTGCATAGGCTACACAGTGCATTGATAGGACGGCGGTAGGTGTGTTGGTCATCATCTTGTCTTCTCGTTGTATACTTCAATGGGTAGATAAACGTTCAATCATCTTTAAATAAAAAAGGACGTGGGAAGACCGAGACGATGTAACTTGCCTTGTTACTTTGCATTAAAAATAAGGGCAATCATAGCAGTTGCACCTTAATCTCCCAAGCTCAGGTGTAGTTGTACGAGCTTGAGGGTAGCCTGCCTGGGACTCCTCACACGAGGGCCATGTGGTAAAGGCCCAAGCATACATCGATGAGGAATGCCCGAGCTCATGCTCGAGGGCAATAAGCTTGAGGTTTTCTGAGCTCACACCTAGGGGAATAAGCTCGAGCCTAGTTCATGTGTCTTGCTTAGGATTGATTCGTGGAAACTTCTAGAGCTTAGGGTATAAACACACCACCAAAGTGTTCCGTGCCCACAACATGCAACCTTGGTCTCACATTACAAATAATAGTTTCTATATAAAACTCTATTTTCATATATAACTCTTAAAAAAATTAGATTTTATATATAACTCTTACCATCTTTTTTTTCATACATATGATTATAATTTGTTTATAATATTTAAAGGTGAAATTAGATTTAATATACAACTTTTTTCCTTTTTAGATATAATTGTATTTTATATACAACTGTATCGATGGATCACACCTTTCTAATCCAAATCCACTGTGATTCTATAGCTCAAATCTTTTTCTTTTTTTTATTGATGTGAGAATTTTTAGCTTTCAGAGAGAATAGATGTTTAATTCTTTTCCCCCTAAATGGAAACACAAGAGTTTTCACAGCAAAGATAGATAGAGGAGACAACTTAGATTTCTCTGACAACTGATGAGTATCTACCAGTATCCAATCTATCATTGCTTGCAGTATCCGGCAAGTCGTTAACTGAACAATGGAAAAAGGAAATAAAAAGGAAAAAAGTTCCAATTTTTTTCGGACTCGTGGGGGAAAGATACTTCCTAAGTTCCTCTGAAATTTCTACAAATTCCTATGAAATTCAGGTGTTTTAATGATCCATAAAAGTACAGGATCACCTGCAGGGATTAAGAGATTTTTCCGGGACTAATCCGATCGAACTACCCAAGAAATTCAAATCGCAGATAGCTGGCGCCATCCAGGTGCAACCTGGAAACTAATCTTTATCTTCCTTGCACGTCATCTGCGCACAGCTAGCATTTAGTAGTGCAAAAGTTAATTACCTTTCTTCATTGCATTGTATACACATTCATCAAACTAACATCATCAAAAGTGTCAAACATAAATTATAGAGTGCACATACATACAAAAAGCATTATAACGTCGATATGAATATAAATTTGAGTACCATTCTAATGTGAAGTGCACATGCAACTCATTGATTCAAAATTTTTAAAAGTTTATCAATTGGATGCTTGTCGGAGATGACAAATTTATGTGACTTCCTGATCTGTTATATTGATTTTCCCTTATGAAATCCTTGTTGATAAAAATTAATGTCTATATAGGGAAAATAATTAGTTAGTCTTTAAATTTAAACAACGTGGAATTTTTGTGCAAACTACCTAAATCTTTTGGTTTAGGTAGTAATTTTATTGACACAAGAAACTGAAAAAAATACTGAGTATTTTCGTGCCAGTTCAAAATTTCTAGTCTAAATTTATAACGAATTGAAAATATGCTGCCCACTATTGGTGCCTTGTGTTGCCGCCAGTCAAGTCGGTGTTGTAACGATCAATTTCCGTTCCATTAGGATGTCGTTTTATACTGTTGTCACTAATCAACTTAGATTGTCAGGGGAATACGATTGCTTCCTTTATCGACTATGTCGTCCAATTGTCATTTGGTCAATCGATTGGCCTATGGAACCGTTATATGCCTAATTCCGTTACTACATCTATCACAGCCGTATGCGTATGTATTGTTCCACCTTAATACAATTTTTTACTACCATCCATGCAACAAAAATATTATCTGTACTACTCAAATCTCACACATATTAATATATATTTTTTAAAAAAAGTATCCTTGTTTTCTCACCTTAATAAATTTATTCTCTATTTTCTTAAACACCGATGCAATGATTACTCAAAAATAAATTCGCAACTAAAATCGGCAAAGATGATGTCTTTTTTTAAGTACAGAGAGAGCACCAAACATTAATTTAACCTACGGAATGTGGAAGAATTGATTGTTATACAATTGCTTTGTATGTTTATTTTGTTATCAGCATTGTATATGGCGACCCTCCACAACACTCCATGATCCACTTTTGTAGCGCTCATGTTTTTGTGCAGAAGAAAAAAATATTTGAAAAAAAAATCTAATTACGAAATTTAGATATTTTATTTCTTAAAAAGCATGCTGACACATAGATCTCAAATTCTCTCAAAATCTATCCTAAAATCCCCTCCAAAATTTCTCAAAATTGTCTGCGTGTAAATATCAAATTTGAATTTAAATTTAAAATTTCAAAATATTTCTAAAAATTTAGAAAGAATATTATTCATCTCGGGACCGTCTCTCTCTCAGCTTGTGCAGCTTGCTATTCCATCTGCGCATGCCAGCTCCACATGGACCGCTACCCGTTTCATCTCTCTAGCACACAGTTGCTCGCTTGCGGTCACCACACGTGCCCATGACTTAACCGTCCTAGCTAACACAGGTTAGGCCCACCGTTGACCATGCCTCGGATAGCCACTCAACACAATGAGACCGGTCGTCCACCACCTTCAACGCCTGATCCTAAGCTCGTCTTGCATTCGGTCAAATGTGCCATGGTATACGTCGGTTGTTGTCTCGCGCAACCACTCCTCTATGCCACACTAGCATCACCCGCCTTGCGCTGCCCTTGTCAGCATGCATGGGCTCGATAGGCGCGGTTGTTGCCCTGGTATACGTCGATTGCATTGCATTGCCCCTATGCTATTCCGCGCCCCTTGCCATCGCATTCGTCACATCATGTCACCAGTAGCCATGTCTACCACTCTTTCTCTTCTCCGGCTAGCATCATCATGGTACCACGCCACACGATGCTGCCTCACGTCGCGCTATGCCGCTCCGCACCGTGCTGCAACGGAATCCACTCTGTCTAGGCCCCGACAAGCTCATGAGCTCTCTCCGTCCTGTCATGTCTCTGCCATCGTGTTGCTCGCATCCACTTCTCTTGCTCTAGTCGGCATGATCATCATGGTGTCGTCCTCGTATCATGACATCTATGCGTCCTTGGCCTAGAGAGCTCGAACTGCGTGCCACTACCTCTTTGAACTGCCATTTAAAGCTAGTCCTCGTCTATAAATAGATCGAAGATCCCCTCTGATCAACCGCACTCCTTAAGCTCGCTCCAGCCCCGATCACCCTTGCTTCTCCTCTTTCCCACTCTCCATTGAGCGCCATTGCCTTCCCTATTCCCTTCGTTCTTCAAGGTAGTTCTCCTCAATTCCTTCTCCTACTCTCTTCTTGTCTTCACATTGCCTCCAACTGAGCCTAAACCCAGCCACTCCGTCACTCATTTGGTCGTCGGTGGCGACCAAATGATGCACCCTTCTTGGAGTCCGTCGCTGCTCATTGCTAGCCACTTCTTATTCCCCTAAACTAAATCTGGGCCGTCCACATTCTTCCTCGTACTCCATTCGATGCTCGAGTGACCACAGCTTGCTGAGGAACGCTGACGTTCGATTGAATGCCGTCAAGCATTGCCAACCGTTGATTTCCCCTCCCTGGTTAGTAAGCACGTGGTCGCCACGTAACATCTACGTCGGACGATCGCGGGTCCACCATGCCCACACGGCACGCCTGCCTCAGCTAGGCCAAGCCTTAGGCCGACTTGCATAGCCGAAAGGCCACTGCCTATTTCCTCAGCCCAACAACCTAGGGCCCAAAAGCCCATTAACCATAGAAAAAAAAGTCTGATTTACCTCCCTCGCTACTTGCTCACCTCTTAGCCTTTGTTCTGATTTTTTTTAATTTCCAGAAAATATTTAATTTATTTTTTATAATCTAGAAAAATATTTTAATATTTTAAAATTCATATCTTTTTTTACTGTAGCTCCGTTTGAGCCCGTTCAACTCTTAAAATTTTTCAAAAATTGAGATACATCTAATGTTACTATTATATTATATATATTAGGTTTTGATTTTTTTTTGTATGTTGTCGTTTTGTACCATGTAGTAGCCGACACCAAAGAGCAACCAATTGTGGAATTTGTTGAAGAAGGGCAGGACTAGGACCAAGGCAAGTCATCTCTTAATCATGTTGATCCCATATTTTAAATTAAAAATTATTTTGTTTATGAACTATGCATATTTAGGTACACGATACTAGCCTCAATTCGCTAGTTGATCCGATACGCTATGAACCCATTTATTGTACTTAACCTCCTTGTTTATTAATGATCTTATACCCTTGTTGCCCTATTCTCATACTAGTACTCGTGTTTATCAAGCACAAGTACCAAAAACATCTATTTCACTTAAAACCTGTCGTTAGGATAAAATGGGTTTTTTTAAATGATTTAAAATACGGATCCTTATGGTTGGAAGATTTGCGAAATAAAATGGCTTGATAAAACTCGGTCATGGGTAGTCACCGCCAATGTGGCCTGACTTCTGCATGACGTATAAGGACTGATTCCTTGAGGAGTTTCACTAATCATATTAAAGTACAACCATATGAGTAGAATAGGGTGGCCTTGTCTAAGTAATTAGTGAACCTTGGATGTGTATGGAAGTTAATAAACGTGGAGTCACTGAGGTAACATCTAGGATGCACCTGTAGGACCCTGACTACGGGAAGTCTAGGACTTGCCCGGTGCTTGGTCTAGGACCCATTTAGTTGACAACCGACTATCCTAGGGATGCTTCGAAAAAGCCTTATCACAAACCTCATTTCACCATGCATATCTGATCAATACATATTGAGTGTTTGAAGTAAGCGTGCACCCTTTATAAAGGTTATAATTTGTTCAAACAATCGTGCCCATGATTATGGGTGGATGAGAAGTGATTTCTCTAGCATAGTATTGTATTTAAAAAAGTTTTATGGAAAATTTGTTGTAGTTTGAGAATCAATACCAGAACTAGCATATGTAGCCGGTGGAAGACCTGAATGGTCTAAAATGAGGCTGTGTGATCTCGGGGTGTCACATGACACTAGACTTAGAGTTGAATAAGAGGAAGGTGAGATGTGATTGAGAAATAAAAGAAAGTAAAAGCGTAGAAATGGATGTATTGTCTAGAACCGTACGCTCCAAATCGAAATTGAGACAAGTCACTGCATAGCGACTTATGGAATCTTTTGCCTGTAATTGTGGTGAATTATTGTAAGGCAACTTATGAAATGGATTAAGGTGTGAGTCTTTTTCTGATAATTTAAAGAGTATACTTAGAATTTGCGAAGACAATTTAAAATACACTTGATTGCAAAATAAAACCAAACCCCTCTTAATAGCCCTTGCATACCACAATAATTCTCGTGACTTGTTGAGTACCTCGTGTATCACCCTTGCTATTATTATTCCCTACCTAGAAGTGAATGAAGACAAAGATTCAACTATGGAAGAGTTACTTTAGGAGCATGCTACATATGAAGACTTTTAGAATTTCAGTCTAAATCCAATTCATACTTATGGGTTTAGATTTAGCTTTGCTTCTAATGCCATCTTTTGCTTGGTGTAGCATAGCATGTCTGAGGTCTGTTTATAGCTGCAACCTATGTAATAGACTTTATTAAGTAAATAAAAGTAGGTTTGGTAATGATATACCTATATCCTATTGGTATCAGCTAAATTCTTAAGACTAATACTGGTATGTTCGTAAAATCATTCTACTCCTAATGACCTATATATTGGTTAACGGGAGAGGGGCATCAGAACTTTATTGTTGGCTATGAGAATTTTAGCTAAGGTTATGAACTAGTGGAGCCTTGACATATTGTAGGCATATCTTTTACAAAATAAGATGGGAGAAAAGAGTAGTGTTGACAATGGTAATGACACAATTAGCAAAACAAAACGTGAGAGATATTTGGCATCTACATAGGAATAACCTAGGTGGAAACTTTGTGAGCAAATTAAGATAGGGAAGGAGGCTAGATGTTAATCATCAAGAACTATGGAAGTTGAATTGAGTTGCAGGAGAGGAGGAAAGGAAGGAATTAAACACATGAAAATGCACTAGGTCAATGAGGTGAGTACAACGCAGAAGAGCAGAGAATGTGAGTGGGAAATAGCTTTGTGATGCAATCATGCTACCCTATTGGTGCCTTGAGGTGCCACTTATCCATTGCATGATGTTGCCAATTGGTGGCTCGTGTTGCCATCTGTCCATTCATTGGTATTGTAGCAATCAGTTCAATTCCATTAGGACATATGTTGGTTTGTGCTATTGTCTCTAATCAACTTAGATGTCAACGTTACCTTTTCTACTATTGTCATCTAGTCCACC
Source organism: Oryza coarctata (assembly GCA_030770085.1). Taxonomy (NCBI): domain Eukaryota; kingdom Viridiplantae; phylum Streptophyta; class Magnoliopsida; order Poales; family Poaceae; genus Oryza; species Oryza coarctata. The sequence continues at coordinate 15,388,411 of CM061467.1, read as the reverse complement.
CATTGGCCAATGGTACCGTTATACGCCTTCCTCCGTTACTACATCTACCATTTTGTCATCATCATAGCTATCATGTCCATATGCATATCTCTTTTAAGCACCTTAGTAGGGTCATTAAACTACCAACCAACCATGTTTTTTTAACCAGTGTGTGTAGAAGATTATAACCACAACCACTTTGTATTTTGCTTTGTATTTCTATTATGTTCTCAATATTTGTCTCGTGCAACCCCATGCCGTACCTCTCATCACGCACTTCCTCTATATCCGTGGTCGCCATGATATATACACCATTGCCAAATATGGGAATTTTAGCGAAGGTTATGAAATAGTGATCCTTGACAACCTGTAAGCATAATTTTTGGAAAATAAATGAAGAAAAGAATAATTTTGACAACGGATAAATAATTAGCAAAGAAAAAAAAGAAAGGATGAAAAGAAGAGTGATTTGACATCCAAAATGATGATAGTAATGATCACTAGCACAGAAGCTCTTATCTCGGATAGCCCATCTATGATGGGCCTTAGTGCCTCGTCATAGGTAGCCTCACATTTGATGGGTTGTATTAAGGCCCATTAAAGATATGACAGAATGGCTGGACCCATTATATATGAGGCCATATCTATGATGGGCCATCATATAAAACCTATAGAGATGAAGTTGGCTCATCTCTAGTGGGTTTAATAGACAGATGGTTACCGGTAAGCTTTCACCGATTATCTAGTCTAAACCCATTATAGGTGAGGATTTACTAACTATAACGCTTTTTTAGTATATCCCATCAGTGGTGTGGCTTGTCTTGTGATGTGCATCCACCTCTATGGCCCATCACAAGTGTCTTAACCATACCATTGATGGTTAGTGTGTTGACAACCGACAGAGGTTGGCTGCCTTCTATATATACTTCCACAGATGCATTTATTGATTAACACATCTTGTTTATATTTTAGCTAGGAGAGTAAGGAGGTGAATCTTTGTCATTATATTGAGAGGTTAAATAAAAAATGAGCTAAATTTGGACTTAGTAGAATTATAGTTTGTTCATTCAAACTAATTTTATTATATATATATATATACATGGATCATAGTTGGATATACAATACTACCTACTTGAGCCATGAATTTAAAAATAGACTAGTTGAATTCCTAAATGATATAGAGGATGATAAGAGAAGAAAGAGTAAGGAATATGTGGTTGTCCATGTATAGACTATATAAATATGAAGATATTTGTAGATAGAATGCACTTATAATCTCATCTTATACGTAGATGTTTTATAAACGGTTATAGTTGTTGGAGCAAACACGGGGAGCAAGAAGCGCCGAATATTTTTGTTGAAAAAGTGGACAATGAACACAAGGAAAAACAAGAAGATTGAGATGACATGTATGTTATTTCTCTGTTTAGCGGTAATATCATTGATATCATGTTTTTTGTCAAATGCTTCGTGATATTGAGGATACATAATACAACAAGAAGGATTATGAGAAGTTCTTAGATTTGGTGATGGATTCAAAGACACCTATATATATATGCTAGGTGTAAGCCGAATCACATGAAGCTATCTGTTGTCCTTGATTTAATAAAATTTGAGGCAAGTAATAGTTGGTCAGATAAGAGCTTCATGGATCTGCTTAATAGTTGTTGCTCGATGGGAACAAAATACTGAACACAATAGATGAAGTAAAGCAAGTGTTATGTCTCTTGGGGTTGGAGGTTAGAAGAATTCACGCATGTATAAACAGCTATATCTTATACTATAAAGAATACGCCAAGTTGGATACGTGCCCAACATGTGAAACTTTTTGATACAAGCGAAAGAATAGCAATATGGAGGGTAAGAAGTCAAAGAAGGGTGGTCCAGGAAAGGTTTTATGGTGTCATCCTATTGCCGACCGTATGGAGCAAACATTTGCCAATCCTAAGGAAGATAAGTTAGTCCGTTAGCATGCAATATACAAGGAAGAGTTTATTGGCATGCAATAGACAAAAATGATGATGGTATGTTAAGGCATCCGACCGATTCAGCATAGTGGAGGAATATCTATAGGAAGCACCCCGGATTTACAGAAGATTCGAGAAATATTAGGTTAGGTCTGAGTACGGATGACATGTATCCCTTTGGTAACCTCAGCAGTCATCACAACACTTGGCCGGTGATTCTCGTGAACTTTAACATATCGTCTTGGTTGTACTTTAAGAGAAAGTATGTTATTCTTTCCATGCTAATGTAAGGGCCGAAATAACCTGACAACAATAGTAATGTGTTCTTAGAACCTCTGCTGATGACTTACAAATTCTATGGTGTATGGGATCTCAAACATGGGATGCTTATAGATGGGAGAACTACAATCTTCATGCGCTGCTGTTCTTTACCATTAATGATTACCCTGCACTTGGTAACCTTTCACACTAGACTATAATAGAAAAGAAAGTTTGTTCGGACTATCTGGAGGAAACGAGCAGTAAGTGGATGAAGAATTTACGCAAGATGTTCTACATGGGCCATAGGAGATTTCTCCCCCTTATCACCTGTGTAAAAGAATGACGAGAAACTTTAATGGCAAGAAGGAAAAGTGCAAGGCATTGCTGGAATTATTAGAAAGGTAGGTGCATGACTTAATAAGAAACATCCATAATTATTTCAGAAAGAAGAAGAAAACTACCATTCCAACGGAGAAGAGTATGTGGAAAAAGAAGTTAATATTCTGGCGACAACCATATTAGAAAGATCTAGAGGTCCATCATTGCATTGATTTGATACACATAGAGAAGAATATTTGTGAGAACCTTGTTGGGTTACTGCTTAATATCCTAGGTAGATGTAACCATTTGAAAGGTACATGTGAATTTTAAAGAGTTATGTACATAACCGGTCCTATCCTATAGGAAGCATGATTGAAGGGTACATAGTCAAGGAGATCATAGAATTCTATGTAGTCTATATGTCGAAGACCGAGGCAATTGGAGTTCCGGTGTTGAGACATGAAGGTAGGCTTGAAGAGGCTGGCACTGTGGGAAGAAAAACTATGCTAGGTCACACCCAATATGATAAAGTCCATATCACCATCCTTTGACATATGACTAAGGTTATGCCATACTTAAAGGAACATGGAACGAAGATCCGATATGCTAATATTAACCAATTAGCCAGTTGGGTTCGAAGAAAGCATAATGAGGGTTTCAACGAATGGTTCTAAGTATCATGTGCATAACTTGAGCAATGACACAAGTGAAACCCTTAAGAGGCTGGCAAATGGCCCTAGATAAGATGTTGAAATGTGGCAAGGATATGATATCAATGGATATACCTTCTATACAACCAATTAGGATGAAAAAGCACAATACATAGTAGTAGAATACGTATAGAGGCAGTAAATAACTAGCATAGTTGTCATGATCAATACTATGGCTACATAGAGGAGATATAGAAGTTGAGTTATGTGAAATTCAAGGTGGCATTGTTTCAGTGTACATGAGTCGATCTAAAGCATGTCAAGGTTGACAAAGGCGGTTTCACGCTTGTAAAGCTATAGTCTAACAGATATAGGGATGAGCCATTTATTTAGCAAAACAAGTTGTTTAAGTGTTCTACGTTGTCGATTCGGCAAATAAGAAGCTTCATGTTGTTCGTAAAGGAAAATGAAGAATTATCGGAGTTGACAACGTTGTCAATGAGGATGATTACAATAAGTACATCCATATTGTTGGCCAAGAAACTTCTCTTAAAGAAGTTCCACGAGATGACAGGACCGTGCACGCATGTGTGGACCATGACAAAGGAATTCTTATGTAACAATGTATATATGTAATGTACAAGTTGGGTGCGAATAGTTATTTTAAGTTTATATAAAATATATGGCTTTTCGTGTGATTTAAAATGAATTTAAATTCTAATAAGATTATCGAAATTACAAATACATTATGGTTAACGTTAAGTCAAAATTAGTAACACTCATACCTATAAATAAGAAATGAATTTGGTGAACTTTTGGTCAAAGTTACCTATGACGGTTTTAGTAAAGGGCTCGTCACAGGTAACTTACCTGTGACAGGTTTTATTGTACGATCCATCACAGGTAAGTTATCCATGACGTATTTTAGTGCACGGCCCATCAAATATAAGTTATCTATGATAAGTTTTATTACACAGCCTGTCATAGGTAAGTTACCTATGATGGGTTATATTGCATGGTCCGTCATAGGTCGAAACCCTGTGACGGGTTTTATTGCATAGCCCATCACGACTAAGTTGTTTGTGATGGATTTTATTACACGGTCCATCACAAGTAATCAATAATCCTTTTTTGGGAAGTATCTAAATTCAAGCAAGTCACTCACATGCAGATCTAAGCCATTGTCCTAGAGCTTGATCCCCACCCACACCGCCGTCACCATGCCCTCTCATCGTCCCCGAGCTCCCCAAGCCCACCACTGCGCCGTTGTCACCATAGACCCCAAGCACTACTATCATCTAGGAGCACACCACTGCTCCGTCATCATCGCCGACCCTGAGCACAGCTATGATATCCTCAAGCTCCCTAAGCCTGCCACTACGCCATCACCACCACCGCCATGCACAAGCATCGTCCCCAACCTCCCCAAGCCTACCACTGTGCTGTCGTCGTCGTCGTCCCCGAGAACTACCATGGTTGAACTATTTGTGATTTAGCTTCACTTTTTTTCCTGCCACATAAAGTGCATTGCAATCTTTTTATACTATCTCTATGATTTGTTAGTTTATTAACTAATGTGATTTTTAGCAAATTCCTTAGCTATACAAATGCATGTGATTTTAGGTTTTTTTCTATTAAATAATTACCTTCCATTTTTGGTGATTTTTAGTTAATTAGCTAGTGTGATTTGGTATTTATTGAAGTAATGTAGTTAATGATTTTAGGGCATAAGTTGAAATATAAGAGGCGAAAATATCCGAGAACGTCTACGAAACCGAAACCTCAGTTGGAACCTACACAACGACCTTAGGTCGAATCCCTATAACTTAGAACCAATTATCTAAATATAGATTAACATTCACTGATGTAGATGCTTCTAGAAGACTAACGGGGCCATGAAGTGTGATTGGCCTATTTAGAAATAGTTGTGGAGTCATCGCGCAATATTACTTGGGCATTCTTCACATGGACATCAAGAAGATCCCCGAAAGCGAGAAAGAGTTAGCTTGGGCTAAACTCAAGGAAAAGTTTAACTATTCGAAGGAAGTAGAGGCAAGACTCAAGAGACACGCGCTATCGAAGTGTTTGGTCGATGGTTATGCCAAAATCAATGTTGACCAAGTCAATGATACCTAGGCGCAATATCCACTTCCAATCCTGCCAAATGATGAGATCTTGACTCTTGGTGCTGCAAGAAAAACCTTCTTCCAATGGACCAAGAGAGATATTATAGTGAAGTTAACTCCTCGTCAAGCTCAGCATATCGATATATCTCCTCCACCTCAGAAGACTCAACTTTTGATAAAGCCTCCATGTGGTCCTGCAATGACAGAATGAGTAGATGTTTGAGCCACCATAATAGACTTAGATGATATACTAGCTGGCCTGTCTCTGATTAAGATTCCTTCTAAGTCTGATATTTCTCTAGTAAAAAAAGAAGCCAACGTGGAAGGAGAAATATAAAGGGTAAGAAAAAGGAGTCCTTGGCCCCTCGACAACTTCAACTAACTCAATGTGTTAGACATGTCCTTGGTGGAGGACAATTTTGTTATGACAAATGGGTAGTGCTTGTCGAGAACTACACATATACTACATGGAGATGACTAACCCCAAAAGTAAGCAACAGGAGAACTCAATCGTTAGACATCGTGGTCCTGAGCCATTCCTGTCCAATATAGCATATGTTATTGTGGGTTTCAATGATCTCTTCGTTATTTATAAGTTGCAAGTTGTGGACATGGGTCTTCTGAAGTGCTACTCGTTGTAAGTGCACTTAAACCTACTTTATTGCATAAATACTTATGTTTAAATTGTCCTAACTAATATAAGCACGATTACAAATTATATTGGAAAGAAGCCCACAAGTCAAGGTGCTAGGTTGGCTTCGTTGATCCATCAGTGATTAATGAGACCATCCTGAATACCAATACCGGTGATGTCATCTAGTACTTAAACCATTGCTTCTAGGCCCACCAAGACAAGACATACATAATGTTAGCATATAATCAATAGTAAGGGTCTTGCAATCTTAAGTTTTCCCTTTTTTTCATTACATCGTACTAGTATTTTCGTAGACCTCGTGTTTCTTACAGATACACTATCATACAGGTGGTATTGGGTTCTCTTAGTAATAGTGTTAAAATAGAATAAGCTTTACTACCTTAACTCTAACCGTAGTGGGCTATACAATTTTAAGCATATAACTGCCGCAATAGATACCATGTGGACACCTTATGTGTAGAAAGAAAGAAAGCACATGGAGAAGAAGTAAACTCTCTATCACCATAAGGACATCTAATGTGCACAACAGGTCAAAGATTAATGCGGTTTTCATATCTGCTATAACATGGCTAATTTGATGAGACATGTGACCAACTATGATCTCGAGATTTATGCTTACATGTGTACATCGTTTGTACTTTTTATTATTGTGAACTAACTATAGTATTATTATAAATACAAATAGGTGGAATATCCGTCAGATCGACCTAGTGCACATTATAGGAAAAATAGCCACTTTCATCTTTCCAAAAATCATTCACCCAAAAGGGTGTTTTTTACAATAACCAATATTATCTATTTGACAATTGTACCATACACTTTATATTGGTATTTATGTATTTGTTTATGTATGTGCTTATGTATATATGTCCTCGGTGGTTAAATGATCACAGAATATGTTATTTATCAAAAATAAAATTCATAAGTTATATTAAAAAAAGATACCGTCTGACTTACGAAAATTCATCATAGTTCTTTGAAAACGCACGTACATGGCTATGGATAAGTTTATAGATTCAAATAAAAATTATAGCCATCGTGATTTCTAGAAATTAATGTATTTATATGTTGATAAATATCTAACAGTAATTATATGAGAAACATATATATATATATATTTATATATGTATATATATATATATGTGTGTGTGTGTGAGTGAGTATGTGTGAGCTTGTTGATATGCCAATATCAATATATCACTTTGGTGGAATTTTAGATGTTTAATTATGACAATGTTGTCGTAGAAAACTGAGAGGATATTGGTCGCGCCGAAAAAATGCCTCGGGCGACCACGTTGACGTCTAGGAGGTCTGCTTAGCTCCAGTGCAGGCCAGTCGCTTCTCTCCGTAGCTCGAGGTACACACGCCGGGGTCCATGAGGTTCGCTCGGCTCCGGCACGACGGTACGGGTATGGGTGTGTCAGTCAATTTGACCCTGCAATTGATAAGAAGATGAAGCGAATGGGTCAATCAGACGATGGGCCAATACGAGTTCTCGCTATCGGCTGGCCACCGATAGGATCGAGGTGATAATCAACCACGTCCGGATGGCTCTTGCTATCGACTGGTCGCCGATAGGTATCAGGACGCTTTTCCATCGGCTAGGAAGCCAATGAAGACGTAGACAGATATCGACGAAGGTTATGATGTCTTTGGGTATGGTGAAAGTGAGATCTTGATCCATCGGCCACAGAGCCGATAGAGACACCGAAGGGTATTAAAAGCAAAGTGCGTAGGATCCCTCTTGGTAGTTGATGGAAGCTGTAGCGGTCGTTCATCAACTGAAAAGCCGATGAAGGCATATATGAAGTGGCAAGGAATCATATAAAAGACACACCAACTACAAAGCTGATGCCACTCCAGATATGGCAAGGGCAAAGCAAACCCATTGGTTAGCTGAGCCGATGAGAGGATGTCTCTTTGAAGATTGGTTCCAGCCGATGCGCTTGGAGTGGCGCTTGAGGGAAGTCTCTGAAGACTAGTGCGTATCGGCCGAGGAGCTGATACACTGGGTGTGTTGCTCAATGTATAGATAACTCATCAGCTAACACTCTGATGAAACATTGTACAGAGATCTATAGGCCTAAAGCTCAACCTACCGTCGACAATCTCGTAGGTTGAACCTAACTGATGCAGCACGAGACCGATGATGACGGAAAAAGCTTGATAGGCCGATAGATCCTGCACGGATGTAATGCGGTACATCTGATCGGCCTAAGAGTTCGAACCTAACCGATGCAGCTTTAGACAGAGCGAGATATACTAGGATAGCGGCGGGACTTACCCCTTTGCCGGAGATCAAAGTTAACCTATATAGCCCTACGTCGAGAACCAGAATCCACCGGTAAAAATCTAAATGAACTAAGGTGGCGATACGCCGAAGTTGTATTAATCAAAAGATATGTTGATGATCTTTACAAGTTTCTAGGGGGTCTATATTTATACCCTAACATTATAGAGTCCAATGCGGTTACAACAACCATCAGATGTTATTTCCTAAAAATATAAAAGGAAAATATTTTCTTAACTAAACTAACTATAAGATACGATTTACGTAAATAAAATACCTTGTCGTGAGTGTCACGGCTCCTCCTCAAACTCAGTCTCATCTGGGTAATCTTCTATTCTTGGGCCGAATCTCTCCTTGCTTCATCTGATCGACTTCCTCCCTATAGCAACCGAACTCTTCTTTTATTTTAGCCGATCATTTTTTCAACCTTTCCCTAGGCTTTTCAAATTTTGGCGTTAAACAATATGTGAATATAGGTGCTTTCTATTTTTTAGAGGGCATAGCTATCAATTACTGAGGCTATCAAAAAACAAATTTATTTTTTTAAAAAAACCACACTACTCTCCGATTTCAAGTCAGCACTACTTGTGACTAGTTTCAAACAAGACCAGTCACAAGTGACTACCTATAATGGGTGCTAATCTATGTCATTACAGGTGACTGAGTTATCTCTGACGGATTATAAAATAGGTCCGTTAGAGATAGAATACCTCTAACAGGTTATAAACACAATCACACGTCTCGGATAACAACCTCTAACGGGTTATAAACACAATCACACTTCTCAAATAACTCATTTATGACGGGTCATTAAAACAACCGTTAAAATTATGTTGTCTCTAATGGGTCATAAGTACAATCAACATATGGTGGTATCTTACTTATTTTTTCTTGTAGCATGTCACATATAATCTTAGCTCTGACTTGACGGGACTTAATCCGTCGTTGATGATATAGATTCATCATTGACCATTCATCTGTAACGAGGGATAAACTCGTTACATATGATGGTTTGGAATCGTCACATATGAATAGATCTGGTGTAGTGGATAGAGATGCAGATATAAGTGACAAGGGTGGTTGATCCATCAAAACTCACCAAAAACCGAACTAATTGATGAACCAGGTGAGGAGTAGCCGAGTAGACGACGAAGCGAGGAAAGGAAGCACATGAAAAGGCCTGCCTGCCTGCCCCCGAGAAATGTGAGCCGAGCGGAGAGCGTGATCATCAGTCGAGTGGGCACCAACCATCGCTGCATGCGACCGCGGGCGGCCGCAGCAGCACAACGCGAGGCGCGCACGCGCAGCGGAGGAACGGACGGCCAGGCCAGGACCCCCCCCCCCTCTCTCTCTCTCTCTCTCCCCTCACCTCCTGCCTGGCGCTCGCTGATCTCCTCGGCCTGTCCGCATCCGTGTACGTTACTCATAGGCGGATATATAAGGAGAGGAGGAGCCACGCCGGTGGAGGCAGCCACAAAGCATCCATCCATCCATCCATCACTCTCGCCAGCGCCGCCAGTCGAGTAGTAACGGACTATAGTTTCTTCTCTCCGGCGGGGAGGGTGTAGCGGCGGCGGAAGATGAGTTTGTTTGGTCGGAGCAGCAGGTAGGCGACGACCGACGACTCTTGCTCGCTACCTGTGTGGTTTCTTGTTACCTGTGTATCTCGTCGGAGTAGATTTGGGTGCCTAAATTTGCAGACGGCGGCGGTGGCGGCGGCGATACTGACTGGGCTGAGTTTGTTGTTGGTGCTTGCAGGAGCCACCTGACGTTCAGGCCCAAGAAGAGCGCCCCTTCCAGGAGCAAGGTAAGTACGAGAGAGATTGATTACGGATTTCAATTCTGTTCTTCTCTTTTTCGTTTTATTTACTTTTAACACGCACGACTGCACGTACGACCACGATGATGTTGTCGCGGTTTAAGTTTTCTCGGAGTTGTTGCATGGGATTAGGATAACGTAGAGCATCAGGGGATCAACGAGTAATTAGGTGATGGTGATTTGCCGTTGATAACGCTATCTACGTGCTACCTTTCCATGATCTCAGGCTACTAACTAAAGTAAAGGGTGAAGCAATACTAGACAAGCTTGAGAGGAAAGGGTTTTTACCATTTGAGCTTTGCCATCTTTTTCTTTATTCAGTCAAAAGTTTTTCACTAAAAAAACTTGCGACGACTTTTCTAGACTGTCCTTTTTTTAAGGGAAAAACACGTATATTTTTTTCTTTTTATCGGTCGTATTTTTTTTTGGGAAAATAACTATGTTCCAAAAAAAAAGATATAGACACCGCTGCTGTTTTCAAATCTGAAATTCTCAGTGACAATATTTGTTTAAAGACAACATCAGTGCATATTGAAAGGTCCAGCCATAACAACAATTTAAGCGCGGCGACATGTCACCGCTAGCTAGCATGGCTAAGAGGTTTTAATAACAACCACTGGGATTTATTTATATATGTTTATTTATACAAAAAGTTTTTAAAAAAGCAAAACAAATCTCTTGTTTGTTTGTGGGCAGTTAGCTAGCTTTCTTGTAACTCAAAAGTTGTTCATGCATGGTGGCTTACAGGGCTGAAATGGACACATCTAGAAAGGGTTTTGATAACTTGATGACCAGATTAATACTACTCACTCCGGAGTTTAATTAGCTGATGCGTGTATTAATTTGCATGCTCATTATATTTCTGAAACTGAACTTCAGTTTCCAACGGACGTGATATGATACCACATCGATCGATCGATATCGTGACTGAAGTATTCGTTTGTACGCATGCATGCAGGGGTTGCAGCTGAAGAAGCACATCGACACCACCCTGGGCAGCGGTAACCTGCGAGAGGCGGTCCGTCTGCCAATTGGAGAAGATCTCAACGAATGGCTCGCTGTCAACAGTAAGCCCGGCCTTCTCGACCATTTCACCGTAATCTCCCATGAATTAGAGCATCACCAACAGAAGCCTAATATGCTTTCTAATTCTTAATTTTTGGTTTTCTATATAAAAAATTAGTTCCAATAGCTTCTCTAAAGAGCAGTTAAAAAAGCTCTCCACTTGTGGGGAAGAGGCCGTATTTTCAATCCACCTTGTAGGAGACGGAGAGAGCAACACGTGGGAGAGAGGACGAAAGATTTTTATTTCTTTTTTCTATTAGGATTTTAGGATGGATTTAATTTTTATTATTAGAAGTTAATTTTTAGTGATCTATTGTTGAAGAGAGGAAACTATCCCACTCCTAAAAATCTGATTGGAAATCCAAAAGGAGAATTTTAGGAATGAGTTTGATCATGCTGTTAATTTAATGATTTTGACTACGTTAAGGTGGAGGGGTTAGAAACCCTTTTCCTCTAACATGCTAAACGAAGCAAGTAAATTAACGCATGATTAATTAAGTACTATCTAAAAAACTTGAAAATAAATTAATATGATTTTTAAAGCAACCATTCTATAGATTTTTTTAAAAAAAACAGAAACATACACACGAAAAACAAGTGAGAAGAAATTCATAACCAGTTCTGCCAAACACAGCCTTAGCGGTCAATGTTTTAACAATTGTATGTAGTAGGAGAAAGTATGTTAATCTCAAGAATATTTGCCCTTGTTTCTTTCATTCTGATCTAAATAATTATGGAAAAAATATTTAAAAGTTACACAGATTATGATGTCATATAATAATACACAATAGGAAAAAATAAAATTAATCTACACGAGGAGAACACACAAGCAACAAATCGGATTACAAATAGTGCAGTCAGATTCGTAATTGATTTTGTTGTTTCGTGTGCTCTCCTTAGCTCAAATTTGACCTTCTGTGTTTATGAAACGATAAGTGATTCAACAGTAGATTTTGTTAATTTTAATTCTTTTAAGTTATGTAAATATAATGTTAAAAAGGATGGCACATATCACTAATTCTTTTAGCTACTTAAACCGGATGCAAGAAAGGATGACATATTTCATTGAGGTCTTACTTCTTTTATCTAGTAGGAGAAAGCATATTAAGCTCTCTTAGAATGTCAGTACTACGCAAGCATGCGAAATTAAATTCCAGATGCACAAGGAGAACACACAAAACAACAAAACAGACTACGGAAAGTGCAATCACATTAGTAGTTGAATTTGTTGTTTCTGTGTGCCCTTCTGTAGCTCTAATTTGATCTCGTTTGTTTGTGGAATTGAATTTCAAGCTACAGAAGGAGAACGCACAAACAACATATCAGACTATGAAAAGTGCGCAATCACATTCGTCATTGAATATGTTGTTTATATGTGTCCTTCTGTAGATTGGATTTAACCTTACATGTATGTGAAACAATAAGTGATTCCTATTTTGCTTAAATTTTAATCCTTTTAGTTATTTAAATCTAATGTAAGAAATGATGGCATATCTCACTAATTCTTTTAGCTACTTAAACCACATGCAGGAAAGGATGACACGTTTTATTGAGGGCTTAAAATCCACTTCTTTTTATCTAAGTACGAGAAAGCATATTAAGCTCTCAAGAATATATGCATTGTTTCTTTCATTCCGATCTAAATAATTACGAAAATATAAAAAAAATTAAACAAAATATATAGATTACGATGTCATATAATAGTACACATGCCAATTAAATTCGAGCTGCACAAGGAGAACCCATAAGCAACAAATCAGACTTCGAAATGTGTAGTAACATTGGTAGTTAAATTTGTTGTTCCTATGTGCCATTCTATAGTTTGAATTTAAACTTGTATGTTTGTAAAATAATAAGAAAAACAATAATTTGTTCTATGAAGTACTCATAATTCTTTTAGCAATTTAAATCGAAAGCATGAAAGAATGGCACCTATCATGGAGAGTTTAAAATCCACTTCCTACGTAGTAGTATGTTCACTATTCTGAATTGTTCTAGTTGGGCATTTCTAGTTGGTGACTTGAAGGCACTGGAAATTGAATTGCACTGGTGTTTTTAACTCGTACTCTCTGATGGCCTCTCTCTGCAGCTGTAGACTTCTTCAACCAAGTGAGCGTTCTGTACGGCACTCTGATGGAGTTCTGCACTGCAGCTACCTGCCCGATCATGTCTGCCGGACCAAAGTATGTATCTTTCTGAATCTTTACGCCCACAAATCCAGCAAATTAATAGACATACACAAGAATCTGAATCAGATCATCCGATGTTAATCTGTAGATAGAAACCGATCATGTGTTTCAGTGTATGGCTGCAAATCCGATGTGTTCTCTGATCTAAAGGAGAGAAATGTTTTGACAGGTACGAGTACAGGTGGGCTGATGGAGTGAAGGTGAAGAAGCCTGTTCAAGTGTCTGCTCCAACGTACGTGGAGTACCTGATGGATTGGGTGGAGGCCCAGCTTGACGATGAGGCCATTTTCCCTCAGAAGATTGGTAAGCTAGCATTACTAGCAATCAACCGATCAATCGTTCGTTCGTTGCAGCAGATTAAGACGATGAGTTTTGATGGAGAAATTAATTAATGGTGCAACTACAGGGGCTCCCTTCCCTCCAAACTTTCGCGAGGTGATCAGGACCATCTTCAAGCGGCTCTTCAGGGTGTACGCTCACATCTACCACTCGCATTTTCAGATGATTGTCAAGCTCAAGGAGGGGGCCCATCTCAGCACTTGCTTCAAGCACTTTGTGCTCTTCACATGGGTAATTACTTATTCTCATACCTCTCAATCTACAAGGACATGATTAATGATAGTCCTCGAGCTAGTTTTCAAAGGGAAATTAATGATAAGAATGAATTATAAGTCGTCTAAATAAGATGAGAAGAATGTAAGCACGGCTGCCTAACATTTTTGAACAACACATCTAATCCACCTGATTTTTTTAATGGAATGCAAAATTAAAGAGTTGTATTTGGTGCAATCATTCAAATGCCTTTCTTACTTTGTTTGTTTTAATTAGCTTAGTGATTTTGGCAGCTGTGATCCATCATTCTGTACGCAATGTCAACCTAATTATTCTTAAGAACCATGCTTTGCAAAAAATAAGGATTTGTTGGGGACACAGAAGTGTTCTATTTGTTGTGAGCTTTGCTCCTAATGATGATTTTGTGCTACGCTAAATAAAATTTCTCTGAACCAATAAGTGTTGTTACATATTTTTATTTAAGTTTCATCTCATCCTCTGTTCTGTTATAGTATTTAGTAGCAAAATGAGGGTCAAATCCGATACTAGTTGGCACATTTGTCCATCAAAAAAACTTGCTGTAGCTCAATGCTGAATTAATTAAATTTTATCGTGTTGACTAATCGCTATACATCATAATTTTTACTGGCAGGAATTCAATTTGATCGACAGGGCAGAGCTGGCTCCTCTGAAAGAGCTGATCGAGCCGATAATGCTTCGGTACTGATCGAGAAATCATCCTTTTTTGGAGTGCTCCAACAACTGATGAGGCAAAACTTCAGAGGAACCTAGCCTGTTTGTTTGTATGTCCTTGTTGGCGCGCTGGATTTGCATCCTTTTTCCCTTATCGTTTCCTTACAAATTTCATGAATTTGGATGAACTATGCGATTCATCTCCATTTTGGAAGTAGGTTAATTGGTGCCGTTGTACCCAGTTAGAAGTACTAATCTGTGGCTGCTTTTGGTTCTTCAGATGCAATTTTGGGTTTCGGCGCCATAATTCCTAGCCATGTCCTGATCGTTGATGTTGGTGTAATTAAGCTCGTTGTAGACCATTTCTTCGTTGTGGATGCAGGTCCAGATGGATAGCAAAAATGAGAAAAACACATGAACATTTTAACAGATTTTTTTGAATGCGAAATATGATACTAGTAGATATGACGCCATGTTTTTTCCAAACTTGCTCAGGATTTAGAAAGACAGGAAAGCTGGATGACACAGAGGAAACTAAAGGATTTTAAGACATCTGAAGAAAAGAGAACATGTGGTAGGACATCACGTCGGTCTCATTGTGCGAGGTTCATCCATATTGTTGGTCCATTGCTATCAGTGTCGACTGACGACCCCGCTCTCTCGTCAGCTCCTGTTGTTGTTGGAACCCAAATTCTTCAGTCCGCTTTTCAGCTTAAAAAAAACAATTTATCTTTCTGTTGCACACTTGGAACTTCCTTTTAGAAATTTAGGGGAAGAAAACGAGCACTGAGTTTCAGGTCCAATTCTTAGCTTAAATTTTCCCCTAGAATTTAATAAAATTGGTTTTTGATTGTTGCTTGGAGCTTGTCAAGGGACAGATTGATATGCATCTAGTAGCGAAGTTACCATTGTCATTTCTTGGCTACTCCTCGCCAAGACGGACGGACCACAAGCCAGGGCAATCTACTAGGGTCAGTCAGGGTGTATATGTAATTATTATTTCTACGTAAACAAGGTCCGGCGGTCTCAATTTGCCAACTTGCTGTGTTATCCAAATATATTGTTACTAGAGATGGCATGTGAAGCATCAAAATCAGCTGCTAACTCGAGCCCATTGACATGCCCTCTCTACTGTTCACTCTTGCCTTACATTTAATTGGAAGCTCTGATTGTCTCGATTGGCTTCGTTCTTGCCAAACTAATCGTACCTCTCTGTGATTTCTTATGTGTTAATCATCTTCTTCCTAAGCATATATTTTATTCTATTGCAGATTATAAATGTTACCATTGGGTCTTTGATTTGCTTTCAGAGTATTAAATAGTTCAGGATTGGGTTAGGTTGGGAAAGCCATTTTAGTCCCCTTTGTGCTGCACCGGTGTACCTACTTGCTCAGAATTTGTTTCCCTCATCATCTGCTATGAGCGGTCAGCATGCTGCGGCCGACGTCTATGCATGTTTGCTTGTTGTGAATCTGCCTGCGTTTCATTCTGTTGGCATGGTTGTTGCTGGGTTATTATATCCATATGTTCCTTGCTTACTCTTTTATTATTATGCAATGCCCTGAGCAACCATCAAGGCTTCAGAATCCAACAAGAACACAACTGTTTCCTGCAAAAGATCAAAAGCATTTGCGCTGCATGTACCATTTTCTTCCAGTACAAATACATGGTTGGCGAAACAACCAGGTAGAAGGTAAGAGTTTCAGTGATGCTTAGGACAGAACCACTGATAGACACCTTCAGAGGTTCTTGCGTACTTCAGCAAAGCCTTGTTAATATCGTGTCCCTCATCAATAATCCTGTTCATTGCACCCCAGACGAAATGATCTAAAGCCTATCAGCCCCCACCAGCCTTTCACGTACCAACAACACTGCCAACGATATAGCCAAATAGAATTTCAAAGCCCAAATAGACTTAGGTCGTAAAAAATGAAGGGATTGAGTAAATCGTAACTAGAAGGCATGGACTCAAGAATACCGCACAAATCATGAACATAATACGAGTGAATTTTTCAGACTTATGTGAACAAGTACAAGTAAAATTTAGAGAAGATTTCTTAAGAAAAGAAGCAAGGAAGAGAAAGATGGCACACGATTGTCACAGTATACGGGCCAGCGAGCGCCGGCAAGTGCATCAACCACAGCTCTGCCACAGTTCTAGCCGGCCGACCGCAGCAAGGCAACATGAATCGATCTCTCGCCAGGAGCATAGAATTGCAGCGGATTGAGCTGAGGCTCTGAGGCAGTGGTAGCCGCGGGCGATGCATACCGCTGCCTGCCAAAACTCCTATAGCTGCAGCCGTTCTTCATCAAAATGACATCTCACGCGACACAAGAAATACCCAACCCCACCATTTTTTTACGACCTGTGTCTATTTGGACTTTGAAATGTTACTCGACTATGTCGTTGACAGTGTTGGCATATGAAAGGCTGAAGGGGGGCAGATAGTTGTTAGATCAAAATTAGTGGTATTAGCTCCTGAATTTACTGTAGCAGGTCAGAGGATCTGCGTCGAAAAAATAGGTGTACCAAACATATTTTTTCTCAACTATATTTCTTATTGCTGAAAATAAAAATATTGCATATATCACATATAAACATATTGATTTATTTTTTAAAATAGATATTATTTTTTAAAATAGATATTATTACTATTGATAAAAAGTATGTGACTTATTCATAAGAATTTTAATATCAGATATTATTATTTTTAAATAATTTTTAATCTTATATCATATGAGAAACAAATATGATTATAAAATTAGTATATGTACTGATTGATAATCATGTCTTATGGATTATAATATGAAGATACCAAATCGATAATATGAGCATGTATATATGTTGGATAGATCTGCCATGAGATATTATAGAGATTTTATATATCATCGGGTTAATCTTAATTAGTGTTTATATATATTATCGGGTTAATCTTAATTAGTGTTTATATGGAGTCTTTAGACTTAAAATCATTATGGTTTTCAAAACTACTAAACCTTACTCCATAACAGATAATCATAAAACTAATCTGTGAGTTTGCTATAAAATATATAGTGGGATGTGAGTGATTAAGATATAATTTATCCTTCCTATGAAGAAGATATTTTTAGGTCCTCGAATTATGAAAGTACATGGCTATATCAAGATGATTGAGGAGTTAGTCATAAATTTATAATCCATCATAGGATTGAGAGAGTGATTGAACTATTAAGAAGATGACACAAGTTTCACCTTGAGCTCGATTGATATCGTAAGCAAAAGAGTTTTGTACATAAGAACATTATAAATTCAGTCGATATGATTTTTACATATACTTTGGTGCTAATATATCTTGCTAGAGACCGCTATTAATAGGGTAACCGAAAATACGTTTTCGGATCATGACCAAATATGCGTGAACCTACAGAGTCACATGCTTAACAGATTTAAATATTTATTCGAACATGATTCGGATAAGGGTTCAATTCGAACAAAAATTTGAATAGACTCTCATTAGACCACGTTCCTCTAGTTCTAAGTGAAAAAGCCTATATATAGGAAAACGGAAAGGTCAAGAAAAGACACATCTGTTTACCTTGAATAAAACCCTAGCCGTTACCTTCCAACCCAAACCCTACCCACTTGCTAGTGCTAGTACACCCATAATTAGTGTTCCAGTCTCAGACGTGTGGATATCAGTAGAAGCGTTGCTTATTATAGCGTTAATCGGCATCAGGATCACGGCAATCGACTACTTCGTCTACTATCCCAACGCACATGTGGTTAGATCGGCTTCTCTAATTCTACTCCCGCTGTACTGTTCATCTCGTGATAACGGTTCATAATCCGTACTTCACATGATGTTCTGGTTTGAATGGTAAAATTTTTTTATCTTATACCATCGTAGTTTATGTCTACTTCTTTAGTATAATTACTCCTATCCGTACAATGCAACGGAGCTAGCAGATATCCTTTTGTGTTATTATTATGGCTGTATCCGAATCACTCTTTTCTAAATACTAAATGTGTGGTGTTTCCATACAGGACACAGTACTGAGCCCTGTATATACTGTGCTTAATGGCTGTTTAAAATAATAGATATCTGAAAGTATTATAAATGTATATGGTGTTCCATGCAGGATCTTGGAGACTGTCAGGGTGTGACGAGATAAAATATATCTTCGCTGAGTTTTTGACTTACTTAATCGTGTGGGTACGTGCATTGTATACAAGAACATATTATACATGAAAATAACTCTGTCCATTTCCATGTCTCGACTGTATCTCTATGTTATACAGGCTTGGCTTCAAACCGGTAGTAGTACCACATAACTCTGATGCAAAAAGCTTTTAAAGCATGGTCAGGTGACAAGCAATGGATCGAAAAGAAAAATAACTACCCTTGCACACCAGAGTACATATGTACATGAATAAAACTCCACGACATAATTCAAACGTCCATTGCTTGTTGCCTGCCACCAGCGGGATAAACAATTTGCCCTACCCGATTGATTTGTTTTTATTTTCACTATATATTAGCTCGTTCACTTCTATCCTACGCCGCGTAGCGCGTTTTCTAGTATATAATATAGGTAGTGGCTGCAGGATGACGGACGGATCACTTCCGTACCTCTCTCTTCTTGGGTTTCTTCTTCTTCCGGTGTACAGGATCTCGAGTTGCTGCTTCTGCTGTCCCTGAAGAAGGAAATTAAGTGCGGTTCGAGTTGGCGAAAAGGGAATCAAGGTAACAAACACCTTCTCTGCTGCAGTAGTACTCTCTTTCATTTTGGCCCCTTTCCCCCTCTGTGAATTGTGAGCTTATAAATAAATGTCATGAGAAATGAGCAGAACAGCGCGTACCGTTTGTAGTTTTTGTCTAGTACGAGTACATAACACACGTGGATACGGTAGGTTGGACAATACATGCAGAGTGACCGTTAGAAAGTAGTAGTACCAAATTTTCAATATGCTTACGTAATCGTTGGAGATCAATAAAGCTTTCTTTTAATCTTAAAAAATTACCAAATTTTACTTTACAAAATACTTCGAATATGTTACCTCAAGATTTTACGATAATCTGTCTCCGAGCATGGCAAAGCAGCTTACCAGCCTGCGATGAACAATTGTTATGTTAGCAGCAGCAGCAGCAGTAGTGCGCATTGCAACAAGGTGGCTAGCTGGGGCGTCGTCCATCTATCCATATCATGTCCGTG
The DNA here is from genome assembly GCA_030770085.1 of Oryza coarctata. Taxonomy (NCBI): domain Eukaryota; kingdom Viridiplantae; phylum Streptophyta; class Magnoliopsida; order Poales; family Poaceae; genus Oryza; species Oryza coarctata. Next base: position 15,368,651 of record CM061467.1, on the reverse strand, counting down.
TATGTGTGTGTGTGTGTAAGCGTCGGTGTGAGAAAAAAATTATACATATACTTGGGTGTGTAAATTTGGTGTAACAAAAAATCTTAATATAACACAAATAATAATTACATCACATCTTTATAATTTTTTATCGTCACACCGCCTTCTCCTTCTTTTACATTGACCTGATCCATCTGGTGCGGAAGCAATGCGAAAAACCACAGCAAAAATCTAAACACAGGAAAAATCCAATTCAATGTCACGACGACTAATGCTAGGTAGAAAATGACCCGTGTGCAGCCCCAAAGGACGTCGCCGATGGCACCGTGGATGGCCTGGAACCGCTTGACGACCTTCTGCACTGAGCCAGCGCACACTACGCATGCCAGTATATGATTATAAATTAATTAGAATGCAGTTTACTGAATCTTTGTATACAGATCCAGTTCTTCTGCAATTATGCCACTGACACAAGATACCCCCAACAAACAGAAGAAAGCAACCTATACAATTTGAGAAAAAAGAAGTCATTCATGCCGGTAAAATGGTACCAAGACTCCAACCCCTTGATACCCTCACCTTAGCTGATTCCATAAAGAGCATGAGATATTCCCCTGTAGTAAGCAGTGTTCGTATGCAAGCATTCGATGAAAATATCTCATTATTGGTGAAGACAATATGAAAAATGTTGAGCTATGATGGAAAAAGAAACATAGTTCAAGAACGTCCAAGGCAGAGAACATAATGCAGCATGCTTTCTATCCTGAATGTGGAACTAATAAAAAAGATCAGAAAGCAGATTTTGGATTAAGTATGTGTTCTACACAGTAACATATGTCAATTGGTCTAACAGCAGCCAAAAGATTTTGCCCACATCAAACAGTAAATAATAGCAGAAAATAACATAAATAAGTTCTTTTTAAAGACCTTGTAAAGGTGCAAGGAACACTACTTCACCCCAGTTAGAATAAAAATCATGTGATGTGAACTGCAATTCCCAATAAGGGAATTAATTTACATAAGCGCTTTTCAAGTGAATGAGAATTAACATGACAAGCCAATTTGTCTGACACATGATCAACCGAGTAAATTCTTTTCTTTTGACAGAAAACCCAGTTAATTCTATGAACACTGGTGACAGCTGCTTACCTGAGCAGCAAGATCAATTCGTACTAAGTCCAGTGGATATCACCTGCATCTGTCCTACACGGTATTCCTTCGAACAAATTCCGTGCAATCCCAATCGCCCGGTATTGGAAAATTGTTAGACAAACCACTGGCTTAAGCTGTATACATATAGACCCGATCCTTTGTATACGTTCGGGGAATTTATAGTTACTATACACATTCTATATGGTATCAGAGCAAGTCTAGATATCCCGGCACGCTAGTTTCTCCCTCCGGCGAGCCGACTCTTTCCTCCTCGTCGTCGACGTCTTCTTCCCGTCGCCGACTCTCTTTTCAGTACTCTCCTCGCTCTCTTGTCTCCATTTCTTCTTCTCCTCGTCTCTCCCGCAGTCACCTTCTTTTCTCCATCCCACCTCCGCACGACCAAGCGACAGTCTCGATCCGCCTCCTCGTCCCATCTCGCACCCGTCTCCGCTCTTCCTCTGACGCCGGCGCACCTCCACGCTCGTCGTCTCCATCGGCTGGAAACCTCCCTTGGTTCTCGCCCTTTCCGACACGCTCAACAGCTCTCGGACACGAACCTTCTCCCCTCACGTCCGAGCCAGTCCAACGTGTCCACGTGTCCACGGACACGAATCCCTGCCTCCCGGACACGAACATATTCTCTTCGTGTCTAGCCACTCCCTGCCTTTTTCGCGTCCGCCCTACTCTTTGGCCTCCACGAGTCCACGGACGTGAATCTTCCCTTCACAGACGTGAATCCTCGCACGTCCGTGACCCAACCACTCTCTGACCCACCCACTCTGTCCTCACATACTCCGCTGCCTACTCCCCATCGGCCAACCACTATTCATCGGCTGGCCACTCTTCATCTATTCCGCTGCCTACTCCTCATCGGTCAACCACTCCTCATCAGCTGGTCGGCCCACTTCCCATCGGCTTCTCACATCCTTGATCGGCCGATCCGTCCTCTCATCGGCTTTCCCCTCCCATCGGCTTCTTTCTCCCATCGCCTCTTTGCTCCCGTTCTCCCGTCATGGCCACCGAGTCCGCTCTCAGCTCCGGCACTCTCCCAGTCGCCGAATCTGCTCCGGCCCACTTACCCGCCACTTATTGGGCCGAAGCTCTAGCTACTGCGACGTACCTTCTCAATCGGCGCCCATGCTCCTCCGTTCATAACAACGTTCCCTATGCCCTTCTCTACCGCACGGCGCCCGACTACTCCCACCTTCTCGTTTTCGGGTGCCTTTGCTATCCAAATCTCATCGCCACAGCTTCCCACAAACTCACTCTCCGCTCCACTGCCTGTATTCTCCTCGGCTATTCCACCTCTCACAAGGGATACCGATGCCTCGACCTTTCCACCCGACGGGTCCTCGTCTCTCGTCACGTCATTTTTGACGATACATGTTTTCCCTTCGGTCTCCTTCATTCGAGATCCTCCTCTAGTGATCTCGACTTCCTCCTCACCAACACCGTACCGACCAGGACTCCTCCACTACCCTCTCCATCGGCCCCCTCATCGGCCGCTGCTGAGGATTTACCCATCACATATCCCACTACTCGGTCCGATGTCCCCACCATCGGACCCCTATCGGACCCACCTCCATCGGCCGATACCGATCCTATTTATCCTTCAGCTGATACCGTTCCCTCTTCATCAGACACCCCACTTCCATCGACTCCTCACTTTCCATCGGCTCCCCCACCCTATCGGCTGATCCATCTCTATCGGACCGATCGGAACACTCGGCCCACCCGACCTCATCGGCTCAAGCCGATCTAATTTCTCCTTTTCCTCTTGTCTACAGTCGCCGACTCAGAGCCGATGACGCCCCCACCCGACCAGTTCTTCCCATTACTCCCGCACCCCCATCGGCTCCAGTTCCTTCCACCTCTCACATGGTCACCCACTCTCAGACCGGGTCTCTCCGCCCCACTCCACGCTACGGTCTCTCCGTCGTCCACAGCTCTATCTCGCCCATTCCGACGACTTCTCGCTTAGCCCTGGCCGACCCTTAGTGGCGCGCGGCCATGGCCGACGAGTACAAGGCCCTAATGGACAACTAGACCTGGCACCTCGTTCCCCGACCTCCCGACGCCAACATTGTGACCGGTAAGTGGATTTTCAAACACAAAATTCCACACCGATGGCTCTCTTGCCCGTCACAAGGCTCACTGGATAGTCCGGGGTTTCTCCCAATGACCCGATGTCTACTACGACGAGACCTTCAGTCCCGTTATCAAACCCACCACCATTAGAGTCGTCCTCACCTGGGCTGCCTCTCGCTCCTGGCCGATTCATCAACTAGACGTGAAGAATGCCTTTCTTCACGGCCAACTGACGAAAACAGTCTACTGCCAGCAGCCCCTAGGCTTCGTCGACCCTTCTCGTCCCGACGACGTCTATCTCCTTCAACGCTCTCTATGACCTCAAACAAGCCCCTCGTGCCTGGTACTAGCGCTTTGCTGCCTATCTTCGGCACATCGGCTTCGTGGCCTCTGCGTCCAATAGTTCCCTATTCACTTTCCATATTGGCTCCACCACTGCCTATCTACTTCTCTATGTCGATGACATTGTCCTCACAGCGTCTTCGACATCTCTCCTCGACCAGATCATGGCCCGACTCCACTCTGAGTTCGCCATGACCGATCTTGGTCCTCTCCACCATTTCCTTGGCATCTCCGTAACCCGTTCCATCCACGGGCTTTTCCTTTCCCAATGCCAGTACGCCATCGACCTCGTCCAGCGTGCGGGTATGGCCGACTGTCACCCCACGGCCACCCCGGTCGACATTCGAGCCAAACTCTCCGCCGCCGATGGCGCCCTCGTTGCCAATCCCTCTCACTATCAGAGTCTTGCCGGGGCTCTCCAATACCTCACACTCACCCGACCCGACCTCACGTACGCTGTCCAGCAAGTGTACCTCTTCATGCACGCTCCGCGCGAACCTTACCTCGCGCTGCTCAAGCGCATTCTACGCTACGTGAAGGGCACCCTCTCCAGCGGGCTGCATCTCAGCTCTAGCCCCATCGACTCCCTCACCACGTACTCCGACGCGGACTGGGCAGGCTGCCCCGACTTTCGACGCTCTACATCCGGCTACTGCGTTTATCTCGGTGACACTCTCGTATCCTAGTCCCAAAACGCCAGACTACAGTGTCCCGCTCCAGTGCTGAAGCCGAGTACCAGCTTCTTCAGGAGCTCCGTGTACCCCTCTCCACCACTATCATCGTCTACTGCGACAATGTCAGTGCCGTGTACATGACCGCCAACCCAGTCCATCATCGACGCACCAAGCACATCGAGATCGATATCCATTTTGTCCGTAACAAGATTGCATTAGGACAGGTTCGGGTGCTCCATGTACCATCGGCATATTAGTTTGTCGATATAATTACCAAAGGCTTGCCCATGCCTTTGTTCACCAATTTTCGGTCCAGTCTCTGTGTCCGTTCCCCTCTCGCTACGACTGCGGGGGTGTTAGACAAACCACTGGCCTAGGCTGTATATATATAGATCCGACCCCCTTATATACGCTCGGAGAAATTCATACTCACTGTACACATTCTACGAAAATAATATCCAAAGCTTTCTGTCAAAATATCAACCGTTGTTGCTTGCATGGTAGTATCACTCTTATCTGCTGCCTGCATCCACCTTCCCCAGCTCTCTCTAATCCATGCGGCTGCACCCATGGTTGTCCCCATCTCAACTACCCATACGACCATGCAGTCTGCAAACACGAAATCATCAGGTGAAAATTTTGATTTGCTTTGATTTTCTGGACTGCTCCATTTTCATAGAAGCTACGGGACTAAGCAAAATGGAAAGACAATTTCTGTGTAGAAAAAGAGATCAATTTGGCTGACGTGGCCGGTGCATGAATCAGTGTGCAGCCTTAATTTCACATTGAATCAGTGTGACATGAGGCAACTCATGTGTAGCTGAAAATGCATATTCTTTACCAACAATTTTACAGTAAATGAAAGCAGGAGCAAAAACAAAAAAAAAGTACTGAAGGAAAAAACGTTGATACCGCACATGCAGCAATGCTGCACCATGCCCGTCTTCCTGTGCATGCATGAGCTCATCAGTACGCTTCCACCGCTCCACACTGGCCGCTCGCAAAAACCTCCATGCGCCGGCGCACTGCCTCGAATCTCCCCATCGGCTGCCACTTCTAGGCTCTAGGTGTCAATCCGCACCCCCTCCAGGCCCTGACTCAAGGCTCGCGAAATTAGCATGCAAAAATTTCTTAGTTGACTGAATAATATATGCACATAGCTAAACCGATGAAAAATTCACCTGGTCTTGTCGACGATTTTGGTGCTGAGCCCCCATCATTTTTATCCATTTCAGAGGCGGTGAAGCAGAACTAACTTAATCGGATGAATAATCAACCACTCTGGATATACTGAAACACTCAACTGAAACTCTGCAATGCATGTTTTCATATTTCGGTCCATCAAGCAAAATCAATTTCAGATTTCAATTTAGTTCATCATAGCAAAACCAATTTAAGGGTTCACCAAGGAAATAAAGTGAAAGGTTGTTATTACCACTGAACTTTAAATGGGAAACTGCAAACGAAAGCAAAGGTCCATTGTTCATTGTGCTAATCCACCATATTTATCATTCAATTCAATGCATTACAATCAGCAAAAGAAGTCACACATCCTTCTAGATAGTATCTGCATCTTCTAACAGAAGTAAGCAATAATATTAAGTAAACTCAATAAGCTGCAACCTATCTGATTGAACTGAAAAGCTGGTGATAGACAAAACCACCATAACAGAAAATAATCTCTCACATTTGCTTGGATAACTACAAGCTAATATGTGCTCAAAAGTGGACAGGTGAGATTCTGACAATTATATCAAACATGGGAAACATAAGCTGAAAGAACGTGAAGTTTACTATGTCCAATTAAATAGAGCTGAATATACCAACCAACAACTAACGATTAATGAACAAGGTAAGAAATATTACCTCTCATGTACTGAAGAAGTTGATCCTCGCCCCTCCAGTGAGAAACTGCATAGGGATATAGAAATGACGTACTATTTTTCAGTAATTAAGATCAACTGAGCCTCATGACAAAACTGTATCACAAGCATTGAAAGGTGTTTCCATTGTAACATTTACAAACCTTTCTGCCCATGCAGAGTCTAAGAGCTTTTGGTGCATGAAAAAGCGGTCAGATTGGTTATGGAACTAGAAAATGCAACATAGAAATCAACATGCAGAGCTATATTCATCAAGCAAAATCAACTTCAGATTTGATGGCAGGCACTATTAAACTTAATTTTATTATCACTAGTATGCTAAAAACTTAATTTTTCACCTGAAAGAAAACCATGACAATTCAGTGACATAGGTATATTTGACCAACATGACATGATGCAATATTGTAGCCTTACTACATAACATAGGCAAACTACTTTGATTTTTCAATTCACTTTCTCTTATGAACCAAAACAGAGCAAACATCCATGCCTCACGGGGGACAAACATGATCATGGTACATTGCTCCAACTCAAAATTCAATTCAGTTGTTTTACACTAAGGCCAGAAATTCTGTATGCCGCGAACAAAAAACACTAAAGCCAGAAATTCTGTAGAGCTGTTTACGGCATTAATTTTACTGGTTTAATTTTACTGGACGGCGGCGAGGAGGGAAGAGATGGCGGGCGTATGGGGACAGCGGCATTGGCGGCGGCGGTCGAGCGACAGGAGGGGAGTAGGGGTTGCGTTGGGAGAGATGGAGCACGAGAGGGGTCAGGCGACAGCCGCGGCGGCGCTCTCAGTCGAGGAACAAACGACATACCAATCGGGGGAGCGGCTAATTTTTCTTGTCCTCCTCCTCCTCCTCAACGAACCCCCTTCCTTCTTCTTCAACGAACCTAGGCCGACACACACACAAAAAAAAAAACACAAGTACCGTGCCAGCCTGCCATCGGCCAGCACTTGCATCGGCGCCAACAGAGATGGCACGAAACCGCTCCCTTTTTCCCGGGCTTTCGTTGGGTCCATGTTTGTTTGTCAGATACTACTCCCACTCCAGTAGGGTAGTTAACAATAATAAATCTTTTAGTCAGTATCCGCTACAAATAAGATGGGTGGGTGGCGATAATGATGATACGTGCAGTGCAGAGAAGCAAAGGCAACGAGACTGTTAGTCAGATTTGTCACTATAAGTGGGAGCCTCTATCTTATCTCCACTCTTATTCTTCAGACCTCTTCTGACCGCCTCTCTCCCCCTTGGCCTCTCTATACCTCGTCTGCATCCTCCTGAATTCTCTCCTCCTCCTTTCCCTCCTGTCCGTCGTCTCCCTCTTCTTCTTCCTCTCCTCCTCTCTCTCATCTGCTGCTGCCGCCGGTCAGAATCGCTATTTAATCCCAGCATATTCATCGGTATGTGTTCTCTTTCTTTCTTTCTTTGTGCAGGCTTGGCCCTTTGCCGTTGTTAATTGCGATGATCCGGGCCTGGTTTCCCTTTCTCTAAAATCGCTAGTCTGTTCTTGGGTCGGCTTTCAGTCAGGGGGAACCTCTTTAAGCCTGGATCTGGTGATCACTGATCAGATTTCTTCTTTGGAAATCAGGGTTTTGTGCGGAGATCGAGTTCATGTCTCTTTGTTCATCATCATCTCTAAGGGAGAAAATAAAAATAGGAATTAATTGCTTTCATTTGCTTAATCAATTATTTTCTTGTCCTAGAGAAGATGAGATGAGGTGTGATGTTGTGTTGGGAGATAATAATGTTTGCAGAATAATGGTCGCCCTGTCACAATCATACATCCATTGAGGATAAAGCGCTTCTCCAACCACAGTACCACACCAAGGCACCTAACTAGAATCTTGCCTCTGACTCACTCGCCCCTTGCGAGCTGCTCACTCTAATAATAAGTTGCTCAGATTTAAGATCAAACTTTGCTTTGGAGTTCATGTTTTCTCTTCTTCTTTTAATGAACAAAGCAGATTAGAAAAACGAAGGTAATAAACGTCCATAACACCAACACCTCTTCTTTGATTGCTCTATTGTCCTACTATACTGTACTGTGGTACTATACAGTACAGCACCTCTTGTAAGTTGTAACTACCACAAAATAATTATCATCTCTGAATTCTGAAACCTGTAATTCAGTTTTAGTATTCATTGATTGATGTGCCAAGATTGCTCATTTTTTTCATCAGATAATTATATTCGTTGCTGCTTACAAAGGTCACTGAATGTTGCTGTTATCTGTATGTCTCCTAACAGAGCTTATCGTCAGACTGAAAAAAGAGGGGAATTTGATCAATTATATGGCCCTCAAGACTCTGCAAGTTCCATCACCATCTAGCTTTGCAAGGTCGATCAACCGCAGCGTCATCAGTTCTTCGTCTTGGCCTTCTCTGCGGCCAAAGCATGCATCAGCAGGGCTCGCCGCAAGAATTGCCGGAGAGAGGCGCCGGCGCCGCCAGAGCAGCAGCAGCTCACCTGCGTCGGTGGAATGCAGGGCGGGAAACCTGCACGGCTGCGTGGACGAGGGCGCCGTGTCGTCGAGGCAAGACCAGGTGGCGGAGATCCCCATCGTGCTGTTCCCGTCGGTCGTGTTCCCCGGCGCGACGGTGCAGCTGCAGGCGTTCGAGTTCAGGTACCGCATCATGGTGCACACGCTGCTCCAGGAGGGGCTCACCAGGTTCGGCGTCGTCTACTCCGGCGGAGGAGGAGGCGGGGACAGGATGGTGGCCGGCGAGGTTGGGTGCGTTGCCCACGTGGTGGAGGGCGAGCGGCTCGTCGACGGCCGGTTCTTCCTCACCTGCGTCGGCGGTGACCGGTTCCGCGTCGTGGGCGCCGTCAGGACGAAGCCGTACGTGGTCGCGAGGATCCAGCCCCTGACCGACGCGCCCAACCAAGAATGCGGCGGCGGCGACATGCTCCGCCGCCTCGTGGAGCGAGTGGAGGAGCAACTCGAGAACGTGGCGATGCTGTCGGACAAGATCGGCTGGAGCCGGCAGCCGCCGCCGCTCCGCATGACGGCACGTTCTTCTTCCCCGGCTTCGCTCTCGTTCGCGGTGGCGAGGGAGCTGGTGGATGACCGTCAGGAGCAGCAGTCGCTGCTCCGGCTGGACGACGCGGCGGCGCGGCTGGCGCGGGAGGGGAGGCACCTGGAGCGCAGGAGCAGGTACCTGGCGGCCATTGCGGCGATCAAGGACGCCCTCGGCCACCTCTACTGCAACGACAAGTAGACGACGACGCTCGAGTGATCAACTGATGATGACTACTCCAATCAAAAACCGGCCACTGGTGAGGACTCCCATGGCCATAGGTTTTCTTCAGTTTTGGCTTCTTTGCTTCAGAATTCAGAATTCAGAGTTCTAATGTAAATATTTTGTATATTCCTGGATGCTGTGTTTTTTGTGGTGAAAACTTTGCATTGAGTGGATGGATGTATGTATGTGTGGTCCAATGTACAGAAGGATGGAAGTACCATCTGCAAGATATTCAGAGGCTAAATAAGAGTACACCATTAGTTGTGATTACCACGGTCCACTGGCACACATTCTGTGACAACAATATTCAGAGCCACAACTGTTAGGGGGGAAAATGGTTGTCTATGATAAGCGGCACCTGTACTTGTCGGAAAACGTGGCATATATGCTTAAGGATTTGCACGATGAGGTTAGGATTCACCTGAATTTGTTGCTGCAGTGTTTTGTTGCAATTTCTCGGACGTGTCTCTGCTTTTGCATCTACACTATTTTGGAGCAGACAGAAACACCTTTTTAAGGGCTTGCCGGAAAAGGCCCAAAATCCCGGCGAAATGATCAAAACTAATTTCGGCCCATCCTAGAGACATATAACGGGCCGGGCTGCAAAAGGCCAGAAGCCGGGCCGTGCTCTCAGATTCTTCAATCCTCTGTCTCCATGTCATGTTTCCTCCATGGGCGTCTGCCCTCTGGCCTCTAGGTCTAGGTCATGTATTTCTCTGCTGTTTTACAACGGCTGTCCCGCTCATTCAGGAGGTCACCGTCATCAGTTGATTGAGCTTGGCAGGTTGTATGTATCACTAAGCAGATTTCCTAGCTAATCAGCCCTAGAATGCAATAATTTATAAGGTTTAGTTCAAATCCTCCAAAATTCCTCTATTCCGCAGACCGAAATATGGAAATTTTCGTCCTTTTATCTGGGATCTTAACTAATCCTTACCTCTCATAACGGATGACAGCTGGGGTACGGTGTTACACGATATGACGCTATGCTGAACCCTCCAGACATTTTTTTTTCATGGCCTGTTCTTCCTACCATGTGTTCAACCTATCCACAATAAATCAAATCACGTCTCTTCCTCCAGAGTTAATTTTGTATTTTGGACTGAAACATGAATTCAGCAAAGAAGAGGAGCCTTTACGCACTAGCTGGTCATGCTAATCCTATATAACTATATAGTTGATCCCACTTAATGCAGTTAATGCCAATTTCTTGATCTAGAGTTAAGCCACGTCATTAGAAATATCAGAGCTGTTTGATTTCATCTTAGCGCTCGTTGCTTCTCATCTCTGTGTACTGTGTTTATCCTTGCCGATTGGGCCCAGATCTTTTCCCTTCTGGCGATGCGTGCCATACGACACCGTGTAAAAATCCACGTTGCATGTTGTCCATCCCCTTCACAGCCGCACACATGTGTGCACTCCGTCTCCTAGCCAATCCATTCGTCTGATTGCCTCCCATCTCACCTGAAACTATCAGTTCCCTCGTCAATTCATCATTCCATTGTTGTTCATGTTGAAGAACCTCTTCCTAGTTAAATATTTCCATCGATTGTTCGACCGCCGCTAGAAGCAACTACCAATGAGATTAATTGGTGATTTGTACACTATAAAAGTTACAATCCTCTCTTCAAGTTCCTCCCTTAGTTCCACAATTCTTGCACAAGCACATCCACCTCAAGCTCTGGCGCACTGTGAGCAGGGCAATGGTTCAACCTTTGCTAGCATTGAGAGTTGAAACATCATGGTAAGCACTCCAGCAAGCACATGCAATTACTTACCTGATCTCTCCCCTTTTTTTCTTCTCGCTAAATTCCTGTGGCACCTCCTATTTCCTATTTCCTGCTATTGATTTGTTTAGGGTTCACACATGGATTTCTGACTACAAGAGTTGAAGAGATGTTCAAATCTTTTGGGCGTACTATGCACTTTACATCCTAGCTGTATGCCTGATTTTGGTTCACTTTGTACTTTAGTTTGCGCATTACCGTGTACTGGTAGTTTTTCTATTTCTCTCTAGAATATCAGAAAGTAGCTCTCTCTCTCTCAATATTCTACTGTTAAGATGGACTATGAGGAAAAAGGAAGCCGTTGTCAGTCATCCCCTCAGATTTCATTTTGTTGGGACCTCTTGACGAAAAATATTTTGGATTGTGCATTTTTAACTTGATGAGGTTGCACAAATGCCAAATTATTTAAGTTGGTATTTTGTTAGGGTAAATGTGTGGTATGTGCTTTTGCATCCAATTCTATACTTCAACACTAATCCATTTTTATTTTGTTCCGTACTATGTGTCCTATTTAATCTTTTCTACATTAACCTTAGATAATCCTTTCACAAGCTCTGCATACTCAGAATTACACACCCTTGGAGGTGATTTTGTTTTCAGCTTTTTTGGGATAAACTATATATGTAAAATTCTGAAGATTCTTATTTCCTATCCAGGTTTCCTGTAGTCCATTTAGACAAATCCTTCCTGTCCCCTTTGCATATTATTTTTTCATACGCGAATAAGGAATAACACTTAGAATGCATGGCAAATCCTACATGGAGCATTGGAGACAAATATCCTACAGCAGCGCGAGTATCATATTGTTAGTAGTAGTTTGCTTGCGCACACCTGCAAGCTAAGTACGTATGATTAGGCTATATCAGAGCCTACCTTGGTTAGGACAGTGACACGGGGAATTAGATGCCTCGCCGAAAATGACATCTATTGATGTTTCTGTCCGTGCTTCATCGGCAGCTGCCCCACAAATGCTGACCAAAACAGCAAGTTGAAAACCAGGTACCGTGATTGGTTTGTTGGTTGGTTAATCATTGACAAAACCACTCTGCTACCGCTAGGTTGCCAGCTTCTGGAATTAAGAAGAGAACTGCAGGAAGAAAGCTGTCTAAACATTTGTTTTTGAGAAACAGTATAAGGTATACACTCACTACTATAAACACAAACGTGCACACCTTAATATTATAAGTATCTTTGAAAACTCTGCTGATCTGTACAGACTGATGCATGAACACTGATAAAGAAATGCGCATCATTTTTTTTTTCTGAAGAACTGAAATGCCTATACTATACCTGATTTCACAATGGAGACAGTATTTTTGTGGGGGTTACCTGCAAGCTCCGTACTTCGTTGATGCTATTCCCCATGTTGAATTGTTCCAAGAAATCATATGTTCAGTGAGAAAATATCAAACTATAGATATTAGTAGTTAGTTGTCCACCTTACAATCTTGCTCATCAGGCCTGTAATATTTTTGTTCCATTCCATCAGTACAAGCTTGCATGTCTCTCTCTCTCTCTCTCTCTCTCTGTGTGTACTACTTTTGCCAACAATTGTACTACTACCCATGGCCTGAACACATTACACTCCATAGATTACGGCAAAAACGCTGCAATTGGCAGGTCTGAATAAGAATTTGATCGAGTGAAGAAGAGGGAAAGTACCAGCATGTCTTTCCTCTTTCAGATACATTTGGAGTAGTGAGACTAGATTGATAAACAATTGTGCACAATATACATCGGCATCACAAGACGTCAGAACATAAGGTGTGCAGTGTCGTGTGTGCTGTGGTCTGAAACCAAACATTAATATGAAGGCACAAAGGGATTTGATGGGGGTATATTCCTGCCCCTGCTACGTCAGCTGCAAGAATCTCCACTAGTTTTAGCCCTGATGCTTACTTTGGGCTCCATGTCTTATGTGCCAACCTCCAATTTGTCCAACGCAACATGGGCGCTAGAATATGTGTATGGTTTTTTCAGAGTTGTGCTTCGATTTGGAATTCATAACAATACTAATAAATATCATGGATGCGATGCTAGCTCTTCTTTTTTACTTGATGTTTTCACGGTCTTCTAGATCCAACTTTCGCCATTAGTTTTCATAACTTTAGATTAAGATATAACAATGAAATTATGGTATTATAAAATCATTTCTAACAAAAGATCTTGTGATATAAATTTTATAAGTACAATTTAGATAGTTTGAAACATGTTAATATCCAGACTTCTAAAAGTTTAATGGCATGGATTCTAGAGCGTCAAATAGAAAAACGGAGGTATTATCCCGTGGAGTTCCCTTCCTGCCAAGGCACCAACAATAAGATTATTGTGGAAGGCAGTAACTGTATCTGCTTTAATTTAATCGTGTGATGTTGTCTCAATGCTTAAGATATCAACATGGCTGTGTTTTGTTTAATAATAGATCAAATGAGCCATGATTGCGTCTAAGTTCGTTCATCAAAGTCACCTTATCATGCATTGTTCATGATGGCTTTTCTTATACTTCTTAACACAGCTATACTTTCTTCCGAGGTATTTGGAATTTAGATTGTTCTAAATCTCATCCTACTATGAACATGGCAATGCAGAGGAAAGGTTTGACAGAAACAGAAGATGATGAAGTCATATACTGAAACAATAGATATTAAACTTCACAAAGATTGAAGAGTAGTATAATATTACTGAAATTATCAAAACTCAGTAGTCAAAGATATCATTTGTCTCTAGCTAGTTAACCGCGAGTGTTAGCCAATTTTTTGGTATTTGCAGTCTAAGAACTGCCGTAGTCAAAGATATCATTGTCTCTAGCTAGTTAACCGCGAGTGCTCTCCAATTTTTTATATTTGCAGTCTAAGAACTGCTCACTAGTTTGTAAAAAATTTAATGTAAATGTACTAGTACTACCATGATTTACAAGTGCTAGAATCTAATTAGATTTACACAACCTTATTCAAATCATAAAAAAGAGAGATCCAGGAATTCATTTCTTTATGTCCTACTTGCATCAAGAAACTCTATATATAAAAGGGCCAGTTGCAAATGAAATCAGATAATTTCACTCAACTACTAGAATAAGGGGTGGCACATTGAAACGCAAAACAGGTCAATAACTACTAGCATAGTTGTTGGAAGGGCTGATTAATTGGCAACACTACGAAATGATTACTGGTAGGTGATCCACCCTTAAGTGGAAGTTTAAGATTAGAAAGAAATGAAGCCACTGAAAGGTACAGGAGAATTAACAACTTTGTTTCAGTACAGTTCTCTCAGTGATTCTTATCGTCTGAACTTACAAAGCAATTCCTGCACTTGTTTACCTCACCAGCCATTGGATGTGACTCTAACTAGTAAGTTATTTGGAGACGGCATCTGCAGACCTTTTTTTTTCAAGTAGTTTGACACGGTGAGAAAGACAAATATCAGTGAGTAAATTTGTGCTGATGATAGGAGGAAAATTGGACTGATGCCTAGAGATAGAACTTCTAGCTTGCAGTCTTAGTCATCATTGTATCTTCCCAAGTGCAAGGAAAGGAAGGTGGTATACATGTAGTGTACAGTACCTTCAGAACAGAGGAGTGATGGACTGGAGTAAGATGCAGCAAATATAAAAGACGCACTGCCGTCTAAGTAGTTCTGTACTTCTGCTTGTTTGTTATCTCTGATGACAAATTGACAATTTTACCGTCGCAGTCTGCACCAATTTGGACTGGAGGAAAGCGATTTTCTGTCCTCTTCTATCATATCTCTGCCAATTAATAGCAAGAACCTCCATACCTTTCGCAAACGCTGAAAGAACCTAGCTGCAGCCTTCCCTGACGCACAAGACTTAATTGATGAGAACCTGAAACTCGTTTGTTCACAAAGGAAACTACGCACAACTTGCAACGCATTCTTACACACCCATGACAAGCATAAGAAAATTAAGCAATTCCTGACCTACTGAAAAGTGCACATTACTCTTACATTCATACTCTATTAATCTAGCCATGAAAAAATAAACACAACGCGTTTCAAAATCGACTAAAATAAAACGCATCGCCTCTTTTGGGACGAACATCTGTCGAGAGATGATAGACAGAAGTGAGGTCGGCCTACCTATCATGGGAGAAAAATAATCAACAAAAAGAAAAATATGAACTTGCCTATGGCAGAAGTAGTATATGATGGTAGCTAGTAAGCAAGAAGCCAATGAGCATGGCCGGATCTATATATATGAGCAGGGGAGAGGCAGAAAGAGAGAGAGAGAGAGAGATGTCCCCACAAAGAGAGGCCATATGCACCTGTGATGGTTTCATTTGGATCCCAATCATTTTAAGTTTTAGTGTGGATCCAAGGAACAAGCAACATAGGCATACATACCAACTAACAACTAGCAGTCATCCTTCCCCTGTCGCCTTCCAACCAAACTGTTCATTTCTGCATCACAAATGCTGTGTGCATGCATGGCGACCACATGCAGTGCTAATGGCGGCACTAGTTTTCGTTTACAAATTCTGAAAGTACGGTCACTAAGTAGAAAAATGATGTCAATTCCGAGTGTTAGTAGGAAAAAATATTCTGTTACTAATAACAGAGTAAATAAAATGGTAATATAAAAAGATATAATGTATTAGATTAGAAAAAATAAACAACCTACTTAGTAGTAAACATCAGTTATGGTCGGAGCCACTAATTTCTATTGTAAAATATTTGAAGAGACCAATAAAATTATGATACCACAAAAAGCTATTTTGGGATAACCGATAATTACTTTTTATGACGCAAAATTAATGTTATTAGCTTTGTTTTCGAAAATACTTTTTTATAATTATACTTTTATACTTTTGTGTTATATAAATAATATATTAATAGATTAATTTTTATTAAAGTGTTGTTATAATAAAACAAATTATATCTTATATTTTAAAACGGATGGAGTATGATTTTCATACATTCAATTTAAATACTTAAACAGATATGAGTAATAAAAATTTTAAAGTTTGACTTAAAAAATATCCAAAACAACATGTTTCCGTCACTAAATGATATAATCATTAAAATTCGATTGAATTTAAGTGTTTCTTCAGGGTTCAAAAGTTACAATAATAGACAATGCGACAAGTGCGGTAAGATAATTTGCTTTACAAGGTGTACAATATAGTGATACTCTTATATTAAAAAAGAAATTCCAAAAAAAAAAGTTTACATTATGGTTTGTCACTGGAGCAACCTAGCAAAGTCAGTCTTGGCCAGGATGATTCGGAATTAAGCGTAGGGAGCTCTGTGTCAAGAAAATAATTAGACGGTCTCTCCCTGTGTTAATCGTGTGGAACAATGTAGAATCGCTAGAAACTATAGTATAATATTTTGGTGCATATTGCACGGAGCCGTATGGGCCCAAAGATGCAGGGAATATGTCGGTTCCACGAGGGCACAATCCTAAAATAATCCCCAATATCACAAATAAAATCCAATTAAATTTACTGCCGGTCCTCCTCCTCCATTTCATCAAAGCCTAAACTAACAAAGAAGCAAACACCACCCTAGGCCAGGCCAATCCAAACCAATATCCCAATAAGAGAGCAAGAGCTCATCAGTTACATTGATTAGTAGCTGTTCTATAGAAATGTGTACAGTGAGACTAAAATCCAGAGTATATACAAGGAGAGTTGGGTCATATATATACAGACTAGTGGTCCAGTGGTCTAACACCTCCCGTAATTACAGCAGAAGGGGAACGGACGCAGAGACTGGACCGAAAACTGGTGAACAAAGACGTGAGCAGGCCTTTGGTCATGATATCGGTAAACTGGTGCGCCGATGGTATATAAAACACCCGAACTTGTCCTAATGTAACCTTATCACGGACAAAATAGATATCGATCTCGATGTGCTTGGTACGTCGATGATGAACCGGGTTGACGGTCATGTAGACAGCACTGATATTATCGCAGTAGACGACGGTCGCAGAGGAGAGGGGTGCACGGAGCTCCTGGAGAAGCTGGCGAAGCCAACAACACTCGGCGATGGCGTGGGCGACGGTGTGGTACTCGGCTTCGGCGCTAAACCGTGACATTGTAGTCTGGCGTTTTGAGGACCAGGAGACTAGAGTGTTACCGAGGAAGACGCTGTAGCTGAACGTAGAGCGTCGAGAGTCAGGGCAGCCTGCCTAGTCCGCGTTGGAGTACGCGGTGAGGGAGTCGATGAGGCTGGAGCTGAGGTGCAGCCCGCTAGAGAGCATGCCCTTCACGTAGCGCAGAATGCGCTTGAGCAGCGCGAGGTGAGGTTCGCGCGGAGCGCGCATGAAGAGGCACACTTGCTGGACGGCGTACATGAGGTCGGGCCATGTGAGAGTGAGGTATTAGAGAGCCCCGGCAAGACTCTGATACTAAGAGGGATCGGCAATGAGTGCACCATCGGCAGCGGAGAGTTTGGCTCGAGTGTCGACCGAGGTGGCCGTGGGGTGACAATCTGCCATGCCCGCATACTGGAGAAGATCGATGGCGTACTGGCGCTGGGAAAGAAAGAGCCCATGAGAAGAACGGGTGACGGAGATGCCAAGGAAGTGATGGAGAAGACCAAGATCAATCATGGCGAACTCGAAGTGGAGTTGGGCCATGATCTGGTCTAGGAGAGATGTCGAAGACGCTGTAAGTACAATATCGTCGACATATAAAGAAGATAGGCGGTAGCGTTGCTGATATGAAGAGTGAAAAGGGAGCTATCGGACGCAGAGACCACAAAGCCAATGTGCCGAAGATAGGCGGCAAAGCGCTGGTACTAGGCGCGAAGGACTTGTTTGAGGCCATAGAGAGAACGTTGAAGAAGGCAGACATCGTCGGGACGAGAGGGGTCGACGAAGCCTAGAGGCTGCTGGCAATAAACCATTTCCATCATATGACCGTGAAGAAAGGCGTTCTTCACGTCAAGCTGATGGATCGGCCAGGATTGCAAGGCAGCCAAAGTAAGGACGACCCGGATGGTGGCGGGTTTGACGACGGGACTGAAAGTCTCGTCATAATTGACACCGGGGCGTTGGGAGAAACCCCGAACTACCCAGCGGGCCTTGTGACAGGCAAGGGAGCCATCGGCGTAGAACTTGTGTTTAAAAATCCACTTGCCGGTCACAATATTGGCACCGGGAGGACGGGGGACGAGGCGCCAAGTCTCGTTGTCCATGAGGGTCTTGTACTCGTCGGCCATGTCCGCGCGCCACTGAGGGTCGGATAGGGCAGAACGAGAAATCATCGGGATGGGCGAGATAGGGCTGTGGACGACGGAAAGCCTGTAGCGCTTGGTGGGCGGAGAGACCCGGTCTGTGAGCGAGTGACCATATGAGAGGTGGAGGGAACGGGAGCCGATGGGAGTGTGGTAGAGGTGGGGGCATCATTGTCTCTGAATCAGCGGCTGTATATGAGAGGAAAGGGGGGAACTAGATCGGCTTGAGCCGATGGAGTCGGATGGGCCGATCGGTTCAGTCGGTCCGATGGAGATGGAGCAGCCGATAGGGAGGAGGGAGCCGATGGATGCTGAGGAGCCGATGGAAGTGAGGTGTCCGATGGAAAGGGGACAGGATCGGCCGAAGCCGATGAGAGTGGTGGGGCCGATGGGGGTCTGATGGGAGGGACATCGGACCGAATAGTAGTAGGATAGCTGAAAGGTAAGTCCTCAGCAGCGGCCGATGAGGGGGCCGATGGGGAGAACGGTGAAGGAGACCGAGACGGCACGGTGTTGGTGAGAAGCAAGTCAAGATCGCTAGAGGAGGATCTCGGATTAAGCAGGCCAAAGGGAAAGCATGTCTCGTCAAAGATGACATGACGAGAGACGATAACCCATCGAGTGAAAAGGTCGAGACATCTGTATCCCTTGTGAGATGAGGGATAGCCGAGGAGAATACAGGCGGTGGAGCGGGGAGCGAGTTTGTGGGGAGTAGTGGCGGTGAGGTTTGGGTAGCAGAGGCACCCGAATACGCGAAGGTGAGAGTAGTCGGGCGCCGTGCGGTAAAGAAGGGTGTATGGAACATTGTGTTGAACGGAGGAACACGGGCGCCGATTGAGGAGGTAAGTCACAGTGGTTAGTGCTTCTGCCCAGTAAGTTGTAGGTAAGTAGGCATAAAGTATCATAGTGCAACTTATGTTGTTGAGGGTGCGAAAGAAGCGCTCGGCCTTGCCGTTCTGGGGAGAGGTGTAGGGGTAGGAAAGCCGTAGATGGATGCCCTGCGAGGTGAGGAAGGTTGTAACGGTACGGTTAATGAACTCCGTACCGTTATCGACTTGTAGAGCCTTGATAGGGAGGTTGAACTGGGTAGAGACGTAGGTAGAGAAGTTAGTAAGGTGAGAGGCGACCTCTGATTTGCTGATGAGTGGAAACGTCCAGCAATAGTGTGTGTAATCATCAAGTATGGCAAGGTAATACTGATTACCGAAGACACTTTTAACCGGAGAAGTCCATACATCACAATGTATAACCTCAAACGGTCACGAGGTACAAGAGAGAGAACTAGAAAAAGGCAGACGCACATGTTTGCCAAGTTGACACGAGTGGCAAATTATGGAGCTGCTGTCGGTACATTGTATGGAGGCACTGCGACAGAGGGTGACGACAGCGTCGGGGCCGGAGTGGCCGAGACGAAGATGCAGAGGTTGGTGGAGAGGGCGACGCTGGCGTGTGTAGTAGACGGCGCAGTGGGAATGGTGTAGAGGTCTCCGCCACTATTGCAGCGAAAGGTCTGTCGCCGGGTTGGGATATCCTTCACAGAGAAACCAGAAGCGTCAAATTCAATTGAGCAATTATTGTCTCGTGTGAATTGACGAACAGATACAAGATTGTGAATAAGAGAAGGTACGATAAGAACATTGCGAAGGGGGAGGTTAATGGTGGGTGTAGACAGAGATGAGTCACCACGGCATTGGATATGAAAAGAGTGGCCATTGTTGATAGTGACAAAGGGGGAGGAAGAGAAATGGTAAGAACGGAGTATACCAGCCGATGACGTCATATGGGAGGACGCCCCAGAGTCCAGCACCCAAGGGTGCTGTGATTGAAGCATCATTTGGTTGAGGGCAGCGACGAGGCCAGCCTAGTTCCAGGAGGAAACCGACTAGGTGGGTGGTGTCGGTAGCATCGACTGAGGCGGCAGGATGGGAACCGATACCAGGTGAGCCTAAAGATGGACACCGAGAACCCCTGGTTGCCATCCGATAGGGCTGCATGGCTGGGGCTGGGGTGCCCAGGGGTTGTAGTAGTGCCATGGACCTGCGGGACCGGCAGGCTAGGCAGGGACTGAAGCAGGTCACGATTTCATCGGACTCTGCCAGTTCTTGCCCTTGCCTTTGCCGGTACGGGCTGTGTTGCCATGGTTAGAGCCATGGCCACCAGAGCTGTGGGAAGGAGCGGCAGCGCAGGATGCTCGGCAACCATTATCAGCTGCGGCAAGGACGAGCGGTGTGGGCCACGGTCTTCTCGTCGTTGGCCAGACGGAGTTCTTTAAGAACTAACATGTCATGAGCCCGGGCAAATGATGGAAGGGGTGTGGCGTTGGCAATGTCGTCGGCGGTGTTTGAGAAGCAGGGTTTGAGGCCTTGCAGAAGGGCGAGAACGAGTTAAGAGTCGGCCACAGGATGACCGACATCCCAGAGAGCGGCAGCCTTCACCTTAAGGCGTTGGCAGTATGAGGAGACAGAGGAGTCTCCTTGTACCATAGAATGGAACTCGTTGAGGAGGAAAATGGCGCGGAGCTGCTTGTTTGCGAGGAAGATCCGCTTGATAGCCACCTAGAGATCCTAGGCGGTGAGGTCGGTATCTTCTATGGCGAGGTCGAGAACAGAGTCATCGACCGAGCCGAGCAGCTAGCTGCGCACACAGCACTCGGTGATGTCCCACTGGGGGTCATCGGGGCGAGGTGGAGCAGAGCCATCGATATGTGACCGTAGGCCGAACTTTCCACAGAGGGATTTAAAGAAGAAAGCCCACTTGGAATAGTTGGCGTTAAGGTCAAGAGAGATAGAAACGTGGGATTTCACGTTCACAGCAGCGTAGAGGGGTGAGAAGATCGGCGAGGTGGTGCCTGAGGTGTGGTCTGGGGCACCGAGAGCCGGGGCAGATTCGGCGACTGGGAGAGTACTGGAGCTGAGTGCGGACTCGGTGGCCATGACGAGAGAAGAACAGGGACAAGTAGTTGATGGGAGTAAGCGGACGATGGGAGGAAGCCGATGAGAGGAAAGATCAGCCAATCAGAGAAATGAGAAGCCGATAGAGAGTGGGCCGGCCAGTCGATGGGGAGTGGTTGGCCAATGTGAAGTAAGTAGCAGAGTAGGTGAGGAAAAAGTGGTGGCAGAGTAGGTAGGTCAAAGAGTGGTTGGGTCATGGACGTGTGAAGATTCACGTCCGTGGACTCATGGAGGCCAAGAAGTAGAGCAGACACGAAAAAGGCGGAGAGGGACCGGACGCAAAGAGAAAATGTTCGCGTCCGGGAGGCAGGGATTCGTGTCTGTGGACACGTGGACACGTCAGATTGGCTCGGACGTGAGGGAAGAAGGTTCGCGTCCGAGAGCCGTTGAGCGTGTCGGAAAAGCGGGAATCGAGGAAGGGTTCCAGCCGATGGAGGGTGGACAAGTCTAGCCGATGGGAGGGCGGACGAGTTCAGCTGATGGAGACGACAAGCGCAGAGGTGAGCTGGCGTCGGAGGGGAAAGGATGCACGAAGCAAGAAGAAGGGTGAAGATGGGTACGAGGCGAGACAAGGAGGTGGATGGAGACCATCGTCTTGTCACGCGGAGGTGGAATGGAGAAAGAAAGTGTCTGTGGAAAAGACAGAAAAAAGAGAGGAATGGAGATGAGAGAGCAAGAAGAGAGTACTGGGAAGAAGGTCGGCGACGAGAAGAAACGTCGACGATGGGGAGAAGAAGGTCGGCTCGCCGGTAAGAGAAAGGTAGCGCGTCGGAGATGTCTAGACTTGTTCTGATACCATATAGAAATGTGTACAATGAAACTAAGGCCTCAAGTATATAAAGGGGGTCAAGTCTATATATATATACAGCCTAGTGATCCAGTGGTCTAATTCGACTGATCTTGCCTTCTTCTTCTTTTTCTTCTCCATTTCCTAGCTCCATGCGTAGTATGTATCCATGAAGGAGATGAACTACCATGAGCACGAGCACCAAGGCGTAGCCGCCGCCACGAGCAGCAGCAATGGCATGTACTGGTTCGAGGAGCCGATGTCCTCCTTCCTCGCTGACGATGTCGATCTCGGTGTGTGGTGGGCTGCTTCACCGGCGGCGCAGCAGGATGACATTGGGAGCGTCGTGGCGCAGACGCTATCGCCTCCGGCGGCGGCACCTGCTGCCACCTCGCCGCTGGCGCACGCGTCTCAGAGCATTGCGTCGCTCGCAGCGTCATCGTCGAATGTTTCATCTGTTATATAGAATGATTAGATGCATGTGTATTTACCTTACCATATTATGCTTATCTTACCATATTGAGGGATGCTGTTAGATAGAAAGATTAGATGCATGTGTATTTACCTTATCATACTGTGCCAAAAGCCAAGAGATCTAGATTATCTATATATAGGAATAGATCATCTATGTATAGAAGGTTTATATTTAGAAAAGATCTCTTGGCTTATCCCTCAAGTTGTAACGCCTATATATAACTGCCACATGCGGGGCTATTCTGCATCCAATCAACACGCAACCATCACACGACCCAGATAGGGCGTCGGTGTTCTCCTCCGCTCCTCTGAACTTTCACATGGTATCAGAGCCATCGCTTTTAAGTAGATTGCATCTCCTCTCCGCAACTACAATGGCGTCATCATCTGCTTCCTCCAATCCTCTCCTCGCCCAGCCCGTCACGGAAAATCTTAGCAAGAACAATCACGCCCTGTGGAAGGCATAGGTGCGTGCTGCGATCCGTGGTGCTTGTCTTCAGGGGTACCTCACGGGTGCCACCCCTACACCTGCGGCGGAGCTTGTGCAGAAGGGCGCTGATGGGAAGGAAGTGAGGGTTCCCAATCCGGCGCGCGAAGACTGGGAGGCCACGGACCAACAGGTCCTTAGCTACCTCCTCGCGTCGGTCACCAAGGATGTCCTCACGCAGGTGGCCACCAGCGCCACCGCGGCGGACGCTTGAAAGATTATTGAAGACATGTTTGCGTCACAGACGCGAGCGCGATCCATCAACATGCGGATTGCTCTGGCAACGACCAAGAAGGAGAATTCGTCCGTTGCCGAGTACTTTGCCAAGATGAAGGCTCTTGGCGACGACATGGCGGCTGCAGGACGGCCCCTAGAAGATGAAGAATTGGTGGAGTACATCATCACCGGCTTGGGCGAAGATTTCTCGCCCATCGTCTCTGCTCTATGCGCTAGAGTGGAACCCATCTCCGTTGGTGAGCTTTATTCACAACTTCTCAATTTTGAAACTAGAATGGACTTGATCTATGGAGGCAGCCCTGGGTCTGGATCGGCAAACTCGGCATCTCATGGTCGTGGCTCATGGCGCGGGAAGAACCAGGCGCGTGGGAGAGGCCCCTCGCGTGGGGGCGCGCAGTCTGGCCGTGGCGGGTCCAGTCGTGGGCCTCCTATAGGAGGTCGTGGCTCCCACAACAACAACAACTCCCGCGGCTTCTACAACAATAATAGTCGCGGGACATCTGGTGGTGCGCCCGATTCATATGACAACAGGTGCCAGGTGTGCTTCAAGAAGAATCACTCAGCTGCTGAATGCTGGCATAGGTTCGATGAGAACTTTGTGCCAGATCAGCGTCTTGTTGCAGCAGCTACAAACTCGTATGGCGTGGACACCAACTGGTACACTGATACCGGTGCTACGGATCATGTGACAAGCAATCTCGAGCAGCTGTCTCTCAAGAAAAAGTATCATGGCGGTGATCAGATCCACACAGCTAGTGGAACAGGTATGAACATTAGTCACATTGGTCGTACTACAGTTCGTACCCCCACTAGTAACATACAATTAAATGATGTTCTTTACGTTCCACAACCCAAGAAAAATCTTGTTTCAGTTCATCATCTTACCGCTGATAACTCTGTCTTTATAGAATTTCACCCTGATTTCTTTCTAATTAAGGATCAGGAAACGAAGAATACGCTCCTTAGAGGAAGGTGTCATAGGGGTCTCTATCCTTTACCTGCGCCAACAATAAAGCAAGCCTACAACTCCAACAGATTGCCCCTGTCTCGATGGCATAGTAGGTTGGGTCATCCATCTTCGTTAATTGTTAAGCAAGTTATCAGTAATAATAGTCTCCCATATATCGATGAGTCGTTGAGTCAATCAGTTTGTGATGCTTGTCAGCAAGGGAAGAGCCATCAGTTGCCCTATCCCAAGTCTTCTAGTATTTCCAAGTCTCCTTTAGAACTTGTGTTCTCTGATGTCTGGGGTCATGCACCAGAATCAGTTGGTCGAAAACGATATTATGTTAGTTTCATTGATGATTTTAGCAAGTTCACCTGGATTTACTTTCTTAAGCACAAGTCTGAAGTATTTCAAAAATTTCAAGAGTTTCAAGCTCTTGTTGAACGCTTGTTTGATCGTAAGATTCTTGCCATACAAACTGACTGGGAAGGCGAATATCAGACACTTAATTCATTTTTTAATAAAGCTGGCATCGTTCATCTTGTTTCTTGCCCACACGCTCATCAGCAAAATGGGTCAGCTGAGAGAAAACACCGTCACATAGTTGAAGTCGGTCTCTCTCTCTTATCTCATGCGGCTATGCCCCTAAAATTTTGGGATGAAACTTTCCAAACAACAGTTTATCTCATCAATCGTGTACCTAGCAAAACGATTGGTCATGCTACGCCTCTAGAGCGTCTCTTTAATCAAAAACCAGATTACTCCTCGATGAGAGTTTTTGGATGTGCTTGTTGGCCTCATCTTCGCCCCTATAATAAGCACAAACTAGAATTTCAATCTAAAAGATGTGTCTTTCTTGGTTATAGCACCTTGCACAAAGGCTACAAGTGCCTTGATGTCTCCACTGGCCGTGTTTACATTTCCAGGGATGTGATCTTTGATGAAAATATTTTTCCCTTCACCGAGCTGCATCCCAATGCCGGTGCCGGTCTTCACTCCGAGATCTTATGTCTTCCTTCTGATCTTGTTTACCCGTATGTAGGGGCCGAACATGCAGTAGATTAATGTGCTAATGGTTCATCTAATTCTTCTAATGTTTCCTCTGAGTTGCATGATGAGAATCAGGGAGAAGCCGGTGAAAATTCGGAAGGAACCGGTGTACACGGAGCAAACCAGATAGGCGCAAACTCCGGAGGCGATTCGCATGCGGGCTTGGGATCGGAATCTGATTCGGGTGCGTCCATTGGCCAACCGTCGGACGCCACACTATCTCCGGTTTCCCCTCTCGCGACAGCGCTCGATCCGGACAACGCGCCACACCAGCCAGGCGTGGCCATGTCTTTTTTCCCGCGCGCGGGAGATTCGCTAAGCTAGGCAGGCCAGACTGCTGCTGCACCAACAGATCCGTATGCGAGATCGTCTATGGCACCTCCAGCTGCAACCCGACCTGTAACCAGACTTCAAAGTGGCATACGCAAAGAGAAAATATACACAGATGGTACTATCAGGTATGGATTTTTGACAACTACAGGGGAACCTAGTAGTACTGATGAGGCTCTAGCTGATAGTAATTGGAAAAATGCAATGGATCTTGAGTACAATGCCTTAATGAAGAATAAAACTTGGCACCTTGTTCCACCTCAAAAGGGTAGAAATATTATTGGTTGCAAATGGGTATACAGAATAAAGAGAAAATCTGATGGTAGCTTGGATAGATATAAAGCTCGATTGGTAGCAAAGGGTTTTAAGCAGAGATATGGAATAGATCATGAGGAAACTTTCAGTCCTGTTGTTAAAGCTGCTACTATTCGTATTATTATGTCTCTTGCTGTTTCTCGAGAATAGACTCTCAGACAACTTGATGTACAAAATGCTTTTCTCCATAGCAATCTTGAAGAAGAGGTATATATGCAACAGCCACCTGGTTTTGAAGATCCTTCAAGACCAAACTTTGTTTGTCGCCTAGATAAAGCCTTATATGGTCTGAAACAGGCGCCCAGAGCATGGTACTCTAGACTAAGTGCTAAATTGATATCACTTGGTTTTCAATCTTCAAAGGCTGATACCTCTTTGTTCTTTTATCGCAAGAATGATGTTAGCATGTATCTCCTTGTTTATGTTGATGATATTATTATAGCCAGCTCTACACCACATGCTACCACAGTGTTACTTCAAGATTTGTAGGGGGAATTTGCTCTAAAGGATCTGGGAGATCTGCATTATTTTCTCGGTATAGAAGTTGCCAAGGTGCGAGATGGCATTGTTCTCACTCAAAGCAAATATGCTTCTGATCTTCTAAAAAGAGTTGGTATGTCAGATTGCAAGCCTGTTAATACTCCATTATCCACTAGTGAAAAATTATCATTACATGAAAGATCATTGTTGGGACTAGATGATACATCATGGTATAGAAGCATTTTGCTCTTCAATATCTAACCCTCACTAGACCTGATATAGCCTTTTCTGTTAATAAAGTCTGTCAATTTCTTCATGCATCTACCACAGTACATTGGGCAGTAATTAAAAGAATATTACGGTACTTGAAGCAATGCACATAATTGGGCTTAAAAATACAAGAGTCTCCTTCGACTTTGGTGAGTGCATTTTCAGATGCAGACTGGGCTGGCAATGTTAATGACAGAAGGTCTACAGGAGGGTTTGCTGTGTTCTTGGGTTCTAATCTTGTATCATGGAGTGCAAGAAAACAGGCTACTGTCTTAAGATCTAGTACAGAATCAGAATATAAAGCAATTGCTAATGCTACTGCAGAAGTTATATGGATACAAACTTTACTGCATGAATTGGGTATTCCTAGTCCAAAGGCAGCAAGACTTTGGTGTGATAATATTGGTATAAAGTACTTATCTGCTAATCATGTTTTCCATGCCAGAACAAAATATATTAAAGTTGACTATCATTTTGTCAGAGAAAGAGTTGATCAAAAATTACTAGAGATTGAATTTATTTCATCAAGAGATCAAGTTGCAGATGGCTTTACAAAGACCTTGTCTATTCAGTTGTTAGAAAATTTCAAAGTAAATCTAAACCTAGAGCGGTTAAGATTGAGAGAGGCTGTTAGATAGAAAGATTAGATGCATGTGTATTTACCTTACTATATTATGCTTATCTTACCATATTGAGGGATGTTGTTAGATAGAAATGTTAGATGCATGTGTATTTACCTTATCATACTGTGTCAAAAGCCAAGAGATCTAGATTGTCTATGTATAGGAATAGATCATTTATGTATAGAAGGTTTATATTTAGAAAAGATCTCTTAGCTTAGCCCTCAAGTTGTAACGCCTATATATAACTGCCACATACGGGGCTATTCTGCATCCAATTAACACGCAACCATCGCACTAGATAGGACGTCGGTGTTCTCCTCCGCTCCTCTGAACTTTCACACCATCGTCCAAGAAGCGCAAGTCACCGGCGCACACGGCGTCCGGGCATAGCGGCGGCGGCAGCCAGCGCCGCCGCGCCAAGCAGGAAAGGCCAGGCTGTGGTGGAGGTGGCAAGAAGGGAGGAGGAAAAGGCGGCGGAGCGGGATCCGGCAGGGACATGATGTGGGCGGAGCAGCTGCTGAACCCGTGCGCGGTGGCCGTGAAGGCCGGCAACCTGTCGCGCGTGCAGCACCTCTTCTATGTGATCGGTGAGCTCGAGTCCACCGGCGACGCCCGCAAGCTCCCCGCCGCCGTGGGAGCCGCTGCCGCCGCGGCCGTGCATGTGCCGACCTGCCAGTGCCCGACGCCGGCGTTCGCGAGCGCGGAGCCGCGGCTGTTCCGCGCGTCCCTAATCATGTTCCACGAGGTGAGCCCGTGGTTCACGCTCCCCAACGCGCTGGCCATCGCCGTCATCGTGCAGACCTCGACGTCGCCCCGGCCGCTCCACGTCGTCGACCTCGGCGTCTCGCACGGCGTGCAGTGGCCGACGCTCCTCAAGTCCCTCACCCGCCAGCCGAGCGGCCGCGCGCCGCCGTCCGTCCGCCTCACCGTCGCGGGCGCCGGGGCAACCTCTCCGGAGCCTTTCTCGGCGTTGCCTCCCGGGTACGACTTCTCTCCGCACCTCCTCCGGTACGCCAAGTCCATCAACCTGGACCTCGACATCGGCCGCGCCGCTACCCTAGACGCCGTGCAGGGCTTGTGCAGTCCCGGCGAGGCGCTCGTCGTGTGCCTCCAGTTCCGGCTCAGCCACGCCGCCGCCGAGAGCGCAGAGACATCCTCCGAAAGGTCAGAGTCCTCAACCCAGAGCTGGTTGTTCTCTCAGAGCTGGACTCAGGCGGCGACGGCAGCGCAGCGGGCGAGTTCGCGGCGAGGCTGGAGCTGCTGTGGCTGTTCTTGGAGTCGATGTCCGCAGCATTCAAGGGGAAGGACGTAGAGTAGAGGCGTCTGCTCGAGACCGAGGACATCACGAACCTCGCGACGGACGTCGCCGGCGAGAGGAGGGAGGGGTGGAGGCGGCGGTGGGGTTCGAGGAGGCCTCGTTCGGCGCCGAGGCGTTGGAGACTGCCAAATCGCTGCTACGGAAGTACGACAGCGGGTGGGAGATGTCGACGGTGGCGCCGGCTGGTGCAACGGGCTCCGGCGCGGTGGCGCTGCGGTGGAAGGGGCAGCCGGTGTCGTTCTGCTCGCTGTGGTGGCCAGCGCCGTAGCAGCCGATCACGTGGAACTGGTCCATCCCTGCGTGGCCATGGGAGCGACCCGACGAGTTTATCAGGGCCGTCCGTTACAGCGCTGCGGCATAATGGACCGCACGATGATCGAGTCCACGACGAACTATGGCCACAAAGCTGTGCTAGCTCTGTGCATGCATGTCTGGTTTGGCCGGAGGACGCGGCGGCGGCCGTGGATAGATGGGTGACGGCTGTAGTTGGCATTAGCCATATTTTTGTGCAAAATTATTTAAGGCCAATCTAGCTATTGTTAATTATTCCTTCTTTCGTGCTTCATTTTTGCTGGGCATGAGCAAATTAAGAGCAGAACGTAGCACCATTGCTCGTTACCTCTTGTTGGCATGTAAATAGGAGTTGGGTCCCATGCAATTCGATCGACCAAGCACAGAATTTGCTGCTGATATCTCTTGTCATTTTTACACTTAGGGGCCGCATGTGTTGCACAATGATGTACTGTAGTCCTAGAATATCAAAATCCTGCCATGTGATTTAAGTCAACTTAACCAATTAAACAACACTCACGCTAAAAGAGAGAATAGTAGGACCCCCCTCGGTACGACTTTGCTATAGATTCTCATATGAGAAGACAAGTAGGTCTGTTTGCTTCGCTGCTACAGTTTGCCACACCGAATTTTAGACGTGACTTACTTTGTTAGGTAAACGTTTCGTTGGTTGTTATAATCATGGCGAGCCACGTTTTAGTAACTGTTCACATGCCATATGCTCATTTTGAGCCAAACCTTGTCACACTTATGGCTAACATTTTTGTTGATGATATTTTATATGGCTTGCCACAGTTTCAGTAAGTTAGATTGTACCAAAGTTAGCCTCTAACCAAATAGTCTTGGAGTGTTACTAAGCAGTAAGATTCTACAAAGTTTAAAAGGCTAAAAGCTAAGAGCATGCTTAGTAGCAGCCCAAAACGCATCCCAATCCCAAAATTTTAGACCTCTAAAGAAAAATTAACCTCCAACAGTACCCCTAAATACATTTATAAGAATTAGAATCCAATTCTCCTTACTTCTCACTCTCCACAAGTTGGAAGAGCTCTTGCTCCCAATTTCTGAGTGAGAGGGAGGAGAGAGCGACGTGCGTCCAAGATCGTGCAGTGCAAAGGATCACACAAGTCACACTAGGGCAATGGGGGAGTGATTTCTGTTTTTTTTAGTTTGGGATAGACCCACTTTTATTATTAAATTTTTAGATATCTGTTAAAGAGATAACTCTATTCATACCTTAAAATTTGATTAAGAATACAAACAAAATTTCGGGTATAAACTTTTGGGCATCTGCTGCTGCTCTAATGGCCATGTTTAAAAAGCTTACGATAGCTGCATCTAGTAAAAAAAAATTATAGTCCCACCACACAAAGAAATTGTTCAAATTATCAGATGATCAAACTTCGTGAGTTTTTTCTGGCTTTTGGATGATTGAATTAATTGTGTGAATTTGGTTCTTAATTTTTTTCTAGTCTCTGGATAATCAAAGGTTTAGATGTACATAAAGTTAATCTATCTAGTTATAAAAACAAGGACTCGCTCTTCATATTTACCCCCTCTATCTGAAGAAAATAAAAGACAAAAATGACTTTATTAATATTAAAATAGTATTGGTGGGTAGATAGGTTAGAAGTATTTAAGGGATAAAATTTTTCCATTTACGTATTAAGAA
Organism: Oryza coarctata; assembly: GCA_030770085.1. NCBI lineage: Eukaryota > Viridiplantae > Streptophyta > Magnoliopsida > Poales > Poaceae > Oryza > Oryza coarctata. The sequence goes on along the minus strand of CM061467.1, from coordinate 15,338,071 downwards.
TATAGTTAGTTTATTTTAAAGTTAATTTATTTTGGAGGAAGGAAGTACCATTGTGATGCAATTAAGTCGGCAACAAGCCAAGAACACGGTGAGTTTTCATCTCGTATATAATGTGGCGTGAATTTGAGCCCACGAGGACTGATCACTCGAATGTACTAAGCAAACTATTACACTGGTTAGCGTAGTAGCTTTAGCTTTCCCTACCAAATAACTAAATTGGCTACGTACTGTCCTTAAATTTCTTCATCTTATTAGCAACGGGAATAGCAAGAAAATGCTTATAGCATAAGTGGTCGACCACACGAAACGAGCAATCGAGGGGCACTTTGAAAAGATTGTGCAAGTATTAACGAGGGATAATGGCCGGTAGGTAGTGTCATTTTGCAGAAAATCATAAGACTGCCTTATATCATATTTAAAAAAAACATTCCATTTATCTTTTATTCGACTCGATTGTTTTAACATTTATATTTATACTGCAGTAGTCCTTTTCTGTTATACATATTCGTCTTTACTCTCTAGAAATTAAATAATAGTATCACATTCACCTCTCTAGAAATTAAATAATAGTATCACATTTACCTCTTCTACTTAGCGTGTCATCCTCTAGTCTCGCCAGCCATCCTCCTCTTCCACTTCTTTTCTGCCTCTCCTCTTCTAAGTCAGGTGGCATGTCACCCTATTATCTTCCTTATCTCTAACAGCTCTTTCACTACCGCTACCTCTGCTATTAGCCTACCACCCTGCTTTATCTCCGTTGGTCCTCTGCCACTCCAAATCCATTAGGAAAGGAGAAGGTGCCACATCATGAATCTTAGAGCAGATCAAAATCACATGATGGATTTTATGATGGAGGGTCCAAAATCTACAGGATATCGCAAGGATTTTCTGTTGAACGAAGGTTAGGCATTCCATAAATCATTGGTTTAATTCAAACGAGTTGTTTCTCGAAGCGAGGTTAGATGATGTCTTGCTGACTCCCGAAGGCATATAAAGAAAGATAACATTGTGCAAAACGAGGAGACCGCAGCTCTAATCCTCGCTGTAAGATGAAACTTCAACAAATAACTGATGACGGTAAGCAATTAACCAGCGAACAATGCATGCACACACTTCTTGCAAAATCATTTCCCTTTCTTAAAGTACTGTTCTTATCTGCACAGGCTAAGCTTATTTCCTTCTCATCTCACAACAGTAATAGCACCATCCCAGAAAGAATTTGTTGGGCAATGCAAAATTACAATGTACCAGATTTGTAAGATGGAAGCGAGAAACCAGCCAACGACCAACAGCTAGCCCATGTTCAACTGATCCATGGTCCCTCGGCGTTTTGCAGCTGCGGCAGCAACAGCGTTGAGCTGGAAAGAAACCCTCTGAGCATGCTGCGGAAGCAACTGCTGCTGCTCGTTACCCCTCTGCTCCTGCAGATTGTTTGGATTAGGGTTGGTGGGGTTTGAGGTTGGAGTAGGGGTCGGGTTGGCTCCTTCATTGTCATCTTCTGTTTCCACAAACTGAGGCAGTGGCTTCAACGGAGCTAGGAGCTGGTAGTTTTGGCTCAACAGCGTGTCCTGCTCAGGTGGCAGAGGAATTGAGCCAGGTGGAGCAATCGACTTGGGCAGCGGGATCTTGTTCCGGTTCCGTGCCACCTCAAGGAGAACCTGTGTGAGGAGAAAATGACTTGTATTAGATAGAAGTCAACTTGAACTAGCACAAAATCATGGGGTCGCTTATGCCACCATTTACAGTATAAACCAACACAGAGGAACATCTTCAGTTGGACTTAGGAACACTAAAAGTAGTTTCAGTGAGATGTTTATAGGACAATATCGAACATTTTAGCTACTCAGTTCTGGGCAAAACCACCTCTTTTGTATCATCAGATGATTGAATGTTGTAGGACTAAACATAATGATGCAAAAAAAAAATTGTGAGATGGTACAAGACATAACAAGATGGTCTTTTTGTGGGGGATGGTTTTAAGGGGAAAAAAAGCTGAAAATACAAAATTTTCAGTTATTGTTGGTTAAATAAATTACAGAGCCTTAATATCTTGTAAATATTAAAAGTTCATCGATAAGTATTACTAAACAATAAAATAAGCTAATTATCACTAGTCATTAAGTTGTCCCTAATAACTGTGATAAAATGAGGCAAGACAATGCCATCGACAAATTTTGTGGAATGACTTGGTCTCAAATCTAGAAGGAAAATTCAATGACCAAGCTGTCAACATCCTATCCCTCTTGTCGTAGGAGCCAAACACATGGAGGACCCCTTGTTTTAGGATCATTCCGTGCTATCCCACCTTGCCCTATGAACTAAGGGTGTTCATCTATGGTTCCACTGGAACCGATCCAAACTGGACTGTGCAAACTTAAGCTAAGGATTAGCACATCCACCAGCTAAATTAGCTTGTGGGTTCACTGCAAAATCAATACAGCCAGTTTGACCGGTTTCCTACAACCCATAGGCGAACAGCCCTACTATTAACCAAATTAGTATTTGGTTTGGTTTATAGGATGGACCAGGACAGTGCTAGGACAAGATATTGTTCCTGTGTTGGAAAATTCTAGAATAAGGTGGCACAAGGTTGGACCAAATGGATTCAAGAATTTTCTATCTAGATGTGCAACAAGGTAGTACCAAAAAATTTGGCAAACGACATCACCATGCCTTTGGTGATAATCACAACTATTAGGCATAACTTAGTAATATTAGTGACAATTAGCATAGTAGTATTGCAGATGATTAGTGCAACATGACTATATAATGTTAATAAAATTCATTTCTACATAATTTATTTAGTCAACAAAAATTGAAAGTAACTTTGTATTTTTAAAGTTATTTTTATATTTTCTAATTTAGTTTACCCATCCAAATACCATTTTAATCCATTTCATCCCATCTGATCCCACCAACCAAACACCAGGGAAACCATCTCATCCTTCTAACGAAGCAACTTAGACATATCATCCGCCAAAAGCAGGACAATCCTAAGTCTCCCAGAATATCTACTTGGGTATTCATGTGCTGGCACATGTATCATTGACCATCAAGGGCAAGAAGAAGAGCAATTACATTGATGAAACACCAATTGCATGATTAGTAAAATCTGCAATTCTGCATGTTGAAAATCTTTAATGGGTGACTACTGGCTAGAATATGGAGTAGATCATAACATGGCTCCACTCCCTTTAATACTCGTATAGCATTGTATGGGGATTGGGGAGAGAAAAATCCACCACATTCCACAAAAAATGTAAACATTAATATATAATCTTTAATACAAAGGGATCAAGTTAAATGTTACATAACAGCATTTTCCAACTTGTAATCGGTACAGCAATGAAAATCATCTTGTTAGCTAATTAAGAGCCCATACTTAACCATAAAACAATAGCCTTACCTCCATGGTGCCTCATAAATGTAAAAGTTAAACCTTGTTTGGTTGTTGAAATAAACCTAGTCATGCATTCTAAAATTAAATAGACCCAGTATGGTTAGCAAGGCACAAGGTGAGGGAAAGCGCCAGCTGCCAGACCACCGCATAGATGCCTAGGCACTTACGGCATATGTGAAGCGACACCATATGAACTAGCAGATCTACCGACATGCAAAGCAGAAGTGGCAAAAGAGGCCACCAGGCCACCAGACCAGCTGCAAAGAAAAACAATGCTTCCACCCGAACAATAGCAAGACAGACAATAGTTGGACACATGCCAGCAAGCAACTCAAGACCTCAACCCCTACTCGATGATTAGGAATCAAGTCAACAATAAGGAAAAAAAACAAAATAATCATATACCTTGGCACAAACGCACGTAAAATTTCTACTTCATGGTTGTTAAGGTTGGGGTGTACAAATTTCTGAAACGGTGATATTAAAGTCAAACACTCTTGGCCAGCATATTAACCAGAGAATCAGCAGATTAAAAAAAATCCATGGTCAACTAGCATGTATTCTTCAAAGGGGTCTGAAGAAAAGTTCATCAATGTGTTGCCACATGAAGATCTTTAGTGAGTTGAGAAACGAAAGCACAAGAAAAGACCAAGTGGTAGTGTGGTACAAGTAAAGAATGAAACCTGGCCACCACATGCCAAAATCTACAGTGTCATTCTTCATATCATAAAATTCAACGGTGTTAGAAAAATATGAAGCATGGCTTTTTAGTTAAATGCTTTCAGCACCAATCTAGAAATCCAATTCTCATTTACCAGAATAGAAGTAAACAAACAAGGTGGATATGCAAAGTTGAACTCCAGGGTGAAGATTAAAAAAGAAAAGGAGCTGGAAAGACAGGATACAAACAAATCACCATACTTCGGCGCACCAGGACATTTAAGCATGATAGTATTTATCATGCAGATTGAATGCGTTATCGTAGCTGCTGCCCTTCCCAACTGAACAGTACTTGTAGGATTCCAGCCCAACAGAATTTTGACTCTTATCTCTATATCTCTAAATCTATGTGAACTTTGTAAGGAAGCAACTAAGTCATCTAATTACTGCATCTTGAACATAATGGAATGCTTGCAATACCAATGTAGGTATAATCCACATTTATCAGACATTCAGAGCGCAACGAAGCGGGCGTTCAACTGTGGATGATCAGTCTTAAAATAACTAGACAGCACAGGAGGGAAAAACCTGAGATGTTGCACCCCAGGAAACGTGCTGATAGCTGAAAGTATTCTTGAGTCCATTAACATTTGTTTCAATATAATTTGCTTTATTTACTTCCAGAGTTAACCCTGCCAATTAATGCACAGTGCCCCATAACCATTGAAATGGCAAAAATCTGACAATCTTCCAACAATCGTCAAGAGATTTCAGAACCAATGGATTCTAGCATAAGTCCAAGAGCATAGTACAAACTTTGTTGACACTTTTTTAAATTTTTTGAGCGACTCAACATCAACAAGAAAGGAAATTACCGTTGTTCTTCTATTAACCAAGTTAGATTTAACCCTGACAATGTAAAAGAAAAATCTTCTAATAGGCATCAAGAGATACAAAACGTTCATAGCTGATTGACTCTAGCATAAGCCAAAGAGTGTACTAAAATTTTTGTTGAGCTTTTTTTATTTTTTAAGTGACTCAATATCAACAAGAAAGGAAATGACTGTTCTTCTCCTAAACAAGTTAGTTTTAATCCCAACACTGTAAAAGATTTTCTTTCCCTTTTCTAAACTGTAACATGGTTAGATATAAACAAGTAACTTTGGGTTTAAGTTGGCTTTCTTATTGTAATGTTACATTGGCACCTTGCAATAACAGTAATTCATAGTTCAACTATCTAAACTAATGTAGTGCCACATCTTTAGGTCATGATTTTCCATAGCAGTGGTCTAAAAGGCATTTGGCACTAAATAGATGGCGTGTAACCGTTGATTGGCCAGTCTAGGTGGTCGCTTACACAGGCAAAAAAGCAATTCAGCAGTAAGTGGGAAGGCTCCGAGTGCATATGCAGGATACACTACCACCTTTTAGAATACTGGCATCCCATTTATTTTTCCCGCCAAAACAAGAGAATACAATTAAGTTAAGAACAGATAAGTAGGTAGTGCAGAGTCTGTTAGTTTCAACATGCATAGCTCCCGTATTGCAAGTCATTCATTGCCACATGCAAGTCTCATGCCTTCACCAGAATATACACTACATTCTGTGTACATCCTAAGATTAATAACTTTTCATTGTTCAAAATAGAATTATTACCACCATGTACGTGCATACATGGTTCCATGTTAAATGCATGGAGCCATGGAGATTTAAAACATGACATCTCTATGAGAAAATACAATCAGAAATGTAGAAGCACGTGGCATCAAGTTTACTCATATGATTTGTGTTTGAGACTTGCATAAAAGAATATATCAATATAGCCTACTATGCTTGATTCTATGGAAACATCGGTATTCCACAGAGATAATAAGAGGCAGACTACTAGCTATTGGACTAAGCTAGGTCAACACATCAAGGGGCAACAGGAATCTAAGGGAAATTTACAATGAAAAGGAATAAAGGATTATGGGATGGAAGGCTTCAGCTTAAGAAGCCTTGAGCACTATGCCAAAGAATTCACTGCACTGCATGAATCATAACACAGAACAAACACGTAATAGTACATTATTGACCACTGGAAAGATATGCGATATATGCAGATACAATCAAGTAGTGCTAAACAAACCAATCCTAAATTTCCAAGTAGCAGGAACATTGTCCCTGAATAATACAGCCACCCATCTTATCTACAGTCTACATACATACAACTCCAACAACGGGGCAAAATCACGTCAGTATTACCGAAAAATGGAAAGCGTTAGCGCAATCTTAGGTTTTGACCCACTAATGCAGCGCAATCCACAGAAATTCAACCAACCATAGTCCCCGCCCAAGAGCTACCTCACGAATCAACGGATCTATCCGCATAATAGCTAGGGTTATAGGTCTCAGCATTGGGAACGCTAAGGTACAGTAAAATTCTAAGATTATAGGGCAGGAGCCCCATCAAGCAACTAACAATCCAACAAGAGTACACATGGAAGAAGAGAAGCTGAGGGAGGGTTTGGATGGGGATGGGTATACCTCGCGAGGCGGCGGCTGGGAGAAAGAGAAGTTGACCTTGGACTGGATGGCGAGGCGGACGTCGTCGGCGTCGAGCTGGGGCTTGCCGGCATGGTCGGCATAGACCTGGGCGTCCCCGAGCACGTCGCCGACGTAGCGGTAGGCCAGGTCGAGGAACTGGTGCACGACGCGCGGCTCGTACTCCCCCTCGCTGAGCCCCATGGAGCGCAGGAGCTCGCGCACCACGCGCGCGTCGCGGGGCTCGTCCGCCGCGGAGGCCCCCGCCGCCGCGGCGGCGGCTGCGGCCGACTGGGGCGATGGGCGGAGGCCGCCGCCGGGGTCCATGGCTGGTGTCGCGTCGGCGGCTGGTTGGATTTCGGGCGGGCGGGCGCTACTGTAGAGTAGGGTGGGGGAGGCATTTCACATTTTTAGCTATAGCCCCTAGGGTTGGGTCCAAAAAAATAAGAAGTAGAAAATAAATACTGGGTAGTTCTCCGACCATTCTACGCTTTGGCCGAGTGGTCCAGGCCGAGTAGCCCCTAGGGTTTGGTTCTTTTTTTTTTTGTCCTAGACATATGAAGTTTTTTTTTTTTTACATTTTACACATCAATGTGCTATACAGTAAGTAGATTGTCCCTAATATGCTTGACATATATACAGCCAGTATTATTAGATAACTTATTTTAAATAAACATCTAGGACAACTTTTAGAGCTTTATGTATCAATAAATTCTTATATATTTAGATAACATATATATGAGAGTGAAATAGGTGGACTTATCTCTTTTTTTAACCTAATCAACGGGAGGAGAGCTTCCCCGTCTGGATAGTTTTCATTCCGTCAAAGTAGCACATGAAGGGCAAGCATCAACTGTGTAAACGCAATTGCCTGGATGATAATTAGAAGGATTACAATAGGGATTACAGAGAGGAGAAAACGTAAGGGATCAAAGCAACCCAGGAGCACATAAGACCTGCTAGGAGAGCATATGACGTTCTCCAGGAGGAAAACACACCAAAACATACCAAAGCCAGCGTCCTAACTTGCCAACGAGCCAATGCTCATTAGACATAAAGACATCGTCACGATCAACCATGAAATAGCCGGGAACGAAGTATATTCATCTTAGAAAATATATTTATAATATTATATTTATATATTTAGGTTGTATAAGTATTTTAGAATTGGAATTCAGTGTTCATAAGTGCATTCGAGAGACTGCGTTGGTGTCCAAAATGGCATATATTTGTGACCAGGAAGAGTAATATAGCGTGTATTTTGTCTCCATCCAACGAAAAAAACCGTGAGCTGCAATCAAATTGCTTATAGAGTTTTACTCGAATAATGTAGAGATCTTCTTTCCTTTCTCCTCCACTCGGCAAAAAAGTCATTGTGGTAACTTTTAGGAGTGTTCGATCCTTGGCAATGACTCTGGTTTGCTTAGCAAGGGGACTAATTTGATTGTAATAAAAAAGGGATAATCAATTCTATTCCATCCATAAAACGTAATTTCTATGATATACCACTGATAAGTTTATAAAACTTAGTTCTATAATAATATACCATCAAATAACTTATTTTCTTTCTTATATATACAACCATTAGTCAAATTCTATTAAATAAGATAAAATATATATTTTATCCATAGGATATCATGTGTACTCAATAAATTTCAGTGGTATTTTCGAAAATAAAATCGCTTATTTTTTATCATTTAAGATTATTACATGTGACATAGCATTGTGCAAAACCTTAATTTTATTCTAGGGGTAAAATGGTCATTTTTCCTTTCTTAACAGCATTTAACTAAAGGCAATGGTACTAAGGAAGAAAACGAGTCAATGGTTGTAGAATTAAGTTTTGTTAGTGACATCTAATGAATTCACCCATTAAAAAAAGTAGCTTTCTCTTGCAGTCTAGTCAGCAATTTACCAGAAACAAATTGCTGATAAGGGAAAGCCAGAATAGCTCACATTCATCGGCAAGCATGTGACTGCACAATTCGATGGAACCTAATATATGGTCCCTGGTTTATGTGCTCAAATGGGCAAGCTTGTAGCCAAACCAAGATCCAATCCAAGCGTGCCTGGCTGAGACTACTCGTTTAGGGCCTATTTGGTTTACTATAACAAAAACATTACCACACCTCCTTACCAAAATCTTGTCTAAGATGTGGTTAACAAATTAATCTCCACACCTTACCCATAGTATGGCATTTGGGTTAGAGGGGGCAAAATATTATGGCATGCCATATCTACGATAGTGAAACAATTACATCATCTTGATAAAGTTTGGCAAACTTGATAGCCAACCAAACATCCCCTATTAGTCATGCATGTGCCTCACACAATCCACGACAACTATTATCACGAATGAACCGTATTTGTTGCCCTGTCAATTCAAATTACAGCAAGTCTTTGAAAATTTGTGTGCAAATAAAAGTCATTTATTTTTGATAGGGGTAATATTTACTACCTCAATCCTAAAATATAATGACTTATGGAGTTTTTCTATAAAGATTAAAATTAAATAGAAGATGGTTACGATGGATGGATTGATATAAAGAAGTACATGAAAAAATTAAATGAAATATGGCTTTTGAGATGAGAAATTAGATAGAAAAGTTACGCTATATTTTAGAAATTCGCTACATTTAGAGACAGATTGACTATGGCAAACAAACATAAAAAGAAGGATAAAACTAGTGCCCAGAAGTTTCAAAACTTGCGTTTAGAAAAGAATTTGAGAAGAATAAAACACATGATGGGTCAGCGAGGAAATGGGTACAGTGGCTTAAGCCATTAGGTGTAGGCGCTTTCCATGGAAGATTTATGTTTTTCCTATTTAACCTAAAATCGATCGGTATAGCCATGAGTAGATTCAAGAGAACTCTACTATCAGGCCTTAGAGGACCGAACCCACGCACGTGGGAAAATACGGGAATGACTTGTGGCTAGGGGGCGAAAGGCCAACCAAGATCAATTTATATTTAAAATGGGAGTTGGTACTTAGTGGTAAATTGTGTTTTTGCTCTCGAGTAGTTTTACTTTGTGGTTTGCACAAGAGTATTGCAAAGTAAGTTCAAATTTGCCGCATCCTAACCTCTTAAAATCAAACTGGCTTGCATCCTCACATGTACAGCTAACTTCGTGGCTGTGGCTGCTTTTCTTTTGTGTTTTGCCAATTGTTAGGTGGCAGGGTATGATCCGATGTACTAATATCTCTGTTGACCTAACCAGTTTAATAGAGAATCATTTTAGGTTTAAGCGTGCACAACTTGGAAAACGAAAGTTTTGCATAATACTTGTGGAATACGATATTGATGCTGAGGAAAACGATAGATCCAAGAATCACTTTCTCAGCATGTCTGTCTAGACCAAATAATTTTGATGGATGAATTTTGCTACAGATGGATGAAACAATGTGACACGGTCGCGAGGCGAGGAAAAAGTAACTGCAGGTTCATCACAGGGATCAACCGTGAACCAAATTTCACAATGGATCACTGTATTAATCTAGGATGCCGTTTAATAACAGGCAACGATGCTAGATTGCTAATCAAAAGCAAACGCACAAATCTATGATTTATCATGCTAAACTCACTCCCAATCTATAATCTACGATTTATCATGCTAAACACACGCTCAATCTATTAGCTTATCCACCCAATGGCTTCAGAAACAACACTGATTGACTATGTAACAGTAGTGATCACCACTTGCAAGTTACAACACCTCCATATGTTGCATTGTCACAAACTAACTTCCTAGCAACACCGCAACCTCGTATTTGAGGGTCAGGGTGGAAATAGGCTTCGCTTCGTAGATTGGTTGATACATTTACATGAATGACATGGAAAGGTTGAATTGAATATATTACTAGACTGAATTGCATCCTTATGGGAACTGTTAATTTACCAAACACATTTTGCAACAACTGGTCTAAACCACAGGAACACCTAATAATGCACGCGATGGCCACTTGCCACCAAAGATCAATGTAGCCAAACCATACAATTAAGATAGAACACACTAAACAGGGCAGATCCTACTGAGCAAAGCGGATGCTACATGGAAAATCTAGATGCAACAAATCATTCCCATCAGCAGTTCAATATAAAAAATAATCAGCAAACATGAGGCACATAAATTCGATATAAACCTGCTGCATGATCATGTAATTCAAAACTCCTGAATTGCCACCACAGATCCAAGTAGCCATACAATAAATTAACATTCATGACAGAAAAGCAATACCGCTAAATCAAGTCTTTTCCAACACAAGGAGGATAAAGAAACTAGCGCCTTAGAGGTAGATATCAAGAAACCTCCACAGAGTACCTAGGCGGTGAGGAGGACGGCGCCGCCGGCGGCCTTGATCTTCTTCTCGGCGACCTTGGAGATGAGCTTGGCCTTGACGACGATGGGCCTCTCCGGTGGCAGCACCCCCTTGCCGAGCACCTTGAAGTAGCCGAACTGGGTGACGTCGAGGACGGGGGCCTTGTCGGCGCCGGCCTCGGCAGCCTTGTCGGCGGGCACCATGGACCAGAGGCGCTCGACGTTGACGGCGGGGCAGTGGAACTTGTTGCGGAGCTTGTGGAAGTAGCGCATGCCGACCTTGCCGAAGTAGCCAGGGTGGTACTTGTCGAAGAGGATCCGGTGGTGGTGCATGCCTCCGGCGTTCCCGCGGCCTCCAGGGTGCTTCCGGTGCTTCCCGATGCGACCGTGCCCTGCAGAGACGTGGCCTCGCTTCTTCCTGTTCTTCTTGAAGCGCGTCGTCATGGCGGCGGCGGAGTCCTGAGCGGCGGTGGCGGTGGCGAGGGGCGGGTGGGAGCGAAGATGCGACGGTGCGTGAGTGAGAGGTCTTTATAGCGTCTGATGAAGGGGTATTGGCCGTTGGATCGTGGGAAGGGGGTGCTCGCGTCCGTTGGATGCGGGGGTCTTAGGGTTTGGGGGCATCAAGGGAGTAGTAAGGTGGGCCGGGCCTCTCGCTGTGTTCTCAGTTGGATGGGCTCCCCTCAAATGAAAACGTTGAAATGAGCTAAGTTTATATTGGGCCTCTCGCTGTGTTCTCTGCAAAAGATCTTCTCCAAATGAGCATGAACTCAAGGCAGGTACAAACTGAGCTTGAGCTTGCACGGGGCTCGCTGCCCACCGTCACCTCCCTTCACACACGCCGTCGTCTACTGCTACTTCCCGTGCATGGTGGTGGAGGTCGTCGGGCGCGCGTTGGCGGCGGTGCTCGAGCTTGATGAGGCGGCAGTGATGGTGGCGAGGGCTGTGTCAGCGGAGGCTCTGAAATCCATGCCGGTGACAGCTAGGAAATTGACATTGGATCCGAGCTCCATAGCCAGGAGAAAATAGGGTAGAGAGGAGAAATGGAGAGATTTAGAGAGGGTGGCATGTGGCCCCATGATTTTAAATTTTTTATTTCACTAACATATGGACCTACTGTTTTTATTATTTTTTTAAGGTATAATTGTCACATAAGCATGTAAACAAGTTAATATGACACAAACAAAAACATTATATTATAAAAACATTATTAGTACATTAGTAGAGACAATGAATTGATTTTGATAGATGAGAAAGACAATATATTTGGATTTTATGATTGAAGAAGGTAAATCAGAGTCATCTATACTTTCGGTTTCTCATCCTACCAGAAACAACAAGGAGGCCAGGATGGTGTAGAGCTCGTGCGGCGTACGGCTCGGCAGCCCCCCAGCGGCGACATGGGAAGGCGGCGTCAGGAGCCGCGACGACGAAGGCTCATGTCTCTCTCTTTCTGTTCGTTCGTAGGAACGTCGAGTTGAGGAGATACATATTCCTAGATATTAAAGAGGAGATCATCAAATCAAATCATCATGTGAAATACAGAGAGCCAAATGCAAAAGCAGGCCTAACAACCGTCTCCTTCTCCCTTCCTCCAAGACCAAGCCAAGCCAAGAAAGAAGCCATCAATGGCGAGCCAGGACATCGTGCCTCAACGTCGGCCAGGCTGTAGAGCGGGCATTGACAGCTCCGCCTTCGTGGCTCCCGAGGAATTTGAGTTCTGCGTGCTCTCGCCCGGAGGGGCCTCGCCCTCGCCGGCGCGGACGCGCACGCATGACATGTGCGTCGCTGTCGAGTTCTCCGATGGGAATGCTCGGACTCTCCTCGGCGAACTACGTGGACTAGGCGGCGTTCTAGCTGCCGTGCTTGGAATTTGCTGGAACGACGCGTTCTGGCTGGGACTGCGAGCGGCGCCGACAGCATTCCTGTATTAATTAGGGCGTTAGGATCGTCGTACGTACCCGATCACTTAATGACAGTGTAAAAATGGCAAACCGAAATACTGTTTTCAAATAGCACCATGTTATGCAGTAGGTGAATGGAACCAACGGCTCCTTGCAAAAAAAAAAAAAAAAAGTTATCGGAGTACATCATCATGGAGAAGCTTTCCTTGTAAAGGGTATCATGCAAGTTACAGCCCGGTTGAAAAAAGTATTTATGACTGCGACCTGTAAGCCGAAAACATGTGACTGAAGAAAAAAGAAACAATTTTAGAGCAGCACTTTTGTACTCCTACCATCAGCGGTTTAAAGGTCAAAGTAGAAAAACTAAAAATGATGAAAAAAAACAGCCTAAGTTAATGTAAAATTAAATTCTAAAATTCAAAATCGGTGACTCTCAAACAAACAAACAGACCACCTACCAAAAAAGTATTTGATAAAATAAGTAAAGGTTTAAAAATTAGTTGTAGAATTTATTCTCTCTTATTAATAGAAAAATCACAAGTCTCTCATGAGTTATTCTGGTGAGAAGCGTAAACTCTAAATAAAGCAAAACAAAATATGTATTTTTTTATTCCATACTATAAATTATTTTAATTTTATTCTAAGTCAAAAAATTTTAACTATAGTCAAATTTATAACATCTATGGATTTTAATGAGACTAATTTAATGTTTTAAATATTAACACATTTTTTATGAAATTAATCAAAGTTAGATAATTTAGAAAAAAGAGAAAACTGAAACACAATATGGAACGTTTCCAACCTTTTTTTTTAAAAAAAGTTATTTGGCTACTTTGAGTTTTTTTTAGGACTTCGAGTTAGTATCATGGATGCCCTTGTCATCCAACACGGTTATATATCCAGTGATGACGGCATGAACATGTCATGATGGTGTTAACGCGATCGATTGGGCAAACGCGTGCTCCCGTTCTTTGGATATCCAACAGTCGTGCAGTGCTGTTTCACATGGTTAGGTTTGGGAATTTTCTTGGCCGCTTAGCTAATTAAGCTCTCTAGCTTTACCCAAACCCATTTCCCTTTTTTTCTTTTCTTCAGTTGACCCGACCACCCCTGCAACGTCGTCACGTACGGCCGCCTCTATCTTCGACATAGATCGATCGATCGTTCAGCTCGTGACGATCGATGAGTTGTCAACGTACGCTAGCTATAGCTAGCTGCCATGCCTTTTAGGGGACAGCACACTGAACCAGGCGACATCCAGGAGATTTACTCAATCTTTTGATCCGATTTGCTGGCTCATCTACTCCCGTCATCCGCTTTTACTCGCACAATTTGTGGCTACTCATCGTGTTCAGATTTCATCCTCGTCTTTCTCCCAATGGCAGGGGAAACACGTGAGTTTTTAAAGTCAAACAGACAGCGGTTAATTTAAGAGTAAACTTCATGGTTAATTATTTTAGGTCGTTTTAGGAGTAAATTTTCTTTTAAAAACATCATTTTATTCATGATGAATGGATATAGCTGTATCAAAAAGGTTTAGAGGCTAGGATCCAAAATATCTCGGTTGAATTCTCGCAAAAAAAAAACATCTTGTTTGAAGAGAATTTTAGTGGGCGATATATCGGAACGTCGAAACCTACCCGACAAGATGTACGTAGAAGTGTTGGTTTCTCTCTGTCTCAGCACGGCAGCTAACACAGTGCAAGCCGCCGGCCATGTCATTTTCCATCGTCTTCGATCTCAATCAGCCTGATCGGCTTGGTGCCATTCTTGGCGATGCGACAAGCTGCATCCTGTATATATGATATATTTCGTGGTTGCCCCGTAAGCTAGCGTCATTTTCTATGGTAGATTTTTCCCGTTGAATTCTACGGCAATTGGCAGGAAACTCACGCTCATCCACACTGAAATATTGGCATGGGTGTATATATATATATATATAGCTTTCTTGCTCCTTATTGGCTGCTTGGTAGATTCTGATTAAAATATTTCTTTTAAAAGGGTACAGTTGAATGCACACAGTTTCTTGCGCTAAATTGTATTCAGTTCGTTTGTGTTTTTTTAATCATTAGGACTAGAGTTTTATCAATAATAGAATATAATTTTGATGACATTGATGTCATTAGATTCGTATTTAAAATTATTAGCTTATAATTATATTTTATGTCACATAAATAATATATTAATAAATTAATTATTAGTTAAAATCTTGTGCTAACAAAATAAAAGATACATTATATTTTAAAACAGAGGAGTACATTCAATAATGCTAGAGATATGACATATATATATTGAAGTATGTGTAAGGATTCTGAAATTGATAGAAATTGAGAAATAGTCCATTATATTTTAATATAATTGTTAAAATATATTGCGAAGCTTCTCGGTTCTTGGTGGCTCCCCACTTCAACATGGTTGCAGAGAGGGGGAAATGCGATACGGGAAATGCTACACACGTATAACTGTATATAACAAATTAACATAGTTTAAGTGGTTGACATTACAATTCAACATGTGCATTTACTAGCATTTTCATCAATGGATTTTATGGGGTAGAGTGCAGCACAAAAGTAATAAAGAAAAATATCCTTATATAATAAGCTATCTTAAGAGATTAAGTTCTACACTTTTTTATCTTGCAGTGAGAACCACATGTTTGATTTTTTTTTAAGGGGCAGAATGATCTTTTTGTGGTTTTGCTTCTAATTTTTTTGTCCTTTGGGATGGTGGACTAATGACTTTTTTTACTTTTCCCAGTGAGTGCTACAGTGCATTGCGTTCTGTTCACGCATTTGCCTCGAACTCCTTTGATAGATCGACTTGTCATCGAACTTTAGTTATGTGCATATCTGATGAACTAATGTCATCATCATTCACTTCATGCTCATGTTCCCTGTTTTTTTTTTAACTTCATGCTCATCAGAATTCACATACAAAATTAAAATATATCCTATTGAAACCAATGAAGTCATATGGTAAATATGGTAAATTTGCTCATAAACATATCATTATCTTTTCAAGGGTACATGTGGGAAGAGAGACAGAGAGACGGAAAAATATAGGAGCAAAAGAAACATGATGATAGTATTCGATCTAAATATTTAAAATAAGACATGTTTTAATGGCCAAGGTACGTACGAGTAGTTTTTTTTATTTCAATTTTCCGAGCAATTTCGTATCGACCAAGGTTGTATAGACGTAAAAAAGGACAATGCTTCCAACGGAAAGACTGAACCAAATGTCAAAGATGAACGCTGTCATGTTCACCATCTTTGAATAGCTCAATTTCTTTTATCGAGTAGGTCATAAGTATGACAATTCAGTGGCAATTGACCAATTAAAAAAAATCTGCTTCCAGTTCTTCTCGAGAAATGAAGTAGCAGTATCCCAACGGCAGCCGTGCATAGCCAGATAGATTAACAAATTACTACTAAGCTGTTGTGAAATAATTGGACTGAATCACTTGTAATCTTATACTCCCTTCTGTTTTTAATATATTGTGCTGTTGACTTTAACATAACATTTGATCATTTATTTTATTTAAAAGTTTATAGATATTCAAAATATGTCATATTTAAAGTATCTTTATAAACAAAATAAATAATGTATATATGGTTTTTTGAAATAAGATGAATAGTATGTATTAATTTTTAATGACGCCATACAATGCTTCTCCCTTCAAATTTAACCATCTTGCCTGCTGGGAGTAGTCCTTTTTACCTTAATTAACCTCTCACTTTCACTTACCTACCTGCAATTATCTAAAAGAACTTAATAACCTACGTATCAACAAGCTAAGTCAGCCATCTGTTAGACTAAATAAGTATAGACGTTAATGACGCAACACCTTCAGAAGATAGTGTATAGATACAGACGACGATTGTCGTTGACACAAAATGTAATACGATGATGGCAGCAACTCTGAAAGGCAATTCATGCAGTTTAATTAGTTGCGTATATGGTCCAAGGCAGATAAGGTTGTAATGACTTGTGCATCCCCTAAATAGTGTTAGTTATGTAGATTGACTAATTAATTTGTAGTCTACCTGAACAAGAGATAATACTGTTGGCATACAGGAGAGAGTGAGAAACATGGACGCTTAATTAATTACAGCTTGAACGGCAAAAGTCATTGGTTTAGGATTAGTCTAAAGGAAACTAATGCATAACTAGGCATGATGTTATTCATTCGTGTATATACATAGGAATTAATTCAAACTACTAGTGGCCATTGAAGACAGGATATTTTGCTCGTGGGTAACGATGGTTGGCTAAATCACAACAAATTAAGATTTAATTGCTTGCTTCTAGCCGGCAAATTAGGGCACTTGGTCCTTATTAATTATTGCTTGATGGATGTGGTGATCAGAGCATACATAGATAACAGCACTGCAGATTGGCGTGTTCCAACAAACCCCACAAGCACTTTCTTTAAGACTCCCCACAAGGATAACTCAGAATCTCTTTGAAATTATTTTTGCTGCTATTATTATTATATATTCCTATATACTAGAATTATAGGCTAGAAATAGTAGAAATGATTTGTGCAATATGTGAAAAGAACGTAATAGGGGAATTTTATATAATAATTACCAAAGGGCCTAGCATATTTCCTGTCTAATTAAGGATGTGAGAAATAGGGAGATACAACGGAGAGGATAACCCATTAGGGGGAACATTATATAAAATAGTCTTTTGTGATCTTATTCTTCTACTTCTGCTAAAGTTTTTAGATAGGGCCCTTACCACGCTTAAAAATAGTTGCTGATACGAGCATGCATATAGTTTTATCTGCTTAAATAAACATCATATCTAGAACGTAGAGGGTTAGCATCAGTGAGGTCACACAAGACTCCAATTTGATGTTAAGATGCAGTTGTACCTTCCAAACTCCAAAACGTTGATCATCTTTCAGTATTAAGATGGAGAGAGTGACATATGACACATTATATTGACATACACGCATCTATATAGCATATAGTACGTGAAATTGTATGGATAGTTGTCATTAGTCTCCTCTCGTGGAAAGAGATAGCAAACCGAACCTACCCTGCTTTCCAATAATTTATTGTATTAGCAAGCGTGCTTAATTACTTGTACATTTGATTCTTAGCTTCTAGTGGGCATGGGTCATAACTACATGGTACTCGATGTAGACCACGTAAATATTTTGAATTCAGCATTCCCGTAAAAAAAAATATATATTTCTGGTATAGTTTTGAGTTAAAAATAGTTGTCTTCTAGTATTATTTGGTATGATCTCCAATAGTTATAACGTAGGGAGGGCCATAAGATGAGCCCCCACTCTAAGTATGAGCACAAATAGAGACCATAGCTAGCATCAGTAATTTAGCATCGTGTAAAACTCAAAGACAGATCTGACTAATTAACCGAGTAAATTAAATGCCGCGCGTACGTTGGTTGATTCGCGAGACATATACGGCACGAAATGTCGTCGTGTTTGAGCCTGGTTAGCAAGCTAGACCACTCGAGATGTCGATGGTACGCGCGTGCTATCGTAGTTCTAGCTTCCAGGCCTATCTCGACGGTGGAAGCAGTGCAAATGTACAATCACCACACACCTCCTTGGAGGCGCCTCCTATCGCATCTTCATGACGTTATGTTGGGCATCCGGAACAGTGACGACGGCGTCCTTTGATGCCGTGACCTTGTTTAAAGGCATCGTATTAGAGGCTTCTCTGGTCCATGCAGGGTGTGATGGCGTGGGAGTGGACATGGTTGCTTTTGTTGGGCGCCTAGAAGTTGGTGTTGCTTCCTCTTCGCCGGAAATCTCGTCACCGACTTCAACAGGAGACCTATTTGTTGCCAGTTTGGTGTGTCGCGTTTTTCGCATGCCGTGTCGTGCCGGCGATGGTGTCCACTTCTCCGTTTATGGTGAAGAGGGAAACATTGGTGTATAATTTAGTTACTTTCTAACGGTATCTTCACTTTGTTTAAAGGACAATCGTTAGCGATGATGTGTACGAAGATCTGATTGGCTAAACCGAACGGGTGCAAATTTCGGTTTCTATTTATGACTTTGAGTTCCACTTCAAAACTTCGGCGATGATGTATCCTCTTTATTGGTTTTAACTTTAGAAATTTGGGTTTGTGTAAGATAATGACAACATATAGATTACGTGGATTTTTGGTTCAACAATAGGTTATTATCTTTGTCTTTTATGCTGGTGTTTCGGTTCTCTTCTTCTCCGTCAAACTTTTTTTTATATAATTTGTGGTTGTTTGACTGTAAGCCTTGGCTGTAATTTTGTTTGAAGTAAAGGTAAGAATTAATTTTATTATTAAAAACCAGTTACCTCGATCCCACATTAATCAAGATGATTATGTTACGCTAAGCACTCTTATATGAGATTAGAACTCGGAACCTCCTGCATCCTTGTAACGAACGTGGTCACGACAATTTCCGGTTGGCCGATATTCGTTTCTGATTTTTTTACTGACTGAACAATTTAGTGACCGAACAATTTACTAATGGTAACAGACAAAAATAAATAATAATAATGATAAAAAAATTGAAAATGGAAATGGAAATGATTTTGTTGTTTTACAAACTATTTTCATATTCAACAGAAATTACTGTTTTTATAATATGATAATTACAGTATTTCTAAATAACCCAATATTTTTTGTTGCATATCTCTGGTATATTTTTTGTTGCATAATATAGTATAGATAATTATTAACTTTTTAGTTAAATCTCTACATGGCTAAAAGTTCATAATTATATGATGTAAGTATGAATTTAAGTGATCGTATTAAACAATTATATAAGTTAAATATGTGATTTTTTTATGTAATGTTTCGGACATTAATTACTGGCTTCCAATCTACACCGGTATAATTTCGTTTTCGAATTTTATTTTCGATAACGTTTTCGTTTCTGGTGTACTGTTTTCGCGGTTTTTATTCTGTTTATAAGAAAAAAAAATATGGTTACGGAAGTGCTTAAAGGCGTATTCCGACTGTTTCCGACGTTTTCATCCTAACCATGCTAACGAACGCAGAGCACGCGCGCGCGGTGGGTATCGTCAGCTAATTAAAAGCAGCACATCACGAGCGGTCGTACACAAAAAAAGACACGCGACGCGAGCACACGTACACGGCGATCGATTCCCCTGCCTTGATTACTCGCTTCACACGCTCCCCTTCCCCCCGTACGCATGCGGTGTGCACGGAGAAACCAACTGCTCGGTCGATCGATCGATCAGCAGTTGACCCTCACCTGCCGCGCGCAAGGAGGAGGAGATGATGAAGGCCATGAAAACGCATTTGTCAACCTGCACTAGCCTAGCCACCCCAATGTTCTCTCTCTCTCTCTCTTTAATTAAGTAACTGCTCTCCCTCCCTCTTGAACTGTTCTTGTTCTTTTAGTTAAGCTACCATGCACATTACATACATAATTGCACGTGAGAAATATGGCACAAGTCTTTTTTTTTCTTGGTTTCTTTAGTTACTTTATATATATATATATATATATATATATATATATATATTACTAACTTAGGTACACTAGGGCATTCTTTGGTAGGACTTTAGCTCCATCCTTGGAGTGGACAAAAATAAAATACCGATCCCTTCTCAGCTTCGGCTTCAAGGAAAATTCCTTCAGAGAGCAGAGGTGAGCTACGGCGCACTACCTAAAAAGGAAAATAGTAGCCTTTTTCTTAGAGAACGTAGAGTGCAAGGAGGATATATACATATAAGAGAACACATATAGAAAATGCCAAATCACTATATTAGGCTACTATTTTCACCTCTGAATTATTAAGAGACTCCGTGATCATTTTGTATTTGTAAATTTCTAGCCTAACTCCATCCATCTTTGCCTTGATCCCTACTCATCTCATCTCATTAATTGCAAGAAAGAAACAGAAAAGCTATACCCTTACGCTTTCTAGCATGGACACGAGAGATTATGACCCAAGATCCGAATTTAATGCTTTCTCCTAGCTTAATTTGTTCTGAGACGATCCATCTACAAAAATATATTGTATCTAATTCATCTCCTTTCAAAGATTGGAGACGAGCAACACTATTAAAGGGTGGCATGTCAACTTCTCTGCTCGTTTTTTCATCCCCAATTTGCAAAACAATGTGTGGTGATTTGGGCACCACGCAGGTACGCAAACACAAATTAACACGCATACGACACGTCTATATATGAGTCACTATTAATTAGTTCACTATGATGCAGATAATAATTAGGAGATAAAAACGGAGTTTCTATTCATATCTCATGGTTCATCTGAATTTCTCTTATTGAGAGAGACCTAAGGATATGACATGACTCGAACCTTTTTGCTAGCGAGTCGATGTTGCTTTTTCGGAGAGGGGAAAAACTCAATGCCCATGTGTGTCTGCTTTTTAATTCCGGAATGATTGTTCAGCTCGTATTGACGCTTCTAGATTTGTAGTGCAACTGTTATGTCAAACAAGCTGATGTTTTTTAGCAACTACTCCCTCTAACTTTTTCTTTAAGTTAAACTTTTGTTACATTTGACTATATTTATAGACAAATATAATATCATTTATAATACTAAATTAATTTTATTAAATTTAGCGTTGAATATATTTTGGTAGTATGTTTATTTTATATTAAAAATGTTTCTATCTATATTTTTTAAATTTAATTAAAATTAAAAAAGTTTGAGTTAGAAAAAAAATCAAGCTACCTATGATATGAAATGGGGGGAGTAGTCTTGTTCTAGACCAATTGTTTTGTAAATCCATCCCCCCTAAATTTGTCAAATATGAGTGTTTATATTATTTCTTCTTAAGTCATTTTGGGAATAGCCCTTATTATTATATCTTGAGTTCTTTCAATGACGTCCTATACATATCTATCATCTGGATTATGACTGGATATGTAATTTGATTCTGGATAGCGACAATAATGTTAGAAGTTTTTGGTTAACCAAAACTTCTACCACAATTAATCCAATATCAACTTATGTTTAATTTTGAGGAGAACTAATTTCCCACTTAGCAACAGCATTTTGATGCACGCCATAAGCATTACTTAACGGGGAAATTTGTATGTTCCACTTCTCATATACTTCCTCCGTTATTAAAAAATAATACATCTATGTTTTTATTAAAGTTAACATAAAAAATATTGACTAATAATTGAACGAAAAAAATATGTGTTTAGTATCCTAGATTCGTATTTTAAATATTTTTTATATGATGTTAATTTTGTAGTTGTTGATAATATATTATAAAAGAGACTAACGATCAAAATATAATATTAGAGAACGTGTAAAAAGCTACTATGAACAAATTTAGAACAAAGGGAGTAGGCTATGCATTAATTTCTACAAATTTCCTAGTAGGAAACTTTGATAACGATCTTTTTAAAAATTTCCATTCGATGTTTCACTAATAGGAAACTGAAAAGGAATAGGGTAAGAAACATATAAGATATTGGAGAAACAAAAAGATATTGTATGATTATATTCAAATAAACACAATTTCATAGCATAAAAATTCTCGAGAAAATTTATACCAGGTAAACCCCACCAATCAAAAGGCTTTTATAGGTTGATAATTATCCTGACTAGTTAACTACGCCAAAATTTAATTGAAAACTTCATGAAAAGTGATCCCTTGTTTGACTTATGACTCCCCTAAACAAGAAGTGGGAAACAAGCGAATAATCCAGTCATCGCATTTAGCACGCATAATTGCATAAAGCTGGCCAGCAAACGATTAACTATCGAGATCATAATTAAGTAAAGTTATCATAACATAAATACTATATCACTATCGAGATTTCAGAGGGCTAGAGGCATTGCACGTATGCAAACACAAAAGTTTATCCCAAAATGAAATTAAGAATGAAATCATTAGGATACAGGCCGGAGCACACACACATTGAATCTTCAAGTTAAAACATATCTCACGAGATAGACATCATAAATGCACAGTACACGATAAATGTGAGCACCAATCAGAAGAGAGACACAAAATAAAGAAAAATAATTAAGAAACGAAAGAAAGTGGCGCCCCAACAACGAAATCGTTGGTTTAATGGGGCCCGGGCGACAATGTCAACGGTCAACGAGTCCGGCACGGCATCGGGTGGAAAGGTAGCTTAGCGCGCGCAACGTTCGTACCCCAAGCTCTTCTCAACGCGGGCGAGACGAAACGGTCGGAGAAGTAAAGAGTCGAGTAGTAGGAGAGGATCAGAGGAGGAGGAAGAAGAAGATGTCCATGCATTCGGCAAGCTCGGTAGGTAGGAGAGGCACACGCACGCGGTCATCCCCTCCACACACGCGCCCTAGCTTGCTTGAGCTACATATACTCCTCTACTCTCCATTCTTCCCTCCCGACTCGACTCCACCACCACCACTCGATCACAGCAACAACGATCGCCTTCCTTCGACCAGTTCCTCTCATCGGCGACAGACAGATTCGCTGCTAGTGGAGGAAGGAAGCCGGCCGTCCGTCGTTGCATGGTAGCGCGTGCTCGGCGGCGCCGGAGATCATAATAACCGTATCATGGCGAGGAAGGAGCGGTCCGGGTGGGGCAGCCTGTTCGGCGGCTGCCTCCGCGACGGAGGGGCGGCCGGGAGCCGGAAGGTTCGGCCGAGGCCGCCGAGGAGGCACGTCGGCGGAGGAGCTGCTGCGTCGGCGGCGGCGCAGCGGTTGTCGTTCACGGACGTGATGAGCACGGCGTCGGAGCAGGAGCTGTCGGTGTCGCTGGTGGGGTCAAACCTGCACGTGTTCACGGTGGGGGAGCTGAAGGCGGCGACGCAGGGGTTCCTCGACGGCAACTTCCTCGGCGAGGGCGGCTTCGGCCCCGTCTACAAGGGCAACGTCGCCGACAAGGCCAAGCCGGGGCTGAAGGCGCAGCCCATCGCCGTCAAGCTCTGGGACCCCGAGGGCGCCCAGGGACACAAGGAGTGGCTGGTAATTAGTAACTACTAATCACTTAATTACCATATTTTATCGATGCGTGCTGTATTAATTGGTACGAGCTAGTAATTAACATGGATAGTTATTGCTGCAGTCGGAGGTGATCTTCCTTGGTCAGCTCCGGCACCCGAACCTGGTCAGGCTCATCGGCTACTGCTGCGAGGACGAGCACCGGCTGCTCGTCTACGAGTACATGGCCAAGGGCAGCCTCGAGAACCACCTCTTCAAGAGTAAGAACCCTGCAGCTTGCCCTGCCTTTCCTAATTAATTAACAGTGTTATTACTGTACTGGAATCTTTGTCGTTTATATCTTAAGCTCCAAACTTCAAACACTCACAAGCAGGCAAGCAATACGCAATATGACATAGTACGTGCACTACATATAAGTCCTGTTTTCATGGAGAGATTAGGACCGTAATGAACACACAAATGGAGATAATTAGCTAGGCCATACGTACATGCCACGCCAGCATGGAGCACGCTCAATACCCATTGATTGTCACTCAGCTCGCTAGCTGGATACTGTACTGGTCAGTGGTCAGCAGCTAGTTAGTTGTCTGATGATTGATTTTTTTTTGGATAATGGAAAATTGTTTCTGACGATTGATTTGTCAAGTCGACTATCTTTGATCAGTTTTGCTATACATTTCGCCGCACTAAGCGTTGCTTGTTTTTGACATTGTCTCTGCCTCCACCGTCCTGGTCTGACCTTAATCTGACTACCTTGCTATCTCATCCAAGCAAGCAGCAGCAAGTAGACCATTTTTCTAATCTGACTAATTAAGCATTAATTCGAACAAAAATCAAAACGAAAAGTCTAGCTAGCTAGATGTGGAACAAGAAATAAAGAAAACTAGGAAATAAAGGCACCACTGGATCATGA
Source organism: Oryza coarctata (assembly GCA_030770085.1). Taxonomy (NCBI): domain Eukaryota; kingdom Viridiplantae; phylum Streptophyta; class Magnoliopsida; order Poales; family Poaceae; genus Oryza; species Oryza coarctata. The sequence goes on along the minus strand of CM061467.1, from coordinate 15,313,446 downwards.
GGTTGTGGACAGTCAATTTTACATGAGCCTGTTGACTACTTTGGGTCCATTTCCCATTGATCATACCATTCTCAGGCTAACCCGTTCTTTAATTAATCAATTCCAGAAGGGGAATATATATAATTATATAAGCATAGCCCATGTTTTTCCTTCTAATTCCTGTGGGCGGATGTGATGACGATCGATCGAGAGAGATAACTAATTAGGTGCGAAGCAGCTAAGCTAGCTGGGATAATAGACCTACTCATTGGTAGTAGTAGTGGTTGATAAAGTAGGCTTTACATTTGCAGTAATGCGGTGCCTGGTGAATTATTTTTCCGTCCAAACTCGATTGATTTACGATTCGTCCGACAAAACCATTGATTAAGGCAAGGTTTGGCCAGACCAAAATAAATAAATAATCAAAGGCATGCAACTTGTGCACAAAACCTTGACTGGTCCACAACCTAACTGGTATACGATTCAGCTGCTATTTTCTACAACTTTTAGGCAACTGGCCATTGTTCAGCGGTGCTTCACACACGCAAAGTGTAAAGTAAATACAAATACTAGTGATGCTGATGCTTATTTGTAATGAATTAATTAAATATTTGTTTGTTTTTGCAGAGTTTCCTCCGATGCTGTCGTGGTCAACCCGGTTGAACATCGCGGTGGGCGCCGCCAAGGGCCTTGTCTTCCTTCACGACGCCGAGAAGCCCGTCATCTACCGCGACTTCAAGACCTCCAACATCCTACTCGACCCGGTAATTTATCTACTAATTTCATTTAATTTGTTCTTCACTTAAATTCTTCTTGAAATAGTAAATTACTACTAGTACTAGTGCTTTTCAAAATATTATGTGATTCACGGAGTTGACCTGCCTATTCACTCATTCACACGAATCGAATTTATGGTGCATGAGTCAAAAGGTTGAAACATGTTCAGGTTCATAGTACGTTAGGTTGAAAAATGTTTGCAGGTTAGTACGTTAGGTGATTGACCTGGTGAACGCGTTTGTACGTAGTATACGCCAGAGTCCATGATTGGGTCAAAGCCCAACAAAAATCTGTAGAAAACCCAGTTGAACAGAGTCATAGTCTGGGCCTAGTAGAAGGCCCAGTAGCGATTGATTTGTTTGCTAGTAGAAATGCTGAGTGGTGTGGTGTGGTGCAGGATTACAAGGCGAAGCTGTCGGACTTCGGGCTGGCCAAGGATGGGCCGGAGGGCGATGACACCCATGTCTCCACCCGTGTCATGGGCACCCATGGCTATGCCGCGCCGGAGTACATCCTCACCGGTAAGTATGGATATTCTCTCTCCCAAAATTCCAAACATCTTCCATATCTTCTATTATGATTGGTATGCTGATCACACCAAACACAAATCTCTTTGTCCATTTCTAGGCCATCTCACCACAAAGAGCGACGTATACAGCTTCGGTGTCGTCTTACTAGAGATCCTCTCCGGGCGACGAGCGGTGGATAAGACCCGACCCAACAAGGAGCGAAACCTAGTGGATCACATGCGCTCTTGGCTCAAGGATCCACAAAAGCTAAACCGAGTCATGGACCCTGCACTGGAGGGGCAGCACCCTGCTACCGCGGCCCACAAGGTGGCCATGGTGGCGTACCAATGCTTGAGCGGAAACCCAAAGAGCAGGCCAGACATGTGCCAAGTTGTGAAAGACCTAGAGCCCCTCCTTAATGTCACAAATGATGTCCCCAGCGAGCTAATGACATACGTGTCACCTCCAAAAGAGGACAGTGCCACGAGAAAGGAAAGGCCAGCAAGGAGAAGGAACAACGATAAGGAGGACGGCAACCATAGGCCGATCAAAGCCCGGACACCCCAGAAGACCATCAGGAGACGCCCAGGGCAAAGCGAGGAGTTTTGGGTGTGGCGTATGCCAGGAGAAGGGAAATCCTAGCTTAGTGTAATATACTTTAACCAGTGTTTTTTGTGTGATGACTTATGATAAGATGTAAAATGTAGATGGTGGTGTAGCCGACTAGACTGCTGGTGAGGAAGGATTGCACCCCTTGTAATTCCTTGGTTAGGCAGGGTAGGAAGGTATTGGCCTCGTCTCATGTAGTCTAGTTTAATTAAGGATATATTAAAATACAATTGATTTGTATGGTCTCATTCGTATTTTTTTATAAATCTATATATACCGTTTATTAAGACTCAATATAATTATCATGTTATGCAATAATTTCTCTTACTATAATATTTAACATGATATTAGAGCAGATAATCTAGTGTGCCGATTAACGCTTCTGCTATCGTCGCCTTTAAGAATGATCTGACCTCCTAGGGACAACTACCATTCTTTTTTTTGTCGTTGTCATGCTTCGTCCTAAGATAATCAATCTCAATCTCCTTGGGTGACCACTTCTCTTCGTCGTTCGTTTTGGTTTGACAACTGTGGGCTACAACTGTGGGCTACGTATTGTGACGTCTCGGAGACCTTCTCTATTAGTCTCTCTCAACAATGGCGTAAGGTCTATGGTGGTCTCCTACCTTGCTCGCATGGTACGGGCAAAGTGCTGGCAACAACGTTGCGCACGTTCGTTCCGAGTTGTTTCTAGGCTTAGTAAACTTGGTGTGATGTCTCATGCTCTACGGTTTAACGGTATTGGTTCTTCGACATCATCTTTCCAAATAATCGCCACGATCGCGTCACTATATTCGTCTCCAATACGTCCTTTCACACCTTGGTTTGCAACGCCATCCCATGTGCCCGTGACCACTCCATGGCGTCTTTTGTGTGTCTTGTAGCTTGGCTACCTCACCATCAGCATCCTCAAATTTAGCTACATTAACCATAACTACTCTTACGCACGGCTACTTTACATCATCCTTTGGCTTCACCAACTACTACACAAAGACCTATTATTATTAGGTAATCTTGAGAGATGTTAGAGTATAGATATATTAGGAGAGGATTAATTTTTTAATATATCATTTCTTATATAAGACTCAATGCAATCATTATATTGTGCACTAATCTCTCTCTCTGTAATATTCAAGAGCTTCAATTCTGTCTCTTTTCCTCTCTGTGTTTTTTGTTTTTTTACGGTGGTGAGTTCCAAAGGATGGATGGCCTTTGATGGAAAGGAAAGTACAGTCCTCGATGTGATTGCACAGTTGCACTTGTCTTTTTTCCTTGCTGCAGTGAATCAGTGTAGTACTAGCACTAGCTAGGGATCATGCGTGATTCATGAGTGAGGGGGGTCGCAGCAGCAGCTAGTAGCTAGACACGGCCGCAGGAGAGCCTTTTGGACCGTAGGTGTCAGCGTGTGGGAACAACAGTTGTGCAGACCTGCATCCTGCAGGTGCCCACTTGATCCTTACACTTGGCATGCAGCTCGATTAAACGGTGTCCATTCAGACAGTAGGTCCTGTTTGGTTTATGGCCTACTCCAACAAATTGGCAAGCCAAACAATTTAGTTGCTAATATAGTAATATATTGTGAGTAGAAATCTTATAGTAATTTATCTAATAAAAATATTTTATTTAAAAATCCATATGAAAAAAAGAAAATGAAAAAGTGACTGGAAGCGATGAAAATATAATTTTATTTTTTTTCTTTAGTTATTTGAAAAGTCATACTATTAATATAGGCTTAAATTTAATCAGTTTAAAAAATAATTGTTCAATAAAACTTCTAAATTTAGATAAGTGAACACTCACACTATGTACACTTTGGTTTTTCTCTTTCTGTGTTTAGGATATTTGTATCTAGACTTTTTTTAAAAACTTGTGAATAAGCTTCTCCATCAAATAGAGAAATTAGCTTAGAGTCTTCAGACCGAGTTCTCTGTCTATTAGAGATGTCCGTCCAAATTCTTTAGAAGTTTAGACTGAACACTACAAACCTTCTCTTCTTCTTGAAACTAAGTGTTGTTTAGAGTTTGTGGATCGTTTGGCCAGAATCTTCGGACCGAGGACTCTATCTAAGACAAAAAGGCTAGTTCGGAGTCTTTGGACATTATATCTGAATACTCTGGAGTTTAAATTCTGTGAGTAACGGCTAGCTATGAGAGGATAGGTATTTAATCTCACTAACCCTATTTTAAGAAGTTGTCTGCTCATTTATTTCTATACCACTCTCCAGGTTTTCTAAAGATTTTTCGTTCTACTATCCGGATCTTAAGTTTAATTGGCGCTTTAAGTGTGTTTTTTGGTAATTTGTGAGAGATTGGATCTTGATATTTGAGCGAACACTTGTGGATCAACGTCAGTGAAGACTCAAGTTTGTTCTTCTTGGATGACTACATGCTAGACAACTAAATGTTACTCATAAGAATTCAATATGTGAATAGACCAGGACATTTGTGAAGTTATTCCCTACCTTCGTAAGGAAAAAAGTTATATTAATGAATCCCAAGTTCTTTTTTAAAAATTGGTTTAGTAGAGCAAGCTCCATAGAAAATAGGGGCATGGTATCTTAGTGGAGATCTTGATAATTGACTTAGACTAACTGCTACGCTTTGGTGAGAGATTTAAGACTAAACTGATTTCTAGCATTAAACTTGATGAGGCAAGAGATTAAAAGAGATCTGGCTTTTTAAAGCTTCTCAATAGAGACGTAGAATTGTTTGATCTGAACTTTAGTAAAAAATCATTTTTTCTCCTAAAATCCTTTTACCTTTTATATTATATGTGATTTTGTTTTTTTACTTCCTCCCTAAACCTGACAATTCGCCTACTTTAAGTGTCTCTTGGATATTTTAAATGAGGTTCGAAATCTTTGGACTATACAATACTCCGGACTGTAGTATCAGAGACTCTAGAGGAATGTCTAATTTTTGTTTTCAGTTTATTTTAGATTTAAAAGTTTGCACATTTATTCTCCATATGTATGACTCAAGATCCTTTCACCATTGTATTTAATAAAATTGATTATTTGCTATTCAGCCCCACAAGATTTTTCTATTTCGGGCTATTCGTCACTCGTTTCGCTGAGTTTGCAACTGAAAATAGCAAAATAGAAATAGAAATGATCGTGTGACTCTGGATGACAAATAGTCAAAGTTATTGAAGATTATGGTATCTGAGAATGTGCTATTGAAAATGATGCAAATTGTCTAAAATCCCTAATATAGTGGATTTTGACAATGCCAATTCTTGCCATTACAAAAAAGGGCAATGCTACAAATGGCAGAGTATTCAACTGGTGAGGGTCTATAAAAGTTAGAAAACCCCAATTTTCCGTTACCGGTTCATTTGTAGATTATACAACTAGTGAGTCTCACAATCTAAAAGCGAGAATATATAGTGTTTGAGAAAGACTTTTGGAGTAGCTACAATTATCAGAGGAACGTAGTATAATACTCCATCTGTAAAAAAATAAAAAAATATAAGAACATAAAGGTATAAATCTAGATAAGCCTCCAATGTTTTTATATTCTTGATAGAGGGAGTATTTCACTCGGCCCAAATTAATCAAAAGTACAATATTCCACTTGGTCCAGATTAATCAAAAGGAGAGTAGTGTACTGGGCTCATGACAAGTGAAGAACAGAAAATTCTTTTACAGCAATGTAAAATAGTACCAAATTGTTGCGTGGCTCTCGAAAGACAGTTAGGTCTGCATTTCATTTGCTTCGCTACAAAATATTAGGAAGGCTAAAATCTATGTTTTAACATTACTACTAGTATTTTGCTAGGTATGCATATAGTCGATGAGTTTTGATAGTAAATTAAAGGAAAAAAAGTTAGAATTACTCTCTAAACTTTAAAATTAGATGCTTTACACCCCAAACTCTTGATAAATTACCCCCACTCAATATAGAGTGGTTTTGATCCGATTTGATGTATACATGGTAGTCTAGACCGGTAAAACAAATTAAAAAAATTGGTTGGGCTCTTCAAATGAGAGAGGGGAAGTGGAAGTAGCAGAATATAGAAGAATAAAAGGTAGCACCGATAGGTGGGGCATTGATTGTTTTTAATTTTTTTTCTGACAGTACTGTTATGAACGTGTCACGGTTCGGATTATATTAGAGAAGTAATCTCTTCGATTTGAAGAGTTTTGGAGTGTAAAATGTCTTATTTGGATTGTCACCGTAGCTAAGAGGGATAATTTGAATATTTTTTAAATTAAACGTAGCTAAAATAGTATCTAAAATACCGATATTTTTATTGGACAAGTTTGGGTATCGATCCAAACGGACCTTCAATTTTTTCCGGGTTGTCTTGTGACATTGATACTGTACATGGATGTATAGTGCCTTTCCCTCACATTGTGCAAGCAACAAAGACGGACGCGAGCGAGCAGATGTAGGAGAAGATTTTTGATCCTTTGATTTGTCGGGCACTACGAGCTGATCGAGCTGAAGGAGACCGATGGGTGTGAGGTCTCGAGCGGTTCCACGTTGCTACGTGCCAGAGCTAGCTTTTAGCAAGGGAGAGAGAGGTCATATGGCATGCTCGAATAAAGTAGATGGCGACAAAGGACGCATGCCGCCTCCCCACTGTAGTCATGTATACTGTACATTGTATAGCACTAGTAGAATGGTTCTCACTGACAACGTACCAGCTACTCCACACTCATGCTAGTATGCACTTACAGCCTTGATCGATTCATTCGCTCGAGTATATCATATTCAAATCTTAGGGCATACTACATGCTTGTTTGAGTTAATTTTGAATTTCAGAACTTGGCGCAATTAATTTAGGGTTTTGTCGGTGGCTTTTTGTACGTTTTTCAGGTCTGGCTTTTGAAACGCTAAGAATGGAAGTATACAAGTCTCACTGTAAATTCTTTTTGTTGTTACTATGCTCATGCGTCTTCAGTTTATAATTATAAGTCGTGACCATTAAATAAATGCATTCTAAGCAAGTCGATTTGATATTTAGCGAGTTCTAAGCATATATGTTCAATCAGATCTAAATAATATCACATATGGCTATCTAGAATAATTTTTAAAGATTACAGTGAAAGATCTATAATATCAATGTATAGCTGTCATGATCAGGACGGCACGTGCAGAGAGCCGTCCAACAACTTTATCCTGGTGTGGGCCTGGCCGATCGGTACGCAATGTGGGCCCATGTACGGTATCGTTAGGTTTACATAACGGCCAATATAAAAGATAATATTTGATTCAATAGCCAAAATATAAATATTTCTGCTAATAGGAGATCTGGTACAGGTAACATCAGTTCATCATAATGTTTTTCTTTAGTATTGATTGGTCACATCAACCGATAGCAAAATATATACATTAGTATAATACTAACCGATATTAATATTATCAAACATATTATTGATTAGAGACATCAACCGATATTAATTTAATTATTAGTGTTTTTAATCAGTATGGGAGTTTAAACTGATACCTATGAAAGTTTTATTCAGCGATTTCACTAATCCAATGACTTTAAAAGGTTAGTTATGTATGTATACCTCATTCTCTTAAAAATATATTAAAATAAATGATAACGAATAAAATTTTTTAAAAAATAAGAGCATGTCTTAATTATAAAAATAGAGGTAATAAAATAATAAGAGTATTTTATAATAGCAAAATACAAGAAACATAGAAAAAATAATAAAAAAGAAGAGGAAAAAGTTTTTACCCTCAAAGTTTTTAAAATTAATTATCCTTGTTTTTTTCTTAAATTTATTTATCCTAATTATTTTTAATTTATGATATATATATATAACCCGTGTTATTGAATAATCAGTCCTAAACAATATATCTTTTAGTCTCGGTTGTTAATATTAATTGAGACTATATTTTGATCGAGCCAAATAACTCTTTAGTTCTAGTTGTTACAACAACCGCTATATTTAGTCCTGTTCATACCAACTAGACTAATAATATTTATCTGAGCGAAAAAAATATTTAGTACATGTTATTCTATATGAGTGATATATATATATATATATATATATACATTTTTCTCATCTTCTCAATCTAAGTTTCTATGTTCTTGTTACATCTTCATGCCTTCGTTCTCCACGTCGACGCTGTCGCATGCCCGCCTTCGTACCAACGATGCCATCCTCTACTTCGCGCGCTCGCCATCTCACCAATGATGCTGCTCCCCACGCCACATCGTCTCTATCTCCACCGTCAATGCTGTCACACGCTTGTCCATCACCTTCCGTAAAGTAATAACTTCCCCAACAAATTACTTAAGCACTATTTAAAAATAATTTATTGAATTTATTATGAAAGAGGTCGTTAATCATATACATATATACAACAATAAAGAAAACAACTAATCAGTGAGTAAAAAACAATACAACAAAAAAAATTTAGAAGACTATCTTTGCTACCAGAATAAAAAGATTGCTTTTTTATACCGATCAATTGAAACGAGATTAAAAATATCATATTGGTAGTGGTTATATAACCATGACTAAAAGATTATAAATCTATATTAAAGACCGCTTATCTATAAGTAGTGGGCGATCGATGGACAGACCAAAAAATTGTTTGACACGGAAAAGAAAAGGTACACAAGTTGGCTGTTGCAGTGAAAGCCCGTCCGTGATTGATCCGTACCAGACCATCCTTCTCATCTCCAACGATCTCTAACCCTTCTTTTTTGCGTGAAATTAACCTAACTCCCACGTTTTGCGTGAATGCTTATATGCCTCTGGTCTATAGGATCCTGTCCATCTGAAGTTGTTATTATAACTGCTAGTTAAGCAGTCAAACACCCGTCATAGGATACGAAATTGTCCGTTTCGATAATAAGTTTATAAGGCAATTTATATGATTCAGAACTTAGATATGATGTAATAATCTACATCTGTTTATAGATATAACTGTCCTGTGTCTAGGGTTTATGTATGATGAGTATGTCGTTGTTGTTACGTCATAAGTTGGTTGTCTCATACTTAAAACCGTGCCCTCTCTTATATAGGATAAGAGGTATGATTATAAGGAATATTATCTAAGTCGGTTACAACTAAATCCTCATATTTTATCTTGAGATTTACATCTTATTTCTAGTTCCCTATTTTTTTTATTAAAAGTTACAATCATATTTTTGGGTTTCAATCCTACGGTTTGGTCCACCCTTGTCAGCATAGTTAGATAGGTCTCCTATGATAGTACCCGATATTTATGTCCCCTATAGTAACCTAGGATTTTCATAATTATGTTGCAACTTCATTATAAAATCTTTCTGACTTCTTTAGTTTTCTTCTAAATCTTTCTAAGTGCTTCAGCCTCTTAGTGAAATCTTCTTTCTTGTGAAATCTTCCCAAGTGCTTGCAAGGAAATTGTGGAGGACTTCAATAAAGAAATAATAGTATACACCGAGTAGTTGGACCTATTAGGTGTAGCCCTTCTACTATATGTTTAGTTAAGTATCAACTAAGTGGAGAGTCAAGAACAAGAGTTTCTAATAGGATGTGGCCGAATAAGGTACTTGAATCTTACAATAATACAAGTCTGCTGGTGATGCTCGTAGGGTGTACCCCACCTTGCGAAGTAGTGCCGTATAAGGTACCTAAACACCGCGCTAGTATAGGATCTGACTAGCGGCCCTCATAGGGCATACCCCACACAATGAAGTAGTGCCATATAATGTACCCGAACCCTATGCTAATGTAGGATCCAACTAACAACTCTCATAAGGCGTACCTCACCCAACAAAGTAGTAGCCGGTAGTTGGCTGTTGGCACTATGGGGCATGCTAGGGTAGAAGTGGTATCCAAGTCCTGATAGGCATGAATAACCAGTAGGTGGCTCTCATGGGGTATACCGAGTAGTTCTTCCGACTGGTCCAGTCCTTGAGTGTAGAAGATAGGCTCATGGTCTTGAGTTCTTGTTACGCACATTCGGATCTAAGCCCTGCGTTATAAGCACGTAGGATAAGTAATATCTTATATAAAAAATAACCACCCAAAAAAAATATAAGTATTTTATAATAGATTTGTTTCTTCTCTTATTAATAATATTATTTTTGAGTAGTTGACTCCTTACATTTAAACACTCTATCTGACTAGTCATAGCCCCCAAGAGTTGGGAGTTGGCTCATGGCACTTCTTTAGACATGTATTTTGGGTGACTTGAGTTTGTCATTCATAAAGCAGAGTTTCACATATTAGAATTTATGCTATTTAAGTACTTTTGCAACCATTAAGAGGAAAAGCATAATGTGCAGCATGTGCATCTATTAGGTGTATAGTCTATGATATTCTGCTTAATTGGGTGACCAACTATTTAGGAAAGAAATAAATTACTTACATGAAAATATCATTTAAAGGAAAAAAAAGCGACTTAGCTTGTTCGATATTCTATGAATCGGGAGTCGGGGCATTGTCCTCACTCTTGAGCTAGCAAGTCCCTGGGTAATAGTGCCATTCCGCAGATGGAAAGGCTACCTACGTGAAGGTAAGGTGGCACTAGTGGTGGATAGGGATCCATGCTCCAGTGAGTAGAGTTCAAGCAGACCTAACCGTCGATAGTGACCATAGAGGGTACCTTATCCTTAAGAGTGTTGACACTAGAAAATCACCACCGATAATTGGATTTAACCAGTAACAAGAATTGTCTAATTTGAGCATAAGTCAAGTCCAATGAAGATACGACTCCACATCCGGTATAAACACATACAATATCCGATGAGGATATAGGTTTCAATACCGATATGAGTTGCTAGGTGAGACGGTCTTGTTTATAAATATCCCTTGTAAATAGACAGGAGTAGTAATTTTTTTCTTTTTAAGATGTTTTATCTAATACAGTTATTTATAATTGCATCGAACTCTTTGTAACCTAGGATATAAATATGTACACCAGAGGCCTGTAAAAAAATCAATTAGATCAATACAACAAATTCAGCGCATCGCGCCATCTCTAGGAGTAGAAGTAGTGTAGTTTCCGATGAGATCTTGCTTCGGATTGAGCTACATCGGTTAAGTTCAATATCTAGTGAGAGGTGAGTTTCATAATATAGTAAACATATCGCCTTAGTTAAGACTTTTTTGGTTTGGTTTGATATCTTAGATAAGTTTATACGTTTGCTAATTATCTTGATGCATTTAGTTCAAACTAGGCTATATTGATTCAATTTGTTAGTCTAATCTAGTGCATTTATTACGCTGGTATAGAGTTTATCGGTACATTATGTTTATCTTGGTATTGTTAATCTTGTACTACCTCGGTTTTGTCTGATTGCTTTAATTAAGGTAAATCTTAATAACTCGATAGTTTTTATTCAACGTTCCATCGAAGTTCTACTCAATGGATTATTTATACTGTACTTTCACTTTCATCCGTATGGAATCATTATACAATATACATTTTTATATATCATATTTAATCTACTATTAATCATATTAGCTGAAATATTATAGCTCAATCTATTAAGATTGTCTTTAATAAAGTTAGCTAAATAGTCGATAGCTCGAGTCCGCATTGGCCGATATTAATCTCTATCAGCCATATGCTTTTTTAAATATCTATCAGCTAGATAGTCAACAGCTCGAGTCCGTATCAGACTATTGGTTAAGTGATTCATTGGTTTAATTTTTTCTACTCTCTTATCAATTGCAGGTCAAATTGATTGGCACGTCTCAAATATTAAGAATTTAAGGACCTACACTAGAGCTAAGTAGACATACTAGGCCTTCGTGTGTGTGATGCATCGACGAGAATATCAGATGATTTTCGTGTCAACAGAGAGGCAAGCAACAAAGAGGTTGGCATGGTTTAGACGTAAGCCGTAAGAAGTTGGGACCAATGTAGGGGCTACAGCAGCCCGCGTGAATTTTGAGGTGATGCTGCCTCTGTCCTTTTGAGTGGTAGCGACGAGTGGTGCAAAACTAGTGAAGAAGATCGACGTGGCTGGCCAGGGGCGGTGATGAAGCTAGCCATTGGCAGCGGAGCCCGGTAGTAGATGCCATCAACCTCGGGGAGGAGCAACAAGCCGACGGCAGAGACAGGCTTGTCTTCCTCGAGCGGTGACATCAGATCGAGCAGTGGCGGCCAGCTGTGGAGGCATGGTGGCACCGTTGGTGGTGTGCATGGCTCGTGGCTCCTCAATGCTTGGTCACAAGGTGCCATGTCTCTATTTGTGGCCAACTAGCAACTCCTCTAGCACGGCAACTCCTCATGTCGGTATCATCTTAACAATAGATGTGAACAATGAAAATACACATTGATTAATTTGTGGTTGGAGTGACATACCTAGCAGCATCGGAGATTGGAGCATCAAGCTCATCGTGATTGATCTCAGCGCTGCCCCTACCTGGCGCACCAACCGTCTAATCTAAAGTTTGACAATAAACTCATGGGGCTATATGAGAGAATTAAAAAATGATAGTGACACAAGGAGCCGATTTATACAGGTTCAGATTCTCGATATAAGGTAATACCATATTCCTATGTATAGATGAGATTGCTCTATGTCTAAGGTTTGTGTATGATGAACATACAATATTGTTGTATCATGTATTGGTTATCACGTATTTGGGACCATGCTCCCTCTTATATAGGATAATGGGTAGGGCTATAAGGTATATTTTCTAAGTTGTTTATTACTAGATTTTTCTACTCTATCTATAAAATATATCAGGAATCTTTGATATTTACATCTTCTCTGGATTCCCTATTTTTTATATTATATGTTATAATCGTATCTTTAAAATCTCAACTCTACGGTTCGGCCCACAAAGCTCACCTCCTATTGCAGTACCCATTATTCAAGTCCCCATAGAAATAAAGGGTGAAGATGGACATAGACACTGTAACAAAAACACTATAACAGTAAACCACTACGTAGGCCGGTAATATAGCGAACCTCTTGAGTCACTAGATATCACAAAATGGATGGCTGAGATTATGTGTAGTTACTATTATGGCACAATAGATCTCAATCCCTTCCGATATGTCTCTGTACTTAAAAAGAGAGAGTTTTGTCCGTCCTTTAGTGTCTCTCGTCATGCCAAATTATATCTTCACGTGTGGGGAAAAAAATATGGCGCGCCAAAAAAAGATCTGGTGAAACAACCCCATCATAAAAGGCTAAATAGAAAAAACTGAATGGTGTCCCAATCCCAACCCCGAAGAAGATATATAAAAGAAAGTAAGCCATATTTGAGTAACGCTTGACATATAGCTTCCTAAGATCCCATTGTAACGTGGAACCATTGGCCCATTGTTTCGAAACTACTGTTACAATGTATGGACACCATACTAGTTCTTTTCTAAAAATGAGTTTTTTTTTATTTTACGGATGGGGGAATCAGACTGCAAGGAAGAGTATACCCATAAACAACATGGGATCCTTTCCCGCAAAAAAAGGACAACATGAGATTTTATTGGAGTTGAATTTCAACAGTACGTGGTTGCCAAAACAGAATCTAAAAGAAACATCGTGAAATGTGGTGTAAAGTGAAAGCATATATGTATTTAATTCGGTATAAGGTGAAAAAAAAGTAATCTTACCCAATACAATATACGATTTACTTTTTTTAAAAAACCAGGGACGAATTACTGGCAATGACACTACCAGAAGCAAATAATTCTTTGTTGGTTGGTAGATTAATCTCCATTATTGGTCCCACCCTAACATGTGCAACGTTGTTTGTTCATCCCTCTCTTCAATTTTGTTGGTTGCTAGATTTATCTCTATTATTTGTCTATTGGTCGCACCCCCACACTTCCAACAGCCTTGACTTTCGAAAATTTTGTGGACTTCTCTGAATTGTCCCCACAACCAAACTAACCGAATAGGTTTATCTAAGCTAAAACCTAGGTAGCCAGTGGGCGCCTTTGTCAAGTAGGTTGCATGCACTGCAACTGCCAAATCCTTTTTGGCATTACCCTGTCATGCTAATGAGTTCGCCATTGTGGTGATTATGCCATCGTCAAATTTGCATCCTACTTTGAGTTGCTAACTAGGTTCTTCAACTAGGTTTTGCTCAAGCCAGTCAATGGAAAACAACCCCACATTGAGCACTAAGTTGGCGAGATGGCCAAGTTCAATTACATTGAGGAGTTTGCCCACCATACTCCGTATCTGTTTATTTTCCCGCTTTAAATTCATTGACACCTAAACTCCCATGGTCGTGGTATATCATAGCAAACGTGGTAATTGTGTATCCTTTATGTCCATGTAGCTACCATAGATTCAATCACCACATCTCTAGTTAATCCTTATCTATCCTCCACTTTTTAAACTATGTCTAGATCCAATATAAACATCAAGCTCTAATATATCCACACTTGTCATCAACTTCTGTTATGCATTGTCTATGAGACAAAATCATGTAAGATCAAATGAGAACAGATGGAGCACGATATTTGCTAGTGAAGGGCTGCTCCCCAAACTGCTGGCACGTTGACACCCTAAGGTTTGGGGGATATATTAGTGGGTGTTACCAAATTTTGATGTTAACACATTATGCCCCTAATTTCGGAATATGAGAATTTATACTTCAAAATTATCTTCTTCAGGCTCCCATGACTCTGAGATCTGCTCTCTTTCTTCTTGTATTCGGCTTTGATGAGCCGATACTATTTACATCAGATATGCTAATCTCTCAAATTCTTAGGAGTAAAACTTTTTTAATGCAACTCAATAATCCTTAGAAGGCTAGCTCTGCCAACTGTTCATCGCTCAAATTCAAGCTATAACATCGGCTCCAAACGTCATGGAATCGCTGAATATATTCCAAAACCGATTCCTCTATCTTCTGCTTTACCGATATCAAATCTATGAATCACATCTCATGGACCTCAGCAAAGAGGTATTTGTAAAATTGCTTTTTTAAATCAGCCTATCTTCTAATGGAATTTGATGGCAAAGATGAAAACTATGTGAAAGCCAATCCAGATAACGATAGGGGAAAGAATCTCACTAGCAAAGCGTCTTCAGTCGATGTCTTCCCACATTGGGCCAATAGTCGGCTTATATGTTCTATAGTGGAAGTGTTGTCATGCCCTGAGAACTTAGAGAAATCTCATAACTTGTATTAGTGTGGCAATAGAACTCTATCAAACCACTCATGGTATGGATGCTGATATATGAAATTTTCCTCCTTTGGTTTTAAGAAGAACTGTTCCTTCATCACTTTGACTATCTTTGTAGTCCATCTATTTTCTCCATCATGCTGTCCCCAAGCTAAACATAACCATCGGACCGATTGAACATCGACATCTGTGGACCGATGTTTGCTGATGCATAAACTAGTGGCTCTTGAGTAATTAATCCATCCACTCTTTTTCTAATCAAGTCCTAAAGCATATTCATCAACCCTCTAGATTAATCGATTAGTATATGACGTATAGTTTTATCAACTAATTCTTGGACGGATTATATGGACTTGAAAATATAGGTTGAGTTGTTTCACCGATCAGAGTTGGTCTTGGAAACTATGTCTTCTAGATCGGTCTTTGTTGTATAATGCTAAAGGATTCCAAGCAAAGTTTTTAGAAATCAGTGATGGATTGCTCAAATTGTTGCTTTTGTTCCTCTGTTAACTCCAATGTGACTCGAATTATAATCTCTTCATCGACTTCTTTATCAGACGATTGTGCGTTTGAGTTAACATTGATATCGACTTCTTCTACAAATAGGTTGATTTTTAGGATTTGGTCCCATTGGGCATGCCAAAAATGTGTTGACGCAAAATCAGTCGATGGCTCGTGTCGGTACACACGAAGGCCTGTGAGTTCTGTTTAGCTTAAGTATAGTTTCTTAAGCTCTTTGGCGTCCTTGGCTTGATTAGTGCAGGCGTGCTAGTCAATTTGAACTTCTAATTGACAAGAAAGTTAGAAATAATTATATCAACGAGTTAATCGGCCGATAGGTCAATACGGACTTCTGTTATTGGCTGGATTACCAATTATGGTTAAAACAAATATTGACTAGGGTTCCGACATAGGTATAAAGCAAATGATATAAGCATTGAAGTTCATAACGAAGATAAAGACATCGGCCGAAGGCCTAATGTAAGCCGATACGATGAAAGGAGAACATAATTTACTAACTTACAATGCTAACCTTATTAACACCAATCTTGATAAATTGAACTGAATCGAGTCGGTATAAAATTAAACTAATAAAGTTAGATCGATTGATAGTAGATTAATTGTAGCATGAATATTCATTAGTTAATAAAAGATAACTCATCTGCTAACACTTCTATGAAATGTTGCATAAAACGTATCGACTAAATAGGAATTAACTTATTAGCAGCAATCTAATAGATCGGATCTAACCGAGATAATACTAGTTTACAAGCAGTCCGTTTGGATATTACTTCATAATAAAAAAATAACTAAAACTTGCTACATTCTAAATATAAAATCATCTTGCCGTGGCCTTCATAATTTTCGTTAAATTTAGTTTTCATCGCATATACTTCAATAAGCTGATCGACTCCTTTCTTTTACCAAATTTGTTAATGGGCCTTACGAAATTTTATCATTAACACAAACCTAACTAGAATCATATCAATTGGAATTTTGGAACTTGAGATATTAGTGAAATAAAATTACTGGCCAGAAATTTAACGAAAATTAATTAAACCCTAATTAATTAATCATACAAGATTTGAAACCAATTAACCAATTTTTTTCAGCATACTATAAAACCATCCTAGATTTTAGATAAAAGAAACCAACCCAAAGAAAAATATATTAATCTAAAATTAATCGTTAGTCCCACACAAAAGTGAACAAGAAAGAAACTAATCTTTTATAAACTTATAGATTGTGCTTACAAGATGGGACTTCAAATCACCCAAATGATTTCTTTACCAAATCTCTAAAACCCTATATTATAACTCTAATTTATTATCTAATTCGTCCACTCGCAAAATTAAAAAAACAAAAATATTTTTCCTTTTATAATAAACAGTAATGCAGCCAACCTCTTAGACCGTGCCTGCGTTATATAACTAGGCCACATTTATGTTGTCGGCTCAGCATGCTTTCACTTTTGACCTGCTCGCTTCGCTCGCTCCAACTTGCGTCCCAACTCTCTTCACTTGTTCCAGCCCACTCAATTGGCTTGCTTGCACCCACGCCAGCCCACGCTGTCGTCTAAAACAGTGATCTATATAAAATTTTAAAAAATATATTTTAGTCGATTCTTACAACCTAACCTAAATCACACAACACTCGTCATACTTTATCATAATACTTTAAATATAAATTAATTATGTTATACTAATTTTAATATTGACAGATTTTATTAATTTTGATGTAGATTAATTTTTTATTACTTTTAATTTCGAAAAATCATGGACACGTCGAAAAAGCCGACCGAGATTTCTCAATTTTTGGTGACACGGTTGATGCATAGCAAAAACCATCCGAGAGATAATTAATTTGTCAGTTTTTCCCCTGTAGATGATGTATAGTAAAAAAAATGTTTTTATATGTAGAGCGGGCGAGGCTGGAGGACGACTGACACGATGTACATACGGAAAACTATACAGTTTGACCCTTGACTACTGCAAGTCTGGATGCATTATTGGACGGCCGTGATAGATCCCCGGTGCAGCGGATGCAGCGCGCTCGCTCCCTCCGGCTGCATGCGGGATAATCTCTCCGTCCCCGACAATCTTTCAAGCCCCGTGGCCAACCTGCTCTGCCATCTGCGTCTGCGTCTATCTGCATGCCCTCTCCCCTCCACACCCACCCTTTCATCGTCATCATGGCCACGCAACGCAACGCAGTGCAACGCCCTCCCTCTACATCTCCGTCTCCTCTCTGTCATCGGCTTCTCTCTCTCCGGGGGGGGGGGGGGGGGGGGGGGGTGGCGCCATTTTTCGGGAAAAGAGTGGCCAGTCCACTATTCCACTCTCTCTCCCCTCCATCATTACGTCCCAAAAACGGCAATCCATCCCTTCACTTCATCGCCTCGCCTGCCTGCGTCCATCCTTGTGCTCCTCCCGGCTCCACCTCGCCTCCCTGACTACTCCGCCATTTGATCCTCTTCCCTTCCCCGTCCGTCTCCGTCTTCCCCGTTAGCTCCACCATCCAACTGATCGACTGTCTGAGCAAAGCAGCAGCAGCGCCGGCCATACCACCCGTCTAGCCTGCCGCTCGCTCGCTGCCCACTACCTACCTACCTAATACGACTACTCATCATCATCTCTCTCTATATAGGCATAGTCGTTGTGCCAGCTAGCTCCAGCTCCATCGATCTCCATCGGATGATGGCGATGGCGGCGGCGGCGGCGGCGCCCCGGCCCAAGTCGCCGCCGGCCGCGCCCGACCCATGCGGCCGCCACCGCCTGCAGCTCGCCGTCGACGCGCTCCACCGCGAGATCGGATTCCTCGAGGTACAACCCCGCTTATATGCATATACATATCTTATAGATCGTCCATTCTTCTTGGTAAACGGTTTGCTATCTTAAACCATTTGCTTCTGCATCACTCGCTTCGATGCCAGCTAAAATCACTCACTCACTCATCTGCATCTTGCATCATTTGCTTCTTTCAGTCCCCAATACCGCTCTTTTTCCCAGCTAAACACAAATAAACTTAAGCAAAAATAAAAAAAAAGTTCAATTGATGATCGAAAAGAAAAGAAAACCTATCGGAGGAGTCAACGATATACCAGCTGAAACCATGAACTACTTAGCTAGCCAGTCTTTTGACTGTTCAACACTAAGACACCAGTTAATAAGCTGATTAATTAATTTAATTAGCTTAACGGCGGCTAGCTAGCTTCCTCTGGGCCCGTGCGGATCGTACCATCGATTTGCGCGTTTATACAGCCAATGTCTCTGCCTTTATTATTTATAGTATTAAAATATATCTAATTTTATACTAATATTTTATATTTTAGAATAGAAAAATATGTATCTCACATCGTAACTATTAATTTAAATTTATTTTAAAATATAAATATTTCTTTACTTATTTAACCATCCCAACCAATCGCAACTTTTACACATTTAATTTCTTTATCTATTTTCTTTTCAACTAATTATAATTATTTCTCGTCACAATCTTTAATTTATTTTAAAAAATATATAAGTATTTTGAGATCAAGAGAGTATCATATTACTGGTTCTTCTCTCTGTTACTAGCATGATCTACAGCGGTTTAGTGGCACCAAGAAAACACTTAATCAAACAACGGGTAGGTGTTAATTAATAATCAATTTGAGGTTTTGTTTTAGCTAGGGTTTTAGACTTTGCCGGTTTTCGAGCTATACGATATATATATATATCGACAGCCATGCATCCATCGATGCTGGTCCACGCTAGTATTACTAGCTCTCTTAATTGGGTTTGACCTACTTAATTAACCAGTGGCTACATCACTCATTGACTAGCATTGTCATGTTACCCGGACTTGTTTTTCCCAAGTTAAAAATGACACTAGCGCATATAGTTTTTCGTCAAAAAAAAGGGCTGTATGCTCAAAGCATATGTTGGAATGGTCATTTTCACCTTATAAAATGGTGGTGCCCAGTTATTTTCTTCAATAATTTATTGACTTATTTCTGTGCTGTTAGGTGTAAAACTAATTAGCACCATTTTTAAAGTTTCTAAAATCTAAATAAAGTAGTACGACTACAACCTAACTGTATATGTTGTGTTTGTTCATTAGCAGTGGCTGTACTTGCTGTCTAGCTTTAAATGTTTTGGGTGTTAAAATATTCCCCCAGACATCAGCTGAAAAGTTGACAGGCCAAACACATGCCCATCTCCCTCGTTTACTTAAATTAATTCGGACAAATAATTATTACTTGCAGGGTGAAATAAATTCAATCGAAGGGATCCACGCTGCCTCTAGATGCTGCAGAGAGTAAGCTGCTGTTTCTTTTTTACTTCCATTTCTTCTCTTCTTTATTTGTCTCACCATTCACAAAATGTACTTACCAGTTGTGATCATGGATAGATGAACTTTGACCGTTATCTTTTTAAGCAACTTCAATACGAGTAGCGAAGTGCTTTCAATTGCAAATGTGCAATGGTACACCATTGATGCTAGCTATCATCAATGTTATTAACAAATATTGTTGGTCAAAAGCTTGGCAAATCAAATAAAAACTGAACATTTTTGAACGTGGATCGATTGGGAGTTTTTTTGTCCATCTTTACAAATAAGTATACGTTGTAGAATCATGTTGTGCAAGCTTTTGAGTGTAATTAGTTTATATATGAGATGGCTAGGGGATTAAGGTAAACAAAATGTAAATGATTGTAATTTTAACGCATGCAAGTCCTCCAGGCAAACAGTGCAGTTGACTATTCAAAAAGTCATTGCACAATAACTATTCACATGGAATTGTGAAAAGTAGACATCGTAACTAAGATCCTTTTGGGAACATGGGAAAAGTCAGGTCACGTGTGGAATCCCTATTCTCTGTGTTCTTTTTGCATGGATCCATCTAGCTAGGCTGGATTTATATTATTGGAACTAGTACTATGGAAGAGTGAACATTGTACCAATGAAATTAATTACAGCAGGAGCAGAAAGGGGGAAATTAAAAGAACTGAAAACAAGCATCTCTGAAAAATTCAACATCAGCAATCGATTCATCAAGTGTTCCTGTGTGTTCTAAACCGTCCGGCAAATAATTGTTGTTTGCAATTATGCATGTATATGTAGTACATTGAAGGGCTATTTTAATTGTTCACATATGCCTTTGAGTTTCTGTCTGTACTTTTAGGTTGCCATACATGCTCTGAACATGTTTTCTTGCCTTCGCTTTCTTTGGAATTACTTGCTTATATGAACCAGATGATTGACGAAACTTTTGTCAATTGTGTGCATTAAGTACATCCAAAATAAATTATTGAAAACAAAGTTAAGGATGATTGTATTAATGAATTTTGGCTTGGAATATTTTTGTAGGGTTGATGAATTCGTTGGAAGAACTCCTGATCCATTCATAATGATGTATGGATTTGCAGGTCGAGAATTTGTCTTTATCTTCACATGACTGTTACTTTTTCTTATTAATTTTCTGTTTTACAAGCAGTTCATCGGAGAAGCGAAATCATGACAATTCTCACCACTTTTTGAAGAAGTTTCGGTACTTTCTTCATTTCTGGATCTTAATGTATATATGCATCTACACTACCTTAATTGGTGTACATTATATTGTCTTCCTAGTTAATTATTATTTACAAAACTGAACTAATAAACACAAGAAAATAATTAACTTGCAATCTACTGTCACGGTGTCACCATATTTGCATGCATGTCCACATCGACGTCAGTGTCCTAAATTTTTTTGTGCTACATATGGACGTTTTATTTTCACTTATCGATCTCCTAGTACACCTTTGACTATTCTTCCTAATTTTTTTGTGCTAGACATGAAACCTCCTTGATGATCGACTGGTCTTATTCTTCAGTCTGATTTAGTTTCAGATAGAATAAATATTGTTTACTTAGTTTCTCTCCGGTAGGAGAGGATGGGCCACAAAACCAGCGATCAAACTCTATGAACTGTTCGATTTATGATATAAAAAACCAGAATAATATGAAACAACTAGGTAATAATCCCCCATTTCAGGAGATAATTTCCATCAGTTTTCTCCCTGTTGTTTTTTATGTTTGAGGTGGAGCTTACGTTAGATGTTTGCTCAGCTCAATTATTGCTGCAAATTTCCCTATATAGCTCTTCCACTATGGATATCGATCCGATCGACCATTATTGTGTAACTAGTAATAGGTGAAATCACGTTTTACTACTGGACCACAAACTCACAATCATTGAACCCGGCATCACCTGCACAATTAATTTGGACAAAAGTAAATTAAACATGGATTCAACATTCTACAAAACCATCAGCATGTTACTACATGCTAATAATTGTCGTCGAACTGGTGAGGACTAACATGCATTCACCACTACTTGCTTTAACAATCGCACCTTTTGATTTTCACCAACTTTGGAAGGATAATTTCAAATATATAGAATCATTTCTTAGTAGAATTTTTCTCTTTTTGTTGGTGTGGTTTAAGTTTGTCTTTTGTTATTCTTTGTTATACTTTCTAGTACCTGGTTGAACAAAACATTATATATATAGCTTCTTTGAAGTAAGGACCGGATTCTATCCATTATTAAAAAAATGATCACACTTTATTCTTCACAGCTGTTTGTGCAGAGCAAGTGCGTGCTGCCTGAGCTACCTCTCGTGGATCTGCTGCTGCAGCGGCGCCGGCGCGGGTGGCTGCTCCTCCTCCTCCCAGCTCAAGAGGCCCAGCTACAGCTTCTGCTCCTCCTCACCGTCCTCCTGTGCAGCAGCGTTAACGACGAAGAGTCCCTGTCCCTGTCGCTGCCGCTGCCGCCGGCGCAGCTGCGGCGGCGGCGGGTGCTGGTGCGCGAGCTGCTGCAGCTGCAGCCCGTGCTCATACTGCACGCCGCTGTGCCCGGGATGCTCGTGCCGCTGCGCCTGCCCGTGCCCCGGCGGGTGTTCCTGCGCCTGCCCGGCGTGCAGGTGCGGCGGCGCCGGGTGCTGCGTCCCTCGCTGCTGCCTGTGCTTGTGATGGATGGATCGAGCTGGATTGATTGATTAATTCTGGATGATGAATTACGTAGCTAGCTAGGTGCTGGTGTTAGTTCTTGATGATGGTCTACTCTTGTTGATTACTAGCTTGCTCTGCACGCATGCGGTTATCTGTAATTTGGTTGTGACGCCATGAGTACGGGAATGCTGATTGATTGGGGTTTATCCTGCTATCTAGCTGGTACGTAGTTTTGATCTTACATGCAAAAAAGATCAGGCTTCACTTCAATTATATTTTTGCATGTGCCTGGCCGATCTACCGGTTTCTTCTTGTTACAACAACTTAATTAGAGGTAAAATATTCATTCCTCGTTTTGCGAAAATATTGGACATGGTTTCCTTTTGGTTTATACTTAGAAAATAAAAATGGCCTCAATTCCTACAAATTGCAACAATTTTTCTACTAGTGCAATATGGAGTTATGGACATGGGCACATTTCAGAACCAGGTCGCCCAGTAGGCCAACTGGGCCTCTAAATTGGAGATTATCTGCCTAATTGGGCCTAAACCCAACATTGAAAAGGTAAGGTAAGTATCCGATATTCCAGAAGCAGGCCTGGCCCATTTTTACTAGGAGATTTGCATATTCCCCATTTGACATAAGAATCTCACGTGAATTTAGCATATGCATTTTTTATATGATTTTGGTTGAGTTTCTGCAGGAATCATGAAGAATTACTGAGTTTGAAAGAGGATTACATTCTCCATGTTCCACGGACGATAGTAATTAAACACCATGCGCAACCTACACTTTTGTGACCGTGGTAATTAAGGCGGCGACCGCGGCGGGGCATGGCGTCAGCGACCGTGGGCGGCAAAACTGGTGACAGCCATGAAGCCTTGATGGGCGTGGCAGCGGTGGCCTGTGATGGGCGTGGCGACGGTGGCCGTAAGCGGCGAGGCCGGAGACGGCTAAGGGCTGCGAGGCTGCCGACGACCGCGTTGCACCTGGCGAAGGCGGCCATAAGCGGTGAGGCCGGTGTCGGCCGTGATGGGCGTGGCGACCACGCCCGTGAGCGGCAAGGCCAACGACGGCCATAGGCGGTGAGGCCGGCGACAGTCGTGGCGGCTTGCCAGCTCAGTAGCACGCTAGGAGCAATACCGGGGGCAACAGCAACGCCAAGGGGGGGTGTGGAGGAGGTGGTGGAGGTCAGCGTGGCCACAGCGACTCCTCGACGAGTTAGGCTATGTCGGTAGCTTGGCGGAGGTTGTGGTATGCTTTGGGCTTAGCAATGATAAGTTGGCTAGGTGGATTAGTTTTGTTCCTTTCCTTCGCTTATGGCAAAACCGAGGAGCTTTCTTAGTGACTATAGTAACAGTGAAAGGGTGTGACAGAGGAACTTACGATAGACTAGCTCCATATCTCTCTAAAGTTTAAAGCGGGGAGGAAAAACTTAAAACTTAGTCTTCTTGTCTTTTCTTTTCTTTTTAGCTATCTGTTTTCCGTGTATCTTATATGCATATACGTAGTCTTTATAGAGCTTAGATTTCTATTCATTATTAAAAAAATGAATGCTTAAAATTTATCTCTAAACTTTAAAATTGACTAAGTATTTATCCCTGAACTTTTCGTACCATTAACTTTTAATGCTTTGATTAGACTCAAGGCGGTTTTGATAATATGGCATTGTGAATTATTATAGTTTTCCACCCACATAGGTCTAGTGGCGTAGTGAGAATCACCTCTTTTAAACTGGCCATACAAGCAAGGTGAGATTTTTGGAATGGCTTGTCTCGTCCATCTAACCTATCTAAAAAAGATAGATAGCATATATCAAATTATATATTTAAAATAGAGTATAATAAAGTTATTACGAAACTATAGATTATGATTTTAGAGGTTAGGTCTCTAGCATTATTGTTTTGTTAGAGTTTATAAACATTATAGTTTTACGATAAAACGTTCATGACAAGCTCAAAATGTACGTAGTTTTGCCATATATTGGCTTAAGTAAATATGTATGTAGTTTTGTGCTAGTTTGATCTATAATTTCACAAAATTTATTTTATCTAAAATCATTCACATGAATAATGGAAAACTATTAGATGAAACAACTCCAAAAATATTTGTATATTGGCCCAACCTGAAAAGAACACGAGGTGCGCACTCTATAGCTAGTTCCTGTTTTGTGACTCACAATATGTGAAAGAATGGAAGGACTAAAGGTTTTTCACTCATGAACTAATTTTGTCACATGCACTAGGTAGAGGAGCTAAGGCTAACAGATACTCCCCATCAAAGTAGAATCCCAATCTTTTGTCTAGCCAATGATAACTTCCTTTTTCATAGAAATATTTCTCATTATCTTCTCAAGGACCTTTTTATGTGGGGGTGCACGTAAAACAGACGATAGCGACCACGCGATGTGCGCAGAGCTGTTGAAGGAGCAGCATGCGTGAGGGACGCGCACGTAGACGCGCATGGCAAGGCAACCACCAGTGGCTAAGTTTGAAAGGATTAGTTTAGTTTCCTATTTTAATTCATAATTCTAGAAGTAATTGGTTAAGTTTGGAAGGTTAGTTTAGTTTCCTCTATTTAATCCATAATTCTAGAAGCAATCGGCTCTGATTAGGTTGAGGCACTTGGCTATATATTCATGTAATTGAACACTAGAAGGGGTAAGCAAGAATTATTTCCTGAATCTCCTCCTTCTCTTTCTCCAACCCCAACAGGAGTGCTGAGGGGTAAAACCTCACCTCAACCACGGATCATGATTACAAACTCCGTAGCCGTGGTCCAGCTACCGTAGAGCTCGATGATCTTGACAACCTGGTATCACGATCCCGGTGATCCTCATCCTTCCGTTCCACCTCTCCATCCCCATCGCCAGCCGCCATGCCGTCCTTTCCCGTGATCCCCTCCACCGCGTCGTCTTGCGTCGCCGCCATGGGTGACCAAACCAACCTCAAGACCGCTGTGGAGACGCTAGCCGCCACCGTCAACACACTGCAAGCCACCGCGGAGGCCAACGCCAAAGCAATCCAAGCCTTGTACGCTGGCTGTTCCACTTTCTCGAGCGGCAAGCAGGCCTCCAGCGAGCACCACAACGATCGGCCGCTGAGGTTCTAGAAGATGGATTTCCCACGGTTCGACGGCAAGTCTGACCCGCTGATCTTTATAAACCGCTGCGAGTCATATTTTCATTAGCAAAGGATCATGGAGGAGGAGAAGGTGTGGATGGCATCGTACAATTTGGAGGAGGGCGCCCAAATGTGGTATATCCAGGTCCAGCAGGACGAGGGTACTCCTTCCTGGCACCGCTTCACCGATCTGCTCAACTTGTGCTATGGACCTCCGCTGCGATCTACGCTGCTATTCGAGTTGGCTGATTGCCGCCACACGAGCACGGTCGCCAAGTACCACGACTGATTCTAAGCGCTCCTAGCATGCGTCGTTCCTCTGGAGGAATCACAGAAGGTGCAGCTCTTCACAGGGGGTCTCCTGCCGCTGCTCAGCATCGACGTGCGCATCCAGAACCCCTAGTCGCTAGCGGCCGTCATGAGCCTAGCACGACCGCCATGAGCCTAGCACGATAGCTAGAATTGCAGGAGTAGTACACGTTGGCGCCGACTAAGCCCGCGACCCATGGCCTGTTGCCTACCCCAGCCCCATGCCTCGTCCTGCCGGCTCCTTTCGATCGACAAAGCCGCACCACCCGCGGTCATGGTGGCGGGCCATCCAGTGAAGCGTCTGTCCTAGGCGAAATAGGAGGAGCGCCGCAGACTCAGCCTCTGCTACAACTACAATAAAAAGTATACACGTGGACACAACCGCGTCTGCGGGAGGCTCTTCTACATCGGCGGCGTAGAGATCGCTGACCTCGACGACGCCGTGGCTACCGAGGCACCGGACACCAAGACACCTATCTTCTCCTTGCACGCAGTCGCCGGAGTCCCAATCTACGACACAATGTAGATCAGCGTGTCTCTGGGTGCCACCACACTCGTGGCGCTCCTCGACACCAGGTTGACCCACAATTTCATCGTCGGGGCCACCGCTCTCCGTACTGGGCTACCCGTCCAACCCCGACCACGCCTCATGGCAACCATGGCCAATAGAGAAAGGGTCACCTACCCCGACGTTCTCCGGCAAGCTCCGATCTCCATCGACGACAACGAGTTCCGCGTCGACCTCTTTGTCATGCCACTTGCATGGTATGACCTGGTCCTAGGGACGTAGTAGATGGCCACCTTGGACCGATCGTCTGGGATTTCACTGCGTGCACCATGTCGTTCTACCGACATGGCCGTGTAGTCTGCTAGATGGGCATGGGGACGGTGTGTACGTGGGTCTTTTCCGCTACAACGGCCAACGACTCTCTCCTCGACGAGCTGTTGGCTTCTTTCGAGGACGTCTTCACCGAGCCCAAGTAGCTGCCACCTAAGTGTGCTTGCGACCACAATATTGTCCTCAAACCGGGCGCGCCACCGGTGGCAGTCTGGCTGTACAAGTATCCAGCGGCTCACAAGGATGAACTCCAGCGGCAGTGTGCCGCCATGATTGAGTAGGGCATCATTCGCCGTAGTGACTCAGCATTCTCTTCGCCAGTCATCCTTGTCAAGAAAGCGGACAGCTCGTGGCGGTTCTGCATCGACTACCGTGCCCTGAACGCGCTCACTGTCAAGGATGCGTTCCTCATCCCCGTCATCGACGAACTTCTCAACGAGCTCCACGGCGCGCGGTTCTTCACCAAGGTAGACTTGTGGTCGAGGTACCATCAGGTGCGGATGTGGCCGGAAGATGTCCACAAGATGGCGTTCCGTACCCACGACGACCTCTACGAGTTCTTGGTAATGCCGTTTGGGCTGTGCAATGCCCCGGCGACATTCCAAGCCCTCATGAACGACGTCCTCCGACCGTTCCTTCGTCGCTTTGTCCTTGTCTTCTTTCACGATATTTTGCTCTATAGCACGACATGGGCAGATCACCTTCGCCACCTCCACGTCATCTTAACCGAGCTCCGGTGGCACCAGCTCTTCGTCAAGCGTGCCAAGTGCGCCTTCGGTGTCGCTTTCGTCGCGTACCTCGGCCACGTCATTTCAGCGGCGGGTGTTGCCATGAACCCGGCCAAGGTGCAGGCCGTCCATGATTGGCCGGTTCCTTACTCGGCGTGGGCGGTGCGTGGTTTCCTCGGCTTGGTGAGATACTACCGTAAATTTGTCCACAACTACGGTACCATCACCACGCCGCTGATGGCTCTCCTCCAGAAGGATGGCTTTTCCTAGAACGAGACGGCGGTCGTGGCGCGACACGCTCAAGGCTACGGTCACCTTAGCCCCGATCGTCGCCATGCTAGACTTCGCCAAGATGTTCGTCGTCGAATGCGACGCCTCATCCCACCGGTTCGACATGGTGCTTGTCCAGGATGGCCATCCGATTGCCTTCTTCAGCCGGCCAGTCGCGCCTCGGCATCGCGTCCTCACCGCTTATGAGCGGGAGCTCATCAGACTCGTCCACACCATTCGGCACTAGCATCTATATCTATGGGGCTGTCAATTCCTCGTCAAGACGGATCATTACAGCCTCAAATACTTGTTGGATCAGCGGCTCGCGACAATTCCCCAACACCATTGGGTGGGGAAGCTTTTGGGCTTTGATTTCTCCATCAAATACAAGGTCGAAAAGGCGAACGCGGTGGCAGATGCCCTTTCGCCGTGACACGGCCGACGACGGGGCCATCTTGGTCCTCTCGGCTCCTCGCTTCAACTTCATCACGTGTCTCCGCCAAGCGCAACTCTCTGACCTGGCTCTCATCACGCTCCAGGACGAAGTACGCGCGGGATCCAGAGGAGCATCGTGGGTGATCATCGACGACATGGTGCAGTTTGGCGGGCGCCTACACATCCCTCCGGCGTCCTCCCTCGTGTAGGAAATCATGGCAGCCATCCACGAGGACGGGCACGAAGGGGTCCAGCGCACGTTGCATCGGCTGCGTGCGTGATTTCCACTTCCCTAACATGAAACAGCTCATGCAGGATTTCGTGCACGCATGCGCCACTTGTTAGCGTTACAAGTCAGAGCATTTACACTCGGCTGGCTCCTACTCCCACTGCCCGTGCCGCAAGGTGTCTGGACAAGCATCGCCCTTGATTTCGTCGAAGCACTGCCACATGTTCAGGGCAAATTAGTCATATTGACGGTGATCGACAGGTTCAGTAAGTACTGCCACTTCATTCCCTTGGCGCATCCGTACTCCACCAAGATAGTCACTCAAGCATTCTTCGCCGACATCATCCATTTACACGGCGTACTGCAGTCCAGTCCGATCGTGATCCAGTCTTCACCTCAAAGTTTTGGTGCGAGCTATGCGATTGGTAGACACCAAGTTACACATGACCACTGCTTTCCACCCCCAGTCGGATAGGCAATCGTAGGCCGCCAACCACGTCATCATCATGTACCTACGCTGCCTCACGGGAGACCGGCCGTGACAATGGCTGCAGTGGCTACCATGGGCGGAGTTCGTCTTCAACACCGCCTACCAGACTTCATTGCGGGACACGCCATTCCGCGTCGTCTATGGGCGCTATCCGCCATCCATCCGGTCATATGAACCGGGGGACACGAGAGTGGCTGCCATCGCCAAGAGCATGGAAGAACGCGAAGAGTTCCTCGCTGACATCCGCTATAGGCTGGAGCAGGCGCAGGCAGTCCAGAAGCTTCACTACGACAAAGCTCATTGCCACGTCTCGTATCAGGTGGGCGACTGGGCGCTCCTCCATCTCCGGTAGCGCGTGGCATCATCCCTTCCCTAGGCAGTCACCGGCAAGCTCAAGCCATGATTATATGTGCCCTACCGCGTCATTGAGTTGATCAATGACGTCGTCGTCCGTCTCGCTCTGCCTTTCCGGGCTTGACTTCACGACGTGTTCCACGTCGGCCTCCTCAAGAAGTTCCAGGGGCCGTCCCCGGATGCTCCGGCATCTCTGCCTCCTATTCATCATGGAGCCATTGCTCCGGAGCCAGATCATGCAGTGCGGACACGGTTGGCTCGCGGTGTGCGCTAGGTCCTAATCTAGTGGAAAGGAGAGTTTGCGGCGTCGGCGACATGGGAAGACGTCGAGCTGTTCCGTGCCAAGTACCCTGCGTTCCAACTCGAGGACGAGTTGCTCCTTGACGGGGGGAGAGATGTCATGTGAGGGCGTACGTACAACAGACGACAGCGAGCCCGCGACATGCATAGAGCCGTTGAAGGAGCAGTACGCGCGAGGGACGCGCACGGAGACGCACATGGTAAGGCAACCACCAGTGGCTAAGTTTGAAATGATTAGTTTAGTTTACCATAATTCTAGGAACAATTAGCTAAGTTTGAAAGGTTAGTTTAGTTTTCTATTTTTAGTCGCAATTGGCTAAGTTTAAAAGGTTAGTTTAGTTTTTTATATTTAGTCCATAATTCTAGGAGCAATCGTCTTTGATTAGGTTAAGGCCCTTGGCTATATATTTATATAATTAAACACTAGAAGGAATAAGCAAGAATTATTTTCTAAATCTTCTTCTTTTCTTTCTCCAACCACAGCAGTAGTGCTAAGGGGTAAAATCTCGCCTTAACCATGGATCGTGACTACGAACTCCGTAGTCGTGGTTCAGCTATCCTAGTTCTCGATGATCTTGACAACCTTACATTTTTTTTCGATGAACTTTATTCCCATAGTTATTATCATGCCAGAATTATAATATTTAAGTGAGTATATGGTTTTTATCTTGATGTATATCAAATCATATAACAAGTTGTATGATAATAGAACTTCTCCTGTCACAAAAATCTTTTTATTGTTTTATGTCCATAAATATAAACAGTGCGTATGAAAATGACTTGCACGTATTTATCTAATGGATGTAGCTTTAATTGTATTGCAACTTGAGTAGGTATTGACAGATGCATGACAATATATTATTATGGATGTCTACTTGTGTAAAACTTGTTGCGACAGAATAAATTAAGCATACATTTTATTTAGAAAAAGGAAATTTATATCACACTGGGCACAGAGCTTTATATAATAATATAATGAGAAGAGTGAATTGAGAGTAAATAATTAAAATAAAACTACAGTAAAATATTAATGACAGTGTACCAGAACTAGTGTGTTGATATGCCATCTCTTAACCGATGAACAAATGACATGAATACAATTAAAGGTATCAACTAACTGCATTATTAAACTTGCTCTTGCTCTTGCTCTTTCTCATCAACCAATTTTACGAATACGTCTAGGCTAGTGGTACCTTGCTGTTGCTGGCACATAAATATAATACCAATACATGCACGTGCTTAATATGGACTCGTATTGTGTTCCACGTCACATGGGTGGGGTTGGGGGGGGGGGGGGGGGGGGGCGACACGCTGGCCTGGATCCATCGTTGTTGCAGGTCCACGTCATGTGGGGCCACGAGTTCACTACGTAAGAAATTAAGAACTTGTGCAGGTCACTCGTGTTGGAAGTTGCAGTGCAGCCACCATGAGAGAGACCCTTGTCTTAATTTTTGATTGCATGATTTGCATCTATGGATCATATCTAGTACTCCTATTGTAAAAAGACTTGTTTGATGAGATTCCAAGCCATGGATGCAAGAAAAGCTACCGAAAGATAAACTAATGTCGGTCATGAATCGAATAAAGATATTATATGATGTGGAATGCTTAGTTCGATAGTGATGACTCAGATTCCTTGTGACCTACAATACTACTCCATCTTTGGAGATATTCATTGTCCGAAAGAGTACGACTTCATAAATTTACCACCTGAAAGATTATATTGCATTTGATAATAATTAATTAACCACCTTGAATACTTATGTGGCTACCAAAACCAACAGATGACAATCTTTCTATATTTCGATATTTTTTTTACAATGAGAGTTAAACCACTCTTTACCCTTTAAAAATAATATATAAGCGTTAAAAGATCCGTGGAATGTGTCAAATGCTTACTTGGCCTCCTCCACACAACTATCAAACACTATAAATTTTGGCTGGAAATCTCCTCATATATTATTCAAGTAAGTACAATAAACCTTTAAATAGTCCTAATATGTCATGATAACATGACAAGAGATCATGATTGGTGCAATGCTAGTGTAACTCCAACTTAAGAAATTGCATTGGCACTGCACAATAAGAAATCAAGGGTCCAGATTAATACATCATTGTAGCACTATTTTATTGTGGCATATTTATTATTTTATACGTCTTGCAATAACGAATTCTTCTAGACAGTCAGAGTAAAATATGGATGGGTCAGATTGCTTGTCGCAGTTGTAGTACCAACTGCACTTGATCTCAATCCCATGAGGAGGTGGAGGAGAGAATGAATGAGAGAGGAGCTTTCCTCATGCAAGATGTAGCCTCTAAATGATATCTAAGAAATAGAAAGAAAGTGAACCAATAGATTTAAACAAGTGAGTTAAATAAAATGATTGTAATGTATTATTACAAGTACAATATAAAAAATATGTTGTGTGTGTTAACTTCTAATTGACATGAGCAATCGTTAGAGACATAAAGTTACATTATTAAACTTGCTCGATCATAGCCCCCTCCCACTTCTCCCCTCTCATTCCCTCTTCCAATTGCTTCTCTTGATGCAAACAATCGATGGTCTTATCTCACACACACACCATCTCGTCACTATTGGGCATGTTGCCACCATGGAAAACAGAAATTATAAATTTATAATCCCATATGTTGTGCTAGATGCATCTCTACATGGCCAATAAGTTGAGACAAAGCTCCCCATGCTTGAAAACATGACAAGTGATCACCATGCTATCAAATTGAATCACCCAATGAATACTTAGTATTAATGTGTAGAAAGCTCCACCCAACCTCTCAAGTCTACCTCGATCAAGACCCACCCTGACTTTCAAACAGCAGCGTTAAGTCACAATTAATAAGGTGTATGAATGCTAGTGTGTAACCAAATTCTTTGTAGCATGAATGCTAGTGCCATGAGTATAGATTACTGCCTCTATCATATAAGTATTTTTTAGAGTTGCACATCTGTATTAAAATTTAAATAAAATTTAATAATAAAATATTATGATTGGTTGAGATGAGAAAATATTAAAAAAAATTAAATAAGAGATGTTTGTGATTAGTTCAAATAAGATGGTATGTGAAGAAATAGCTATATTTTAATAAAATTTGAACACTGTACACTTTGGGATGGATGGAGTAATTTATTTTCCTCCTTCACGTCAAGCTTTATTTTGGACCTCCTTTTACCATCTTATGAACTGAGGATATTGAACGCCTGAGTATGAAGTGTAAGGCGAGCAAATGTGTTAATATTGCATTTTCGCGTACCCCTACAGGCTCTCGACAATTTGACATTAATCCAAGTTGTGTTCCAGAATTAAATAATTTCGTTCAACTTTGTCAAAGAAACTTATAGGTGGTCATGTATATGCTTTACACTAAAACAATTGTGCATCAATTTTACATGATTCTACCTACTTATAATTAGTAAATGTTTAAGTGTGGGTGAACAGACATTAGAGATCGCTCTGAGGGGACTAAAAACTACCAATCTAACAGGCAGCAGTACCCATTCGGGTCTATGCTTCTTGCAAGAAGGATGGCAATTGGCAACGAAAATGCTTGCGAATCTCTTTCATGCATGGGCTCAGAGAATATCCATGATGAATTGTTTCCATTTCTAGCTTCCATCTCTATACACATTTTTATGATGGTACTTTTCTACAAAAGGAAATTACATTCAAGGACAAGCTCCCTACACGCGTTCCTTCTTTTGGAAAGGAGCTCTGCTCTGCTGCAATTCCGCCGCGAAGCAGCTGGAGCTGGAGCTGGTGGTATCTTGTCACTCCAGGAGCGCAGTGAAGCAGCTCCCCGTCTGCGCGAGCGCGACCCCCGCTGAGGCGGAGGAGGCGGCGGCGGCGACGACGACTTCGGGCACGTCGGCGGCGGCGCCGCGCCTGGGGCTGCTCGGCGTCCTGGGAGGCGTCGGCGGCGGCGACGAGGAGGGCGAGCCGAGGCGGCGGAGGAGCAGCACGCGAACGGCGGCGATGAGGTCACCGGCGTTATCCTCGGGCGACGGCGGCGCGGAGGCTCGGCGGGCGTGGCAGACGGCCGCGTGGCGGTCGAGCGCCTCCCCCGGCGAGATGGGCGGGTCGGCGCGGCCTAGCTCCTCGCCGATGGCGTCCCCGCAGAGGCCGCAGATCCACCTCCCGCCGTACCGCGCCCGCACCCCTGCCATGTACGGCGCCGTGCACTCCTGCGTGAAGCCGCAGCACTCGCACGCCGCCGCCACCACCACCGTCGCCTCCTCCTCCTCCTCCGCCTCAGCCTGCACCTCCTCCATCGGAAACCTGCTATATTTGAAGCGCAGCGCCCGCCCTTACGCAGAACAATAACCACTCCCGCCCAGCTGCAAAGGTCACTGGGTCCGGACAAGGGGCTCTTCGTCACCGCCGGTGGCCGGCGCCGGCGCCGGCGAGGGGTCACCGCGGTGGTGCCCCGCTTCCATTTGTGCGCGTCTTTTTTTTTCTGCTTGTGGTGATGTCGTGCGCTCGTGAGGGGCGTGTCTTTATACGGGAAGGCGGAAAGCTTAGGCGCCCGCCTCTTCCTCACTCTACGGGCCGCGGTGGACTCGTGGTGAGGTGAGGCCCACGCGGCTCCAATGACGAGTGGGGCCCAGATGAGGGTAAGTTGTTGGTGAGTGTAGGGGAGATGCCAGGGGAACGTATCCAATGGCAGAATCATTAGCCATTTTTATTCGTGGGATCAAACGTGGATGAACCGGATCAATCGCTATAGTATAATACAGCAAATTAATATATTATTTTGCAACGGTACTTTTATACTGTTCGTACAGTTTTTTACTGTAGATATGGCAAAGCGCCACACTCACATTTTACTCATAATGGTAGAGGGATGCAAATCCGATGCAAGGTTGGACTAGAGAGGATAAACTGGCCTTGGATGCTGCGTGGCCAGGGAAGCATCGGCCACGTTAGCATTGCTGTCACAAAATTTTATGAATTGCTGTCACAAAAGTTTAGGGTGAAATTTTGTCAAATTCTTCACCAAATCCACGCTATGGTTCATACTGGCCTTCTCTTCTAACTTTAGGCCTTAAGTAAGATGACGGTGGTAGTCTAAATTAGGTTTTTAGGTTTGAGTTAGGGTGAGAGAGGGAAGATAGGAAGTTTTCTAGGCTTAGAGGGATAGTGATGACCCAACGGTGGGTGGTGAAATGGGCAGGTGATGCTGCCAAAACTATGGGTCAATATTGGATAGTAGGCCAATATTGATGACGGAGCAAAGAGAAAGGAATAGTTTAGAGGGCGCCAGTCGATACCAAAGACGAAGAAGAACGGGGTAGAGGTAGCTGGTGTTATATATAACTAGAAAACCATATGCTAGCCATCACTTGACTTGAAGAGGAGGAGAGGCGGAGAGGTGTGGAGAGAGATGGAAGGTCTAGTTGGCCTCATTAGCGCTAGTGAAGCTTGGGAGTGGCATGCTAAGGAGGGAAGGAGCTCAAAGGCTGCATCGGCAATGGCAGGTCTCGAGCGAGGAGTGAGTGAAAGAGAGGAAGATAAAGGCGAGTTACTCAAGTGCACCAATCTCAAGGTGATCTAACCATTTAGAATCTGCATGATTTGGAGGAATTTTTCAATCAAAAATGGCTTGTCAGTCTCACGTTGGTTAGTTTAAAATTTAAAAATATAAAAAGGAGTATTTGCTAAACGGTGCATTATTATACTATCTGCAACAAGAAGATGAAGTAATAAGCTGGTTAAAGTGTTTTTCCCTTGGTTGACGGAGAATATTGTACTAGCACAGAGCACTAGTTCCACCCTCTAGTTCTGCAATGACCTATACTTCACATAAGTTCACATGTGACGAAACGGGAAAAAAAATTGAAAACCGAACCTACACATAACAAAAGCCAAAAATAAAACCAAAGACCACAAAAACCCTTACTTTGCTTAGGTGAGATTCGGCTCGGCTTTTGGTTTTTATATTTTATATCCACCTCTATTTATAATATTAAATAAATATACAATTATACTTTAAAATGTTATAGAAGATAGTTCTAGTATGTATCTATATCATGCAAATCATGTGGATTATTACATATGGGTTATCACACATAGCTATGCAGGATTGTCTCTCCAATCAAAATAAGTGGAGTTTAATTGGTACTTGTCATTAAACTTTTTAAGCTCCAGCTATCCTTTTAGTATAGATATAAGAAATGGCATGTAACTTTTTTTTATTACATGTAAAACACACATGCACACACCGCAGTAAGTACACAAAGCCATGAGTGTCCCTCTTAAACGCTGAAAAAGACAAATGTCAATGGTAATTAAAAGTGCACTGGTTGTATATAATATTTATAGATATTAAATTTGAATTATAGCAAGTGAGGTCATTCACTTATGACTTTATCATCATATCATCAGTGCTCACTCAAATATTATGCAACTTTGTATTATATTTTATAAATATATTAAATATATAAGTTGGCAATCGAAAATATATTTTAAAGACCACGTGGGATATATTGAAATTAATCAACATCACATCTAGCGCATGCTCATCTCCCTGTGGCATTAATAAATTAAGTTGATGCACGGTGTGATTTTTCAAAGGAGCAATCATATGTATTACTCTCTGCAGTTAAAAATAAGTGATGTTGTGGAAAGCGTATAATCGATAATTTTAAACTTTAATTATTAATATTTCTTTAAATATTTTATTCCAACTTTTAAAAATG
Source organism: Oryza coarctata (assembly GCA_030770085.1). Taxonomy (NCBI): domain Eukaryota; kingdom Viridiplantae; phylum Streptophyta; class Magnoliopsida; order Poales; family Poaceae; genus Oryza; species Oryza coarctata. The sequence goes on along the minus strand of CM061467.1, from coordinate 15,277,251 downwards.
ATATAATTAGATTTCTTTGAAAAATAGTTTCAAAATATTATAACTTTCTATATTCTTCTTGTGTTATATAGTAGTAATTAGTAATCAAATGAAGACTATGTGGTTATTCAAAACATTATTTATTTCTAGCCAGAGGGAGTATATTTCAATCTTAATAAAATTGATCAGGGTTTAATCGCTGTTCAGGCAGCAAAAAATATTTGCATTATGTAATACACCTAGCCTGGTGATTGAAAAAATGGCAACAATTGTGTAAGCACCCTGTCCACACACTGCTGGTACCCTTCGTATCTGTACTCTTATCCTCCGGATATAACACCCTGGGGAGTCTTCTCCTCCAAAACGATATGCTCACTCTGCATGTGCATTTGTGCTTTGTGGCATGGCAAATTTCTAGGGAACACCCTTATATTCTCCAGGATTTGTGAATAATTTTCTTGGTTTTGAAAACCTACATAAAAACTTTTCTAATGCACGACTGTACCCTCTCTTCTTGCACGACTGTACCTAGCTAAGATTGAGATCCTGGTGTAAAATAAAAACTGAGGCCCAATATTTAAAAGGTGTCAAAAACTATTTAGGCAAATTTTTGGTCCCGGTGTGACACCCTAAACATGTTTATCTAAAGGGCAAATCTTCGAAACTGACAAAAAAACTTATGTATGTATCCTATTATAATTTTGTAACCTAAGTACATCAATATAGCTCTTTTTAAAATAATAAAAATAATAAAAAATAGTAAACCCACCCATCATCTCCTTCCCTCTACTCATTTGCTCTCCATAAAGAGCAACATGGTGGCGCGAAGCTCGGTCTCTCAACACCTGTTCACCGTGTCTATCATCATCGGGTAGGCCATGCATGAGCGCATAGCCACGATTATTCACTGGCTGCAGGGCGGCGATAGCTGGTGCCACAGCCATGGTGGTTCTTCACCAGCTATAGGGCGGAGGGGGCAGAGGTACCAGGGAGGCGGCCGCCACGGCGCAGAGCCACTATTTGGGAATGGCAGCAACTCTGCAATGGCAGAATGCAGGGACATCTCCCATTTCAGTGTACAGGTATCTAATTTGCAGGTCAATTTGTGCTTAATTTAAGCATTAAGAAATGTTGGTTCCGTGTAAATTAAGACAGACGTCTGGAAGTTTCGTCCATGATTAGGGCTTGCTACATGAGAAATTGAGTGTTGCCATTAGATTATCACTTTAGTTTAATATGTATTTATAAATATAGGGCGCCTTTATATATATAATCTTATTTTATCTCCTATGGAGGTTTTTTCGCGTTAAAATTTGTCTCTTTTTATTCTATTTTTATTTAACAAGTGCTTTGGAGAGATCGATCAAGGAAGCATTTATCGTCTGTTCGACAAGAATGATTTTGGCACTAGGGAATCGTCTAGTCATTCGTCGTCTAAGGTAGAGACCATCGGCCTCTGCGTTCTACGTTACATGAAAAAGTAAAACTGTGCATGTGCCCCGATGTATGGTGAGATCGTTCTGTTGTGATCAAATCAATTAGGAAAAAAAAGAAACTGCTCCACGCACACGCAATTTGTACCAAGAAGATTTTTGATCTTTGCTTCGGTCACCATGAATTCTCTTTTAAATGTATAGTATTTCTTGTTCTGTAATTTATTTTCCAATATATCGTCAGCTAAATTTGATATTGAGAAGTTTGATAGCGGCATATGATAGGTTTGGATGAAAGATATTCTTACACAAGTTGGTATTCACAATACATTAAATGCTAAACTAACTCTTGATCTTGAGAAATTAGATATGAAAATTGATGATCATCATAAGATTAATTTACTGATTATCTATTTATCTATTTGCCTATTACCTTTAAACACTTTAAAGTAATTATGCTTTATGATAATTATGATTTTCTTAGTTTCGAGGATGTTAAATTAAATTTACTGTTCAATGAGAAATTTAATATCGATTCTCATTCTAAAATTAAGGCTGAGGATTTAATAGCTAGAGGTAGATAAACCAAAAAGATGATTTTTCTATATCAAAGTATAGATCTAAATCAAGAGATAGTAAATCCAAATTATTTTGCTATTATTGTAAGAAAATAAATCATGATTATTTTTATTGCTTCAAATTGAAAAGAAAGGAAGAAAAGAATAAAACTTAAAAGAAAAAAAATTGCTGAGACTAGTTTTGTTATCAATGATTTCAATAGAGATGTTCGGGTTAAACTGACTCAGCTTGTACCTTTTATATATGTGAATAAAAAGAGTAGTTTTCTACTATGATTTTATTAATACCGATGAAATTGTTATTAGTGATAAGTCTTCACTTAAAATTACTAACTTCAAATCAAGACACATGATAACATTGTTTACTCTTTCAAATGTTCGCCATGTTCTTAGAATAAAAAGAACATTTATTTCTTTGGCACTCTTAAATACTTGGGATATAAATATGTTGGTGATAATGATATTCTTAATATTTTGAAAGACCGACTTGTTATTTTAAAGGTAGTAGAATTGATGGTCTTTATTTCTTTTAAGGTTCTATAGTTACATGTGTTATAGCTATTTCCATTATTGTATTAGATCATCACATCACCAAGCTTTGGCATATGTGCTTGGGTCATATAAGTGAGAAATGCATTCATCTTCTTTACAAGAAAGGTCATTTAAACAATATTGATAAACTTGATTTATGCAAATATTGTATTTTTAGCAAATAGAAGAAGGTCGCTTTACTATTGTTACTCATCAGACTAAAGAAATTTCTGATTATATTCATTCGGATCCTCGGGACAAGGCTAAGTTTCAATGTGAATACTTCATAACATTTAGATAATTTTGCTTGCAAAGTTTGAGTTTATTTCTTGAAATACAAAGATGAATCTCTTTCAGTAATTTAGAAGTAGAAAATTTTGGTAGAAAAACAAACTGACAGAAAAATAAAGATGCTTAGAACCGATGATGGATTGGAATTTTGTAATGGTGAGTTTGATAATTATGATATTACAAGACATTTGATTGTTCTAGGAACTCCTTCGTAAAACAGTGTAGCAAAACTTATGAATCGCACTCTTCTAGAAAGAGCCTATTGCATCGTTTCAAATACAGTCCTATCGAATAAACATGTTTTACGGGTTGAAATTGTTTCTATAGCTTATTATATAATCAATCATTCTCTAAATTCTGCCATTGATTTTTAGATTCTAGAACAAGTTTGGTCAGGTAAGCTAGTTAATTATTCTAATTTGAGAAGTTTTACTTGTTCTGCTTACGCTTATGTTAGCATTGAAAAATTAAAGCTTAGAGCAAAAAATGCATATTTATTGGTTATGGTTATGGTGTCAAAGAATATCATTTATGGTGTTTTGATGCTCACAAATTAGTTATGATGTTATTTCTGATGAAGATGTTTTTCTCTCTCAGAGTAGCATTAATTTATCTATAATTGAATATGAAACTAATGAAGCTGTTATCAGGAATATAGAGTTTGAGATAGTTCTGCCTACTATTGATTCTGATTTTTTAGTTACTGCTAGTACATAAAATGATCAATGCATTGCTCGATATATAACTATAAAAAATATTCAGTTACCTATGGTTTGTTATGCTCTTCTTACTTAGAAGATATCAATTGAACATTCTTCTTATTCTAAAACTATTTTATGTAAAAATTCATTTAAGCAGTTGGTAGATATGAAAGTCTTAATAAAAATCATACCTCGAATTTGTCAAAGCTTTCAATAGGTAAAAAGTTATTAAAGTGCAAATGGATTTATAAGAAAAAGTAATGTATTTATGGAGTTAAACCCACATGATTGAAAGCCTGTTTAGTGGTGAAAGTTTTTGACCATAGGAAGGTAATGACTTCAATGAAGTTTTCTCTCCTGTTATACGCCATTCTTCCATTCAGGTGATGCTTCCTTTTGTTGTTTTATTTGACTTAAAATTTGAGTAACTTGATGTTAAAACTGATTTCTTACATAGAGATTTAGAAGAAGAGATTTTTATGACATAACTTGAAGGTTTTGCTGCTCCTAAAAAAAGCATTTAGTTTATCATTTAAAGAAATCTCTTTATGGTTCGAAACAATCTACTAAGCAGTAGTATAAAAGGTTTGATATTTTTATGATTGCACAGTAATATTTACGTGTTTATTTTAAACAATTTTCTAATGAATATTTTGTCTATTTGTTGCTTTATATCGATGATATGCTTATTGCTTCTCATGACAAGCCACTAATTGATCAGTTGAAGTCTCAACTTAGTCATGAATTTGAGATAAAAGATCTTGGTCCTACAAAAAAAATTCTTGGCATGAAAATTCGGCATGACCGTAGGTCTAGTAAACTATTTCTATCTTAGAGAAGTTACTTGACAAATTTAATCTTGGTAATTGCAAGCCTGTTTCTACACCTTTTGTTTCACACTTTAAATTATCTTCAAGTCAGTGTCTTGTTAATGAAGATAATAAAGATTATATGTCACATGTTCCATATGCTAGTGTTGTTGGCAATCTCATGTATCCTATGATTTGCACTTTATCAGACTTAGCTCATGCAGTTAGTATGGTTAATAGAATTATGCATAATTTTGGTAAAGAACATTGGAATGCCGTGAAGTAGATTCTTCGTTATTTGAAAGGTATTTCTAATTTTGGCTTGATGTTTCATAAGAATAAAGCGAAGTTAAATAATATTGTTAGGTTTGTTAATTCTGATTATGCTAGATATTTTGATATAAAAAAGATATATTTCTAGATATATCTTCTCATTGTGTCGTTTAGCTACCGTTAGAAGGTTTTACTTTAGTCTATTACTGCTCTTTCTACTACTAAAATAGAATATATTTCTACCACTGAAGGTTTTAAGAAAGCTATTTGATTATAATTTCTTATTTCTAAACTTGGCATTAAGCAGAATATTAATATTGTTTATTGTAATAGTTAGAGTGCTATTTGTTTACCCAAGAATGATATGTTTTATTCCAAGACCAAATACATTGATATTAAGTATTATTTTATTCATGATATTATTACTTAAGGCTAAGTTATTGTGGAAAAGATACACAGTGAAGACAAGACTTAGTAGTTATTTATGGTGCTTAGCCTTTTAGCCTTTTAGGGCTTTGAGACATTTTCTTTTAGTACATATTTATAGGGTTTTTATTTAACGGGAGGTATGTTGTTAGATTATGACTCTAATACTAGTCCTAGTCTAATGTGTATAGGCCATACTTGTACATGTAATCTAATACTTGATTTTATCTCCTGTGGCTTTTTCTCTCTATGTTGGAGATGTTTTTATTTTAAATTTTGTGTCTTCCTTTGTTCTATTTTTCACCTAACAGTTGCTAATCAACAGTTTGGGCAATAGGTTGAGCAATTAAGCAATTGGAACTCATCGCAAGCTCGCTGGTGTTGAGGAGATCGTCAACGGAGTCGTGACATGTGGTGAGGAGCACAGAGGCTCACTATATGGCGATGCCAATGAGCGAGGTGATGATAAACTTGTGGAAACGGTGTTTGATGTCCTTACGGCGGTGAGGTATACCATCTTGAAGGGTTCGTGCGTGACATGACTAGAAGACGGTGGCGAAGCCAACGGCGGACTCAAGGATGAAGAGGGCTTTGGCGGATGCGTCATGCTCCATGGCATGGAGCGCGTGCCCTACGCCCAGGACGTCAGCGAGGTAGACCGTAGGCACGTGGCAAGGATGCTTCTGCCACCGTAGCCTAACGCGGATAGAGAAGCTGTTGCCGTCCATCGTCGAGAGGACTTGTGTTGTCTATCAACTCGTCGCCTTTGGCTCCTCCTCTGGCACTGGCCGTTGCCCCTAACTCATCCACGGAAGAGAGGGGGATCTAAATCCTCTAACTTTAGGAGCTAAAGGCAGAGACACACAGTACCATAACTTTGAAGTGTTTTCGGTCGTTTGATTTGCAGCGAATGAATGACATCGCAAATCAATATCTTATACTGTAGCAACAAACTCATTTTACTATGCGTCTCAGCTTTTCTCCCATGAAGACATACTATCCAGATCCGAGGGAGAGGAGAGGTGAAGGTCACTTGTATGTTTAGCTCTATTTTTTTCCTTGTAGAATTGCCACGCCAGTATGATCTCAACATGGGTAGAGTAAGTCAACGTCACGTGATCACTCTGTACCACAAAACCATTGTCAAAACCATTCACAGGGATAAATTGAATCAGTTTTGATAAAAAAAAGATGATATGTCCGGTTTTATGGTTAAGAGTAATAAATCAAACTCAACCATGACTTTTTTTTTCTAGATCACCCGGCCAATATATGTCATCACCGACCTTTCTTCTACTTAATTTATCTGTCAATTGTCAATATGGCAAAGTTTAGTTGAAAGGCTATTTGTACTGGTGGTAATCGAAACTGCCGCTTAAATGAGTATTAGTAAAATTATTACTACAAGCATGTTTTTATCAAATCTGTTTACTGATTTCTATTAGTCATAGGTGGACAACGGATATAACAAAGCTTGCGGAGAGTTAAAAAGGCAAAATCTACAAAGAGTTAGGCTAGAAATCACTATTAAAAAACAATCTTTTACAGGTAGCCAGAATGTATTTTTATAGGCAGGATAAGTGGCTGCCTGACAATCAAACAGCCACATGTGTAAACCATTTTTATAGATGACTGTATTAAGATGTCTGTTTGTGAAAATTAATCTTCACTAGTGATCCTGAGACATCACCCGTTCTTCTTACTGATTGCTTAGGAGGGTGCTTGTGATATTTTTTAAGTAGTGAACGCTGAGAAGGGTAGAAAACTAAAACTTGGAGGGTAGCCGTTACAGCTAGGATCCCACATGGCGAAAGGAAAAGTAGATTAAAAAGACTGAAAAAGAAAATCGGTAGCTAGCTAGGACCAACGACGTGACGTGCACGTGCTCCTCTCGCCCGTTGGTTTCAAGACCGACGCTTGCGATCAAGTACACGCGGCAGCATGCATGCAGCAACGAAACGATGCGGGTGGATGTGTGGCCCCCGCCAGGAAGCACTAACACAACGCGTGGGGGCCGCGTCGGGGTGGGGCCGGGTCATCCTCCTTTGCCGACGGGCAGGAGACGGAAGGAACGCGCGGTCGTTTTCCGCGCCAAGCGATGCGATGCCGAATTGCCGAGGATGCATCCGTCGGCATGCGTTCCCGGTGTGCTCACCGCTTGAGTGGTTTATGTAGATTGTATGCTCGCAATGTAATCTTTAAATAGTTAAATTTGATGAATTTATTGATTATCTGATTTTTTAATGATATCCAGTAAATATATAAATGAATGAATTAAAAATTATTTAAAAAATATTTTAACAAAATTTTATATAGAAACTTTTTTACGAAACACATTGTACAAGAGTTTTAAAAATGTGTAAATGAAAATGAAAATATAGAATCAGAGTGAGAAACAAACAGGTTACATCATCCATTCACGAATTTTTAATTAGGCGTTAGTTCTCTTCTGCCGTTCTTTCTTTTTTCAGTTACATGAAACATGCATATGCAGACGATTCACACCACGTACGAACACCTCACGTGCACACTAATGATGATGCAATGGTACAATGTTTTATATTAAAATTCTTATAGAAAAGCCTCTATAAAATTATTATAGAAAAGGATAATCTAGGTTTCATAGCAGTACAAAGATTTTTTTAGCGAACTGACGTGTTAATTTAATTGAATATAGCAGAAAAAAAAGACTACAAAAACTATAACCAGAAAACAGAAAAAAAAATACACCACTGTACATCGGCAGTGCCAACTCACACCAAGAAGCTACCATCACATCAAACAGTCGCTATGTATGACTAGCAACTACTAAACTTGAACCAAGCCATCGCTGTAACACCCACCAACAACTTCAGACAACTGATAACCTGTACTCTTTTAGACATCACTAGCGAAAAGGTTGTAGAGAGAGAATAAGAGAGATCTACCCATCCCTCGTATAGACCCACCATCATTTAGGAGCACCGCTCCAACTGTCTAAAGGTGGAAAAGGTGAAAAACAAGACCTCCATGTGATGCCTCTAAGGAGGATACGATGTTGTAGCGTTGCCGCCACCGTCGTCTAGGGATTTGGACTCATTTTTGTCCAGAGGATCTTACCGGGGAAGAGCAAGGCACCTCAACAACATCCTTAATAGGGAAAACAACACTCGCAAGGGTCGCCGTTGCTAACCTAATAGCTATCAGGGGAGACTTTTGCTTGTTGCCTACTCACCCTCCCGTAGTCTTAGTTCCATTCCTCGCCAAACCAACTTGTCGTCAGCATGCAGATACCACTACATTAATGCCTACCACTGGCTAGCCTCCTCCAATTGGTGACTTAGCTACTGACCGTCTCCATGCCACACCTACTGCCACTGCTGTAGCTCACATAGAGCCTTGTCGCTACTACTCCCATCGTCTCTTGCCATCACCAGCCAAGCAGGAGCGGAGGGAAGGAGCTGCCACAAACGTCGCCACACCTTTTAGCACCGTAGCCTCTCACCCAGCCCTACTGTCCTCATTGTTGCTGACATCCTCGTCATATCATCACTAGTGGTCTACATGAGATGAAGGAAGAGAGAGCTGCCACTTTCGTTGCCACACCTGGGCGATGCTACTATTGCTTCTACCTCTCAGCACCATAGCCATCGCCAAGCGTGAGAGAGGGGAGCAGCCGTCAATGTTGTCACACCCGGTAACGCGGCAACAGCTTCTTCGATCTTGTCGTCATTGGAGAGCACCTGCCATGCTCGCCATTGCTACTATAGGGGATCTAGCTTTCTCTTTGCTCCTCGCTATCGTCCAGTAGCCAATCGCATCTCTTGTCTCTGGGGCCACCTCGCGCTTCACATCGCCGCCTTCTGTACCCGAGGGCGTTGGATCTAGTCAAAGATATATCGGATCTAGACGTCTCTATTGGCCTCCATGAAGCTTACGGAATAGGGAAAGGCAAAAGCACTCGCCACCGCCCTCTTGCTATTGTCATCCACGCCAACATCCCGTTGTCGTTGCCTCTGTGGGGCATCAGTTGCTCGACCCTAGCCAAATGCAGAGGTGGGAGCGGCTGATCTAGCGCTCAGGCTTGCTACGGTTTTCTAGCAATGACGGGAAGAAGAGGAGAAGGGGTGGCAATGGTGGCTAGAGTTTTGCCCTGAGCCATCCACGTGGAGATGACGTGGAACCTAATGGTCTTAAAGATGGATATACTTCTAAAGTGATATCTCAATCCTCTTTCTCTTTTTTTCATAACGTGCACACGACTTAATTTTTTTTATGGAGATAACGCACATGATGTCTATGTTTAAAGTAAACCATAACGGTATTGCCTACTATTTCAAGCCTCTGTCTGGCACCTTGCGGATTGTTTGTTAATCCGAACCATCCATGGAATGCTTCACAAGTAAAATATTGAAACTTTACGTCTTCTTTACTCCTCTCTTAATTAAGTCACATGGTTTTGGATAGTTGACAATTTTTTTAAGGCCATGTGCTTCTCTCTCCTAACAAGCTTTGATGAAAGTGGCCTCCATGCTAACATCTCTTGGATAGTAAAATGCTCTGTATGTTTTTAGTATTTCATTATCCCCCTAAAATTCGGTCATGTTTTCTTTCTTCCAAGACGATCGTATTTTTCGTGCATTCTCGATCTAGTGAAAATTAATAATATTTATATCATGGACACGGATGAAAATCTTACCAGTTGAGCTTTGGAGCCGATGGCTGGTATCTAGCGTGCCAGCCAAAATAATTTAAATTTTCTTATCACATCATATGCTTACATTCATAATAGAAAAAAAAGAGGCACAATGAACGAAAAAAAGGAAAATTACTAATGGGCTTGTTTTGCGTTGCAATCTGGTTGGCTGTAACTGTAGCACAAATTTTTATACACTTGCTGTAGCTGCTGTGACAGTACGACAACAACCATCTCTACCAAACATATTAGCATATTAGCTTAGTTTAACTTAAGTAACACACTGTATAAATATATTAGTCATATATATATATATTATGAAAAAAATATGTGTTATTATACTTAGATAAATACATGTCAATCTAGATTATTATATTTTAACTTTTGATTTAATTGTGATGAATTTTACAAGTAAACTATGTCTAAAATTTTATGTTTAACATACCAAATGTTGGAGTGAAAAATTCTAGTATGAAATCCGGTTACGGATTACAACCGTCCGATAAAGTGGAGCGGTTACCGGCGATAAAAAACCATGTAACGATGAGTCGTGAGACCTGCTCAGAAAGTGCAAAGACAGACAGACAGAATCGAAGTAGTAGTAGACTGCACAGCACAGACAGACATCAGCATCAGAGGTAGAGCAGCAGACAAAACGAAGAATTAGCACAAGAGGGCGGCGCTGCCCCTCACCCGCACCGCCCGGTGACCGCACGCCAGCCTGCCTCTCCCCTCGTCTCGGCTTCTTCCAGCTAAGAAAAACCACGCCAAAAACTTAACCCACTCCCGACCCATATCTACGCCATTCCCAGTTCCCACCCCTCGCCCTCCTCCTTCCGCCGCACCGCCTCCTGCTCCTCCGGGTAGGCGACCTAGCACCGGCCGGCCATGGAGGAGGACTTCGCGCGGGCGGTGGAGGACGGCCTCAAGCTGTCAAAGCGCCTCGTCCTCCCGGGCGGCGGGCCTCCGCCGCGCCCCGTCGCGGCGATGGACCGGTCTGCGGCGGCGGCGCTGGCGGGGTTGCCCGACGTGGCATCGCTGCTGCCGTCGGCGCCGATGGCGTACGCCGTGGTGGTGGACCCGGGCGCGGTCGACAGCCCCGACGTGCCCAGCTACCAGCCGCACGTCTACGGCCGCCTCGACCGGCCCGCGCTCATCCCGCTCCAGATGCGGGAGGTCGACCTCGGCATCGACTGCGCCTACGCCGGGTGCGCCGCCGCCGAGGTCACCGTGCGGGCGCGGTGGTGGGTGCACTGCATCACGCGCAGCCGCGACTGCCACTGCCGCCTCGTCGTGCCCATGGGCGAGCAGGTGATCAGGCTCGATCCCCCTCCTAATTCTTTCCCCTTTTGACAGTTTAAAGCCTTGTATTTATGTTGCTGTAGTGGTAAATTGGTTGTCTGCCGTTACCACGCGGGCAATATGCTTCCTGCTAGTTAGGTGGTTGGGGCCCATGAATTGGCTGTACTTAATCATTTGCCTTGGACTGGGGCGCCTGTTTGCCCAACTTGAAGCTGCATTTGTTGGCTCATTGATGATCCAAGTATGGATGATCTTGCCGTTTGGACATTTTGCGCGGCAACCTAGCTGTGCTGGCAGTGGGTTCCAGCACAGTTTTCGAAGCAAGCAAGAGAAATTCCTTGCTCTACATGTTAGTACAAAATAAGCAGCAAGAAAGAAATATTGGATTGGGAGTGGGAAGGTAACCTGACTTCGAAAGGGAGGGATAACGGTGTTTGTCCATTTGTCCAATAAAGGCTTTTACTTGGTGCAGTGGATACTATTCCTTTTTCTTGTTAGTACAACAATTGGATTGTTTCTTATTCTTGCATTTCCTTCTGTTACAGCTAAAAACAGAGAGCAACATTGCTTTTTAATCAATCACTAATGGATGCTTACATTACTAGAAAAATATGCTTTGCGTAACCCATGCAGGTGCGTTCAGGTCTCCATTACTAGCAAACCACGAATCACTTCCTTCTATTACAATACCTGTCGATTGTCAACCAAAATATGCTTTTTGATCATCTCTCCTTTCGAGGATTTTTTTTACTAATAGGTTGTTGCTTAGGAGCTTAGTATCTGATGAACATGTTTACCAAAAGCCAATGAATTTCTGTTGTTCTATTGGCGCAATGTTTGACAGACTTGAGACAGGTCTCAGAGCATGGATTTCTTTGATTTTCTGTTTCTTTTGAACGTAATGATATGTTAATCTAACAACTTGATTATTACTCATATACTTTTGCCGTTCTTTTGTAAGTTTGCTGCTGACCTCAATCTAAGAATAATTTGGCTAATAGGGTTCAATTCTAGGAGCTGAGGTTACTGTTGGGAAGAGATCATACAAAACTCATGTAATTGATGTAGAAGATCAAGGTGCAGTGAAGATTGCTAAAACTGTGAGTGGGGGTCTTTTAAAGTGCCAATTCTTTTCCTTGACAATACCACAGGTACTTGCTACATATTTTTAATGCCAGCCTGATCCTCTACCTTGTCAAGTTTCAAGCTTTTAGCTGATGTATCATCTTTGTTGAATTATTTCTTTTACTTCATCAAGGTTGGAGGAGGAGAAGACATTTTTGCAACAATTAGATGGTCACAAAAGTTACTATATGACAATGGACAGTTTTCTGTTGATATTCCTTTTCAATTTCCACAATATGTGAACCCTTTGCCAAAAGTGTTTATGAAAAAGGAAAAAATTCAGTTGACTCTGAATAGTGATGTGAGTAAGGAGGTTTTGTTGAAGGGCTCAAGTCATCTATTGAAGGTAATTAAATATTTATTGCTTTTGTCAGTACCAGTGGGGATCATTGCAATGCAATTAATACCCATTAGGTGTCTTTTTGTATTTTCAGGAAAGAAGTAGGCAAGGTGAGAAATTGTCTTTCTTCCATGAAGCAGTTGTTGAGAACTGGTCAAACAAAGATTTTACCTTTGCGTATAGTGTAAGTTCTTCTCTGGTTGTACTTGTTTTTTTGCAGGTCAGCTAGATCTGTTCTTATATTTTTCTGAACACTTTATACTTTATAGTGCTCTTAGGGCAGGGTGAGGTAAGGTGAGAAATTCCGGCAAGGTATAGCATGTATAACTGCAAAGCCTTAGGATAGTGTATCGAATAATATGCAAATGAGATACATTTTCAAACATTTTATTTTGAATCCAGCACGTATGATAGCTACACCATCATTGCTGAGTAATTCAAGTTGAGCAGAGATCTTCTCTGGCGATTGCTGTTAGCATGCTGAAACTAAAGAGAAATGAATACTTTTGTTTTCAAAAGGGATGCACACAAATGTACTTATTAAGTTTATGAAAGTCTTTTTGTACTTAGTTTTATTTGATGTCTAATATCCCTAAATGCTAATGTGGTGCAAAAGCTTTTTTCCTCATCCTGTTCAGACTTATGGCTTGAATGTTTCATCCAACAAAAAACATCTTCCAAAATGGGAACTTTTACGAGCTCACTGCTTGAATTTACCTGCACACTTGTAATGGAGATGAGTGTGCACTACTTTGCCTAATTTTTTTTCATGTCTACAGGTATACTCAGCAGATTTATCTGGCAGAATGCTTGTGCAACCCTCAACATTGCGTGATTATGATGATAGAGACATGTTTTGCATTTTTCTTTCACCAGGAAATAACCAAAAGAGAAAGGTAGTTGCTCTCACTTGATTATTCTCTCATTATTAATACTCTAAGTGAATACAATTAAGTTAAAAGAATAACTGTGTTTTCCCTGGCTACAAGTATTAAAGTCTTTTAGCTTTCTAAAAATTATTGATGAAAAATTTATTATAGTTCTTTGTAAATAGATCTAACTTCTATCGCTGTTTCTTAGAGACGATGTTTCTTTAAACATAGTTTTGACTTTTTTGTTTTCTGGGTACTGCTGAGGCTATAAATGTTATCTGATGGTGTTGTCAGTATTGATTGAAGTTGCAATATGGTTTCTTTGGATCCCCTTTTGTCCGACATAAAACTGTTTCTCTCAGGGCAGTTTATCTAATTCGAGTTATGTGATAGATCTTCAGAAGGGCAGCTGTTTTTATCGTTGATACAAGTGGAAGCATGCAAGGAAAACCTCTTGAGAGTGTTAAGAATGCCATGTACACTGCTCTTTCTGAGCTTGTTCATGGAGATTACTTCAACATAATAACATTTAATGATGAACTTCATTTGTTCTCATCCTGTTTGGAGCAAGTGAGTGACAAAACAATAGAAAATGCAGAGGAGTGGATGAATGCATACTTCGTTGCTGAGGGTGGCACTGACATCATGCATCCATTGAGTGAGGTATAGTTAGGAAGATGATGTCGATTGATATTTCTTATGTGATTGGGGCTTTTTGTTGCTCATATTTTCCCTCCATTTTTCTGATACTAGGCAATAGCTTTGCTATCAGACTCTCATGATGCTCTTCCACAAATCTTTCTTGTGACCGATGGATCAGTCGAGGATGAACAGAACATTTGCCACACTGTGAAAGAACAGCTCACTAGAGGATCTAAGTCTCCTCGGCTTTCTACTTTTGGACTAGGTAATATGCCATATTATTTCATACTTTTTATTACTCGCCTCTTCACCAAATTGACTAAGCTTTGTACTGAATGCAACACCAGCTGATTTGTGCTCATGCATGTAGTACCATTATTCTTTCAAAGTTCTCAACGTGCTTGGGAATTTCTAAATTGTGATATACATAAACACCAGTATTTGACCTTGACATATGTTCTCTTGTGTGTTCATTAGTTTCTTCAGTACAGTCCTCAGTTTTTGTGGAGCTACTTAAGAGGCATTCTCATGATCTTGTTTCATTCTCATTATGCTTCTCAGACATGATATTTTCACGTAAATTTACTAGCAGGTGCATTTTTTTATTAACTCTATTTTCCCTGGGCAAACATTAGGTTCTTATTGCAACCACTATTTCTTGAGGATGCTGGCATCCATTGGCAAGGGGCATTATGACGCTGCATTTGATACAGGTAATGTTGATTTTCCCCTTGGCTGGAGCACTTCGTTCTGCACGCTATCTTTGAAACTTTCATATCTTGCATTATGCTTTGAAATGCTTCGAGAAACTTTTTGTAATTTCCCCAGCCATCCAACTTTTAACCTTTTTGGCTTCTGGCTGTGCTAGCATTGTACACTATGATATGAGACTTAAATATGATTGTTGTTCTTTTCTTGAGAGGAAAAAAAATCTTCTGCTAAGCTGTTTTACCAAATTATAAATATGATTGTTGTTCTTTTCTTGAGAGGAAAAAAAATCTTCTGCTAAGCTGTTTTACCAAATTAAAAAACTTGTTTAGTTATTTATTGAACATATGTTTTAACTTACATTTGTTTTTCATTATATTCAGAGACTTCATTATCAAAATTAAGACTATAATGGAATCCCTTTTTGATGAACTTGGGAATGCATTAAATGTGTCAAATGGACATCTATATTATGCTTCCATAAGTCAAAGTCAACCAAATTAGTCAAAGTTTTGATATTTTTTTCATTATTGTTTGCACCAGGGTCAATTGAGGGTCGAATGCTTCAGTGGTTCCAGAAAGCTTCAAACACAATAGTGACAAATATTTCTATTGATGCCACAAATTATATTCAAGAATTTGAAGTAAGTCCTTTCCTAGTAGAGTTTTCACTTTTGCTATGTCAAAAAATAATATACGCTATTCATGATTCACCTATATTGTTTTTATCTTTGTCAACTTGTGGTGAGTGGTGACATCATATCTATTAATATTAATATACAAGTGTACATACTGCTAGTTAATTCAAAACCGAGTAGATTGTCTCCATATCTTTGCACCCTTGCCAATTGCCATAGTCAGACTTGCTTATGTTTTCAAAATATGCATTTATATCGCTGGTCAACATACCAACTGGAACCTTTTAGAATATCATTTTAATTCTTCAAAGTTTCATCATAATAAATGTTTATGAAATAAGTAGTCCTTAGGTTCTTCATTCATTCTACAAAAAGTACGGATAGATGATACTTAAGATCAAATAATGTTCTTATTTCATATTATCATTGCTGAGCAGGTACCTTTCTTAAAACTGAAACTTTTTTTTAATTAGGTGGATTCTGAATATATTCAAGATATTTCTGCAAAATACCCACTATGTGTATCTGGAAGATACCAAGGCAAGCTTCCAGAGACTCTTACTGCCAAGGGTTACTTGGCTGACATGAGTGAAATATCTATTGAATTGAGGGTCCAGCATATAAAGGATATTCTTCTTGACAAAGTAAGATCTCATATATATGTTTTGCTTATTATAGTTATAAAAGGAACTTGGATTGTTGCACATTGTCCTTAAATAACTCATTTGTTTCCTTTTCCTTTTTGGTTGGTGGGGACAAGGGGTGATAGGGCAGGAAGTTAGGAACTCTGATAATTTGTTGTTGGGGTGATGAGTTTGGTAATAGAAGGATTCTCATATATAAGACTGATTTATTGCGTATGCAATCTAAAGAGGCTTATTGACCCCAAGTAAGGAAGGAATTTACCTGAAACAATGACAGGAGCTCTCTAAATTCTGTCTGAATCTACAATTGCCCCCTGTCCAAGGATTGAACAACATTGCTATTATCCAACAAAACATACAACCTTAAACTTGATATGGATATGCAGTTGTTATTTCCTATCCTAATCCTGGCACAACAACTTCACTCATAATTATCTTTTATCAATAGCACAATTATTCGATTAGAACTAGTACCATATTGGGTTATATGATAGCTGACCCCAAGTATTGTCCTGCTTGCGAGATCACTTATTGAATCGAGGACTTGCCACAACAATGTTCTGGATTCAAACTAACGTTATTATTAGTGAAGTTTGTGAGCATAAAGCACCGTGTATTTAACTATAGGTCTGTTATGTTATTTTTTTATTCAAATTTCAGGTGTTATTAAAGCAGCAGATGGATCTTCTCACAGCAAAAGCATGGTTTTATGAAAACAATCAACTAGAGAGAAAGGTAATGTAATTGTTCTGGGATAATGCTTTATCTCTTTGTCTAGTGGTTTGATGTTCTTAAGAAGTTATGTGGGTTGGATAAATTAATATCACTCACTAGATGGAATTTATATGGAACTTATATTCTGTCTGGTGGTTTGACAAGTTTACCAATGCCTCACAAAAAACCATAATGCTTAATTGTAGAATGTGTACAGTGACTATGAATCCTCCGAGCGTATACAAGGGAGTCGGGTCTATATATATACAGCCCAGGCTAGTGGTCTGTCTAACACTTCCCACAGTCGCAGCGGGAGGGGAATGGACGCAGAGACTGGACCGAAAATTGGTGAACAAAGGTGTAGGCAGGCCTTTGGTCATTATATCGGCAAACTGATGTGCCGATGGTATATGGAGCACCCGAACCTGTCCTAATGCAACCTTGTCACGGATAAAATGGATATCGATCTCGATGTGCTTGGTGCGTCGGTGATGGACCGGGTTGCGGTCATGTAGACGGCACTGACATTGTCACAGTAGACGACGATCGCGGTGGAGAGGGGTGTACGGAGCTCCTAGAGAAGTTGGCGAAGCCAGCAGCACTCGGCGACGGCGTGGGCGACGGCGCGGTACTCGGCTTCAGCGCTGGAGCGGGACACTGTAGTCTGGCGTTTTGAGGACCAGGATACGAGAGTGTCACCGAGGTAAACGCAGTAGCCGGACGTAGAGCGTCGAGAGTCGGGGCAGCCTGCCCAGTCCGCGTCGGAGTACGTGGTGAGGGAGTCGATGGGGCTGGAGTTGAGATGCAGCCCGCTGGAGAGGGTACCCTTCACGTAGCGTAGGATGCACTTGAGCAGCGTGAGGTGAGGTTCGCGCGGAGCGTGCATGAAGAGGCACACTTGCTGGACAGCGTACGTGAGGTCGGGTCGGGTGTGTGAGGTATTGGAGAGCCCTGGCAAGACTCCGATAATGAGAGGGATTGGCAACGAGAGCGCCATCAGCGGCGGAGAGTTTGGCTCGAGTGTCGACCGGGGTGGCCGTGGGGTGACAGTCGGCCATGCCGCACGCTGGAGGAGGTCGATGGCATACTGGCGTTGGGAAAGGAAGAGCCCGTGGATGGAATGGGTTACAGAGATGCCAAGGAAATGGTGGAGAGGACCAAGATCGGTCATGGCGAACTTAGAGTGGAGTTGGGCCATGATCTGGTCGAGGAGAGATGTCGAAGACGCTGTGAGGACAATGTCATCGACATAGAGAAGTAGATAGGTAGTGGCGGAGCCGATATGGAAAGTGAACAGGGAACTATCGGACGCAGAGGCCACGAAGCCGATGTGCCGAAGATAGGCAGCAAAGCGCTGGTACCAGGCACGAGGAGCTTGTTTGAGGCCGTAGAGAGAGTGTTGAAGGAGATAGACGTCGTCGGGCCGAGAAGGGTCGACGAAGCCTGGAGGTTGCTGGCAGTAGACTGTTTCCGTCAGGTGGCCGTGAAGAAAGGCGTTCTTCACGTCTAGTTGATGGATCGGCCAGGAGCGAGAGGCAGCCAAGGTGAGGACAACTCGGATGGTGACGGGTTTGACAACGGGACTGAAGTTCTCGTCGTAGTCGACACCGGGTCGTTGGGAGAAACCCAGGACTACCCAGCGAGCCTTGTGGCAGGCAAGGGAGCCATCGGCGTGGAATTTGTGTTTGAAAATCCACTTACCGGTCACAATGTTGGCGCCGGGAGGTCGGGGAACGAGGCGCCAGGTCTCGTTGTCCATTAGGGCCTTGTACTCGCTGGCCATGGCTGCGCGCCACTGAGGGTCGGCCAGGGCTGAGCGAGAAGTCGCCCGGATGGGCGAGATAGAGCTGTGGACGGCGAAGAGACCGTAGCGCGGAGTGGGGCGGAGAGACTCGGTCTGGGAGCGGGTGACCATGTGAGAGGTGGAGGGAACTGGAGTTGATGGGGGTGTAGGAGTAATGGGAAGAACTAGTCGGGTAGGGGCGTCATCGGCTCCGAGTCGGCGACTGTAAACAAGAGGAAAAGGAGGAATTAGATCGGCCTGAGCCGATGAGGTCGGGTGGGCCGAGTATTCCGATCGGTCCGATAGAGATGGATCAGCCGATAGGGTGGGGGGAGCCGATGGAAAGTGAGGAGCCAATAGAAGTGGGGTGTCCGATGGAGAGGGAACGGTATCGGCTGAAGGATAAATAGGATCGGTATCGGCCGATGGAGGTGGGTCCGATGGGGGTTCGATGGTGGGGACATCGGACCGAGTAGTGGTGGGATATTTGATGGGTAAATCCTCAGCAACGGCCGATGAGGGGGCCGATGGAGAGGGCAGTGGAGGAGACCTGGTCGGCACGGTGTTGGTGTGAAGGAAGTCGAGATCACTAGAGGAGGATCTCGAATGAAGGAGACCGAAGGGAAAACATGTCTCGTAAAAAATGATGTGACGAGAGACGAGGACCCGTCAGGTGGAAAGGTCGAGGCATCGGTAGCCCTTGTGAGAGGTGGAATAGCCGAGGAGAATACAGGCGGTGGAGCGGGGAGCGAGTTTGTGGAAAGCTGTGGCGGTGAGATTTGGGTAGCAAAGGCATCCGAAAACGCGAAGGTGGGAGTAGTCGGGCGTTGTGCGGTAGAGAAGGGCATAGGAAATGTTGTTATGAACGGAGGAGCATGGGCGCCAATTGAGAAGGTACGTCACAGTAGCCAGAGCTTCGGCCCAATAAGTGGCGGGTAAGTAGGCGTGAAGTAGCATGGTGGACTAATGTTGTTGAGGGTGTGAAGGAGGCGCTCGGCTTTGCCGTTCTGAGGAGAGGTGTAGGGGCAGGAGAGCCGGAGATTGATGCCCTGCGAGGTGAGGAGGTTTGTAACGGTATGGTTGACGAATTTCGTACCGTTATCGGCTTGTAAAGCCTTGATGAGGAGGTTGAACTGAGTGGATACGTATGTGACGAAGTGAGTGAGGTGAGAGGCGACCTCGGATTTGTGGATGAGTGGGAAGGTCCAGCAATAGTGTGTGTAATCGTCAAGTATAGCGAGATAATACTGATTACCGGGGACACTTTTAACTGGGGACGTCCATACATCACAATGTATAAGTTCAAATGGACGCGAGATACAGGAGAGAGAACTAGAAAAGGGTAGACGCACATGTTTGCCAAGTTGACATGAGTGGCAAACTGTGGAGTTACTATGAGTACATCGGATTGAGACGCTGCGACGGAGGGTGGCGACAGCGTCGGGGCCGGGGTGGCCGAGGTGAAGGTGCCAAAGGTTGGTGGAGAGGGCGACGCTGGTGTGTGGGGTGGACGGCGCAGCGGGAATGGTGTAGAGGTCTCCGCCACTATTGCAGCGAAGGATCTGTCGCCGGGTTGGTATATCCTTCACAGAGAAACCAGACGCGTCAAATTCAATGGAGCAATGGTTGTCTTGTGTGAATTGGCGAACGATATAAGATTGTGAATAAGAGAAGGGACGATAATAACATTGCGTAGGGGGAGGTTAGTGGTGGATGTAGGCAGAGAGGAGTCACCGCGGCATTGGACAGGAAGAGAGTGACCATTGCCGATGGTGACAAAAGAAGAGGAAGATGGGTGACAGGAGCGAAGTATACCGGCCAATGACGCCATGTGTCAAGACGCCCCAGAGTCCAGCATCCAAGGGTGCTGTGGTTGGAGCGTCATCTGGTTGAGGGCAGCGACGAGGCCAGCCTGGTTCCAGGAGGGAACCGACTGGGTGGTTGGGGTCGGTAGCATCGGCTGAGGCGGCAGAACGGGAGCCGATGCGAGGTGAGCCTGGGGATGGGCGCCGAGAACTCCAGGTTGCCAGCCGATGGGGCTGCGTGGCTGGGGCTGGGGCGCCCAGGGGTTGTAGCAGAGCCACGGACCCGTGGGACCGGCAGGGTGGGTAGGGACCGAGGTAGGTCGTGGTGGCGTCGGACCCTGCCAGGTCCTGCCTTTGCTTTTGCCCTTGCCTTTCCCGATGCGGGCTATGTTGCTGTGGCTGGAGCCATGGCCACCAGGACCGCGGGAGGAAGGGGCAGCGCAAGAAGCTCGACAGCCATTATCGGCTGCGGCAAGAAGAGCGGTGTGGGCCACTGTCTTCTCATCATTGGCCAGACGGAGTTCTTTAATAACTAGCATGTCATGAGCCCGGACGAACGATGGAAGAGGTGTGACGTTGGCGATGTCATCGGTGGTGTTGGAGAAGCGGGGATTGAGGCCTCGCAGAAGGGCGAGGACGAGTTGAGAGTCGGCCACAGGGTGGCCGATGTCCCGAAGAGCAGCAGCCTTGACTTTGAGGCGCTAACAGTACGAGGAGATAGAGGAGTCGCCTTGTACCATGGAGTGGAACTCGTTGAGGAGGAAGATGGCGCGAGGCTGCTTGTTGGCCAGGAAGATCCACTCGATGGCCACCCAGAGGTCCCGGGCGGTGGGGTCGGTATCGTCCATGGCGAGGTCGAGGACAGAGTCGTCGACCGAGCCGAGTAGCCAGCTACGCACGTAGCATTCGGCGATGTCCCACTGAGGATCATCGGGGCGAGGTGGAGCGGAGCCATCAATATGGGACCGGAGGCCGAATTTTCCACAGAGGGATTTGAAGAAGAAAACCCACTTGGAATAATTGGCGTTAAGGTCAAGGGAGATAGGAACGTGAGATTTCACGTTCACAGCAGCGTAGGGAGGGGAGAAGATCGGCGAGGTGGTGCCCGAGGTGTGGTCTGAGGCACAGAGGGCCGGAGCAGATTCGGCGACTGGGAGAGTGCCGGAGCTGAGAGCGGACTCGGTGGCCATGACGGGAGAATGGGAGCAAAGAGCCGATGGGAGAAAGAAGCCGATGGGAGGGGGAAGCCGATGAGAGGATGGATCGGCCGATCAAGGATGTGAGAAGCCGATGGAAAGTGGGCCGGCCAGCCGATGAGGAGTGGTTGGCCGATGGGGAGTAGGCAGCGGAGTAGGTGAGGAGTGGCCAGCCGATGAGGAGTGGTTGGCCGATGGGGAGTAGGCAGCGGAGTAGGTGAGGATATAGTGGGTGGGTCAGAGTGGCTGGGTCATGGACGTGCGAGGATTCATGTCCGTGAAGAGAAGATTCACGTCCGTGGACTCGTGGAGGCCAAGGAGTGGGGCGGACGCGAAAAAGGCAGGGAGTGGCCGGACGCGAAGAGAATATGTTCGCGTCCGGGAGGCAGGGATTCGTGTCCGTGGACACGTGGACACGTTGGACTGGCTCGGACGTGAGGGGAGAAGGTTCGCGTCCGAGAGCCGTTGAGTGTGTTGGAAAGGGCGAGAACCGAGGGAGGTTTCCAGCCGATGGAGGGCTAGACAAGTCCAGCCGATGGAGACGACGAGTGCGGAGGTGCGCCGGCGTCAGAGATGGAGAGATGCACGAAACAAGAGGAAGAGCGGAGACGGGTGCGAGGCGGGACGAGTAGACGGATCGAGACCGTTGCCTGGTCGCGCGGAGGTGGGACGGAGAAAAGAAGGTGACTGCGGGAGAGACGGGGAGAAGAAGAAATAGAGACGAGAGAGCGAGGAGAGTACCGGGAAGAGAGTCAGCGACGGGAAGAAGACGTTGACGACAAGGAGGAAAGGGTCAGTTCGCCGGAGGGAGAAGCTAGCGCGCCGAGATGTCTAGACCTGCTCTGATACCATGCAGAATGTGTACAGTGACTATGAATCCCTTCGAACATATAAAGGGGGTCGGGTCTATATATATACAGCCTAGGCCAGTGGTCTGTCTAACATTAATGCATATAGTGCGATGGATGAGTTAATAACTTATGTGAAGCTCATGTATGGTCTGATGATTTGACAAGGGCAATCTAGCCTTCTACTTGCAATGGTTGGCCATACAATCGCGATTCATAATAGAAAGGAACATATACGTATTTATGAGTTCCAACCATGCCTTGCAAACAATCATAGTACTGGTGCTTTGAGTTGTTGATATGACAGTATCTCCCATTCATTATTGTGCTATTTTGGTATTGCAAGTTTGCAATTGTTATGCTCTAAAACTTTTCTCTGGACCTGTTTCTGTTTCATTCTTGTCTAGAATGGAATGAGGTTACCACTTTCCACTGCATTATGAGCTATAAAGTTATGCCTAATCTCTTTCCCTACATCTTTGCCTACTTGCATACTACTGGGCATTGCAGCATGTCATCAAGCTTTTCTTATATTTATGGAATGAAGTGTGATATATTCTGGTTTCCGTACTCAACTGCTCCAATGTTCCATGCTTGAATTCCAATTCCTTTAATACTGTTCCTGAGATCTGATCTGATACTCTTCTTTGCCTTAATTATAAGGTAGCGAAACTGAGCATACAAAACAGCATTCCTTCTGAGTACACACGCACTGTCCTACTTCAAATTGTCTTGGAAAAAATAGATCAAGCACAACAGGTAGAATTTCTCTCACAAAAGTATATTGGCATGATTACGTTTTAGTTGGTATTACCAACACAAATTTTGTCAGGTCGAAAATGATCTAAAAAACTAATGAAATTAGTCATCTCAGATCTCTCAATCTGACAAATCCTACCGCATTTGTGCAGGCAAACCAGAAGCCCAAGAAAAATAGCAGCCCAAACGAGCAATCAGCGACATCGCTTAACGGATTGACACTCGGGTTCGGTGACATAACGGCGACAAGGGAGAACCTTTCCGCTGGATTTGGAGACACGAAGGCACCAGAGAGGTTCGAGATGTTCGACAAGACCGTGGGTTGCTGCAGCAGCCTCGCCGACCGCTGCTGCTGCATGTGCTTCATCAACACTTGCAGCAAGATCAACGACCGGTGTGCCATTGCCCTGGCGCAGTTCTGCGGTGCACTCTCGTGCCTGGCATGCGTCGAGTGCTGCTCTCTCTGCTGCGGCGGGTCTGATTGATACCTGCGGACGATGCTGAAATGTGCATAGAATTACTGTCTAGGCTGTGCATCACATATAGTTGTACAATAGTTGATCGACGAAAGACCTTTCTTATGTTGATGTTTGATATCTGTGATCAGTAATAACTTATCAAACTTGTAAATCATCTGATCACTGTCGATGTAGAGGTAACCATTATATTGCCGCAAAATGTCTATTTAATCCCACAAGTTGAAGTACGCAAAATGTGTACAGAAAATTGGAGATTCCTCCTTTCTAGTTGCCATCAAATTTGTAAGCCGCATCTGATGCTTGGGATATAGTGTGCAGAGGATTTCTACTTCCTACCGTCTTTCTCTGTTCTTCCAACCGCAGCCTCTGCATTAACCACCAAGGATTCACCTTCCTTGCTGTCATCTTGCACCGTTCTTTCGAATTCTACCTCCGCATCAGCTGCGACAGGTTCACCATCCTCTGCGTTCTCGGTGATGTGCTCCTCCACCTTGACCTCAGGTTCTTTATCACCCTTGGGCTTCAGTGAGATGTGATGGAATGTGTCCTGAATCTTTCCTACACCTTTCTCAACACCACACGTCCGATCGCCTTCGAGATAGTTAAGGCCACATCCTTGACAACCTGCAGAAAGACAAACAATGTAGTCATCTGGTAGATATGAGCATTTCATTTTTGAAGTTCAGATACTGTCAGTTTGCATGGTGGCCACCGCTGAGAACGACATCCTGAACTCTCTATTTGATGCTTGTCCCTGGGGCTTCGACATGGGTCTCTTTCTCCTCAATGGTAGTTGGTGTGCCATTGTTGTCATCGTCGGAATCTACCTTCACCTCTAGTTTACTTTCTTCACAGGTGATCTCCTCATGCTCTAGCAATGGAATGTGCTGGTATGGCTCCACATTGAAGACAAAAGCACGCAAGACAGCTGCAATAGCCATCTAAGAGAAGGAATAGCATGTTAACACTATGGCAGAAGACCAAGATGGCACTGCAGATAATTATCAGATTACCTCAATGCAAATGAGCAAGTCCTGTATTGCATTCTGAACTTTGCCTTCCTTCGGCAGGATCCCGATATGGCAGATAATTGCAATGCCCACTCCTTGCCACCAAGTGGCAAATACGATGGCCTTGAAGCTTATGAACTTGGCTAGTGGCCTTATTTCCTGTAGCTTTTCATGTGTCGCATTGTAAAATTTCAACAGACAATTCAGTGCCCATGTCTGGCTGAAATTTATGACAACAGCAATGTAGGGGTATCTGTGTGTCAAATGATAGCATGGTTTTAGAGAAAAAAGTCACTTATATCTTAAAAAATAATTGTTACTACAATCTTGCATAGAGAAAAGCACTTGTATTTGCATATTGGTGGTAGCAATTGCATGTGTGATAGCACTAAACCAATGTTTGACTGAATATTATTGTACATCATGATATTTGTTCTAAACTTCTCTTATCAACTAAAAGAACTCTAGAAAGATTACGTGCCATCATCTATATCTACTATATTCTCCAAGATCGACATTTTTCTCTACTTTAAATAACCCCAAAAAAGTTGTATGAGAGTTACCCATAGTACCACTTGAATTCACCATCTCCGTATACTCCAAAAAACTCCAAGGTGAATGACAAGAAAGCACATAATGACTTGAGAATCAACTGAAATTTTGTGAAAGAAGGATCTGAGAGATATTGCTATTGACTAATATCAGGGCGAGAAAACATTTGCATGTTCTTACATATTGCACAAGACCAAATTTTATAATTGTGTATAAGCTCTCTCCGAGAGCATTAGGATCACAGAAGTTGTGAGCTCTACTTAGATTATGAACCTGTGCCTTATCTTGACTCTCGAGTAACTGCTCACTTAGCTCTTCCCTTTTTTTGTTCTCAAGCAAGCAAAGCACCTGCCGTTCTCCACCTGAAATAGTTCAGAATTCAACATCTCCATTGATTAAGTTAATATGAATATTTACGATGAACATAGGGAGGTGGCTGAGTTATACAGTTTATTATCAAAGTTCAGGGTCACTTGTCACACAAGATTAATCATAGACTGATGATGTTTGCACATCATGCGTAAGTAGGTAAGATTACCGAGGCAAGCAACCAAGTAACGTCCGAGGCATACAGTGCAAATGCTTCTTAACAATTCCGCAGTATATCACAGGCCAAGGAGAATTCTGAATGCCACAGAGAAATTATCTGCAAAAAATTGGAAACTGAAATGGGATATAGATGTATGTCAGTATGTTACATTGTAAAAAAGAATCCTACATGCAGGTAAAATCATATAACCAAATAATGCATCCATGATAATATCATAATATGGTACCATCTCAGAATTTTCACTACTTTAGGCCAGTATTTTGCTCAGCAATATTACACTAACATTTCCACAACCTAGTTTAGTACTGAACACAAATCTAGTAGCGCCATCGGTCATGCCGCGCCAATTATTTAACTTTCTGCTACAATTTTTTTAAACTTTCTACAACATATCTGATAAAACAAACAGTCCTTCAACTTACAGATTCAGAGGCATATACAGGCACCATAAACAGGACAGCGATGATCCACTTCTGCTCCTACAGAATTCAATGTTCAACGAGAAAAGAACAAAAAACTTGTTAGAACACTGTACTGTATATATATACCCGACATCTCTATATAGAGTTAGGATCTTAGTCTTACTGTACACCATATTCTTACATAGTATCAGAGTAGGTCTAGACATCTCTAGAGTGCTAGCATCCTCTTGTCGGCGAGCCGACGCTTCCTTCCCGTCATAGACTTCCTTCCCGGTAATTCCTTCTATGCTTCCTCGTCTTCCCGGTACTCCTTCTCGGCTCTCTCTCCTCCCCGTCTCCTCCGCAGACGGCTTTCTCCTTCTCCACCACCCTCTCCCCTCTCTTGTTTCCACCACGTGACAAGGCGACGGTCTCCATCCGTCTTCTCATCTCGTCTCACATCCGTCTTCGCTCTTTCCTTGCCTCAGCGCACTTTTTCTCCTTCGACGCAGGTGCAGCTCTGCGTTCGTCGTCTCCGTCGACTGGATCCATCCGCTTTCCATCGGTTGAAACCCTCTCTCGATTTTCGCTTTTTCCGACATGCTCACTTGCTCCTGGAAGCGAAACTTCTCTACTCGCGTCCGAGACACTCCGACGTGTCCACGGACATGAATCCCTGCCTCCCGAACGCGAACCTCCTCTCTTCGCGTCCGCCCCTTCTCCGAGTTTTCGTGTCCACTCCACTCCTTTGCCTCCACGATTCTAAGAATGTGAAACTTCTCTTCACGGACACAAATCTTCTCCCGTCTGTGACCCACCTACTCTCTGACCTATCTACTCTACCATCCACTTCTCCCTCAACTACTCCGCTGTCTACTTTTCTCATTGGCCAACCACTCCCCATCGGCTTATTTTCATCGGACATCTCAACCCCATCGGCTCCTCAACCTTCATTGGCTCATACCCACCTATCAGCCCATCCGTCTCCATCGGCTCCCTCCTCCCTATCGGCTGCTCCACCTCCATCAGACCGACCAACCCAATCGGCCCATACACTCCCATCGACTCAGGCCAACCTAGTTTAGCCGTTTCCTCTCACATACAGTCGCCGATTCCGAGCCGATGACACCCCTCCCCAACCAGTCCCGACCCTACCTCCCACGCTCCCATCGGCTCCTGTCCCCTCCATATCTCACATGATTACCTGATCACAAACCAGGTCCCTCCGCCCCACCAAGCGCTACGGGCTCTCAGTATTCCATTGTACTATCTCGCCTATCCCGGCAACTCCTCGTTCAGCCCTGGCCAATCCTCAGTGGCACGCGGCCATGGCCGACCAGTACAAGGCTCTTATGAACAACGAGACATCCTGCCTTGTCCCTCATCCTCCTAGGGCCAATGTTGTAACCGGTAAGTAGATCTTTAAACACAAGTTCCACGTTGATGGATCACTTGCCCGTCACAAGGCATGCGACGAGACCTTCAGTCCTGTTGTCAAAACCGCCACCATCCGGGTCGTTCTCACCCTGGCTGCCTCGCACTCTTGGCCGATCCACCAGCTCGACGTGAAGAACGCTTTTCTTCACGATCATCTGACGGAAACAGTCTACTACCAGCAGCCTCTAGGCTTCGTCGATCCCTCTCGTCTCGACAATGTATGCCTCCTTCAGCGCTCCCTCTACAATCTCAAACAAGCTTTTCGGGCCTAGTACTAGCGCTTTGCTGCCTACTTTCGGTACATCGGCTTTATGGCCTCCGTGTCCGATAGCTCTCTCTTCGTTCTTCACATCGGTAATACCACCGTCTATCTTCTCCTCTACATCGACGATATTGTTCTTACAGTGTCCTCGTCGTCTCTCCTACACCAGACCATGGCTCGACTCCATTCTAAGTTCACCATGACTGATCTCGGTCCTTTCTATCACTTTCTTGGTATCTCTGTCACCCGCTCTTCTCACGGACTCTTCCTTTTTCAGCGTTAGTACGCCATCGATCTCCTCCAGCGTGCGGGCATGGCCGAATGTCACCCCATGGCCACTCCGGTCGACACTCGTGCCAAACTCTCTGCTACCGATGGCTCACTTGTCGCCGATCCCTCCCAGTATCGGAGTCTTGCTAGTGCTCTCCAATACCTCACCCTAACACGGCCAGACTTCACCTACACCGTCCAGTAAGTGTGTCTCTTCATGCATGCTCCGCGCGAATCTCACCTCGTGCTACTCAAGCGTATCCTTCACTACGTAAAGGGCACACTCTCCAACGCCCTACACCTTAGCTCCAGCCCCATCGATTCTCTCACCGCGTACTCTGATGCAGACTGGGCTGGCTGCCCCGACTCTCGATGCTCCACGTCCGGCTACTGCGTCTTCCTCGGTGACACTCTAGTCTCCTGATCCTCAAAACGTCAGACTATAGTGTCTCGGTCCAGCGTTGAAGCCGAGTATCGCATCGTTGCTCACACCGTTGCCCACACCGTCACCGAGTGTTGCTGGTTTCGCCAGCTTCTTCAGGAGCTCCGTGCACCTATCTCCTTTACGACCATCGTCTACTGCGACAACGTCAGTGCCGTCTATATGACTGCCAACCCAGTCCATTATCGACGCACAAAGCATATAGAGATAGATATTCATTTTGTCTATGATAAGGTCGCACTAGGATAGGTTCGAGTGCTTCATGTACCATCGACGCACTAGTTCGCCGATATTATAACCAAAGGCCTCCTCGCGCCTTTGTTCACCAGTTTTCGATCCAGTCTCTACATCCGTTCCTCTCCCGCTGCTACTGCGGGGGATGTTAGACCACTGGACCACTGGACTGTATATATATATAAACCCAATCCATCTATATAGAGTTGATGTACTGTACACCACATTCTTACACAACTGCTTAGCCTGATCCAACCGCAGCAAACCACTACACAAATTTGTGTCATTCCATAAAGTTAAAATTGCCACAAAAAATGCAGGGTTTGATGTATAAGTTGTTACCGCTGGGTTGCTGTGCGATCTGAGATTTTGCAGTATGAGCCAGAGCGAGATGAGGAGGGCGACGAGAACAAACGCCGCCCCGACGAGCACCACAGTGGTGTGGAGATTCTTGTACAAAGCCCGGAAGCTGCAAGAACAACGCCATGCTTAGAGACTGAATGACTGACTGACTGATTGAAACAGGTATCTGCAACCTATTTTCATCTTGTGTGCCCAGTTTCTAACAAGTAATTAGCTCAAGCCATTCTTCAGAACCTTGTTTCTATCTTGGAGAAGGTCATTCTTCAGAATCTGAAACGCCCAATGGATCACTAGACGAGGTCTCTGAGTAATCTAGTACAGCACCGGAAGGAGGTAGAGTAGATCAGAATGCACTAACCTCTTGTCTTCTCTGAATAATGCAACAATCGTTGGATCGATTACACCAGTGGCGTGGAATGTTCGAATAGAAGGAATAGGAGGAGAGGAGGAGTCGAAGCTGGCGTGTGGGCTGTGCGTGCCTGGCGTACGTAGCAGCAGATCGAGAGGAAGGGGATGATGGGGTTGGGAACGATGGCGCGCGTGCAGGTGCAGCCATGGGGAGGCACGTGTCTGCGTACGTGGCGAACAGCCTGCGTACGCGGTGCTATGCGTTGCCTGCTTAAGACGTACGTGCGCTCTCGCACCAGCTTCTCCTCTTCTTCTTAAAAAAATCGCTTCATTTTCTTTTGCCAACATCGAATTATTGCGTGCGTGCAAGTCCACGTTCGTTTTATTATTACTTTTTCCGTTTCCAATACTAGCAGGGCTGAGGCCTCTTTAGAACGTAGCAAACTCAAAACACAGAAATAATAAAAAAAACACAGTAATCAAGTGATATGAATTCTTAATTCCAATAGAAAAATAAACCATAGTAAAAATTCAAAAGAAACGTTTGATTGCAACATAGAAAAATTATATGATTGCAAGGGGGGTAAAAAAGCTCGAGGCTCCCGAGCTGCTCGAACTCGGCTTGTTATGAGGTCGATTGAAACTCGGCTCGCTAGTGATTCAAACCGAGCTCACGCTCGCCATCCTATCGAGCTGAGCTCGAGGGCCTCTTTGTAATGTTTTTACTACCTTTATCTTAAAATAAATTCACTAATAGTATCTAATCTTTTCTCTTGAGTGGAGAATCTCATTGGATTTGGTACTCCAAGCAAGGCTGAGCTCGAGGCTAAGTCTGCTGCACAAAAGCTCGAGGCTTGAACGTGCTGAGCCTGAGCTCAACTCCAAGCTAGGGGTGAGCCTAGGCTCTACTTGAGCTCGGCTTGTGTATGTAGTGAGCTCGAGCTTAAGACAGGGAAGCTCGCTCGTGTTTGGCTCATTGACAATCCTACAAATTGCAAGAGACAAAGAATTCAAAATATGAGCTATCATCTCTTGGTTAATTTTCTTCAAAACCTTTATAGGATCGTTCGTTTCATAGAAATTTTAAATAAAATGATAGGATTCAATTCTTTAAATTAAATGCTCTTTTAGGAATTTTTTTCTATAGTATTGGAATCCTCCAAATTCATGGCTGATGCATAGGGCTACTTTTTTCTTAATAATGTGATTGTGGGGCTTTATTATATGAAATTTGACTTTATTGCAAGTGAAAGGTTCAGACGAAATTAACTCACTATCTTACCCTTGATGGTGGCCTGTTAGCTTTATTGATCCTAGATCATTACATCAAAATAATATAATTATTCTAAAACCACATCTAGCCTTTGCATAGCTAGTATATACATAGCCTATGATTATTAAAGAAAAAAAACAAAAATAATATGACAACAAATAACCACAAGAGTTCTTCTTTATCCTCGTACTCCACCGAAGCAACACTTAACTATGCAAAAAAAAAGCTCTCTAAATAACGGCTTAAAAAGGAAATGATGAGCATACACGTCATCTTTGCCATGATCCAATTAGCAAAAATCGGACCATAGATAAAACAAAATCTTTAAACTCCAAACAATGTCTAAGGAAGCGGAACGTTATTGCTAGATCTAACTAGCTCTAGAGAATTAATCCTAAAATTGAAAAATCATTACTCAAAGATCGAGCACCACCTGATCAAGGTCCTCCAATACTACGGACCCTCATCTCAGGTAGTTGTCTCCGTACCTTCTATTCTCGGCCCAATTTCCATTAGCCATAAACATAACAGCTACAAGCTTCTTTGGACAGGCTACCTACAATAATCGTGTCATAAACAGGTCAAAAAGAATATGTCGACAATCCGTAGAGACATCTAAGGAGTGAATGAGTTATCGGTGTAGACGACACTATAAACCGAAGCCAATATAACTAAGGTCTAAAGGTTGGTGCGGAGAAACTCTGACTGATGATGAAGACAAGGAGTAGTTGCTAGTTGACTGCAGTTAGATTTGCTTGAAAACGCCTGGTTTGCTTGAAGAGACTGTGCCACCGATCAGGGGCAGATTCGCCACTTGCGCGAAGCGACGCATAGCAGCACTGCCGCCGCCAGCGACCACACGCAACGCAGCGGGGCGCTTGGAGCGCAGATCACGGCCTGTCGATGTGGCACTTGATAGCCTTGGACGCCGAACAATAATTCCGTACTTAATTGTCTTATTCGTACTGTTTTATATGAATTTATACATAAATACATTTGCAAAGTATCACATGTCTTCGTATTACATATAAAAGAACAGGTTCAAATACCCCTGAACTTTACTTTAAAGTTCACCTAGCCCCTCAAAGCATCGAATCACACATTGGAACTATTAAATACGCCACCCCATATCACTATTTGAGATATAGAAGTACCTATTTATTTGGAACTCCAAAACTATGGCAGGAAGTCATCTAGGGCATTTTGGAGGTCAATATTATTATAGTAGATCAACACAATTTGACTGATATAAAGAAAGGAAGTCATCAGTCAATGTTTGTCACTGATATAAGGAGAGATTGTGATGGAAGCTACCTGACCTCCATTAGGGTGTAGATTAGCATGTAATCCATTGCTAGGACCAACAATTTTTTTAGGGAATTTATCGCAAGGATGCTAGAACCAATAGCCCACATCGAGACAATTGCATGAATGTAGTTTTAAATAGAGTTAAATAGACCTCTTTAATACTAATTTATTTTTAGAGAATTAGGACCCACTGTGAGACAATTGCATTAATATAGTTTTAGAATAAGGTTAACTAAATCTCTTTAATACTACTTTATTTTTTTTCTTATTTTAGTCATCAAACTAATACTACTCTCTTCTCTTCGTTTTCTCCACTATTTATTTTCTCCCTCCTCTTCGTTTTCTTTCCTATTCATTTTAGTAGACTAGCTAAAACTAAAAAAAGAGACAGAGGGAGTATGTTATTGAAATGAAAATGACACGTGATTAGTGATCTAGGGGCTGTTTGGATAAGCGTCTTAGGTTGCCAAGCCGCAACTATGGTACGCCATACCTTCTTAGCCCCTGTTTGTTTACCTACCATATGGGGAGAGAACCGAGAGGAGGGAGACAGTATTGGTTTACCGGATGGAGATAAAGATGTGGTAGGGAAGATAATGGTTTTGTTGATCTGGTGTAAAAGTGCCTATTAATTTGATCGCTCCACCCAATAAATTTCATTCACACGTATATATAGTTGTCAATTGTTTTTGTTTGGAGAATATAGTTGTCAGGCAAACCATCATTAACTTAGTAATATATTACTAATTGATTATAAATTAGTTAATCCGTACCTTTTTCGGTCTTAAAGGTATTGTCAATTTTTTTATTATTACCCCAATCTTATGTTGACAAATTGATTATTATTTTGCCATATATACAAATAGTACAATTATCACCCGCTACATCAATTATTAAAATAATACATATATGAAAATGTAGTAGATAATTTCACATCTTTTTAAATAGAATGATTATATCCATGTTTGGCTATGAATCAAACGGATGTCACAAATATTTACCAAATTTGTGGCAAGTTTAGAAGTAAGCAACCATGTTTGGCTAGGATCTTTGTTGACATGGAAAAATCGTCTGGAAAGTATGAAAAACCGATAGAAAATATTTTGGAAAATATGATTTTTCTATAGGTATCTCATATATATATATATCTTATTTCTTATTTTTTCATCAAGTTATAATTTGGTTATGATAAGGTTTTGTAAACTTTATAAATAAAACTTGATATTAAGGGTTGTATAGAAAACCCTAGATTTCTTTCATCTATTTTCTTAGGGATTGTTTGTGGAGCCCTTTCGACTGGCCGAAAGCCCGCCTAAAGCATGCACAATGCTTGCTTGGTTGCTGTTCTGACCAGCTGCCGGGCTCAGGTGTAAGAAAACCAACGCCTGACTCAGGCGTGCGTGAGTCCGTGACTACAATCCTGAAAGCATATTGTCACTTTTTTTTATGTGTTCCCACTGACAAAACGTAATTTTGTTCCTTCTATGCTTCTTAGGCTCAAGCTTTCAACCCAACAACAAATTGTAAGCATGCCTAGCCAGGAAAAATTATCATAAAGTTTTTCTTCCACACAGGCACGCATTTTTCTCGGACACATTGCTCAGGTTACCAACAAACAGCCCCTTAATATCTTGGTTGTATTGTACTTCTAGCGGATTGACTAATGACCACCAGTTGACTAGCATTCTAATTAAGCAAGCACGAGCCTTTTTTGGTACAGGTCGAGGACTAAAACGAAAGGTCCTCATTAGCCCAGCTAGTTACCTTGATTATCATCATTAAGGGCCTTAAGCACTCGCAAAGCAAGGGCTTAGTCAAACGGCATTTTGTAGCTGAATTCTTGGTTAATTACTCGAGTACACCGCTGCCAGTACCAAGGCCGAGATACCTATAGTTTTGGGTTAATGTTCTAGGCTATAGCACTATAGATCGCGATCTTTCTCTTCGTTCGATCGATGCGTTCTTATGTTGGAGACCGGGCCATGATATGACGTGCAAATTATCAACTTTTCTGTGGCACTATCCAAAAACATTATCTATGTTCATGGTTTGTGATTGGCATTGCAACACGTATGCCATGCTAGCTTTCATCCCAATAATAATAATACTTCTACCATACTTGCTTTGCCCAGATCGATCCTTGTGCAAAAAAGAAAAAAAAAGCTTTGCAAATATGAGTACGTATTAATGTTCTTTAACAAGAGGGATTGGATAAAATTAACAGCTGCTTGGATTTGTTCCTATTTGGGGATGTACTGGTGGTGCCCTAACCCCCAGTATGAGACCGAAACAACCGTACCAGTTTTGGCATTATCACATGAGCAGGCCAATACGATGACAAGTACTGTGAGCTGTCGAGTTGTCGAGTGTTATTTATATGCTTTCAAGCTAACTTGGTACGATCATACCAAGTGCCAGTGCTCAGAGTAATAAACTATTTTTTTAATTACACGAAAAGGTGTATACTCACTGTACTTACACACTAACAAATATACCGGTAATATACGCTGAAAAAGTAGATACCAGCGGTAAATTTCTCATCTCTCTATATTTCTATTGAAATGGATTAGACTTGCCTGTTTGAGTTTTTTTCCCACGGCTTATATTAGATGGAAGACACATGATCAAATAAAAAATTAGGATAAGAATTTTATACTTATTATTAGGTCTCCTAAAACCAAATCAAGTAAGAAAAAACTAGTAAAATAATTCTAAAATTATGATCTAAAATTCAAAATTAATTGTGGCATGTGACGCCAAGGTCAAACAGCACGCCCGCCCAGGGTAAAAAAAAAAGAACAGCAGGTCCGCAGTTAGTCACACTAATTACGACATATAGTTATACACACTCATATGTAAATGCAATAAGTGAGCTATTTTTATGGCTATATATATTAATCTTATATATACATATGGTATTTTACAACGCACACTTACCCTAGCTAGTTCAAGGAATATTCTGTTTCAAAGATACTTCCACCTTATTCCGGGTTTAACAAATTGTCCTAGCGGATGATATGGTCATTCCTAAATTCATCCACGTCTCGTGCAGGTAGTAAATATATTAACTACTAGCCGTGATCCCTTGGCTTCGTGGACCGGGTAAATTCTTGATAAATTAATTACTCACAATAAACTATGAAACAACAATATGTACTTCAACGCCTTAGAGGAACTAAAGTAAACCTAGGATACGTGGCCTTACATGAACCCAACCATCGCATCCTTTATTTAGTTGACCCAAGCATATTGGTGAGTGAGCTCTTGATCTTTACTTTTCTCTTAAAGGAGAGTTGACTAGTCTATTATTATTATTATTATTATTGGTAAATTAAGAATTCAAGATACAAAATAATATTATTATGTGGGGTTTAATCATGATTAAGAACTAATATTAATTAGAAATGTTTTACCATTTCACATGCATGCCCCCCAAAGAAATTATCCTCTTTTGAGACTGCATGCTGGTCTATTCAATTAAAAAAAAACTATAGTGTTTCTTAGAAATGCGCATGTTAATAGAATAAATAAGAATAAATATTGCCATTCATTTTTATAGACCAAAATAAAACGGTTTATAGTAAAATTAAGAAGAGTCCATGCATATTATGATGTATGGAAATATCATCACTCTCTACCTATGTACGTCACGCCATCAAAAATCACTCATGATGAAGTTGGGAACAGTTCTGAGAGTTCAAGGCCAATAATGGACTAATTGTTTCGTGATGAGAATTATATCAAGACCATAGTTAGGTCTGCTGTTTTACGGTAAAAAAAGACCATAGTTAAGGGACAATTTTTTGGAATTTGCTCGTATGTATTCTATTATTATTATTTTTATAATATTCCCTATTTAAAAAAATTAATGCCACTCTAGATTAATTAAAGCATCTATATTTTCCACCCATCTATTAAACAACTACAAAATCTATTTTCGGCGACACCCTGTTTTGTGGTGTAAAATAAGACCCACCTGTATATTATGCTAGTGGGCCCTCGTCATGGACCATCTTTAGAAATTGATTTTTTAGACAGTCACCTTAAATCGTATGAAAAAATGCATTATTTTCACATAACTTTAGTTAGAGGCAGCCCGCTAAATTGCCTGTGAAACCCATTTTTTAATGGTCTGTAAAAACAGTTTTCGGTTAGTGGCACTTAATAAAAGAAATCTTGTGCTTGATTTTCAGCAGTCTGTATGGTATTTATAACCCCTAAAATTAAGTGTGCAATGGGGCACATGAACAGATATAGCCTTTGATCAATAGCCAGATTCATCGGCGGACTAGATAAAGAAGGTAGCGATTCGATATTTTTCAAAAGAAATCGAAGTGTGATGATTTGGAACACATGCATTTAGCTCATGATTGCGTTTGAAGAGTATTTCCCGAAGATTAGGTTTCAAACAACAAACACATAGCAGCTGCTAAAGGGACCGCACAAACAGCTAAGAATCATCGCCTCAATTAATGAACTAATAATTAACATTACATGGCTTTAATAAGCTATGTGTAGTACGTGTATAGTAGTAGCCGATGATTTGCACCCAGTTTAAACTGGAATATTTCTTGTATTCTTAAATACGAGGGATTCTAGAAATTAAGGATAGAGAAAAAAAACTACTGTATCGTATTAATATATAAAGTGAAGAGTTATTAGAGGTAAAATAGGGAAAATTTTAAATTAAAATTGACGATATAGAATCTCTAGTTGAACAAAATCAAACTCTAAAATCTCTCGCATGAGTACAAAGGTAGTACATATAATAGGCTGTTTGCAATAACATGATATAGTAGGTCAGTAGGTGATGCGATATGATGTACGGCGTGTGAAGTTTAAGTGAAAAGCGGTGTGGATACTGGGTAGTGTGTGTGCTTGCATCAGTGCATGCTTCAAAAGAAGCCAGGGAGACCCCCTTCATTGGGCTCGTTGTCCTATATACCTGAATTCGAGCAACTGGATCTCTTCGATGAATTAGCTTGTCACTACTGGGTTCCAAAAAAACAGCTCATAATCCCGAATTCTTATTGAGCTCTTTGGAATAAGAGATCGATCATCCCTACAAATTCTCTGAAACTCATATGAAAATGGCTATTCTAGAGAAAGTTTGGAGGAAAATAAGTGTGAGATCTCACGTAATGTTTTATTCTATTTGTATCTTTAGTTATAATGTTTTTCTATGTATCATGCAAAAGATTTTTATCGTGTTTCTAAAATTCTATATACTTCAACAAGAAAATATTTTATTTATATGTTTTTGTTGTACTTGTGTTTTGTGTTTTGACAATCCTGCTTTCAAAGGAGATATATAGTTATGTCTTGTATCAACCATATTATTGACATAACCATTTATTATTTGTCTACGATTCGATCATCGTGGCGGGCAACTCCACCACCACAGTAATACATAGATATGTACTCTATATAAATGCCACGTAATGATCCATTTCGGTGGCATGCCGTCATTTAGATAATACTTATGACCTTGTAAATTTAACGAATTCCATGTGACAAAATATTTGTATATCTGTGAAAGAGGACACAAGTGCGAACAGGTTAAGATTGTAGTTTTGTTCTAAGTCATATATTTTTTTATCTCTATGTATTACTACTTATTCTCTCTATGTTTTAAATTACTTCTCATTGCAGCTTTGTTCTAGGTTAAATATATATTTTTTATCTTTGACTACCAATATTTAGAAATTTATATAGTTTAACGAGTTTCAAATTATATTATGTAGTATTTTTATGCTAAATTTAAAAGCATATAAATCTTATAATGTAAATAGAAATTGATGATCAAAGGATACACATTGTTGAGTTAGAATAAAACTAAAATGTAATTTGAAACTTTAAACGGAGGGAGTAAATGTTAACTGTCCACTCATTTGAATTTGTATATTTCATATGGATGCTTTTATAATTAATACAACTTAGGAAACTAGTCTATTTGTACCTTGCGGAATCTTGAGTAAATTATTGGCTTTGCACCTACAATCAAATACTATCTCCATTTTGCTATAGATGATGTTGTTAACTTTTTATATGATGTTTGTTCATCTATCTTATTAAAAAATTTAGTGTAAATATACAAAAATCTAAGTCATGGTTAGAAAGAAGTTACAACAAAATAAATGATACTTTCAAAAACTTTTTTACTATGTTTCAATAAAACAAGCAACAAAACAAACAATACTTCTGTAATTTTTTTAATGAGATGAATGGGTCAAACATCATAATAAAATTATAAACCCTTGGCTTCGGTGTGCTGTTAAAAACTATTTTAATAAAATCTCACATTGCAAAAATTTTGGTTCTTTGTATGTATTAAGGAATTGTACCAACCATCTCAATTAAATCGATACTTGTAAACCCAAAATCGTGATTCGAAACTTCTTTCTAAATAAAAGTCCTCGTATTCAAA
Organism: Oryza coarctata; assembly: GCA_030770085.1. Lineage (NCBI taxonomy): Eukaryota > Viridiplantae > Streptophyta > Magnoliopsida > Poales > Poaceae > Oryza > Oryza coarctata. Next base: position 15,238,823 of record CM061467.1, on the reverse strand, counting down.
TTTTGGGATTTGAATTATGTCATGTACCTCTAACTAAAAATTAAACTAATAAAAACTAGTACAAGTAACTCTTTTGTATCCTTTTATATAGCCAAAAGATCAACTACATTCCATAAATTCCCCTCCTTTTTATTCCCTTTATAAATTTATTCAAATAATCTCAAACAGTAGACCATTCAAAAAAAAACATTAAGGTTTCACTTATATCATTTTCACCATATTCCTTTAATTTTAAAGAGTTCAAAAAATCAGAATTTGATTCAATGCCTCAAATAAAAAAACCCTTCGACTTTCATTCCTAAAAAAATATTTAGGAAATAGAAAAACACTATTATTCTAGCTAGGTTACTCCTATGTTTTCTTTCTTCCCTCCTGGCTTAAGCCGCCACTTCCAACCAAGCCTAGCCAAATCCTTTTTTCTCCATTCTATTCGACCCATCATCTCTCTCTTAGCCCGCCAGGCCAGTTGGCGCGCCCAACGTGGCCTGGCTAGCCAGCTAGGTCAGCCATGCCAAGACGCCATGCCATGTTGTGCCACCGCTCGCGCCTACAGCCGCGTCACAACTGCGCTGGCCAAATAGGAGCTTACCCTCCTGTGCGCCTTACCATACGAAGCCTCTTGCCTCAGCGTCCATTCCATGTCACGTGCTAGCTATTTAGGGCCCACATCGACGACCTCTTTGTCTCCTGTACTATCGCATAGTGCCACCTTGTAGCTATGTGACTAGGTCGACGACATCCGACTGCTCCTATCGCGCCACCTCGCCTTGGCTACAATGCTATGTCCTAGAGCCACAACACCAAAGGATGCACCCACGCTGCCATCAAGAGATCGATGATCTCCTCTTCTCATCGCACTCCAAGTCTAGTGCAACATCGCTTGCATGCCACCTTCTCTAGGTCTCACGTCCACAATGCCCCGATGCACCGCGCCCACCCTCGCCATCGGCCATCCTTACCATCCCTATGCCACCATGTGATCACACTTCCTTTAGCTCGAAGTCAAGCTAAGCCAGCTTGCCTTCTTCTCACCTCACCGCCCTCCTGCCAAGGTCTCTCGTCATCAACACCACTACCTTCTAGTTACTCCAGAACCCTTAAACACAGCAACCAATTTATGCCATAGTTATGCTGCTTCCCCTACCTAGCGCCACCGTCACATCGCCAGTTCACCAATCGGGTGAACTCCACCACCATCGCCGTATCACCACCTCCCAACCCACCTTGCTGCCACATCACTCCATCTTGCCACTCCCACACCAAGTAGCAACGAATCGAGCCATGGCAATTTGTCGAACGCCTCGCGTGCACCCTACACCGCACTGCCCCTTCTACCACTCCACCTCATTGATGGCCCGTTTGCCACTGTTTTGCCGCCTCCTTCCTCACCAGCTCTCTACCATAGCCGCCAACAACTCCCCTCACCACCATCCCTAACATGGCAGCTAATCTCTTACCATAGCCTCCCTTTTCCCCTTCTGATCATCCAGGAGGGCTCACCCTGAACCACCTCTCAATGGACGGGATGAGAGGCAAGGTCTCCTCCTCAAGATCAAGCCCTAGTAGCTGTCACCCATTCTTGGTCGCCATCGAGGTGACGCTGTTTCCCCTTTCCTGCCGGACTCCTCGACACTTGGCCAAGCTAGCCTCGCGTAAGCATCCTCTCCACACCCACCGCCCACCGATCTCTTTAGAGCCATGCACCTTCCTCTAAGCTCCATTCCTCCACTATCGCCATTGTCCACCACTAGTTGCCACCCGTGCATCCATGCTGGCCTTTGCCTATGTGTGGTGAGGAACAGAGGAAGCAAGAATGGGAAGGAACAAGAAAGGAGAAGAGAAGAAAAGAAAAGAAAATGCTAACAAATGGGCCCTACTCTTGCAGCCAATCCCGTGCACTCGAACTATATAGGCCATATCACTAACCACCGAGCCCTACATATCAGTCCATGGATCATGAGATGAATCCACTCAACTATCTTACCACCAGCTTGGTAGACTTAGTCTATCATAAGCCAACCTCCTCTATGTCTATGACATAGGCCCATAGAGGAATATTCTATAGAATATTTTTTCCACAGAAAAACTATTTTTCCTTTGAATAGAAATTCATTTAAACTTCTAAAATTGATATCTCTTAAACTGTAAGTCAAATTGACTCCATTCACCTTCCAATTTTTTTCTAAAATTAATGTCTATCTAATGGCACTATTATTTATTAATAATCATAATTTATTTTTAGGGTTTTATTTTTCCTGTGTAGTTCGCCGTCGGAAATTTCTTGGACATAGAATCTGAATAGTTTCATGTCAAGAAGAGCAAGCAAGGCAATTCACTCCTTTAATCATGTTGATATCAGTTTATAGGATTAAATGCTTACAAAGTGTATAATTATGAACATGTAAAGGCTGCTGATTGTAGTCAATTTGTTTGGCCAACCTATTTGCTACGTTACATCCTTTCCTTTGAAAATTAATTACCCTGATCTTTGTGAAACATGTTTTATTACTTGAGGCTCATACCACTGGTATTGAGACCTCTGATAATTACTTTTAATAATTAATAATATGTTTTTTAATAATAGTGTGGTGCTTAGATGGGATAAATTAATCCTATTGTAAAAATGGGTTATGAACCATTTTAAAAACCCAATATTTTTATGTCAATGGTTTGCAAAATAAAAAGTCATTATATTTAGAGAAAACTCATGGTATGAAGTCGTCGCATGTGTGGCAAGCCTTTGTATTTACACATAAGGACCTATCTCTTAGAAAACTATACTGAGCATAATACAACACAACAATATGAGTGGTGTAGGATGTACCTGGCTAAGTAACTAGTAAGAATTGCATGTTTGCCGGGAGTTGTGGAATCACCAAAGTAGCCAATAGAAGTAGTGCTTTGCGGGATCTTGAGTGCTAGAAGACTAGGGCTTGCCTGGGACTTGGTCTGGGACCCTTCTGGTAGTTAAATGGTTATCCTAGTTTTGCTCGAGAAAGGCCTTGTATCGAAGGGTAGCTGAAGAGCCTTGTGGCATGCGGGTAAAAGCGTATACCTTCTGCATAAGTTTTGGCCAAACTATTTAAACAGACATGCCCACGGTCATAGGCGGATATAAAGTGGTTTCTCTCGTGTATTTTTGTTTGTAAATGGTTGTGATATAAAGTTGTAGGGCGGGAACCATTTCTAGAGTTAGCCTATGTGGCTAACGGTTGACCTGTGTGATCAGGAACGAACTTGTGTAGTATAGAAAGTTAGATGGCTTCATAGCGAGAGGGTGAGATGATAACCCTTGGTTTGAGAAGAAAAATAATGATGATAATGTAAAGAAAATAAATTGAATTTTGATGGTATGGTTGATGGGTTGTCTAAGGGCAAATGGTTCTGGCTACTGTGATTGATGAGGTGGGCTATGGCCCTGTGAATGGTTTTAGAAAATGGTTTGGGCTAAGGCCCACAATTTCTAAAAGAAAAAATAAACTAATAAATATTTAATAAAAGGAAAACCACTAAGAGTCTACTGGCTCTGGGAGGCTGATGACACTAATATTGTTGCAAAGCAACTCATGGTTTATATTAATGTATAAGTCTCTTTTCAAATAATATGGTGTACTAAATGGAGTTGCTGCTAAGCTGCTCACATATGTGATTGGGGCTAGGATCTCAATCCAAATAAATACACACATACAAATTTTAAATATATTAAATAAAAATGGTGTTGTGAAATATACCTAACCGTTCTTTGAAGCTTGTGCATATTCATAGTTCTATGGTTTGCTAAGTACGAATATACTCAGACTTTTTTTTCCTTAAGAAGTTTCAGGGAAGCGAAAATGATAGATACGGTTTCGTCCTAGACCTAAACTATTGCTTCTGGTTTGGATGCTAGCTACGCTGTGTATTTTTGCTTGTAAAAATCAAATTTCGCAAATGGGTTAGTTAAGCCCCTTCACTAGTAAAATGATTTTGGGTGAAAAAAAGGAAATACAAAAATAATAATTTTCACATAAGCCATTCCATAGATCACACAAGCATTCCATATTTGCATAGCTAGATCAACAACTCCATCACAAATTCACAGACAAGCATTCTACAGTTTAGTCACAAATTCACACAAACAGTCCAAAATCCACACCAAACATAGTACAAAATCACAAATTCAAAATTCCATCATAGGCACAGGTCAATTGTCGTCGCGGTAGTGGCCATTGGTGTGCTGTACATACCTAGGCCTGCTAGTGTGGTGGTCGTTATCATTGTAGCCCTTATCGAGGCAGTCGTAGCTAGAAGCAGGACGCTGGCACCGTAACGCTGGAGATTAAAACAAGCCTTGGTCATCGTAGTAGTCTTTATCACCTTGGAGAGCTAGTCATCATCGCCACCCTTATTCTGAGCGCCGTCGACACGGATTTGGTGCTGCTAAGCATCCCTACCTTTTTCATCGCCGATGCACCTCCCCTTCGTCACCCTATCGATCCGCAGCTCCCTAGGCGCACGGCTACCAAATCTACCACCCCTAGGGCCGACGCCATCAATTTGCCATTTCCTGGCTGCAGCGGTTGTTGTTATCATCATCGCCGAGTCGAACCCGCCACCACCTGCCTCCATGTTTGACAACAGGGGCTAGTTTTGCCTTCCTACCAGCAGATCTAGCCTCGTGCCACCAAATTCAGCCTCCCTATCTTTGCCACTAGCACACCTTCCCATCATGACCTTGCCATCAATCTGCCACTCTCAAGACTCGTGGCCACCGAATCCGTCGCTCTCGGGGTGCGTGGGTGTCAGATCTACCACTCCTGAGCATCAGCGTTGTCAATTCGTTGCTTCCCAGCCATGCAAGCAACCAAGCAACCACGGACGTCATTGCTGCTATGTCGCTGAGTCGATCCTACGTAGTGCACCGATGATGAAGGAGGCGTAGCACCTAGGGAGGAGGAGGCGACAGGGCAGCTAGGTAGCTAGGGAGGAGGAGGTTGAAAGCTAAGAAGGAGAAGAGAAAAGGGAGGAGAAGCGGTGTATCTATGTGGAGAAAAAAGGGAGAAGAAGGGGTGTGAGCTTGTGTCGATGTGGTACTGGGCCTACGAAAATAAGTTTGTGCAGGCGGGCCTCTTAGTGGTCCATCTGTGATAATCGATTCTATTATCGTAGACGGGTGGCTTAGTGGCTCACCTGTGATAATGGATCCCTACAAACAGGCCGTAGCAACCCTCCGATCATGATTATTATAGGCGAGCCTCATCTTGGCCCATCTGCCATCTTTATAGGGCTCCGTCTGCAAAAACCGAATGTATAGTAGTGATTGGTATTGTGCTTGTGTATCTTCTTGATCGTCATGTATTAGAGATAGAAAAGCTATTTATTTGATTGCTAGTGTGTAACTGCGTAATGATATATATTGTGATAAATGGATCGACGTCATGTAGACATCACTTTAAACAAAGTCAAAACGTTCGAAATGATCGCTAGTTACTAATAACCTCCAATTATTACCACTAATCGTGATGATAACAAAAACATATCTAATTATCACTAATAATTGTTATGCTATAGCAGATATCAGTTCTTTCGCCAATACCAACTAATAGTTTCTAATGAGTAACTAAACCACTTTTATTTTCGCAATAATTACCACCAAAGACCACAAAGGGAAAATACTTAATCGACAAGGCACTTAAAAGGTGATATTTTTTTAAAAAATGAGAGGTTTTATATTATATAGAAAAAAATAAATATTATAATTTTGAAAGGCTACGATCAAGAAAAAAAACACATCACCACTTCCCAACAACTCTTGCACATACTTCAAGAAAAAAACTAACACCAAACCAGCTATACCTATGGGTGACCAACCAATGTTAGTCTTTCAATAGAACACTGTATCATCTCTAAGCAAATGGACATACATAAACTCCTAGTCATCCCCACAAATGAGGGTTATTAAGGGAGAGGTCTAGATATAAGAAGATCACTCCTCCTCACATGAAATCGATGGCAACATTCAAGAGCGCCGCCGTAGACCATACTGATTGGAGGTGAAAAAAAAAGTTCTAAATGATGCCTCTAGTGGGGACATGGTGCCATAAGCGCCACCTACACTTGTCCAAAGAATTTTCCTAGACATGTTTTCATTCAAAAGGTATTACAAAGAGGGACAGAAAGATGTCTAAGCAATACCCCTAAGGGTGATCATGACGTCCAAAGGCATTGCCATTTCAGGCCCAAAAGAATCTAGGGTAGGCCTTGACCTACAACATTCTTTCCTCTTGATGTTGCACAGCCTCATCACCTCTCATAATCTAACCTTAGCCACACAAGTGCTCCTCCACTAGCTAGGCTCTGCCTGCCATAAGACGGCTCTCAGGAAGACTCTTTGCTCCTGCTGCCATCGTGTCAAAACCCCTCTATCGGCACCTCGTAGTTGAGCCCTCACCTCTACACTATCACAGCCTTAGTCATGCATAAGGTTGAACCTCTCAATCAGGCCTATATCATTGTCTTCACTATGAGAACAAAGAGGATAAGGCGGTGTTTGTTTTGATGTCCTAACTTGCCACACACAATTTTAGTGTGCGTCAAGTTTCTTAGATAGTTGTTTAATTAATTATCACCATCCTGTAGTTGATCTCACTTTTTAATCTTATAGCCCATATGCCAAAAGCTCTATTCTTTATCTAATTTGCGCTACCGTTTTGCTAGTTACACTTCTAGTTGCGGCACGCCACATGTTATCTACTGTAATATCGTTTAGTATAGTTAGTGAACTACCAATTAAACACTCCCTAAACATGTTTTCCGCTCTTCACCACCACGAGGCTATTGCCGATTGGCATGATGGTAACTTGAAGGTGATCTACCCACAGGCCTATCAGTCCGTGGGTTTGAACAACATGGAACATACCACATATGCATGCATTGCATCCAATGTGCGGGTAGTGGCTACTTACCTGTGCAAGTATTGCAATTTGGCAACAGTAAAAGGTGAAGCATGCAAGTGCCCTTGAGCTATATAGCCCCCTTGCCTAGCTAGGGGAGGGGACCCAACCAGCCTACCTTACCTACCTAACCACTCTACCCTCTGTGTCTCTCAGAGCTCAGCTCACTTATACTAACTATATAATCGAGGAGACCTTGCATGTGGAGCAGCAAAAGGAGCCCCTGAATCCAGGCTCCTGGATTGCCTATTGGCCACAGTTGCATCGTTTCGTGCTCATCTGTTGGATTTGCAGCGGCATTAATTGCTCAAGGGCGCCATTGCCGGTTTCTTGGAGAGACGCATCAGATCAGTTCATCGTTCATGGGGGTAAGGAAGCTTTTCACCAGGATTCAATGTGTGTGATTTGTCTATTCCAAGAACATGCATTTTTTGCATTTTGATTGTGCTGCACAATGTAGATGATTTACAATTCTGTTTCGTCTTTGATGCTCCGCAGATCGTCAGCTGGGTACAGAACAGGCTGGGTGGGAGAACGGCGGCGGAGAGAAGAGGTCTCGCCGCCGGCAATCCTTCGGCCGTTGCAGCAGTTGATGTTGCAGCAGGAAAGGAGAGGAACCACCAGCAGGTTGTTCCTGAGGATCTCGCCGGTGATGAACGGCTATGGTCGCCGACTCCGGCGCCGTCTCATCTCTTCTCCATCGGCACGTTGTTCAACGACGAGCTGCCGGAGCATCAGCAGGAGGAGGAGGACCTGCCGGAGTTCAGCGTGGAGGAGGTGAGGAAGCTCCAGGACGCGCTGGCGAGGCTCCTGCGCGCCAGGTCCAAGAAGTCCGAGACCGCCGCCGCCGCCGGTTTGGACAGTGGCCTGCCGCTGGACAGGTTCCTCAACTGCCCGTCCAGCCTCGAGGTGGACAGGAGAGCACAGCGGGATCACGGCGGCGGAGCTGCCGGCGGCAGCGGCCTCTCGCCGGACACCAAGATGATACTCACCAAGGCCAAGGACCTTCTCGTCGACGGTAACAGCAGCAGCAGCGCCACCACCACCAGCCATATCAAGAACAAGTCATTCAAGTTCCTGCTCAAGAAGATGTTCGTCTGCCATGGCGGCTGCTTTCGTGCCGACTCCGAGCTTGAAGGACCCGACGGAATCAACAATGGAGAAGGTATCTTTGTACATTTCACCAGCTGCTGCAAAATGTAATCAATTCAGACTCACAAAGGTCGTGTCTCTGAACATTGTTTCAACCCTGTTCCATGGACAGTTTCTCCAATCGGTGCTCGGCCGGAAGATTAGTGCCCGGCCGAGCAATTCCGCGGCGTCAAGGGCATACTTCTTGGAGGGTAAGAAGGCACATGATGATCATCGCCGCCATCATCGTCATCGTGGCGAAGAGGAGAACAAGGGGGAAGAAAGTTGTAAATGGGACAGGGCAGATTCTGAATGTAAGTAGCACACTAGGTTTGTTCACCTTCAGTTTGCACTCTCACAACTTTCCATTGCTCAATGGGGGATTCTCTTGTTTCTTGCAGACATTGTTCTGGAGATATGAAGGGGGGTGTGACAATAGAAACACCAGGAGCAAGCTGGTGAGATGTTCAGATGTATTGGTAAGAGTTAGATTGATCTTCATGATCAAAAAGAGTTATGGCTAATTTGTGGGACCATAGGCATGCTGATATATGAATTCCCATTCTTACAAGAAAAAAAAACATTCAAACGAACAAAATTGACAGTTTACTTTTTTTTTCTTAGTACAGATACCTGGTAAAGAAATTTATGAGGATGGAGAAAGAAAGGCGATATCTCCTAGATGGCCGCTCCAGTCGCTTGAGTTTTTCTGCAGAAATGCATCGAAAGAGAGCACGGCCAAATACCAAGCAGAAATTGGAATTCCAAATGACCAAGCATGAGAGCTCCCCAAAAACTGAGTTACAATTTCCCTCTTCGAATGTAAATGTGTATATACACGAGTTTCTGAGGTGAAAACACATTTTTTATAACATCTAAAAATTGAAGTGTCACATGGTTGACAAATCACTTGGCCTTGTTCTTGCTGAAAGGTGCATATTGGACAAATCCTACCAAAATGTACCGAGAACATGCGGTACCATTTTTACTTGGCACATGTATAGCCGAAACAGTAAAGACAACCTGTGCACAACGTGCAGTAGGAAGCAACTGACCGGCACATTTGTGAATGTTCATGCGCTTCTCTTCCCCTCTGGGTTAGAAAAAAAAAACAGCGGAGAAGCGCAACCAAAGCAACGGTTTCTAGAGGCCATTGCCAAATGGTGATGCGACACTGCCGCGTTGTGGCTAAATATTCGCCATTCATAAGCAAAGTTTTAAGCCCTGTTGCTCTGTTTGGGTGAGCATATGACTACGGGACTGCTTAAAGGCAAAATTTGGCACGGTAATCATCTAAACTCTGTCCAAAATTACCTTCATCTAAACTTTCGTCATACCAGACCGAGCAAGGGCAACTAGTGCAAAACGACTGAACAAGCATGTCACAAAGGTCTCCAAAAACAATAGGAACAAACCAACAGGGGCAACTGAGCAAAACAAAGTCCAACCAAGATGTAAATTTCACAATAATACCAAATGCTGGTTCGCGATACACCCAGGGTCCTTAGGTGAAAAATAAACGATGGGAAATCATGATGATGAGCACTGGAAAAAGGATAATGAAGATTTGCAGATAAAGTAATTCAATAAGACTGTTCATTTTGGTAGGGACTGTTCATTTCTGCAACAAAAAATATAGTCATCAGTTCACAAAAACCGTGAATATATATGCTTGAGATAAATCAGTCAGAGATTTATCTGGTAGGATAAAGAATCTGATATTAAACCAAATAAATTTTGCAGAACCTAAGTGACATGACAGCCAGAATGGCCACTAGTGCAGCATATCTGATCAGCAATCAGAAAACCATGTGGCAGTATATGATTGGACAGGAGATCAGGTATGGGACATTGCAAGTCCCATAAACCAGGTCACCAAAATATACAATACTGGACTGCATTCTACGTTTAGTCACCACTGACTAGAATGGTTCATTGCAGCTTGAGGTTATTTAACAAAGTTTTAGATGAATGATGATGTTCTTGATGTGCACAAGTACTTTAGAAAAAAAAGCAAAGGTACCATATGTCCACATCGATGTCCAGCCAAGTATAGCTATCAAAAGGTTTATTCCTAATCAGTTTTGTGCCATTTCCAGTGACTTTAAGGGCAATTTAACCTAGATTATATCTTGAATCTGAATCTAGGTAAAAAAAATTATCCGTTTGTTGGTAGTTAGCACAAGCATTGGGTGTTATAAAGTTTTGTATGCACATAATCCATAACTCATCTTATGAACGCACTCCAATAATTTTACAACACTAATTAAAGTTTTGCTAACTCAATCAATCAGTCATTTGGAAATCCTTATCTAAAAGCACCAAGCATGCCAAAGGAAACTTACAGATTTTGTTAAAAGCAACAATGTCACAACTCTGAATATATTCATTGGCTGGCTCCATGTAAAAATGGTCCTCAATGAGACAGTCAACAGAAACAAGGTCATCCACGATGGTCATCATGATTTGCAACTTCTTGATGCCACATCCAACTGGGACAAGTTTGGCTGCGAATGATCATTTTATGTTAGAAAAATAAATTAGTGAACCATAAGAGCAAACATTAACACTGCATTCAGAAGTAGAATACAATTGAAGACTAAAGTCACATACATGCACCCCAGAGCAGGCCCTCCATCTTCACATTCCTCACAGTTTCCTCAAGTTTTGTCATGTCTGTTTCACCATCCCATGGCTTTACATCTAGCAGAACCGATGACTTCCCAGCTAAAATAAAGAACAAGTTAGTAATAGATTTTTCATATCATATAACATAACCTCAACATTAAACAATGGGGCAAATAAGCATAAATGCAGCTCAACGAGATCATAATTCACCATCCATGATAATAGTAGAGTAAGAAATGTATTTATAATGTAACTTCAGAATTTTACTCAAACGCTAACTAAGCAAATGTGCAGCTGAATAAGATTTGAATGATACATACTTTGTTAAGTTTTTACAGCCAATTTTATGACCTTTTCAAAATACTAACTTGGAATAAGCACCAGACCTTAACTCTTCTCTTTTAGTCACCTTCAGATTTGTCACTACCTAAACTAAGTGTCTCAATGTGGCATTGGGCAGGGACCCCATTAAATGAATGAAATACATACATTCTTTCTTATTTCCAGCAGCCTTGACAGCTGCTGCACGTTCTTCTGCTGCTTTCTTCTCATCTTCAGTCTCCTCACCAAACAGATCAACATTGTCGTCATCGTCATCTTCATCAGCTGCTTGTGCCTGAAATTAAATCTTATACTTAGGACTTTCAAGGTAGCAATAATTAAACTTTCTTAAATGTGACCTTGATATATAGGAACTCTTAACTAACGAAACATGCAACATAAAATTTGATACAGATGGTATTTCAACATGCAGGATTCCATCGTCAAATATAAGTTTCAGGCTACAGCAATTAACACTTGTCACTTAACAGTCAACTAAACACACATTTTTTTTCTGAAAAGCGGCAGAGTTAACCTTTTGGTCAGCAGTTGGAGACACAGAACAAGCAGATGACTCAATCTTCACGCCTTCACCCTATGCGGTAACTCCACTACAAAGTTGATCAGACACTCATTAGCTCCATGGAATAATACTAGAATGCTGGTACACACTAATGTTCTCTCAAGCACACACCTGGATCTTAGGAGAGCGCTGATGTGATCGTACCACCTTGTGGCACTGACATAGCTTGCTGGGGAAGCAGATGGAAATGCGGTGAAAATAGCCATGTCATCCTTTGAAGCCTGGTAGCTGAGGCAAAAAGGTTTGATAGAGCGTAAGACCAATGTGACACATATGACCAATCAACAAAGGAGCTGACATGTATGAAAATATCTCCTACCCACTGATGTAGCTGCAAGTAAGGAGGTACTCTCATCAAGCTTCTGGAGGCCTGCCTCAATGTTGACATTGGACAAAGTAATCGACATCTTGTCACAACAAAATGTATCAGGTGATCTAAATGCATGGATTTGAAAATAAACTGACAGTAAGTTGCAAGAAAGACCCATATACTATTGATGTAGCAAAGATAGCATCAAATAAACATGTCACCGACGAACCACAAAAATAGCGTTTAAAAACCAACGATAAAACCGTTAACGAGTATGCAGGATGCTGTGCTATTAATAGGCATCTAACCAAGTTAGGAGGCCAGCAACCAACAAAGGTAACAATAAACAATCATACGTAATTCTCATATAGAGCACCTATGACATTGTAAGCAGAAGTGAAGTGCAATAATTTTTACACAAACAATTCATATGAGGAGTCATTTTACCTAAAAAAAATCATTAGAACAACAATGAAACCCAATAATCCACAAGCTATGCATCAAAACCCCAACCACTAACACCGGCACTGAAGCCCACAAGCTATGCATCAAAATCCCAACCACTGACACCGGCACTGAAGCTAACTAGAAAGATTATTAGACAACGAGAAAAATCGGCAACACAAGAATTTCGATACAAATCACAGGCATGTAGCACTCGAGAAGCATACAGCAGCATCTAACTTAATCGATGACAAAGATCGGACTGATAACAGTTAGGCTGCCGAGTCCTACGCGGAAATCCAAGCGATAAGGGGCGGACCTAACGGGGGCATCGGGGTTCAGCTGAACCCCCAAACCGTTAGCGCTAAGGTTAAGGCAAAGAGAAAAGCTTCCATATCTAGAAGAGGAGCTAAGGATAAGGCAAAAAGAAAAAGGTGTGGGTAGAACTACAGGGATGAGAAAGAGGATGTGCTTACGGGTGCTCACCGGAGAGGATGCAGCAGGACGCCGGCGCCGCCTTCTCGCGGTATGGGGATCGGCTCTGGCGGCGGGGGAAGTCGCGAGGAGACGGGAGGTCGACTAGGTTAGGGCGTAAGGACTGAGGAGTCGAAGGCTAATTTTGCTGATGTTGGCTGTGGACTTCTGTAAAGCCCGGTCTGAATCCACTAGGACCGGGTGAAACAAAAGAGAGTAATCACATACTCTGAGTCTGATACTCACATCTAATAACGTGCTTATTTAAGTAAAAATATATTTATCATAAAACGTGTTACACATTTTTTTCCATAAAGAACAATCACCGTGGTGACCCCCACAAAAGGATAAAAAGAGGCATATGTGTGCTCAATGCAATGTAATTTAATTTTTTCCTATCTTTGAGTGCCACGAAAACCGTATTATCAATAGGGGCTCATGCTAAGACGTAGTGCTTGTCCCTGTATACTTAAGTGTTCCTTTAATTCTCAGAGAGACACAAAGAACAACACTCACATTAGGAAAATAGTCTTTGATTCCAAGTGTTGGTTGAAAGTTTTAGTAGTTGTAACCGAAAGTTCTGATTAGCTCTCTTTGTTGTAGGGATACCTGGTCTACAATTGGTATCCTGAAACCATCTAGGATTTCGATTATGCACAGATTAGTAAACAAATCTGCTTCAATTGCACACAACTAGACTTTTATATAAAATATCTTACGTAAAGCATTGCTTTAAGCTTTTAGGGGCCGATAGGCCAAACTTCACCACTCAACTATCCTACAAGCAAAAGAACCATACACAAAAGCCAAGAGACCACCATAGGCACACCTGAGAACAAGCTGACCTAGAAACTCTTTGCCACATAAGATCTCTTCTTCTAGCGCTTTCTTGGCGAAGAACTAATCCTATAAACCACATTTTATATAAGAGGTGAGTACCAAGGTACTCAAAGGGCTATGAGCCACAACAATTCAAATAAAATACATGCAAGGCTTACAAAGGAAGTAGGGATCATCAATGAGGGTTTCCTAATGAGACTATCATAAGTAGTTTTGCCCTACTCTTATAATCATCTCCTTTGCAAACATTTATAAGCACATATTTAAAAGAGGTAGAAATATTAATCATCATCATCATAATCTTAATCATGTCCATATTTTAATTGTAAAAGCTACTTATACTATGAGAAATAGGAGTCACCCTACAACATAGCTTCTTAATCAGAAGCATGGCACATTCGAATGATTTAAAAACTCATCTCTACAGACACAGCTTAGCTTTACCCATAAGATACCACAACTTGATAGGGGTTGAGATAATAAAGCCATTTGATAGTCTCACCATACTAGTTTATGTCTAATGGCTCAACTACTATGTCCAAGCATATGGCACACTTATCCAGCCAAAGATATGCTTAGATCCACTGGTTACATGGACCCACCATTATGGATCATGGTCATAATATTAGCCAAAGCTTAAATACCCATGTTTACTCCTCAAACTGCTCATAAAGTGAATAGATCACAACAACAACGGTACAAGCCTGAAGACTCGCATCTGAATCCACCCTCATGAACCTTTCCCTACAAATGTTCATATAGTGAGACCACATACTAGGCTAGGTCCGATTACTCGATCCTATAGATGAGCATAAATTACATCATTTTTTATGGCATATGGGGTTGTCCTTATATCCGGGAAAGCAACCAAAGCTAGCATAGGCACATGCATATTTCAAACATAGTAACGCATGGCCTCTTAATCTAGAACACCTATATTCACCCAAAATTAACTTCCATATAACTTTAGACAAGTTACTCATATAAAACCATAATTCATATAGCTAGTAACGCCATCACATGATGATGGGCAAAACAAACGTGTGAGTATAGAGATTTAGTGATATAACCCACTACAATGAAAATGTGGCAATTTGAAGCTATACTTAGGTTAACAAGGGTCATGGTATAGCAATTCAAGGACTTGGCTGTAATAAATAGACAATAACTAAATTAGCAAGATTACCATAAATTGAATTGCACTGGCTTTATATGGGCACAAAACTATAGGAGTGGTCTAGAGACTGGGTTGGGCTGGACCAGAAGGGAACAGTGCACGTACTGTTTATCGTCTTCTCCCTCTGCCTGGCGCAAGAGACGGCGACGACGGTGGCAGGGCGCGTCCCGAGGCACAGAACATCTACAGGAAGCGGCAGCCGGCGCAGGGGACGACTAGAATGGCCGGAACGTGGCCGCTAGGGTTTGATCTCCGGAGGAGAGAGGTAGAGGCTGGTGGCCTCCGATGGCGAACGAGGGCTAGTGAGCACGTCAAAACGCGTTCCCAGTGATGGAAAACTCATATTTTCAGTTGATGGAGGAGGAGGAGCAGTGGAGTGGGCTGGCGGCGGTGGATCTCGACGGAGGCAGGGATGTGGACATGGCGGTCTCCATGGCAGAAGAAAGAGAGGGGAAAGTTGGGGAAGATACTCCCACCTTGAGGCAGTTCTTCTGGCGTGGTGGTGCAGCGGGAGGAGGCCAGAGGCGGCGGATCGACCGGCGACCTTGGCAGTGGCTTGGGGAAATTGGAGAGGAAGAAGAGCTCGGCTCTGATTCCATCCTAGGGAAGGAGGAGAAGAGGAAAAGGAGAGGTTCGCCGGCTTAAATAGGGTGAGAGAGAGGAAGATCGACGACAGAGGCAAGCCCGGCCATGCGCCAAGATCAGCGAACGGCAAGACGAGCTTGATCTGGCTAGCTTCGAGCGGCTTCGACCGAGGTGGGAAACATGCAGGGCGCCAGCGACGAGGTGATGTGGCCAGGGCGTGGCTGCGCTATCGCGAGCGCGCGCGGCAAAGGCGGCGGCGCGCGTCGGCTTGTGGCGACGCAGGGCAGAGCAAGGCAGGGCGCCTGCCCTGGCCTAGCTGGTATAGTCCACAAGAATGGGCCAGCCAGAGGCCAAGGAGGAAGAAAGGAGAGGGAGTGAAGGGAAGATAAGATGGGCCAAGGGGAGGGTTTCGGCCAAGGAAACTATTGGCGATTTTAGATTTTTGGAGGGGGGGTTTTAAGATGGGAATTTGATATAGAAGTTTGAATAGAATTTAGTGGAGAAGTTTTCAGATAGAGGAATTTGGGAATTCTAGTATTTTGAGTGATTTAAAGTAGAAAGACTTATGAACTTTGGAATTGTGACGTCGAGTTTGAGAAAAAGGCTGAAGGAGTTTAGGCAAATGGTAATGGTTGGAAAGCAAAAAAGATGGAGTACGAAAACGGAAGGCTCCAACTCAAGAAAAAGGACAACCACTTTAAACATTTTTGCAAAAATTTTACCCTAAAATATGTTACATTTGTCTGGCCATGAGGCTAAATATGAAGTTACAATCTTTGAGATTAGAAGTTCTAATCTTTGCGATCAGAAATTCCGATCAAAGCTCACAGCTAGACAGAGAAGGCTGATTGGAAGTTCTGATCACAATGATTGAAAGTTTCGATCGAGGTTCTCTACCCCACCGAGAGGGTAGATCGAAAGTTTCGGTCTTTAAGACCGAAAGTTTTGATATTCAAATATATACATAGTGGTTAGTTTTCACATGGAACGAGTATTTAACTCCCCCATCCCTATTTTGAGGGGTTGGCTTTTACTTCTTTTACACCTACTCCTAGGGTTTCTCCGTATGCATCTCCTTGATTATAGAGCTTCACTTGAGAGTTTTCTTGGGTTTTTAATCTATGGAGAGCTTGTGAGGATAGGTTTGCTTGAGCACTTGGAGATTGGCATCAGGGATTCATCATTGAGCTTATTACTTTTGGAGATTCACCTTCTAGATAACTAGCCATCACCTGTGAACTTCTGGTTGATTATGGATAGCCCAGAAAAGTTTATTGAGGTTTTCCCTCGCCTCTACAAGGAAAGAGGTAATTGAGCGAAAACTAAACTTCATCTCGAAGGTTACTTTGGTAGATCAAGGTTCACTAATTATAGTGACTTGTTGCCCAAGTAAAGAACCTTGGTGGTCACTTGGAAACGAAGTCTTATCTTGATAGTTACTTGAAGATCAAAGTTTCACTGGTTGTTTAGTGAGGTTTGGAATCAAGTGAGATCTAGCTCCTTGGAGTCCCTCAATGAAGAGTAGAATTTTTAAGATCTGAACTTCAAGAAAAAAAATTATTGTCTCATGTCTCTTGCTCTCTATTTGTGATATACTCTAAGTTGTGGATGTTTTCCTTGATCAGATTTCCTTCATGATATTCGTCTCAAGGATCAGAAGTTTCGACCCATAGGATTGGAAGTTCTGATCAACCCTTTATATGAGACAGAGAAGGCTGGTCGAAAGTTTCGGTAATTTGAATCGAAAGTTTTGATACTTGAATTTGATTCCGTTGCTAAGTATTTTTTAGGAATGTCTACTCATGCCCCTCTAGACGATATCAATGTCCTTTTAGGTGGCAAGATAGATGGGAGAAAAGCAAACATGGGAGAGCTTGGCAAGGAGGTCCAAGGAGCATTGTTGCTTGATGTCCTTACGACGTTGCTCCTCAATAGGGCAACTTCATCACCTCCCATGTTACTACTCATGTGTGATGGCAATGGCGCCTGGCTGGACATGGCTACAATGACAACATTCTTGAGGAGGAAGCTCTTGCCCTCATCATTGAAGGTGACTTGGAGCTATTGGGACCCAAGACCGTTGATGATGGCGAGCATGATGAGGCACATCTCAGCACAAAGCTCAATGAGGGGAGGCTTTGTCTCCACACCTCTCTCCTTGTCACCAGACATATGGAAGCACCGTGCCGCCTACATCCCTCTCTCACGGTATAGACAATGAAGTAGAGGGAGCGATGGAGGTCCAAGCCGCTTATCATTATCCTCTTCCTCTTGGTGCCACCACCTAGCTCTATCTGGTAACTGCTGCTATTAGCATCATCGTGGTGCACAGTGACAGAAAGGCCAAGGCGAATGAGAGAGAGAGGAAAAAAGATAGATGGATAGGATGAACATGGTGGTTTTGAAGTGTGGGTCCTAGTGTATTTACTTTTTTTATTGTAGTAATATGTAAGTGCTACCTATACATCTAGATTAAGGCCAGATAAATATGCTAGGTAGGCAACACTTAGATAAAACCATCATTTAAACTTAAGAAGATAAAATAAATATAAACAGATTTTGATAGTTGAAGGAGTCTTCGTATCTAACTTTTGCGGTTGAAAGAGTAAAATCAGACTCGATTGACGGAGACAAAATGAACTTTTTTTCCATTCAATTATAAAACCGAGATGGTGATTAGCTTGGCATGGGAGAAGGCCTGCACAGCACAGGGTAGTATAGGACAGATGGGGCTCCCTATATGCACGCGACCGTGTTCATAGCAAGTCGCACTCGTGTGCCTCTGTAGCAAGTTGCGCGTGTGTCCCTTTATGATTTGGTGGTAAGGTGCTTAGATTACCATCGTGATTGTATACTTTATTGTAAATAAGGATAAATTAATTATTTTGAGAACTAAACTTAAGAAATAGTTTGGAACAAGTGAGCAATACTATAGAAGAAAAAAATTCACGAGAAAACCTATTTTTAAATGCGTGGAGGAAATAATCCACGTAATCCAATTAAGTAGCTGAAAACAGTTTACTCACTTGATTATTGAAACAATAATATATGTAGATATTATCACCAGAATTAGAGAGAGATTTTTAGAACTAAAATAATAATATGCATATTGGGCAAATACATGATACGCTCAATTTTAATGGACCAATAAAAAGTTTATACTTAGAATAGTGAGATCAATTTGTATGTATGTAGTACATGATTGTTCAGGTTTGGTTAGGAAACAAAATTTTCCATTTATTATTGCGTTGTTTCAAAGAAAACCTTACATGCTTTGTATCAGATACTACTTGCTAGTTTCCACCAATATTTTCGTGACAAGACTCATGGTACTCAAACTGACACTCAGAACCGAATCTGTCGTGCACGCTGAAAGTGCAGCGATGACGACGACGACGAGCCCCAGATACGAGAGAATAGCTGAAAAGTGATGTGATCATCAGGAATTCAGGGCTCTGCAGTGATGCTCACCTCTTGTGATCGATTGTTAGGTAGGGTATGCTATTGCTACCTAGAAATGGTAAGTGGCAGAAGGAATAACCTAGCTTATATAATGGCTTGCAGGTTGCTTTACGAAATAAACCTGCAATTTCAGCATCGGGTTGCTGCAACCAAATGTTCCAAATCAAGAGTGTGCAGTTAAGCATGATGAACTAGTGAACAGAAAAGGAGAAGCGATCAAGAAACTAAGCATCATCTACCTAAGCGTGTAGATGACAGTGATCTTGGAAAGATCCAAGGCAATTTCTGTTCATAGGTCATACTAAAAGTTTGAAGCACGTATCTTCTTGAAGGAGAAAAACAAACCAGGCTGGGGATATGCCATTTGGTAAGAAGAATCAACTGAACAATCCATTCGGCCAAGCCTCCTGAATTGCACTGGAAAGTACTGAGAACAAAAGGTGAACGACAAGGCTTATGCTTCCAATTATGAAAGCACCACTACTACAATCAACAACCGCATATCCTATTTATCATAGCTCTGATGCTCTACGGGGATTCGTCCACTGCTGGCCAATCGATCACTGCTGCTAATATATAAGCTAGTATCTGAACAGATGGAAATGTTCAGATGCTAACATTGTGAGTTGCTTCCTTCTTTCTCCTTCTGATTATTGTTTTTTTTCCTGAAGAGTGCTTGGATAAGATTACTTTAGACCGGCTGCCAAACTGGATTGCACCCAAATGCCTCCTGCAGATTGGTCACCTGGGACAAGTAGTTGAGCAAGAACAGTTGATTCTATACGTCGTCATTGTAGAAATATGTATAGTGAGTAAGACCTCGAGAGTATACAAGAAGGGGTCGGGTCTATATATACACAACCCAGACCAATGGTCTAACACTTCCTGCAGTCGTAGCGAGAGGGGAACGGACACAGAGACTGGACCGAAAACTGGTGAACAAATACGTAGGTAGGCCTTTGATCATTATATCGACGAACTGATGTGCCGATGGTACATAGAGCATCCGAACCTGTCCTAATACGATCTTGTCACGGATAAAATAAATATCAATCTCGATATGCTTGGTGCGTCGATGATGAACCAGGTTGGCGGTCATGTAGACAGCACTGACATTGTCGCAGTAAACGACAGTCGTGGAGGAGAGGGGTGCACGGAGCTCCTGGAGAAGCTGGCAAAGCCAGCAGCACTCGGCGATGGTGTGGGCGATGGTGCGGTACTCGGCTTCAGTGCTAAACCGGGATACTGTAGTCTGGCGTTTTGAGGACCAGGAGACTAGAGTGTCACCGAGGAAGACGCCGTAACCAAATGTAGAGCGTTGAGAGTCGGGGCAGCCTGCCCAGTCCGCGTCGGAGTATGCAGTGAGGGAGTCGATGGGGCTAGAGCTGAGATGCAACCCACTGGAGAACGTGCCCTTCACGTAGCGTAGGATGCGCTTAAGCAACGCGAGGTGAGATTTGCGCGGAGCGTGCATGAAGAGCCACACTTGTTGAACAACGTACGTGAGGTCAGGCCGTGTGAGGGTGAGGTATTGGAGAGCCCCGGTAAGACTCCGATACTGAGAGGAATCGACAACGAGTGAGCCATCGATAGCGGAGAGTTTGGCTCGAGTGTCGACCGGGGTGGCTGTGGGGTGACAATCGGCCATGCCCGTACGCTGGAGAAGGTCGATGGCGTACTGACGCTGAGAAAGGAAGAGGCCGTAAGAGAAACGGGTGACGGAGATGCCAAGAAAGTGGTGGAGAGGACCAAGATCGGTTGTGGCAAACTCAGAGTGGAGTCGAGCCATGATCTGGTCGAGGAGAGATGTTGAATACGCTGTAAGGACAATGTCGTCGACATATAGAAGGAGATAGGCAGTAACGGAGCCGATATGAAGAGTAAACAGGGAGCTATCGAACGCAGAGGCCACGAAACCGATGTGCCGGAGATAGACAGCAAAGCGTTGGTATCAGACACAGAGGGCTTGTTTAAAGCCGTAGAGGGAACGTTAAAGAATGCATACGTCGTCGGGACGTATATAGAAATGTGTACAGTGACTAAGACTTTAAGAGTATATAAGGAGGGGTCGAGTCTATATATATACAACCAAGATCAGTGGTCTAACAGTCACAGCAGCAACAGCATGTGTTTCTGTTGATTTGCCTGCTTGTTACAAAGGAGCAAAGAGCAGGATAAGATGGGGTCATTTGTAATAAGTTAATGCCACGATTGATCGAGATCGATCGCCTTTACATCGTCCAAGTGCTGGGATTTGCAGCGAAAAGTTTAGCATATCGGAATAGACACAAGGATATGCTGTGCCTGCTATCCCTGTTGATGCCCAGGCTATGTGATTACTAGTTATATTAGTACTAATTAAAGTGCTACCATTCTGATGGAACGTGATTGGTAGTTGCATAATATAGTTTACAATACAGAAGGTGACCTATGTGATAATCTATAAGTATGGGGTAACTGTAACCATGCGATCATTAAAATTTCAGAACACAAGAAGTTTTCTGATCGGTATTAAAACTAGCTAGGCAATCAGAAACAAGTTGCTGAATATCGTCTTCATGTGTCCTCCATCATTAACACATAGCGTTGCCAGCTTGAAAACTGATCACAAGAATGTAAGCTCAAATATCTGAAAGAATGTGACCACCTGATAGAGACCACAAACTCATGTAGGGGAAGCTTGCCCCTTTTCTCTTCAAAAATTTTAAGTAGGTGAAATGAAAAGGGAAATTTAAACTGAATTTAAATTGTTTTCAGTTCTTGCCTGCTTCTGTGGAGTAAACCAGAACCATTCAGATAGTCTCACTCTCATCATCTAGAAACTGAAGACCTTTTCTAGTTCCCCAAGTTTCATTCATCGACAAGCTTAGTAATTATTTGTTTACACCAACTAGTCCTTTTCTCCACATTAAAACCTTGCCTACTTTAAATATTTGTATAATGTGATCTTATGGACTCCATTCGCATTCAGTGCTACAGATATTGGCATTTCAGAAGGAATATCCAGGGTTCATCTCTAGAGCACCAAACAAACAACTTGACCTTCAAGTCATCTGATGACAAAAGTCCATTGCTCTGAAAGAATATTCTTGTCATCTTCCAAACAAGAAAGCGAAAAAAGGCACCCGTATGAATCTTAGAAGCTCAGAATTCTTGTTCTTGAAAAAAAAATACTACTTCTTCATAATGTTCTTACCGTCAAACTTGATGTCATTCGAGCTGCGGTTCACCGCAGTATATTCGTTCCCTTGTAAGAATCATCCTGTAAAACTTTGAGAAACCTGCCATAGAACTTCCCCAGGCAAACACTGGACTGTTGAATTGGTTATTGCACTTGAATTGTCATCATGCATTAGTTACAGAACTGATGAGAGTTTTGAATGATGAGTTGACTTATCTGGAACAGTGCAACCACTTCAACAAATAAACGTCGATGATTCTGTTTAGCATTCCGTCGGTCTGTCAGGATGCTGTCGGTGTGTGCTGTTCTTGTTGTTGTTGGCTTTTGACTCGTCAAGAACCACATTTGAATTTTTCTCGTTTGAAAGCATGTGGATTCTGCATACGAAGGCATAGTGTCCTTTAAAGTTGATGCACTTCCTCTTTCATGGATGAAGAGGATTAGAAGGTTACATTGGCAAATTTCATTTAAATTTAAATTCTTGCCATAATTGGGAAATCTTAGATTCAGAACAGTGCCTAAAAATACGATGATATATACGTAATGATTTTTTTTCACCTTTTCTTATCTGAAGTCAAAAAATTTTACATTGAAAATAGCGTCAGATGTGTGTCGTAGTCCTGAATGTCCCATTTCTGCAATGGCACATGTCATGACAAATTTGCTAAGACGCGACCCAAATAGAAGTAAATTAAAGCCTTTTATTTTCTTGCTTAAAGCACGGAGGCACAGGTCAGTACTTATCACCTAGTTCTGAACATCTGAAAAAATTAATACAAATGTCAAATTCTTGTCATTCTTTTGACAATAAAAAGATTATTGTCAATAAGCATCAATTGGTAAGCATAAACACACCAATCCATAAGAGAAAATTTGGGCAGCTGTGATCTTTAATCTAGTACTATACTAGTTATTAGTTATGGCCATCAAGAACCATGCGTATTGATCTCATTCGTTACATTATTTACTCCTACTAGTTAGAGAAATTATGATAAACACACACACACACACACACAGAGATTTGTAATTACATGTCTGTTCTTTTGGATTTCGATTTCAATTTGCTGCCAACAAAAAAAAAAGAAGCTGACAATGTTGCAGATGGCTAACATTGCCGTGATCACTGCGTGGGGATGAGCGGCGAGGACGGCGGCGGCTGGACGGACTGTTGCAGCCAGTCGGAGTCCGGCAGCGGCGTCATGGGCGGGAGGGAGAAGTGGCCGTAGGTGGAGCTGCCGCTGCGGACCTCCTGCATGGTGAGCAGGGCGGCGACGGTGTTGCGGAAGATGCTCTGCTGGTGCTCGGCGGCGGCGAGGGCCTCGCGCTCCCTGACCGTGGCGGCCAGGGCCTGGTGGGCCGCGTGGGCGCCGGGGAGCAGCGGGAAGACGGTCTCCATCAGGGCCTCGCAGTCCCTGACGAGCTTGGAGAGGAGCTCGGTGGCGTAGAAGGGCTGCTGCAGCACGCCGGCGATGACGGGCAGGCGGAGCACGCCGCCGGTGCGCTTGTCGTACTTCTTGAGGATCTTGGCCAGCCCGGTGTAGTTGATGCTGCTGTAGTTGAGGAGCAGCACCATCTCGCCGTGCAGGTCCACCACCTCCCTCCGCACGCGCCCGATCTCCGCCGCCGCGGCGCTCTGGATCCGCTCCTGCAGCTCCTGCACGCAAAACCAATCGTTTCCATGGTCAGAGTCGTTCACTGCGAATGAGCAAGGCAATGATCATCGAGGAGAAGAGGTAACCAAGAGGGTACCCGCTGGCGGATGACAAAGTCCTCCTCCTGCTCGAGGAAGAAGGCGTTGAACTTGTCGACCTCGGCGTGGAGGAGGGCGAGGAAGTGGGCCTCGGCGGCGGGGTCGGGGTCGGGGTCGGGGGAGGAGACGGCGTTGACGCGTCGCTTGAGCTCCTTGTAGTTGAGGAAATGGTCCCGCCACTCCGGCAGGCTCTCCTCTATCTGCCTCTTCAGCCGCTTCCCGAACTTCATGGGCGCCCCCCGCCTGCGTCCTCCTCCTCCTTCGCTCACAGCTGCCGCTGCCAACTACTGCTTCACCGTGCTCGACGGCCGCCGCCTCCGGTGAGAAGCTGCTCTCGGGTAGTGCGCATTCATACACGACGAGAACTTGGGCTGTAATATCTACGGTTAGCGCGGCGCGCCGTAATATGAAGAGCGCGCGACGCGAGGCGCGGCGTTGGGCGATGGAGCAGGGGAGGCACGGGGGAATATGTGGGAGCATATGCCGCGCGTGCAATTCTGAAGGGAGGCACTACACCGGCACACGCACGCAGAGAACGTGTCATCTTCTTACGGGGGGGAAATGCTACAAGACCGTGCTTCTGTTTAGATCGTACTCAAAATATTAACTCTGCCCAAAAATTAACTGCTCTAATCTGACAGTTATGCTACGTACCATATTCTAAGATGGGTCTAAACAATGACATGGTCTCTTATGATTTTTTTTCCACTGGTAAAAGCTACTAGTCACGGACTCACGGTTGTTGCTTTGGCTGCAACTTTCGCGGTCGACCCATCCGCACCACCCAACAAGCCACCAATGGCTCCATCAACAGTGTATCTCTCTATTCTTTCTCTTTTTTTTCTTTATTTCCAATAGTTATTAAGTAAACCTAAATTTATTTACTCTAAACTTCAAGAATAATTATTTAGTAATTGTGCATTTGAAATTTCATTTGCATATGAATTTTTCCCAAAAAAATTCTTACTTGTACAAAATTTCATATAACTATCGATTACAAAGATATATGTAATATAGTTATATTTTAGATTTGATTCACACGCACCATGCAATTGTTGCATCACTTCCTTTGGTTTAAAAGCTGTTGCACTGAGTTACACCCACTTGCTAATTGGTGTACTATAGATGCAATTTACTCTTTTTTCCCCTACAAATGTCAGTAATATAATGGCAAAATCCATACACAATTTGGAATTGGATTTGTTGATAAAAAAAACTTATAGTGAAAATCATAAAAATAAAAGCCCAAAGATGTACTATTATTAGACATTGTCCACATTAAGCAAAGGAGAGGAATGAATGAAGCAATAAGTTACCAACAAGATAAAGAAATGCTAAACTTTAATTTGCGCATATCCAACTGCACCCATGAGAACTAAACGTCTTTAATATGGTTTTCTCCAATCCACAGCTTACTGCAATAATATAATTTTAAATTTATCATAGTTGAAAATTTATGCCTGCATCATGTCAATGTGACATTTGGTAGGTTGGCAGTTTCGAGAGCATGGCCTTGCAGGCACAATTGGCCGTTTGGGGTTCGTAGCAAGTGGCAGCTTCTTTCGCATTCAGGGCGACTTTTTGAGTCTGCTTATGGTTGCGTTTTGTGGCGAAAATGATACAAAAAAGGATGATTCCAAGGATCTTCCTACAGTTATACTACTTGTATGCGTTCGTACGTAAGCAAAATTACAGGTTGCGAGGTTCTTTTATTCCACTCTAAAAAGAAAGACTTAGTGTGCTCCGTACTCATCTACTCCTTTTCAAATAATGTGTAAACATTTTTTGATATTTGATAATAACTATTTATTTCTTTAAGTTTGAGATTTGTGTTTTATTATTTGTGATTCTTGGGACCGATACTATGCTAGTTTTAGTTCAGAATTTTTGACAGGAGGTTAGGTTAAAACAATGGGCTTTCACTCCAAAGTTCAGTTACATGTGGGGATCCAGGCCTCATATCAGTTCCAGAAAACAAATCAAAATTCACGAAACCACTAGTGGAGTCATGGAAACATTATAGTTAACTTCTTGCCCTTTTCAGGACAAGCATAGAGGTACAATTTTTTTTGATAATGGATTAAAAACCCAGCCTGTACATCCTACAAGGATGTATATGGCCAAAGGGTAGTGGTACAAATGGTGTTAATTTCTTTCTAACGGGAGTTAAATGCCAACAAGATTTGAAATGGAATATGTTTGAATTTGACTACTATCGAATTATGTCTTGAGATTCATTTTTAGTTTTGCCCACACTAAAAAAAGGAACTTGAATTTTATCTTGATATTACAATTTTATCCATGGTATGAAAAATCTGATGGAAATTTAAATTTGACAACAATCTGAAAAAGTGATCAGAGAGTCAGAGACCATTACTTTGAAATTCTTCTTGAAATTGAAAATAATAAAATATATGTTGTACTTTCAGTTTCTGACAGGACAAGTTGAAAAGGCTTGCTCATTACTTGTGCCCTTTAGAGGTTTCACTCAAATTATAATATATCCACATTCATATTTCTCTTAAAGCTTTCAGAATCTGTCAAAAAATAAAGAAAAGGAATGGCAATCTCAGAACGTTCTTCCGACATGATTAGTTCTCCTTTGTCCCAAATACATATTCTCTGCCACGTAAAGATAACCATTGAAATGTTTAGGTGGCTGTTGTGAGCCCTCAGGACAGAGTTTCATTCCCAAGCATATCCGCTAACATCACAGTTTGGTGATTCATCGCAGAGAAATTGCGCTCAATTAAATTGTTTCAGGCCGCTCAATTAATTATGTACGGATATCACATATCAAAGTCTATTTCGAAAGATTCGTATCTAAATCTCTATTAAAAAACTAGCTATAAGGACACTAACATAAAAAAAATTGTATGTGGTCGTCGTACTTTGCTTTATCAACAAACAATCTACGTGCTCATGAAATTCTTATTCTTCCCATCAAGTCTTTCGTATTTTTAAAAGCAACTAACTAATTGGACATTTCATTTAACTTAAACAGAGTGCACAAAACCATAATATTTTTATAACTTAAACAGAATTTTTTAAAAAATTCTCATTTAGTCTACTTGCACGAAGCACATTCCTTATTTGGGGAGGCTGCCCTTTGCTTAAAATTGGCCGTTATCATTTTCATCAGGTCAATTCTGCTTGATTGGCTGTTTCTTTTAGAATTTTAAGAAGTCCTTATCTGACAGTTTATCCCTAGGCATATGCAGAAAAAAAATATTGGTGTGCTCTTATATAAACCTAAAATAATTGCCCTTATTTTATCGTTGCAAGATGAGGCTAAAGCAAAAATGAATTTCCCCTAGAAGCCGATTGGTTATAAACCATTGACGCCTGCCGTTCCATCAGAAGCTCCGAAGAGTCTTCAACTCACATTTGTGGCAAATTGCTTTTCATGAATCCGTGACAATTAAGGGGAAAAAGTATGTGTTAGATCGGCAGTAATTAATTGTGATTAAGTAAATATTGAGAAGAAGATGGCAGCATGGTATCTTTCAACTGAATATTTTTTTAAAAAATATTTTTTTTCACGATTTTATATTTATATAAGTATTAAAAAAAACAAAAATATGGAAAGCACCACCGCGCCATTGGTGTGGGAGCAACGGGCTGGGCGGTGACGCGGGCAAGCCAAGTGCCACCGCGCTCGGAGCTGCGCACGCGCCGACGCAGTGATGCGACACCGGCCACGCGCCACCGCCCCCGCTCCCACCGCCGCGTTTGTTTTGGTGGCACCATCAGCAATCCAAGTTTCATTCAGGGCGAGAGGATGAGAGAGACTGATGTGTCAGGCAGCAGCACGAGCGAGCCTCTGATTTTCTTTTGTTTTAAACTGTAGAAAAAAAATACGTTCCCTATATTAAAACATAAAAATCTAGTATATAAAAATCTAAACTTAACTTATTAACTTATTAGTTTACACACGATGGCTAGCACAAGGTCGAACTAAAACTTACTGTTTTTACGGACACATTTTTAAGCGTACAAATGATGTGTTTCATTTAAATATTTTTATATAAAAATTTTTCATCTAATTTTTTAAGTATTTTTTTTAACTTTTAGTCTATCCAGATTGACGGAGGGAGTACTCTTTTCTCTCTCATTTCTTTCGTCAGGCAGGACAGACAAGGATAGAGGCAGAGAGAGATAAGAAAATTACTAAAGTAACAAGGAAAAATGGAGTTTGACACTTAATTTAATGCACTCATGGGCTCTATATATGTATGGTGCTTTGCATTTATTTCTCATGCATGCATAAGCAATGTCCTAATATATCAATTCTATTGTCGGAGAGCCATTCATGACTCGATCACAGGTCATAACTATAGCTAGGCAGTGAGTAAATCTACTAGTATTCGTGTTTCTTAATTTTACCCAGATAACATCATGAAAACCACAAACTGCACCGCTGTTCAAACACAATGACATTACAGAAACCAACACAATTGCATGCGTTACTACAAACTATGGTATTAGGAAAAGCTGACATTGTTCGTATGGATGTAAACCCTGACAGTAGCACAAAAAGGGAGGCTACGCCGGGAATGGTGGCGAGTGGAGCACGCCCGCCACCGTCCGGCCCGTTGCTCCTGTGCCGATGGCGTGGTGGCACATCCTCCACCAGCGGAAAATGTATATTTCCGTTAAATTTTTAAAAAATATATTTATATATATGCAAAATGATGAAGAATATATATTTTTAAATTTTACCAGGCAAGGCCATCGGTTTGGAATTAAATCTTATTATGATGAAATTATTGTACGGCTCAGTCCAGGGAGCAGAAGAAGTTCTAAAATGCCGGATTTGTTGCCGCATTTTTTGTCACCGTTACTGCAAGCTGCGAATTTTTTTTTATTTTGAAATAATACTAGTGGAATACTAATTTAACTTACCTAGCTTCGTGACTGCTTGTGTGATTTGGAACATCTGCTTTTCAGTGATGCACGTGATGACTACAAACATTTTTTCAAAAAAATACTGTGATTTTTTTCACCATTAGTTTATGGATTAGTTAATTTAACTTGAGAGTAACCAAAAAGAAGTTCGTTTTCAGATCTAGTCGCGAGAAGATTGCTTCAGTTACCTAACCTGATCGGCGATTCTGAATTTCTGATGTGTGGCATGGCACAGGCAAATGCCGTTGCCTCGTAGTCGTAGGCAAATATATACATACAGAGGCTCATTCAAGTATTTCTTGGATTTATATATTTAAAACCATTTGTTGGTTTTTATATGTGTGATAGAAAATTGATAATTGAATGGGATCGTTTTAGAAATTTGGTTTAGAGATTTGACAGATGTCGGCGTGAATGTGTAGGACTGTCAGATTACCATATATGTTCCGTACAGATTGTTTGCTATGTATGTATGTGTATAATTCTTTAAATATCAATTTTGGTCAACTGCGAATTAGGATTTGACTCAGAGAGAAGTTAAGATCTAGAGTGATCAAAGATATTAGATGATAAAGATTAAATACAAGATGTCAAATGGTAGACGAACCCTGTATAGATAGGTTTTCACAATAGACTTCACAAATTTAAGTGTATAACACAAAAAAAATCATAAAAAATAAGAGAGAAATAGAAAATTAAAAAGAAAATTCGAAGGCGGCCTAGCAGCTAATCAACCCAGTAGCTAATCAGCCCAGACGAGGCGACAGCAACCCACGTGAGTAGGCTAGTAGCGGCACGACAGCTCATGAACGGAGGTGGCCTAGCAAGCACGACAACGGCCTAGATGTGAGCGGAGCACGTGGCTCAACCCCATAGGCGCGATGTCAGACCACGTGCGCGATGGCTCAAGAGGTGACGGCGGTTTGCAAGTGTGGCGTCTCAAACTATGACAATCTACAAATACTAACTAGCATAGGCTGAAGGTCCCAAAATTACCTATAAATAAGTACCAGTATCAAGATACATAAGTTGGTACTCATAGAATAATAGTGAAAATTAGAAGTAACAAAGTTTTATTACAACACTGATGAAAGTTCCATACATTCTACCATTGTAGATAGACTCCAGACTAATAGAAACATTAGTGAAACAGAATAAGCTAAAACAAAAATAAAAGAGCAGTGGTGGAAGGCATGAAACATAAAACACTAAGAGTAAAGTGATAGACACAAACTACATGCTTGGTTTGAGAATTAGACATGAAACCTAGAGAAGTCATACTCAATCTACTAGTGGAAGTAGGCTACGATAGAGGGGTCAATGTATCCCTCCTCTAGCTCTATATAAATATATAATAGCAAGGGTAAGTATTCAATGTACTTAGCAAGCCGAAGGAAAATATAACATGTAAGGACATAAACAAGGTTGGATAATGTTTATTTTTAAAACAACAAGGTTTTTACACGGTTGTTTATAAAACACTAGTTAATCAAGTTTTAGTTTTGGAATGAGGCTCACACCTAGCTCCATTCCATAGGTTGTTTTGCAACAACATGTCACAATAATCATGAGTGAAAAGTCTCTATTAAACCCTACCATCTCAACACCCAAGGTAAAAAAACCACCTGAGCCATATTGGCTCGTAACCAGCCATCTTGGCCCACAGCATTCTCGACATACCAACCTGACCATCCCGGAAAAACCACAATCTGGTGTCAACCAACACCCCGAGTCACATAGACTCGTTCCCAACCACAAAGGTTGGCCGTTCGCTATATAGACAAACTCTAGTAATGACAACCTATCCCATAAATCTTTCTACAAAATATTTATATAAAACAAAACTACGCTATGAGAAACACTTTATATCTGCCCGTAACAGTGGGCACAGCTGCTTAAATAGTTTAACTAAACTCTACAAAGGTTGCACGTTTTACCCACACGCCATAAATATCCCGCTTTGCCCAACGCATGTGGATCAAACATGGCCGACAAAGGGGAGTTCATTACAAGACTTTTCCATAATCAAATCATATACATCCCATGTCACATAGTTGGGCCACTCTCTGAAACCAAGTATTAGGCTAGTCTCAGGCCTTTCTCTACTCATAACACGATTATAGCACCAACTGCATCTTATGGTTAAGACAAACCTTCATCTCGGTAGAATGCCTTTGTCTTCTTACTCCAACGTTCCTCAACTGTTAACATACAAGATATCTATGTTTTAGCTACTTATTCTATGAGGAGCATCCCATATTACCCGTGTGGTTGTATTGTTTTATGTTTGGATGAATTTTTCAAAGGGATCTATTCTTATGGATGATGTGTAGTCAAGCCACCAAGGCACTAACTCCCGCATCATCAAATTTTTATAAAATATTTTTTTCACTTTAAACTAAACCGACATCTCGTTGGGTTTTCATATAAATGAGAGATGGTGAATATTCAAGTTTTCTTTTCCATTCGATAGTACAACCGTAACTATAGTCTTTCCTCCCCGGTATGATGGGTACCAGTGAGTATATGGTAGAGTTGAGGGTTGGGTCCTATATAATATAAGTGCAGCTACTAGGAGGTCTAACAATTTGAACGCAAATCATGACTGAACGGTAAATAAAGTGTATCCTAATCATGCAATTTTACAAACAAAATACTTAATAAAAATATAGATGCAAGAAGTGGTCAAGAGGCTTGCCTTGGTCTACAGTGGTTATCAGAGTGTCGAATTCCTGCATGAACCCTTTATCGGTCTTAGGCTCTATTTGCGAGAGAACAACAACACATAAAACCACTGCTATAGAAAAAAAACTGAACATGTAAAATATAGTGCCATTGAATAAATGAGGATTTTAGAAGAATTTTGGGACTTAAATGAGATCAAATGGAGTTATGCATAATAAGATATGGATTTTTGAAGTTTAGAGGATTTTTCGTAGGATAAATAATTTAATAAAAGCTGGATGGAATATTCAGCGAGAAACAGAGTGAGAAGAAGGGTTGCTGCCTTCCGTAGGTGAGAGCAGGGCGACAGTGATGATAAGGTAGAGGAGATGTTTTGAAAGATATAATGGTTTAGGGGTAAGAAGATGGTTCCAGGAATGTTGGAGGAGGGAGATGGTGGAGATGGTGTCTAGATGGGTGGTTTTTATAATTGTTTTTCGTCGTGTCGTGACTCCCAGAAGACGACAAGTGTGAGTGTGGTGCTGCGAATTGAGCAAAGTACTAAGTGGCCTTTCACGGTCGTCGCGATGGGACGTGGCGCTGCTTACTGTCAACACTGCTCGGTTGGTTGTCGCATGTGTTGGATTGGATTCAAGGCTAAATAAAGCATTGAGCATACTGCTACTACTTTGTTTGTTTGTTGGCTCATGTGCATGCATGCATAGGACTGTAGCTCGACTGGTCTTCATGGGCTTTGGATAGGAGCTAGCAAAGAGATAGTGGCTACTGATGGCTAGGCCATTATGGCTAATGCATGTATGCATGCTTTTTGGGTGTAGCTACTTTGCCTAGCTCTTTGGTGTGTGTAGAGCTTCATGTGTGACAACTGCTAGCAATTGATGGCTAGCATACATACTGACTACAAGGCTAAGCTGCTACATTACAACTTGTCTTTTGTGCATGTATGGAAAAGGGAGATGATGGCTTGGGTGGGTGTGCTTTGGCCTATGACGCAATTAAAACTAAGAGGCTACGCACATGGCTGTTTTACTGCTTGTCTCTTTTGCAAACGGAACTATCGTATGCACGTGTAACTTCTTAGGTGAAAAGACATGTGAAGTCGGGTGCATCAATTTGCTAGAGATAAAAATAGATTTAGGTTGCACTTTTGACTAGAAAAGACATTATTCGAAAATATTTAAGATGGAAGGTTAGGAAATCATAGATTTTGCTAGATTTTGCCATTTTAAGCACACGTGATTTCTCAGGTAAAAGGATGGATGATTGCAGTCACATCAATTGGGTTGGAGACAAAATAGAATGATGGATGACTTGGTCGGTATAAAGATGAGGAGGGAAGCTGAACTTGGGGATATTTTTTAAAAATAGGACAGATAACACTCATCGATGGGTCGAGGTCTTAAAAATAAATTTAATTTTTTCTTGGATTGAAGGATTCCATTTGGCACGGTCGAAACTCTAAAACTGAAAATTTGAATAATAAAAATTTTTAGAGTAAAAGATAGGATTAAATGGCACTATTAATATTTTTTTTAAAAAAAGATTTTTAGAAAATAGCGGGCGTTACAGCAGGCCAGCGGCACAGGCAGCGGCTCAGCAATGGCGAGCAGGCAGCCCAAGAGCGAGCAGCGGCGCGGTAGCCCAGTGGCGCGCTGGAGCGCTCGTGCACGTGGTGATGCAGCGGCCACACATGATACTTCCCAAGACACGCGTCAGAAGCTAGTTGGTGCGGGTGACGTGGTGGCTGGGATCTTCTGTGGCTGTGAATTGGACTGTGTGGTCATCTGTTTGCCAGGTTGTGTGGCACAATCAGAACTGTACATTTTAAATCTTAAATCTGATGGTTGAAGTTTTTGGAGGATTAGAGTCACTCTAACAACAATTAGGAGATTATCTTAGGGTATCTAGCCACCCTAGCCTATAAAAAGATATAAAAAGATAGGCACAATTGGAAGCTTTATACCTTTAATCAATAAAATAGTTTTATTTTGAAATTAATTTTCTCATTCTAGTTTAAATTTCATGATTTAAATTCTACATTTAAATTTCATAATTTAAATTTGTGCATCATAATTTAAATTCTAGATTTTTTTCTCCCCTCATTCTCCAAGGTTATGTTGGGAGTTTATTTTCTTCTCTAACTATTTTGAATTTCATTTGTATTATAATGAAAAGAGAGTCAATTTCTATTGTCTTAGAGCAAAAACGTTTTTCTCTGCTCTATTTGCTTGAAATTTTAAAAAGTTTTAGTTCTTATAATAGATATTCGTAATTTATGATGGGTATCAAAACTCTCAACCATTTTATACCCATTATTTATAGAAAATTAATTAAATAACTATAAGACTGACTCTAGGTACTTATCTCGATCTATTTTGATACTTAATCAACATTTTACATATATTTTAAGGGTAAAGTGAACTTTTTAACGATATTTTCTTGCCGCTTCTTTTTAAGTGAACTTATCTATCATCAAAATACGGTGACCTTGTTAACGATATTTTCTTGCCGTAGGACGCGGAGGCAGTTCTGAATTTTATTCGCTTGGAGTTCAGAAAGGACTGGTGTATATTATTTTTTTGTGTCCGGCCTGCAGAGAAAGCTAATTTCGGGCGGCCACGAGCAATGGATTTTTCATTTAGGACGTGCCGGGGAGTTCATTTTCGGATGATGTAGTATTGACTGTTGAAGGTATAGATTATTCGAAGAATGATTTATTCAAAAAAATTTATATTAGATAATTTTTTATAAGTTATTTTCAGTTTTATAATATTTAATTTATTCATATGAGTTATTTTTCTACGTCTATTGATCTATTAGTAAATAATGTACACACGTGTATTTACAGAGATGAATGTGCACGTATGTGTATTTCTATACTATATATATATAAAAAAATAAAGATGTGATGATTATTCTCCTCTAATAGCTCAGATTACTCCCACAAGCGTAAGCTTTAGATCGAGCGGTGGAGATTCTTCCCACGCTCGGTTGAATCGCTCACGCATCTAATTTTCAACGCGCGATCACATCCCCTGCCCCCGCCGCGCTCTCCACTACGCCCCCGTCACGCTCCCACAAGCCCTGGCGCCAATCCGAGCAAAGCGCCGACCGCCGCCGAGGAAGATCCCTATCGCGTTTCCACCCTCGACCTCCGTCCATCATCCACGGCGCCACCACGAATCGCTGCTCGAAGTCCACAACCACCCCGCCGCCGTCGTCCACTTCCACCGTGCTGCCTTGAGATTCCCTCCGCCCACTCCTCCGTTCACGTCCACTGTGCCATCGCCGCCATCCATGACCGTGCAGGTAGATCCCCATCGCAGCGCCCAATACCAGTCTCCGTTAACGACGACGGCGCCACTCCACCCACGGCCCGCCTGCGTTGCCGCCATCCACCCCGCTGACGAGGTAACTGGATTGGTTTTTTTTGGTTTGGTTCGATTGATTGACGGTCGGGCTTCTTTTTTCGTTTGGATCTGAAAATGCGAAAATTGTTGATTGTATTTCCTATAAGTAGTCGGAATGGTTTACACACGCAATCGCACAGCTACACACGGGTTAGTTAATCTACTATAATTACAGTAGACTATCACTCCCCCGCAGTCTAATTGGGAGCATCGCTAACATTCAGACTGGATCGAAACTTCTGAAATAGTGAGGTAGAAAGATCCTTGGTAAAAACATCGGCGTACTGCGATGTCATAGGAACATGTAGGATCCAAACGTGACCAAGAACAACCTTCTCTCGAACGAAATAGAGATCAATCTCAATATGCTTCGTCCGCTGATGCTGCACCGGGTTGTTGGAGAGATATACAACACTGATATTGTCACAATAGACCAAGGTGGCACGTCGAGGGGTGGTGAAGATCAAGGAGCAGCTGACGCAGCCAGGTAGCTTCAGTAACACC
This sequence comes from Oryza coarctata, assembly GCA_030770085.1. NCBI lineage: Eukaryota > Viridiplantae > Streptophyta > Magnoliopsida > Poales > Poaceae > Oryza > Oryza coarctata. Next base: position 15,203,498 of record CM061467.1, on the reverse strand, counting down.
ATTTGCCAAAGCACGATATTCAGCTTCAGCACTTGATCTAAAGATCGTATGCTGACGCTTGGAAGATGAGGACACTAAGTTATCCCCGAGAAATACTGCATAGGCAGAGGTCGACCGGCGAGTGTCAGGACAGCCTGTCCAGTCAGCATCTGTGTAAACAACAAGATCTACGGGCGAAGATCGACGCATGGTCAGTCTAAGAGACAGAGTGCCCTGTAGTTAGCACAGGATCCACTTGAGAGCAGCGAGGTGCGGCTCTCGAGGATCATGCATATAGAGACAGATCTGCTGAACTGCAAAGGTAATGTCTGGTCGGGTGAAAGTCAGATACTGCAGAGCGCCGGCGAGACTACGGTACTGTGTAGTATCAGCGACAGGCGGTTCATCAGCAGATAATTTAGAGTGGAGATCAACAGGCGTGCTGCACGACTTGCACTCACTCATCCCGGCATGCTCCAAAATATCCTGACTGTACTGCTGCTGAGAAAAGAACAGACCATCTGTGGAGCGGGTCACAGAGATGCCCAGAAAATGATGCAGCTGACTCATATCCGTCATAGCAAACTCACGCTGGAGAGCCTCAATGATATTCTTAAGTAATCCAGCAGAGGAGGCAGTAAGGACAATGTCATTAACATTGAGCAGTATGTAGGCTGTGTCTGGACCACGGCGATATATGAAGAGAGAAGTATCTGATTTTGTTTCAATAAATCCAAGGGACACAAGGTGAGAGACAAATATGTGATGCCAAGCACGAGGAGCCTGCTTCAAACCATATAAGGACTTGTTGAGCCGACAGATAAAATCTGAGTGAGAAGAATCCACAAATCCAGAAGGCTACACGCAGTACACTGTCTCAGTGAGAGTGCCATGGAGAAAAGTATTCTTCACATCCAGCTGATGAATGGGCCAGTTCTGAGATAATGCCAGAGAGAGAATCACGCGAACTATCGTAGGCTTGACAACTGGACTGAAAGTCTCATCATAGTCAACATCAGGCCGTTGTGTAAAACCCCGCAGAACCTAGCGAGCCTTGTAATGGTCCAGAGACCCATCGGCAAGCAACTTGTGATGATAAATCTACTTCCTAGTCACAACATTGACGCCAGGAGGGCGAGGCATAAGACTCCATGTGTCGTTGGCAATCAAAGCATCATACTCAGCCTGCATAGCAGATCGTCAATTGGGGTCTGACAAGGCATCACAAACGGAGCGAGGAATAGGCGACATAGGTACAGCGTGGAGATTGAGGTGATCCACGGGTTGTGCAATGCCATCTTTGCCACGTGTGCGCATAGAGTGCGCATTGGTCACCGGAGGGATGACAGTTAGTCGAGTGGCAGCGACTTTGTGTGGGGTGCACAGGGACAGAGGCACCAGATGACGTGGACTCAGGGGACCACGGCCCTGCACCAAGGCTCGACGGCACAAGTGGGGCCGTGGGCACGGGGTGTGCCGCTGAGAAAGCAGCTGTACCTACACGCAAAAAGGAGGCTCCAGGAACTGAAGCGGTGAGATCATGATCATCGACAAGAAAGTCCAGGGCAGAGGGTGCCATGGGTGTGGTAGACATTTCAAAGAAAGGGAAGAAGGATTCATCAAAAACAACATGTCTAGATTTGAGAATGTGGTTTGACTGAAGCTCAAGGCATCGATAGCCTTTGTGCTCCGAGGAGTAGCCGAGGAACACGCATAGAGAAGAACGAGGAGCAAGTTTGAGGGGCGCTGTAGAGGACGTATTGGAGTAACAGGCGCAACCAAAAACTTTGAGATGATCATAGGAGGGTAGGACAAAGAAGAGAACGGAGTATGGTGTGGAGGAGGCGAGTGTTGTGGTGGGGAGGCGGTTTACAAGATATGTGGCAGTGTGAAGGGCCTTAACCCAGTAAGCTGAAGGGAGACTCGCTTGAAACAAAAGGGAACGTAGAGAGTTATTGATGGTACGAATAGAACGCTCTGCTTTACCATTTTGTTGAGAAGTGTATGGGCACGATATTCGGAGGGCAACACCGTGGGAGAGAAAAAACGTACGGGCCTAGGAATTATCGAATTCACGGCCATTGTCGCACTGGATGCTCTTGATGGTGGTGCCAAACTGTGTGCGAACATACGCAAAAAAGGTAGAAATAGTGGAAAATGTCTCTGATTTGAGACGAAAGGGAAAAGTCCAAATGTAGTGAGAGCAGTCATCAAGAATAACAAGATAATATTTGTATCCTGACACACTGACAATTGGAGAGGTCCATAGATCACAATGGATTAAATCAAAGTTGTGAATAGCACGAGAGGTGGATGAACCGAAAGATAGACGTATATGATGACCGAGTTGGCACGCATGACATAAATAATCGATGTCATCTTTATTGCAGAAAATGACATTGGACATAAGAAGTTTGAACAGAACGTCGCGTTCAAGATGACCGAGACGGCGATGCCAAAGGGAGGTGGGTGCAGCGACGAACGCGGAGGTGCTGGTAGATGGTGCAAAAAATTGGTAGAGGTCACTGGAACAATTGCACCTGATGATCACATTCCTGGTTTGCAGATCTTTCACAGAAAGACCAAATGGATTAAACTCAATGGAACAGTTATTATCGGTGGTAAACCAACGAATAGAAATTAAATTCTTAATAATGTTAGGGGATACAAGAACATTATTAAGAGTAAGATCACGGTGCGGTAAGGAAAAATGATGGGATCCAGTGGCGGTGACAGGAAGTAAAGCACCATTGCCCACAACGATAGATGAAGTAGTAGATGAAGAGGGTGGGAAAATGGTGGAGAGTATACCAACGTCTGAGGTCATGTAGGAACCGACACCCGTATCAGCATACCATTCAGAAGCCGATTGGTTGAGCGTCATGGTGTTGAAAGAGTGCGCCAGGGAGTCCTAGTGCCAACCTCCATGACTAAGCGGTCAAGGTGCTGCCTGGTACACCGATGAGGGCGCCTGGAAGCCCACCGGTGAGGCTCCCACGTAGTACGTGCCATACGGGGTCGAGGGGGCACTGTATGTGCCGCCATAGGTGCTGGGAAGAGCACCAAAATCGCCATAGTGCGGGGCTGCGTGAAACACAGGTTGTAGCGACGGAGGACGGCTGGACTGATCGTACGGCCACATGCGCATGGTGCCAGCCTAAGGATGGGCAAACGACGGGTACACAGTCGTTCCGGGAGGGACGCCGCCCTGTCCACCTGGGGCCGCAGGACGTGGCATTGTAGCGATGAGAGCAGCCAGCGGGGACGGAGGACAAGCATCGATCTCTAGCTCCTTCAACAACAGATGAGTGCGTGCTTCTGTAAATGTTGGAAACGGCCGGTGCATTTTGAGAATGGACACCATATGGCGAAACTTGCCACTGAGGCCGCGGAGAAGCGTGAGGACCATCTACCGGTCACCGAATTCGGCGAGGGAGGCAGCCCATGATTCAAGATGACGGCAGTAGTCGGTGACGCTCAGGGAGTCCTGACGAAATGTGTGGAACTGCATCTCGAGGAGAAGGGCACGAGACTCCTTCTGGCCGAGGAATTCATCCTCAAGATAGCACCACGCATTACGGGCGTGTCCAGGCTACATCATCAGCGACTGCTGCAGGTCGCTGAAGACGGTGCCGTACACCCACGTGAGGACGCAATAGTCTGCCTGGAGCCACGCCGGGCGCGCGGGAAATGCGTCATCCTCGAGGACATGGCGGGTGAGGGCATATTTCCTAAGGACAATGAGAAACATGCAGCGCCACTTAGTATAGGAGTCCATAGCCTTGTCGAGGACGATGGAGATGAGCGCCTTGATGTTGACGATGGCGGTGGCTTGTGCCGAGAGAGCCACGTGAGCACTCTCATACGCATCCAGAGCGTCGTCAGCGCGAGAAGGATCGGCCGCGAGACAGCGTTCTTCGGAAGTGGCGTCGCCAGTGTTGCCGCCAGCCATAGGGGGCATGATAGCCGATCGGAGGGATCAGCCGATGAGAGTCGGATTGGCAGCCGATCGGATCGGTAATGAGCAAATCGGCTGGACGATGAGCAGCCGATCCGATCGGATGGATTAGATCGGCACGGGTGGCCGATGAACAGCCGATCGGATCGGATGGATCAGATCGGCAGTAGAGATCGGCTAACCGATGAGCAGCTAATCAGTTCGGAGGCCAATCGGATCGGCAATAGGCAGGATCCGATCGGGCCGGTCGACGGATCCGATCAGAGCGGATTGGCGGGCGATCTGGTTGGCAACGGAGAGCCGATTGGATCGGCAATAAGCAGGATTCGATCGGACCGATCGACGGATCCGATAAGGCCGATCGACGGGTGATCTGGTTGTCAACGGAGAGCCGATAAGCCGATCGGCTCGCAATAAACAGGATCCAATCGGACCGATCAATAGATTCAATCAGGTCGATCTGGTTGGCAACGGAGAGCTGATCAGCCAATCGGCTCGGCAATAAATAGGATCCGATTGGACCGATCGATGGATTTGATCAGATCGGATCGGTGGGCGATTTGATCGACGGCAGCGCGGGTGATAAGACCGACGACACCTAGTGGTGGCGATTTAATCGGCGATGGGCGTTGGTGCGGAAACGCATGTAAGATTGGATCGGCGACCACACCCGATGGCGAGGGCAGCTACAGGGTGGGTGATCAGATTGGCAGCGCTGGTGATGAGACTAGCGACACTCCCGGTGACGTGCAGTCGGCACTGATGGTGTCGGTCGGATCGGCGACGAGCGCTGGTTTAGAAACAGCGACGTTGAGGGCGTCGGACCTCGACAGTCTCTCGCACAGTAGTGGCGGAGAAGGAGACCAGCGACGGCAGCAACGATGACGACGTTTTTGGTTGTGGAAAGATAGCGGATTGAAACCGCTCTAATACCATAAAAATATGGAATTGTTATTTATATTTCCTGTTAATGTATCAGTATATATAGGTAGCCGGGGTGACTTACATACGTAACCGTATAGCTACACCAGTAGACTAACAGGATCCATTGATAGTTTCCACCTATTTATTGAGGGTCCGATTGAACTATCGTAGAGGGCAGCGAATAGCTGCCGGCTGCAGTGAGAGAACTACCTCTGGTCCGACGTCAAGGGCCGCAAACCCGAAACTACACCACCGTCGAGCATATGCTCATCGTCAGTAATCAATCCTGCCGACCCCCACCCTTCCCCCTTACCTCCGTCTCTGGTTTCTTGCGCGCTTGGAATTTAATATCTTCTGTGTTTATGATTTCTGTTGATTTTGTTTTGGGATAATGGGTTAATTCCATGCATTGTGTATGTTTGGATGGCACCATAATATCGTGTATAATGATGGTTGTGTCGATTGCCGAGTCGATATTATAGGAATGGATGAATGTGTTGATCAGAGAATGTCTATTGTGCTCCTGTATGCTGCTATGCTGTTCACTGCTTGCTAATTGTCTGGATGATGGTGACACATAGATGTTTCTCGCAATATTATTGACTGTTCTTCCAATAGATGGTTTGAAAATCTATAACTTCAAAATGTCATCTAGGCTGATTCCGTGGTTCAAGTAATTTCTTACAAGACATTTAGTCATCTTGGTAGGTATCTTTGTCACAACCAGTTCAATTAGTGTACATTGATTGGCATTTATTGTAGTGGCTTCTCTTCAGTAAATATATCTATAGAAGTGCAGAGTACAGCGAGTTTTCTGAACTCCTTATGATCATGTGTTTTTGTCAGGAGATTGTTGTGATCTGAATCCTGAAACATGGGAAGTTGGGAACACATCTTGCACATGTCAAAGCTTAATTTGCCAAAGTGAAATACACTTTAGTTAATTAAGTATAGAGATATCCTCTTTGTGTGATACAGACTATGGCAGATCAATCAGAAATGAATTGAGGAGAAGTTGTGTCCTTCTGCTTGTCAAATTTCTGAACATGTGCTAATGTTCTGAACTTTCGATCAAGTTCTTCCGAAAACAATGATCTTTTGAGCCAGCAAATTTCTGAAACCCGACAATACACAGGATTTGTAGTTCTGACCGGGCCTTTTTGTGTGTTGATATCAATGGATTTTTCAGTTTATTTGTTCATTTTCAAGAGCTTGCTAGGCATGTTGAAAAGCCACACTTCTGTGCTGCAAATTCCCAGGTTGTTGATTATTCATCCGATTAATTAAGTTCTGCATCACCACCTCTGCATTGGATATACTGGAGTACATGGCAGTAACTACTTAATATTATTTTGTATTTTCTGGTTGCAGTAGATATATTAGGAGGTTCTTGTTATTTGCAAGATAAGGGCATATCTTCCAGGCAGTTAATGGATTCATGTGTTTTCTCATCCTCTTCTGCTCATACTAGATAATTGCACTATGCGGTAGAGTTTATTTTCCGAAGTATAAAAGAGAATTCTTTCTTTGTTCTTCAGTGAGTTCTAGGATCGAAGAAACAACAGAGGAAGAGTATTTGGAATTTAGTACTTAATTTAACAATTTTCCTTCTCACCACCATTGTCCGTTCCTTTATGTAGCTTTAGGTTTTGCTGTGGTATGTAATAATGTGGTGTACAATAAAACTAATTCCCTAACACTAAAGAGGTCGGGTCTATATATATACAGTTTAGTGGACCAATGGTCTAACACCCCCGTAGTCACAGCAGGAGAAAAATGGACACATAGACTGGAGCGAAAACTGATAAACAAAAGCGCGGAGAGGCCTTTGATCATAATATTGGCGAACTGGTGCGCCGATGATACACGAAGCACCCAAACTTGTTCTAGTATGACCTTGTCACGTACAAAATGAATATCTAACTCTATATGCTTCGTACGTCGATGATGGACTGGGTTAGCAGTTATATAGACGGCACTGACGTTGTCGCAGTAAACGATAGTCGTAGAGGAGATAGGTGCATGGAGCTCCTGGAGACGCTGGCGAAGCCAGCAACACTTAGTGACGTCGTGGGCAACGGCGTGATACTCGGCTTCGGTGCTAAACCAAGACACTGTAATCTAGCGTTTTGAGGACCAGGAGACTAGAGTGTCGCCAAGGAAGACGCAGTAGCCGGACGTGGAGTGTCGAGAATTAGGATAGCCTGCCCAGTCTGCGTAGAAGTACGCGGTGAGAGAGTCGATGGGGCTGGAGCTGAGATGTAAGCCGCTGGAGAGTGTGCCCTTCACGTAGCGAAAGATACGCTTGAGCAGCGCGAGGTGAGGTTCGCGTGGAGCATGAATGAGGAGGCACACTTGCTGGACGGCGTAGGTGAGGTCGGATCGTGTTAAGGTGAGGTATTGGAGAGTACCAACAAGACTCTGGTACTGGGAGGGGATCGGCGACGAGAGAGCTATCGGTAGCGGAGAGCTTGGCACAAGTGTCAATCGGAGTGGCCGTGGGGTGACATTCAGCCATGCCCTCACGCTGGAGGAGATCGATGGCGTACTGACGTTGGGAAAGGAAGAGCTCGTGAGAAGAGCGGGTGACAAAAATACCAAGGAAGTGATCGAAAGGGCCAAGATCGATCATGGTGAACTTGAAGTGGAGTCGGGCCATGATCTGGTGCAGGAGGGACAACGAGGACGCTGTAAGAACAATGTCGTCGACGTAGAGGAGAAGATAGGCAGTGGTGGTGCCGATGTGAAGGACGAAGAGAGAGCTATCGGATACAGATGTCACAAAGTCGATGTGCCGAAGGTAGGCAGCAAAGTGCTGGTACTAGGCCCGAGGAGCCTGTTTGAGGCCGTAGAGGGAGCGCTAAAGGAGGCAGACGTCGTCAGAACGAGAGGGATCGATGAAGCCTAGAGGCTGCTAGCATAGACCGAAGAAGTCTATACATCACAATGTATTAGCTCAAAAGGTTGCGAGGTACAAGACATAGAATTTAAAAAAGGCAGTCACACATGTTTGCCAAGTTGACAAGAGTGACAAACAATGAAGTTGTTGTGGTTACACTTGATGGAGGCGCTGCGACGTAGATTGGTGACAGCGTCAGGGCTAGGATGATCAAGGCGAAGATGCTAGAGATTGGTGAAAAGAGCGATACTGGCGTGTGGAGTGGACAACGCAGTGGGGATGGTGTAGAGGTCGCCGCCACTATAGCATCGAAAGATCTAATGCTGGGTCGGGATATCCTTCACAGAGAAACCAGAAGCGTCAAATTCAATTGAGCAGTTGTTATCTCGTATGAATTAGCGAACAAATACTAGATTGTGAATGAGAGAGGGGACGATGAGGACATTGCGAAGTGAAAGGTTAGTTGTGGATGTAGATAGAAAAGAGTTACCACAACATTGGATAGGGAGAGAGTGGCCATTACCAATGATGACGAAGGGGGAGGAGGAGGGATGGCGAGAGAGTAGTATACTGGTTGATGACGCCATGTGAGAAAACGCACCAGAGTCCAGCACTTAAGGGTGCTGAGGTTGGAGCGTCATCTGATTGAGGGCGGCGACGAGGCCGGCCTGGTTTCAGGAGAAAACCAATTAGGTGGGTGGTGGTGGGAGTATCGGCTAAGGTAGTAGGGTGTGAACCGATGCCAGGTGGGCCTGAGGATGGGTAGCCAATGGGATTGAGTGACTGGGACTAGGGTGCCCAGGGGCTGTAGCATAGCCACGGACCCATGGGACTGGCAGACAGGACAAGGACTAGAGCAAGTCGCGGTTGCATTGGACCGTTCTAGTTCTTGCCTTTGCCCTTACCTTTGCCATTGCCACTGGTCCGGGCTTTGTTGCCATGGTTAAGGACATGGCTACTAGAGTCGCAAGTGGTGGCAGCAGCACACGGTGATCAGCAGCCATGGTCGGTTACGGCGAGGAGAGCGGTGTGGGTCATGGTCTTCTCATCGTTGGCAAGCGTAGTTATTTAAGAACTAGCATGTTATGAGCTCGGGCGAACGACGGAAGGGGTGTGGAGTTGGCGATGTCGTCGGCGGTGTTGGAGAAACGTGGGTTAAGTCCTCGCAGGAGGGCGAGGACGAGTTGTGAGTCGACCACAGGGTGACCGACATCGCGGAGGGCGACAACCTTTACCTTGAAGCGCTGGCAGTACAAGGAGACAGAAGAGTCTCCTTGTACCATGGAGTGAAATTCGTTTAGTAGGAAGATGTCACGCGACTGTTTGTTGGCAAGGAAGAGCCGCTCGATAGCCATCCAAAGATCCCGGGTGGTGGGATCAGTGTCCTCCATGGCAAGGTCGAGGACAGAGTCATCAACCGAGCTAAGCAACCAGCTGCGCACGTAGCACACGGCGATGTCCCACTGGGGATCATTGGGTCGGGGTGGAACGGAGCCATCGATGTGAGACTGGAGGCCGAACTTTCCATAGAGAGATTTGAAGAAAAATACCCATTTAGAGTAGTTGGCGTTGAGGTCGAGAGAGATGGGAACGTGAGATTTCATGTTGACAGCGGCGTACGGTGGTGAGAAGATCGACGAGATAGTGCCTGAGGTGTGATAAGGAGCACCGATGGTTAGAACAGATTCAGCGACTGGGAGGGTGCCGAAGCTAAGGACCGACTCGGTGGTCATGACGAGAGGGTAACGGGCGCAAGAAGCCGATGAGGGTAAGGGCCGATGAGGGGTAGGTGACTGATAGGAGTTAGCCGATGAGAAAAATGGTTGGCCGATGAGGAGAGTGGTTGGCCGATGGGAGTTAGCAGTGGAGTAGTTGAGAGATAAGTGGGTGGCAGAGTAGGTAGGTCAGAGAGTAGGTGGGTCACGAACGTGAGAAGATTCGCGTCCGTGAAGAAAAGTTTCACGTCCTTGGACTCGTGGACGCAAAAGAGTGGAGCGGACGCGAAAACTCGGAGAAGGCACGGACGCGAAGGGAGGAGGTTTGCATCCGGGAGGCAGAGATTCATGTCCGTGGACACGTCGAAGTGGCTCGGATGTGAGTGGAGAAGTTTCGCGTTCGGGAGCAAGTGAGCATGTCGAAAAAGCGGGGACCGAGAAAGAGTTTCAGCCGATGGAGGGCGGACGGGTCCAGCCGATAGAGACGACGAACATAGAGTTGCGCCGGCGTCGAAGGAGAAAGGTGCGCTGAGGCAAGGAAAGAGTGAAGGTGGGTGTAAGACGAGACGAGGAGGTGGATGGAGACCGTCGCCTTGTCACGTGGTGGAAAAGGGAGGGGAGAGGGTGGTGAAAAAGGAGAAGGTTGTCTACGGAGGAGACGGGAAGAAGAGAGAGCCGAGACCAGAAAGCAGAGAAGAGAGTACCGAGAAGGAGGTCGGTGACGGGAAGAAGCGTCGGCTCGCCGACAGGAGGATGCTAGCGCTCCGAGGATGTCTAGACATGCTCTGATACCATATAAGAATATGATATATAGTAAGACTAAGATCTCAACACTATATAGGAAGGGTCGGGTATATATATATATACAGTTCAGTAGTACAGTTTGAAGTCTTTAGATAATGCAGGCCAGATACATGCAATTTGGATTTTCTTGACGTAAATTATTAGCTTGTTATTGTTGCCTTACTACATTTTGTTTGGATGCGTCTTTGTTGTTGCTTTTCATGGTGCAGGGTATATTCAAATGAATGTAATTAATCTATATTAATAATTTTTCAACAGAACCAAACTGTTAGTGCAGTGGCTAAGAAATAAATTTGGCCGTCCATATAGACTGATTGCTTTTAGAAGAGTGGTACTTTCGGCCATCTATATGTTTTCTTTAAGGCATAGCTCATCTGGTTGGATGATTATTTATTTATTATGTTCTGGGGAAAAGGAATATTATGGATGAGAGGAAATATCTCAAAGCAGATCATATCCAAGCTTCTATATATGCTGATTTCTATAATCCATATACAGATAGTGTTTGACTCATCAGAAATAAATACAACGAAGGAAGCAGCAGGTGGGATTGTCAACAGAAATTTCTTTTTCTGTTATACGCTAAGCCATTTCCATCTTCAATATTTCAAGGTGGACATCTGAATTGTTCCAGAGTATAATTCCTATGTAGTGTCGTTGAGCAATCTTTTCCTGTTTTTTTTTTAATTCAGATTTTCTGGGATTTCTGAAAGGAGGTGATGGTCAGTAGGATTAGTTGATTATACAAGTTATAGTTGCGATTTCATTCCTGTTTATCTCATTGAGTTAGCTAACATGAATGACATTGTGTGAGAGAATATTGGGAATATTAAGACTTCAGCAATGTTTCAGATTCTTCAGAACAACTTGATTGATGACAACATATCCAGGAGCAACTTGTGCTTCTGCTTCGACATTTTTGCACTTGATCATAGGTAAAAATTTTGCAAACCAGGTTTTCACATTGCATTATTCTGGTGGAGAGATTGTCAGTAAGGCACATTTAATATGGAATGGAAATTCATGTTTCCTCTCCCGAGCTGCTTCTGTGTAATGTGCAATGTCAGTAAAATGCCCCTGTTACTGTTCTTAGTTTAATTGATGCCACATCTGCAACTAGCATATGCTTTATTTCAGCATATCTAATTAGCTAAGTTAATCTTTGTCTCTTTGCAGTGGAGGCCTGACGCTCGAGCATGAAGTTGCATGAAGATGTGTGGGACACTATCCAATGAAGGAGGCAGGGTGGGCATTTAGGACAAGAAGTAGGGGGTGGCATCCGCTTGCCCGGTGCCGGATGGATCGGTGGTGTCTGTGCCGAGCTTCGGCCTTTGTAACAAGTAGGGGGTATCATCCATTTCTGTGGTGTGAGTGGGGGTGGCCGGATATAGAGAATTGGAGACAATGTCGCCTAATGTGCATTAGATGGTAAGAACTCCTGGTTGAAAGTGCAACATTGGCTATAGCATGCCCCAGTAAAACTCTTTTGATAATATCTAGGCTATTCGTAATTCACTCAAAAACTACGTTACTTAGTGTAAAATTTCTCCTGTTACAATGCACGGGTACTCGGCTAGTAAAAAAAACGTGAGTAGAATATATATAAGTTGTGGTTGTAAGGGTCATGGGATTCTAGAAAGTACTGTCACCAAGTTGGCCCCTGTTGCGAAATAAAGTTGCCCTATCCTGCCATTGTACATGCAACTAGAGCGCACCTTGATCCGTGTAAAACAAACGGTAATACTCGAATATCTTTTGATGGAATTCAGTCGAAGTCTACATCTCCAATGGTACTGTGGTACTCATCCCAATCAACACTGGCGTAGTCTTTCCTAGTGGCAGAGCTTGCAGGTTTATTGCAGAGGCAACCTAATAGACATGCTTAGATGGCTTCAGAAGAGAGAGAGGGAAGTATATGTATTTAAATTTACATGGTAAACCCAAGTAGCCTCTGTTTAGCAACTTTCTGTAAATAGAGGGCATGGTCCTCTTCTTGCCTTAAAGAAGATTAGCCCTTGGTTCGCCCAACCAAACCACCTCCCCACTCCGTATGCGCTAGAATGTCTTTGTCCTTTCTTTTTTTTTCTTTTCCAGAGTGGCTCCGGCTATAAGAGTTGGACGCCATTATAGTTCAAACTTGCATCATAGTCACCTACAAGACTGGAACACTATATATTCAAACCAAAACCGAAGGATGCTGCAGGCAGAAGATTCTTATTCAGTGACTCAGTGACACGTTTGTGAGAATTGCACATGTGCAGTTTGTAAAGCTGTGGATGAAACCGACACATGGCTTGGAGCTACCACGGCCAGGGTCACACATGCATCGATCCTAGCTGCTCTGTTTCACGTGCTTCTTAGGTTTGCAATTTCGCAATAGATCGCTGGGCTGAAGAGGCACTCTGGCACACTATGGAATTCAAATTCGGCCTTCATGTAGGTGTATATCGTTCTTATCCTCTTTTCTGGCTTAACTACACATTTGATCTTTAGTTTGCACAGGTTAAAAAAACACATCATTTATTTGTGAGGAAGCCCCACATTAATCATATTGTGAATTTATTTTAAATAAAGCATACAATTGGAAACCCACCAGACTCTTTTGCTTATTTTTTTTCACTTGTGAAATTTAATAATGGTGTCATATGCCTCTAAAAAATTTCAGTTGGATATACGATGAAGGAAAAATATTATTAAGAATTATTTTTAATAGTTTAAGGGGCAAAATGAGTTGTGAAATAGTTTAGGGTTATGTACAATGAAATAATCTGATAGTATAAATTAGACTTTTTTAATAAAGAAAACCACCGACAACACGAAACTTTACATAGTTAGTGATTGTATAATCCATCGCCAATTATCTGGAGAGGCTACTTATAGGCGTCAAGTGCAGCATCAGGATTAAGCATCCATTTATGGCGCAAAATCTTCAAATATTCGATAACCACGGCGATTAATTAGCGTGCATGATCTCCATCCACGTTGCCGTCGTCGGCGCCGCTCTTACCTCCGCTCGCCGAGCACGCACGCCGGGTGGAAGTCGCGCTCTCAGCCGTCACACCAGTACGACTACGAGTACCCCTACCGGCCGCACCAATACGCTCCGGCGCCGCCGCGGCGGCGCGTCAGCACGAGCTCGTCCTCCTCGAACGGCACATGCCCGCTCACCCTGTCGGGCCACCCCTCCTCCGCGGGCACCCCGTCCGCCTCCCGCTCCAGCTCCTCGAGCCTCTCCTCGGTGAACGGGTAGGCGACGGCGCCGTGGACCGCCACCGTGGTCCTCGCGTCCCTGGCGAGCACCCCTCCTGCGGGGCCGACGGCCACGATCGTAGGGACGGCGTCGACACACAGGGTCCTCTTCAGCGCCGCCGCCCGCCCTTCTTCCGCGAACGGCAGGGCCAGCCATGTCATGGCGGAGCGGTGGCCGTCGTAGGAGCCCTGGTCGTGGTCGCTGGAGACGAAGACGACCTCGACGTCGCCGCTCGTCTCCTCCCTCATCTTGCTGTATTCGTTGGTGAGCGTAGGGAGGAATTTCCGGCATGGACTGCACCAGTGCGCCGAGAAGTAGAGCAGGACAGTCTTGCCGACGAGCCAAGCCACCGGGACCTGACAATTGATTCAGGCGAAATTTCGTCAAGAACTCGAGATAAACTCAAATTCCAAACGAATTTCAATTGAATTCCAAACAATTTAAACAAGATTCAACCGAACTTAAGAATGACATAATACCTTTACTCCACCTTTGTCAATGACATGGTCTAGATCACCGGAGACCAGCAGCGACTCCAAAGTGAGGGATGCATCTCTGGCCTTCACCTTGGCGGCGAGGAGCTCCATCTTCTCCGGCGTGAAGGAGAACCCTTCCTACGCTTCCGTTCCGTGCTCTTCGATCACCTCGGCGACGTTGTCACTAACCATCTTCCCGTCGGGACCGGTCAGCGCGAGCCTCGGGAGCTGGCAGGAATCGAAGTAGCTCGAGAGCTTCTCCCTCGTCTCGCCGTCGTCGTACGGGACGGCGAGCCATGGCGTGCGCACGAAGCTGTCCGCGAACGACGGCTCGTCGTTGTCGAGGGACAACGCGACGACTTCGAAGGAGCTCTCCTCCCCTTCCTGCTTCAGCTTTTCGTACATCTCGATGAGCTCCGGCGTGAACTCCTCCACCGGGGCGTAGCCGGCCATCGTGAAGAACACGCCGACGTGCTTCCCCTCGAGCTGGGAGATGGGCACCTTGTCGCCGTTGCTGGAGACCACGTAGTCGCGGAACGACGCGGCGAGGACGGTGTAGATGGTCTGGTAGCGCCTCGCGGCGCGTTCCCGCTCCAGCTCGTCGACCCTCTCCGGCGTGAACGGGTACGCCGCCTCTCCGTGGTCGGTAAGCAGCTCGACGCCACGCTCGGTGATAGCCTCGCCGGTCTTCGCGTCGAGGACGACGAGGTGCGGCACTTCACCGGTGGCGTTGAACCGCTCGAGGAGGTCCCGCCGGCGCTCGGCGTCAGAGAACGGGACGGCCGGCCACGGGGGCATCATCGCGAGGTGCGCGTCGAACAACTCCTAGCCGTCGTCGCACGACACGAAGACGACCTCGCAGCTCCGCAGCGAGAGCGAGACCCAGCTCATGTACACCTCCTCGACCCTGCGCGTGAACCGGCGGCACGCGGGGGCCAGGAGAGCCGCGAAGTAGAGCGCGACGACGTCGGTGGCTCTGACGTTGCTAGCGTCGACCTGCATGCCTGCACAGCGACGACGACATTGAGCACGCAGAGTGAGTAGTGACAACGACAAGCGAGGCTAGTACTGGTACTCTGACCTGCTCGCCGGTGCTGAGGATGAGGAAGCCCGTCTCGCCAGTGCCCAGGAGCGCCGTGACGCTGCAGCCGGTGGCCGGCTCCATCTCGCCGTCCGAACACTATCTCCTCGTAGCCTCCTCGATGATTTTAGTGACTTAGTGTGGATCATCTAGCGAGTGATCAACGTGCCAATGCATTCATGCGTGAGGTTGCTGCAGACGACGGGCGGCCTACGAACATTTGCCAAGCAAAGGGGTCAGCTGGCAACTGCTAGCTAAGCTAACCATGGGGCTTGTCAAAGGATGATATTCAAAAGATGGAAGAAATCGTTGAAGATAATCAAAACAATTGGAAGCTTCTAGGCTGATATCTTAGTTAACGCGCCAAGGATTTATGATCAAATGTTTGTCTTAAGGAGGGTAACAGATGGCAGGTCCATTCTCAAGTCTGAATGATGGCTACACACGTGTTTTATTTTATTTTTTAAAAGAGTGTGGCAGCCAGAGATACCACCATAATAAGCCATTAAATAAAAACAGAGTCAATAGTCCGATCCGTTTTAAAATACTAGACTATTTTATTTTGGTATGAGAAGGTTTAACTTATGATTATTTTATTAATATATAATTTTTATAACATAAAATCGATGCTATTAGATTCGTATTAAAAATATTTTTTATGATTATGTTTCTATGTCGTAGCCACGGCTATTCGAATAGTTCTATTCTGATAAGAGATATACAAGTTTATCTATGAGACATAAATATCATCACAATATTTAAAAAGGAGTTTTGATAGGACCCATCACATAACATGTCAAAAAGAATGGCTACTTTAGCTATCATTGGTAGGTGTTGCCGATACAGATAGAGGGACTATTCAGTGCCTAAGAAGAATGGATTTATTAACTATCATGCACAGTAGACTTATCTTCTACCACAGTGGTCTTATTATCTATCTTCTGTTGGAATATGCTATACTCAACTGTTACCTATGGTTTATGGTTAATACAATATATACTTTATAATAGTAACTCACGAAACATACCTTATGATCACGATTTTAAGTTGGATTATTAAATTAAGCAACTGCCACCCACCATCATGAGCTACATTGATAGACCACAAATAGTTATGAGTGATCATTAGTTTTTCCTCATAATATGATTCTAATGTTTCTAATCATGGCCAAGAAAAATCTAATTAACGATCATTACATAAGACCTAAGCTAGTCAAATTATATCCTGAACTTAACCAAGAACAAGAAATCAACTCAAAGTGCCTACAGGAAAGTAAATAGGTGTAACATCCCAATGACATTCAAAAAGGTAAATGCAATAGTTGAATAAAACAAGAATTTTAAAAGCAGGGTCAATATTTTCAAGGTGTTTTGGTCTACGTGACTTGCCTTGCTGCTCAAATACTCTCCTAGATCCTTGTTAAAGAAAATGAAATCTTCCAACACGTTGTTAGCTATAGGCAAAAAAACAAAAGGCAAAAATAGTATATGAGAGTACACCAAAAGGCTACTAACAGATAGATATAATTTTTAATGATTTTTTCTAGTTGAACCGACTTAATTGGAGTTCATATGAATTGGTTATAAATTTTATAAGATTTAATATGTTTAAAGCATAAACAGGAAATATCATGTAATAAAATACTAATTTTGAATAGAGAAAGATGGATTATTGCATCATCAAGATCCAGTTCACCGTAGACCACGTTCATATCGGTGGTCTATGGGAATCGACGGTCTAGATCAATTTGACTCGGCTTCACTAAGCTTAGACAGCTGAGATCGTTCCCCTTCTATATCGCCACGCAGGATGACATGTAGGTGCCACGTGTATGCCGAGTGGTGGATGGATGCCGATGCAGCACCCATGCCAGTAGCCATGCTAGACTAACGCTAGTGACACTTAGACCAATTGCCACCCGTGGAAACGACTGATGGCGAGCTCCGAATGGCAGCAATTTCAAGTCAATGATGGCAATGGTGTTCCGACAACACTAGGAAAAGATGAAGTGGTGGCCGAGCTTCTCCTCCTCCTTGTGAAGCTAGCGGTAAAGACGGCGTGGTCCAAAAGGTCCTAGTCAACAGCGAGAGGTGGCGGATGGTAAAGGTGCTAAGTCAAGTGGCATTGCGAGCTCGGGAGAAAAGTAGAAAAGAGAGAGGAAAGGACAATGGGGCTATTTATGGGCTCGAGAGCTTGAGTCCAAGGTGGCAATAGCCTAACTACAATGGCGGAGGGCTAGGGTTAGGGTCTTTGGGACAAGCTCAAATTGTGATCGATTCCCTACTGGATACAATCCTATTCTTGAGGGAAAGAAAGAGGAGATATGAAACAAATCTCCTCAATGAATTTAGGAAGAGATCAATCAGGTAGTCGAATTTGGCACACGAGGCAGCGTTAGGCTATGCTAGACTCTAACTAGAGGTAGGAGACTACCCCGATAGGTGGGCTCCACCTATCAGTGAGAGGGAAAGTGGAGAAGGCTACATGCCAGCTTAGGCTGTATGGGCGTGAGCAAAGGAGAGTGAGGTTACGTGAGTGGATGATGCATGTGAGGAAGAAAGGTGTTGGGCTAAGATTTGATCCAATGGCCTAGAGAAGATTTTAAAAGCTTTATGATCTAATTTAAATGTTGAGATGATGTTTTATTTATTAAAAATACTTTCTATGCTTTAAAAATTCCCAGAAGGACTCAGGATAATGCAAAAAATTTAGTAAGTTTTTCTAGCCTAGTTTTATGTTGAAAATTTTCCATTGATTTTATCCTGGTCATCCTTTATGATTTTAAACATTTTCAATACAAAACAAATATACTATCAAAATATATTTAATGTTAGATTTAATAAAACTAATTTAGTGTGGTAGATGCTGCTATGTTTTTTTTATGAACTAGATAGATGGAGGGAGTACATTCTTAGTTTTTGCCATGCTAGCATAGGCTAGGGACGAAAATGGATTGGACTATTTCTGATCTGATCCACTACAAATTTGACAAAAGTGTGAATATGATAAGCAGTTGTTAAAATCTGACAAATGTGGATTAGGATATGGTATTCCTAAAATCTAACAGATGCGGATTATTTGACTTCTTCTGAGGATTATTCAATGAAGTGCTATTCGATAATCTGATTTTCTAGGACACACCATATGATTGAACCATACACCATCATAGTTAATTCAAGTGGCTTTTCTATTTTTCTAACTTCCAGACTTTCTCACGAGTTTAGGTCCTAATTTGGCTCATTGTTTTATGCTAAATTGATGTTTATTGTCTTTGTTATATTATTTATATATACATGTACTATCCAATAATTATAATCCGCTTATAACATGAGTCTACTCTGACTCCTTACATTTTTTGACATCCGCATCCGCACCAAATCTAAATCTACTAAAATATGGTGTAAGATATGATAAGCATTATCCATCTAAATCTAATCCGTTTTCACCCGGCCTTCCTATATGTTACAAAACTTGGGCCACACTAGTTCCAAACTTAGGCACTAGGCTGGTTTTAATTAAGTTTTAATTTCTAGCATTAATATTTAAACCCTATTCATCCTCCTCTAGGAACATCTCTGATCCTACACAATCAACCTATTACTGTTCAATAACATAGCCTTGCCCACTACCTAGGCCAGCATCCAAAGCTTCATTACAATTATGAATTGTATTAGGCCCATTCAATTTAAGAATAGCCTGATTACCCAAATGATCAACATCCACTATGGGGGACACTTGTGTGCTAGAATACCATCTAGCTCCACTTTCCGTCTCTGAGGGTAACCAACATGGTATAATATATGTGTCCCATCCCACCTAACAACAACATCTAAAGTGCGAACTTGTGATTTTTTTTACTAAAACTAGTAGGAGAATCTACTACTATAAAAGAAAAGTTATTTACAAGGGGTATAGAATGGGACTTTACAAAACAATTGAACTTCGAAACCTTGCACACATACACTATAAGTTGACCAGCTCAACTCACATGAAATGGGTATCATCACAAGTGATCTCTTTATCCCCACGTATGAATTGCACATCAACCTATTTCAAAGGTCATAAGACAAACCGAATCCAATTGGATGATTCTAACAATGAAAGAACAACCCTAAACACTAACATATCAACGTTCATCTCCTCAAATTATTCATTACCACTAATCGTTCCACTTGAATGTACACAAACAATGAGGTCGATCAAAGTGTAAAAATTGACATGCAAAACAAATACACCTCATCGATTGATCCTTCCTAGAAAAAACACTTCTATGTGTAAAAAGGCATTAGGTGCACAATCTGGTCGTTCAAATAGAATTTAACAACATTATATATCATATAAATCCTCTCACAAATACTAACTACCATATAATCACAACATTAAAACCATTGCATTCTCAACTTTACCATGACCTAGTGCTAATCACTAATATACCCTGATCTACCCCGTACATCATCATTAACCAATCTACCAATACCAATCTTCAATCCTAAATAACCAAAATGAGTTCAAAATCTATGGTAAAAACTTGAGAAAATGGTGGAGATAGCTTCAGGGATGAAGTCGAATTCATATGCACTTTAACTCAGGCTTCAAATAATTTGATTTCACGAAGGATTCAAGAAGGCGAGAGAAACAACCTCAGTACAAGTTGTGGAGAAGAATAAAAAGCACATGGATGAAGATGCGAGTGACAGTGAGGTCAATATTAGGCTTACCATGCTACATGAACTCCAACTAGAACTAACTGGCCACATGCACTAGAGTGTCATCCTTTTATGTCAGGCGTGATAGAATCATTACGTCACGATGGCTTTAATGACTAAAATCTTTATATTTGTAAATAAAATATTAGGATGTTTATTTAAAATAATTTAATAAAAAATTTTATGGCATATGGGACCACTATTTATCCTCTCTTTAGACCAAGCCGATGGTATAACTGTTGAAGTCAGATTATAAACCTTTTAACCATGTTTAAACTCACACGTTAATAATAAATGTAGCTTTTTTTTATAGGAGTGAAAACATGGTATCCAAAAACCTCTAATTAATTATAAAGTTAAGCTCTAAAATTTAAAATAGTTTTCCTCTTGTAATATATCACTATAATAATTTTTTTAGTTGCGTAACAACGTAGTATTTTGCTAGTACGGGAAAAGGTTTGAAAGTGTTCCACGTTGTTGGTCAACCGAACACAGGCTCCACCACACAGACGGATGCTCTTCTCTCTGACGAAACGGGCCTACTGGACTGCCGCTAAAGCCACAGATCGGAGATCGCGAGCCAAGTGTGTGCGCGCGGGGCGCCTCGAATCTAACGACGGCGGCGGGAGGAGAGATGGAGGAGGCGGCGGCGGGAGGAGGCGGGCGATGGTGCGTGGTGACGGGCGGCCGCGGCTTTGCGGCGAGGCACCTGGTGGCGATGCTGCTCCGCTCCGGCGAGTGGCTGGTGCGCGTGGCCGACCTGCCCCCTGCCATCGTGCTCGACCGCGACGAGGAGGAGGGGATCCTCGGCGCCGCCCTTCGCGAGGGCCGGGCTGCCTACGCCTCTGCGGACCTCCGCGACAAGGCCCAGGTCGCCAGAGGTGCGTCATCTCCCATTTCGCTTCCCAAATCGCTGCGCGTGTAGGGATTGGTTGTGCTGCTGTGTTTGATTCGTACGGGGGAAGCAAAAATGCGGAATACAGTGTTGCAGAGTGCGGCGTGTGAGACAAGCGTGATTTAGTTAGCAATCCAGATCGTGTTCTTCAATTATCCAAATATCCATTCAGTTCGATTTGTTGGTATCTTTGGACTGATCCTAATACTTCATATTTATATACGTGGTGTTAATCTCATGATTGCCATGTACTCTATTATCTTGAGATTGTATTTGTCACCATGCCACAGTGACTTTGGAACTAAATAGTTGTTCCAATGAGGGTCTTCTCCTGACATGCCTTCAAGAAGAGGTGGTACCAAAGTAGCAATTAAGGCTCTGTTGGCATTACGGTGAATTATGATAATCTTTGTTTGGTGCAACTGCTGTTAGACATTTCGGTGTTTGACAAACTGCTTCTATACTAATCTATGTTGCAAAGAATAACATTTGTTGTGTTCTGAAAATATGAAACAATCGGAAGAGACACAACAGTTGGACAACATATTTTGTCTAACCCTAATTTGGTCTGTAAAACTAACTATGGCCATTTTAAATTTTCATTTGCACAGCAACTTAAAAAATAAACATAATGCAGCATGTCAGACAACCATAAACTGGGCCTAAATTATGGTATTTTTTGCTGCAAACTTAATGTTTCTTAACATGTAACTAGAAGTTTTGCATGGTTGGATGGCATTTGTTCATTTGTCAATGTGAAAGGCTGGCAAAGCTCGAAAAATGATAATATGTGTCTGGGATAATATCTGAGTCAAACTAGATGCTAGCATCCTTATGTTACTACCTCTGATCAATGCAAGAAAAATGATGTTTTGGATTTGGACATTTACATGGTCTCCAAAACAAAACATTGACCACCAATTGTTCTAATTTATTATTAGAGACTGATATAATAGTGTGACTGCATTACTCAATTCAATTGTTTGATGTCCAATGTGTGAATTCTTTCTACGCAGCTTTTGAGGGGGCTGAACTTGTTTTCCACATGGCTGCACCAGATTCATCTATCAACAACTTCCACCTTCATTATTCAGTTAATGTTGATGGTTGGTACTTCTAACTTGTATGCTATGCAGCTTAGGTTTTAATTAACCATTTACTTGTTGTTGTTTATGAAATGCATGGAATCGATGCCAGTTGTTCTTATTTTTAATAAATATCAATAACATGGCGCATTTGAGGATTTGCCCACTCCCCACAGTTGCTACTAATGTGACTCTGACATGTGGTACCAGGTACACATGTCAGTGAGACATGGAGTGGCAAGTCCTCAATTTTTATGGCATTGTTAAATCTATTTCATGACATGTGTAATTCATTTCACAGGAACAAAAAATGTCATTGAGGCTTGTATCCATTGCAAGGTGAAGAGACTTATCTACACTAGTTCACCAAGTGTAGTGTTTGATGGAATTCATGGAATCTTTAATGCAGATGAATCAATGCCTTACCCAGACAAGGTCTTTCTTTTTCCTTTATGGATTAGATTCTTGTGATTTGTTTATTGGTTCATATTTATTCCCATATTTCCTAACAAGAACTCTTCTTACTCCAGTTTAACGATTCATATTCAGAAACAAAGGCAGATGCAGAAAAATTGGTGATGAGAGCTAATGGTAGGGATGGGCTTCTTACTTGTTGCATACGCCCAAGTAGCATTTTTGGCCCTGGTGATAAGCTACTGGTTCCTTCTCTGGCTGCTGCTGCAAAGTCAGGAAAGTCTAAGGTAAGAATGGCTACACTTGTGTACATTTTAGTATGCTAAGTTTTATCTCATTGTTCATGTTTAGATGTTGATACTTGATATGGATAATTCAATATAATAGGATCAGAATGGTAATTCTAAGTAAAAAAAACATTATCAAACAAAATAAACACTTGAATTACTTTTTTTATGCTTGTTCTAAAAAAAATTCTTCAATATTTTCCTGAAATTTTGCTGAAAAAACATTGTCTATGTTTTCATTGCCAGTACATTATTGGTGATGGTAGCAACTATTATGATTTCACCTATGTGGAGAATGTGGCATATGGCCATGTTTGTGCAGAGAAAACTCTATCGTCTGAAGATGGTGCAAAGAGAGCTGCTGGAAAAGTATGACTCCTGCTTCACATTTCACTTTTTTACATTTAGGATTCCATCATGACATTATTATTACTTTTTTGTCTCCAGACCTATTTCATAACAAATATGGAGCCTATAAAATTCTGGGAGTTCATGTCGTTGATTTTAGAAGGACTTGGATATGAAAGGTAATGATTTCTGAAATACAAATGGTCTTGTACTTTCTTAGATTTATTTTATGTGGAACATTGCTGAAAGTTGTTAGTTCAGTAGACTGTACCATAATTAATAGCCACTTCATGTTGACTTCACTTGGAGTAATTTTCAGTTGTCACCTGCAAAACTTATGATAGGCAACATTCACTTCTATCTCAAATTCAAATGGTGCTCCATTGATAAAAATGGTGCAATATGGATGTTCACTGGACTGTTCTTTGTAGTTTTTGCAACTGTTTTTGTCAAAACTATCAGTTTGCTTCCTGGTCAAAAAAGAAAAAGGGCATCAGTTTGCTACAGCTTGATCAGGGTATGACAATAGAACACGACAGCTTCATCAGTACTCGAGCCGTTTGGCAGGCTGTACCCCTCTTTTCATACACACATGCAGTATTGGCACCGTTAAAGGGTGTATGATGGTCTGAGTTTGTGTGTATTATGGATGGGCCTGTCTTATTGAATGGGCACATTGCTAATGGAGTTACAGTATGTTCTGATAAAATCATGCATTGACAGGGTACCTGTCTGCAACACCCTGTGAAAGTTGCCACAAGCTGATATTTTTTACAAAAACAATTGCATCTTTTTAAAAGTAGTTACTCAATAAAGAACTTGATGACCTGATTTGGAGCATTTGAGATTATTTCTGTTGGTTTCGTCATAAATTTCCTGTATAACTATGTTCCTTTGTATCAAAATATTAATCTGTTAAGAGATGGAGAGAAGAATCATTACAGTTAGTTTACTTGATAATTTAGTTTAACTGTATCTCCTGACTACATGTGCTACTGATGTCAAACTGGGTGTTACGGCTCTCAGTAGTATCTGCTGGATTGGATTTGTTGTATTCTGCAATGGTATCTATGTTCCTACAGAATGAGTTTGAAAATAGGGTAGTAAGGAACACATCTTATGCATTCATGATATTATCAGTTGTCATTGTACTAATGCATAAGAACTTTGTGGCAGGCCTTCGATAAAAATACCAGTTTCTGTTATGATGCCAGTGGCTCATGTGGTAGAATGGACTTATAAAAAATTCTCTCGCTATGGAATGAGAGTTCCTCAGCTGACTCCTTCAAGGATCCGGCTCCTCTCTTGCAACAGAACATTCAGCTGCACAAGAGCAAAAGATCAGCTAGGTTATGAACCCATTGTGTCACTCAAGGTGTGCATAATGTGATCCATAATGTGATTAATGATAGCTCTTAATATGACTGTGTGTGGTGGTTTATGCCTACTTGATAGCTCTAGATAGTTCATACCTACTTACTTTCCATAAGGTTTCACGCAAGCAATTGATCTATTCTAAAATTCAGGATGGACTTAAGAGAACAATAGAATCATATCCCCATCTACAAGCTCAAAATCAAAGGAGCGTGTCAAAGGCTTCAATTTTCCTTGGGAATGGAAATTGTATGAATCTCTCTCCAAAACACACACGCACATGCACACACACGCGCACACCCTTCTTGAGATGCTAATGAGTGTCTGCCGATCTTGGCTGCAGTTGCAAAAACAGTTCTCTGGGAAGACAAGAAGCAAACAATGACTGTGCTACTACTATTGGCTGTTATCTACTACCACTTATTTACTTGTGGTTACACCTTCATTACAGCAATGTCAAAGCTTTTCTCACTAACTGCCCTGTTTTTATTCATTCATGGGATGTTGCCTGCAAATGTGTATGCTCTTTCAATTTGTAATTTTACTGAATATACCTGCTATCAGATGGTTGAACACCATGTAGGTCTTTTATCCATCTTCAGTTACCAGATAGTGATTGTTGAATGATACTTATGCAGGTTTGGGCACAAAATTGAGAAGCTCGAGCCTTCGAATTTTCACATTTCACAGGTGGAGGCGCATCATGTTGCTCACTCAGTCAGTTCAACATGGAACTCTCTAGTTGGTGTGCTAAAATATTTATGCAGAGGAAATGATTGGCCACTGTTTTTCAAGGTACAGCACTTTGTGGCACTATATGATCTGTCTACCTGATTAAATTATCACTTATATTACACCCTCACGGTTATATGTTCTTAATTACTCATGCCAAACTTTTTTGCATTCAGTGTCTAATTGCTTATTGTTGCTAGGTGGTATTCTCCCTACTGGTTGTGAGCATCTTTAGTTCCATGTCTTCGCAATCTGCATTCAAAATAGGTAATTGAAAACACATGCTTCTCTTTTTAAAATCCTACAAAACAAGGAGCATGAGCACATGACTGATGATGTTCTCATGGGGAAAATAGGCATTCCTATGGTTTTCCTATGCTTCAAAGCTTATGAGAAATGGGAGGATACCATCGACAATTTGGTGGGTGATGCATGCTCGGTTGTTATGCATTTTGGTCCGAGCCAGAAATCCTCAAGGCAGAAGCATACAGATAATTGATTGGCGTCATTTAGTGAGGTTAACTTCAAATTTCAGCGATCGCTAGTTTTCCTTCACATAACTTCTTCAGCCAATGCTCCTATAATGTTGTAAAATAGTTTAGAGGCTCAACATTTGGACGTTTCCTTCGGTGGTTTGATGTGCTGTATGGAATTGTGATATTTCTTCACAGTTTTTTTTGCTCATTGTATTATTGGACGAATGAGTGCTTATTGAATAAAAACAATCAGAAATTATCTCTAGATTATTCTGGTACTTAAAGTTGTTGTGATTTGGCTGCAGCCAAGTAAGAATGCCTGTGCCTAAGCAAGGCTTGCTTTGCCATTGCCTATGTTCTCTGATAGTGTCATGTGCTCGAACCTCAGGACCTCTGGATTACCTCTGGATTTCTCACGTTCTGTAAGATACGACTAATGTGCTAGTTTTGTCTCAGCTGTCAACCGGTCCTCGCCAAGGACTCGTAGACTACTTGTAGTTCATCTACAAACAAAGCATTCTCGTTCATGCTAGCTACAACAAGTTGTCGTCATGGTCCACGAAGATCCTTGATAAGTGTTAAGCTTTGCACTTGGCAGACGCTTAGCAGCCTCATATGCTGCCATACGTAGGATATGGTTTAGAGGTTTCGTCAGTTTCCCCGCCCTCTTTCTTCTCCTTGGTTGTGCGCTTTCTTTTCCTCGTTGGATCGTGGTGGATGAAGAGTTTGTTTGGTTTGTGCCTTTAACTCAACCAAGGGAAAAAAAGATTGTCAATATATATATATATAGTTACTCATTTGGCCTGTAGCTAAAATAATTGGCATTGCCAAATTATTTGGCTTAGATAAACTGAGGCCATTGAAACATCAAAATGCAACATTAATAACAAGCCAAACAAATGCCCAACCAATCTTTATGAAAAATTTGGAAGGACTAAAAATGACAAATAACCAAACAAAGTAACCCAGCTCTCTTGTTGGATTGTGACGGATGAATTAACTCACCTCTGTACAGTTCTGCTGCGTCGTGAGTAAATCCACGAGGCTAACTTTAAAAACTTATGGTATTTTAGTACTAATTTAGGAATTGGTTTAACTTTTAGGAAGCAAGAAAGATTCCTGAGTGCCGCAGGACTTACCATGAAATACTCCTATTTCATTGTGGTTTCCAGTTTGCCTATAATTAGTCTCAGCGCTTAGCAGTAGTAGCATAGTTTAAATCCATGGCATATCTGCAAAAAATGAGCTGCGTTTTTTTTTTGCTAAACTCATGTATTTTATTTAATATAAGCAGTCTACATGAGAGATTCAACTTACAACTATGTAGCTTCCGAGCTACAGCAGGATGGCAGCCGATCAAACATAACAACACCAAGACAATAACGGATCTAATCATCATCCAAAAGAGTACTAGTAAAAGGTGATCCAGCAGGTGAATTTCTTGATTGGAAGGACAGCTATAACCGATGCAATTGACAGAGCAGCCGCGATGCCATGCTAATTATATGGAGGGTTCTCCGAGTGCTATGCCGGTGATCCCTACGACCTTGGATTTGGTACTTTTTGAGAGGATTGTTACTATTGCGCTGTAGATTTAGCCGCTACATCACTGTGCTCAAACACGTAGAGACATACGAGTCTTTGTCAAATCTGAGTAGCATCATCTGCCTTATTTTTTTTATTTTTGCCACAGTACAAACCACAGTAGCTATAGCTTAATCTACACCAAGGCTCCACCATGGTCATTGAACACAATATAGGTTGTCTTGTTTAAATATGAAGCATGATAATAGACAAGGAGACTGAATGCTGGTAATTAGACCAAGGAGGGGGGTGGGTGGAGGTGAAGAGGAAGATAACCTGAAGGTAGAACCCGAAGCCGGTGGATGTCGCTCAAACATGCTTACATCATTTGCCAAACAAAATAGACAATCTTAAATATTTAATAAAGACGTGAACTCAAATGGTCCAACACAAGTTTTTTAGTTACATCTAAATCTTATTAAAAATTTGTAAAAAATACGAGAGGCCAATTCTAGGCTTAAAAGAATCTTTGGTTATCATATTTTCTAACTAGCTAAAAATAATTGTGTGTTGCAAACGAATTTAAAAAATAAAACCCCACAATACGTTTTTAAGCCCCAAAATTATAATAAAAATATCTTTATTGTAATGAATATTTGGCATCAATTTTTTACATGTTCGTTAAGCTACACAATTGTTTCTAAATATGCAATTATAAAGGAATTTAACTTTTTACTATTTAAGAATCTCACATAATAATTAGATATGACAAACTCATAATTCATCACTATCATTAGAATTTTTTAAAGGAGTATATATATTATAAAAAATATTCATAATTTCTTAATGAAATATCAACTAATGTTTTTTACATATTCAATTATTAAAGATTTTCTGAAATTTAATTAGACCTTTAATGCAGGATCATCCGTCATGTTGAGGTCGAGGTGATGTGTACCGAGCGAAACACGTGTTGGGGCGATGAGCGCTAGACGTGGCACGCGAGGGTTCCCCAGGTTTCCTTTAAGCGGCGAGCGAATCTCTGCCGTCCGCTCGGTGGGCCAATCTGCGGCGGACGATCCGATCTCGCCGCCACCTGTGAATTAGCTCCCGTCGCCAGTGGCCACCGCCTCGCCATTTCGTCGAGCAGGTGGCACGCGGTCTCTCTCGCCCGCTGCTCCCTCCCTCCCTCCCGATGGCCTCCTCGCTCGCCGCGCGCCGCCTCCTCTCCCGCGCCGCCGCGTCCTGCCGCCTCATACCCTGCTCCTCTTCTCCCCCGCCGCCCTATGCACCGGCTTCTCTACGCCGCTTCTCCGCGGACGCCTCGACGCCCCCACTCCCGCCGCCGCCGCCTCTGGAGCCCGCTGTCGAGCCGCCCAATTCGGAGAGAGCCTCCTCCTCCTCCGGCTCCTCTTCCGCCGGTGCCGGCAGAGCCCATCGATCGGCGCCAGGGGCTCGCCGCACCGGCGGTACGGGGTACGAGGAGGAGCAGGAGAAAGTGCTCCGCGCGTCGCTGCTCCACGTGGTCTCGATTTCGGGCTCCCTCGAGATCTGCTTCCATTTCCGCCTGCCAAACTGCGCGGTAATTTTTGAATTTCTGGTTGTGTGTTGTAGCCAAGGATGGGGTGGAGCGAATCAGCCATGATCGCCGGGGCGAGGGACGTGGGCGTGTCGCCGGCCATCGTTGGTGCTTTCCCGAGGAAGGAGGCTGCCCTCGTTGAGGTAACTTTGCTTTCGGTGGGACTATCTTGTGTTGTCTGATTTTTTTTTCAATTGGTGATTCGCAATGTTCCTCCCAAGAAACGAATATTTTGGAATGGTAGTACATTGTACTGGAGAGGTAAGGATGGGAGGAGCGGCGGAGCAGGACTTGGATATGAGGGGGGCCAAGTTCATCAGTGACAATAGTCATAGAAAAAATAGCCCAACTGTATACGCAAATTTCAAATTTCGCCTTCCACACATGGATAATATATTAATATTAATATCAACGTACAAAACACAAATCATAGTACTAAAGATTGGCTACTAGCTGCATTACATATCTATTAATTTAAATTTAGCCTTACGAGTACCGAGCTGGTTATAAATGTTGATAACATCATCCAAGCTGACTTTTCCCACTAGTTCGTTCTCAACATAGACCACCATATAGTCCCAAAGATAGTCGTCTCCCATTTTATTTCGAAGACGTGTCTAGACAAGTTTCATAGCTGAAAAAGGTCTCTCGGCAGTTGCAGTTGACACCAGAAGAGTTATGACTAATCTCAACAATCTGTCAACCATTGGATACATAGAAGCTCTACCTGTTTCAACTAGTCCACGCGTCAAATCAGCAAGTGATGGTAAACTTTTTATGTCTGGATGGTTGCATACATCAAGTTGAAAATGAGGTAATTGACACTCTGCTGGACCTTTTCTTGAGTTGAAAAATCTGTAGGATAGAACTTCTCCACTAAAGTGCATATGTTTGAGATGTTAAAGGAATCAAGTCTTGTATCTAAGGATGCACAAAGAGTTAAAAGTTCTGTATTCTGAGCACTAAAACGAGCATTTAACTCAGTCAACTGTTGAGACATGCTTATTCCTAGACTTGGTCACATCAACGTGGTGCAATATATATTTATATATTACAGAGATAATTATGTTGCATTTCAGCGTATAACTTTTAGCAAAAGAAGCTTACATGCTATTGAGATTTGGGACAACAATCTCTTGGTTAGCACAAAACAGTTTGACCTCCTCTGGCTGTGTTCATTTGGGGGGTTTGGGAACCCTCCCCAGTATGCAAAACGTAGCGGCTGATTAACGTATGATTAATTAAGTATTAGCTAAAAAAACTTAAAAAATAGATTAATATGATTTTTTAAAACAACTTTCCTATAGGATCTTTTTTACAAAAAATACACTGTTTAAGTAGTTTGGGAAGCATGTGCATAAAAATGAGGGAGCAGAAGTTGTGAACTTCTACAAACGAACACAGCCTAAAAGGGTTTCCCAACCATCTCTTCTCAAGTCACCAAGTAATGTTTTTGTGTTTGAGACAGCATCCATTGCATGTAAAATATCCAATGACTTATGTTGCAATTTCTGGCATAACACATTTGTGGTCTTCATGATTTTTTTCATCATGTGCAAAATGAACACATAATCAAATGTGAAAAGCAACTTGAGGGCACCTTCAGCATCTCCTCAAGAATATCGGTTGACTGAGCGATCATTTGATATACTTCGTAAAACAGAAACAATAGCACCAAACATTTTTCGCAAGCTTTGTATTGATTTGAGCTGAGAACTCCATCCAGTGTCACTCGGTCTTTTTAAAGAAATCATCTGATTTGGACCTTTTACTGTATCAAGTTCTCCCAATTCAATGTCACGGGAAATTTCAGCGGCTTGGTTGTTTAGTAACTCATCATTGTGTTTAGATGAAGCACTAACAACATTTATGATGAAGTTTGCGTGCTGAAAAAAGTTGTGAACTTTATATACCTCTCTTGACGCTGCAACAAGAGCCAACTGTAGTTGATGAGCCATACAATGTATGTAATACGCATAAGGGCATTCATTGAGAATTAGAGCCTTCAATCCATTCCACTCCCCTCGCATATTACTAGCCCCGTTGTAGCCTTGGCCCCTGATATCTTGCACATTTAACTCATTATCTACTAGAACAGCACAAATAGAGTCTTTCAAAGTCATTGCAGCAGTGTTTTGAACAAGATTAAAAAAACGCTCCTTTATTATCCCTTCTTTGTTGACAAATCGAAGAACTACTGCCATTTGCTCTTTTTCCGATTCATCTCGTGACTGATCAACAATTGTACAAAACTTGCTGTTGCCAATTTCTTCTCTAATTAATTTCTGCACTCTTCGAGAAATTATGCTAAGAATTTCCCTTCTGAACATCTGATGAGGTATACTTTGCATTTCTTGGAGCATTTTCTAGCACTACTTATTTCACTTCCTTGTTGTGTTCATCTAAAATCTTGACCATCTCAAGAAAATTACCTTGGTTTATGGATTCTTTAGATTCATCATGACCTCTCAAAGGGCATGCCTGGAAACTTAACCACCTGGTGATATAGACAATGAATAGTTGTTAGAACTGAACCTGAAATTGTAGTTCTGAAATAAAACTATAAAAGGCTGAAATTTTTTCTTCATTACCTTACAGAATCAATTGTTGTTTGAAGTCTTAACCTTGCATCTGCAACCAATTTTGCATTCTGCTTTACAATCACCTTGTCGATATGAGTCATACTATTCTTAAGATTGTCAAAACAGCGAACTGAATAGTTATGAGCTGAGTTTGAATCTTGACCCATATGAGTTAGAAAAGAATAATATTTCCCACTGTTCACCTTCTTCCATTTTTTGAAATCCCTTCGCAGTGAATGTTTCTGAGCCACAACTCCCAGATGGCTTCTTGGAAAATAGGAAACAAGGTAGGCAATATGCACGATCTGTATGTGGTGAATATTCTAGCCAGAATAAATTAGTATACCACTGACTTTTGAATCGACGATGATGATTTCCTTGTCTAGTATATGGATATGCATCAGCATCCATGTTTGGTTGATACGGTCCTTCTGATATATAAAATCGCCGCACTTCATCTTGTTTATTCGGAGGGTGTTGCCAAATTTGAATGCGTTTACCAGGGTCCCGCTCATAACATGTGGTTACAATCCTATCTTGCTCTGGTTCTTGCACATCAATAGAATTAGAGCAATTCACTTGCACAGTAGTTGGTTTTAAACTTTCAGAGGAAGGATAAGAGGTGGAACCAACCGTTGTATAATAACAATCTAGTGTATTTTTCCTCTTCATGGCTGAACACTTGAAATCGAAATAAATTGGCAAATGGCAAACAATCAAATAAAAAAACTAGATATTGGCAAGCAACAGATTGTCTTTCTTTTAAGTACTAACTACTAAGTTTTAACTGAAATTTCAGAAATTCGAAATTGAAGTAGAGAGGCAAAATATACCTTTGTGTTTGAGGCTCAATTTATGCCTTTCAGCTTTTGGGCTTTGGCAACACCAGAAATTGAGAAGCTACCTGCTGCCGATATGGCTAGATGGGGGCATGGATGACATTCCAACTGTTGTTGAGCTGCAAGAAAACACTACAACAGAAGCTTGGAGCTAGGAACAGCTAAGAGAGAGACAGAAAGAGAAGAGGAAATGGCACAGCTCACAAGCAGCAGCTCGGCAAAGGAACTGGAAAGCAGTGATCTGCTGCTGCCTGCGTGCCGCTGATTGGTTTAGAGCAGTTGGAATGTCATATGTTTGTTGGGCTATTCAACTAATGGCCCATCTTATATTTTCATTGAAGTGAGCACAGCAACAATCAAAGCTCAAAGGCCCAAGGTTGTAGGGGATTCAATACACTAATTACCTACTACTTAAGTGATCCTACGTAATTTTTTTTGGGGGGCTCCCCCGCATCTCTATGAATTGTTGGATACACATCGGTTGGATCAGGACCTAGGTAGATAGCTAACACAACACAACGAGTGTTGTCACTCATTAGTATGATAATTATTGCGCACATATCTGATGGACGCTCATGAATGTGAGCAACTCAAGTTTATGATGTGATTCGTGACTTCTATTTGTGTGAACCTATATTAACACTATAGGTAAGCCTTGCAGGCAAACATTTTTGTAGTACATGTAATAACATGAACAATGTACTTTGTACTTAGAAGCTACTAGAGTGTTATAATCGATGATGGATAATATAGAGTGGTTATTTCACATTCATAATAGGGCTGGTGAAAAAGATCATGTACTGGCTTTTGGGTTTAGTTCAGATGTGCTTTGGTTTTTCTCAAAGTTGGTGCATGACTGAAATGAGTGGATTTTGAATGAAACTTGATTACGTCCAAGACAAGCTCATATCTTGATTGTGAGATTGCTTCTAAACTGTAATAAGGTGATAATAGAAGTTAGACTTGCTTGATAGCCAGTCCCACTTCAGGACTGGGAATGTTGTATCATTGTTTTTTCTTGGAGGTATAATGTAGATGAATTACAATAATATGTGTAGATGAATGCCTATCTTACATAGTTGCTGTATACTTAAAATTAGTTGGTAGGGCTTCTGTGCACTCAAATTGCACGTGTTTATTCTTGAAAATAAAATTACACATGCTCTGTAATCTACAAAAAGAAAAAAAATTGCCCCCATTGGGCAATCTCTGTTAAGTCAAAAAGTATGAGTAATTTGTGTATATATATATTATACAGGTTGTGTGTGGTTTTCTTAACTGCACTATGTTTATAATCATTTTTATCTTTCTAATCTGCTTAAATGGTGCTAATCTGATGTTTAGAAAAATTGGTGAGGGTTGTAGACTTGTAGCTAGCTGGCTGTTTCTTGTGCAGCAGCATCCTGCATCAAGCAAAATGACAATATTCGAATAAATAAATTGACACAGATATTAGTTTTGACTTTTGACTAACTTGATGTTATTGTTTACCTGAAATGACTACACTTAAACATGAAAATCTATTTGGCAGGCTTAAATGAACTCCTTATTTATTTTCTACTAGTAATATGCCCATGGATTTTAATGGGCCTGTACCACTGGGAATGCTCTAGGATGTGGATCTATCATGAAGCAAGTGATTTCTTTTAACCAACTGATTCTTTTTTTTTCCTGGGGGAATTTTCTGTTTTTGTTGTGTAGTGTGCGCAGCGCGTTAAGGGAGGGGAGGGAAGGAGGAAGACTGTGCTTTTACAGTACTAGAGTCTAGAGATATGGTGGAATTAAGTTTTTGCTAATGCTGTCTAATCGTTTATGGTTTTGCATATTTGGTATATCTTAGCCTCTTAGGATGGTGGATGTGGAACTTATGGTATTGAGAGCAGGGTGCATATGAGGTGTAACACATCCTTATGATGTTATCGTGCAACCCCACTTCAGTTGGGGGTACCAAATTGATCTGAAAAACTCACATAAGAATTGATTGTATAGTCTATGAAACTTTGGCACTCACAAGATTTTGACCAATTTGCATGACAAGCAGCAAGGTTGGGTTAATCACAGCTATCAAATGTTTCTAGAGTTGAAATAATTAAAAAGAAATATGAGAGTGCCTTAGAAAGTCTCCTGTTTGAGAATTGGGTCGGTGTTTGGTCGTGAATTAATAGAACCTCAACTTTATGCCTATTCAAGATGGAAATCCTTTATTTATTCATTGTTTTTTACTTTCTCTAGTGAACCCCTTGCTGTTTTCTTGTACAGAACACATCATTGCAACTGGAATTTGTGGTTTAATGCTGAGGTATCTAGTGCAAACAAACAATTAGGTGCAATTGTAAAACTTCAAATGAAAATTTGTGGATGTAGCCATTGGAGTGTTGTGGGACCCTTTAAATTTGACCTTCAAACTCATACGTATTAAAAGAAACAAAAATAGACAAGTTTTCTGTCAATACTAAGCATATCAGAATTATAATTATCCTTTCTCTTTTGATTTACTGTTTGTTAGAATTCTGTCAACACTGAGTGTCAGAAAGATAACTATTACGACGTCCATTTACAAATGTATGGCGAACTAACCAACATCAAACAAAAAAAATGGAGAAACTGAGGGACTACTATCTTTTGCATGTTAACAGTGTATTATGCTTCTATGGAACAAGGAGTCAGTTTGCCTGCTCTGATCATTCTGCTTATTTGTGTGCAGTTTTTCATGGATGATTGCCTTCAACAACTCATTGATCGCATTGATGCTGGAGAGGGAGAGCTGTTGAAGAACTTGGTACTGAGTGAGAGGCTTTCCAAACTTGTCCGAATGAGGCTGGAAATGCAGGGAGCTTATATATCAAAGTGGCCTCAAGCTCTCAGTATCCAAGTACTCCATCATCACCACCACTTATGTTCCTTTTTTATTTAATTGAATCACCTGATGCTTATAATTCCTATCTTTATGCCTCTGTTTGACAGTCCCAACCAGCAAACATTTCTACAAGTTTAAAGCAGAGAGCTGTCCTTGTTGATGAGATTTGGCATGCTGCTGGAGATGCTGGATCAGATATTGATTGGTATGTGAAGCGTACTGTGCTTGGTGGTATCTACTCAACCTCAGAGGTGTATATGTTAACAGATAATTCTCCAGGTTTGTTATCCTAAGCTTCATACTTTAATTACTGCTTCCTGTTCTACTTGATGTTATAATCCAAATTTAGAAATGCAACCTTTGGAATCACTTTAACAACAATCATTGAAATGGAAAGTGTTTCATTGCTGCCAATGGCTCTAAATGAAGACGATCTACCATGTTAGTTTTCTGTGTAAGCAAACCATAGTGAACTGAGTTTGATGCTTACATTTTAGCATATAATCTTTTATATCTGAATTGTATGTTAATTTCTTTGGGTCAACTTAAATACAATACATAACTGAACAGAATATCTGTAAATATCTAGGACCTCCATAGACTCCTACTTATGTATAGTGGTTCTTTAAGAGATCCGTTTTGGTGGAAACACTGGCCTTCTGGCCCTTCATTACCTAAAAGTTGAAAGCACGCCAAAAAAACTAACAGGCAACTCATGTGGTCTGTTGCATCATCCCCAAGCCGGACAAGCATGCTGACAGCACCATACCTGTTTAAAGAGTGAATGATTTCCATTTCCTGCTTCTGAACATCACAAAGAAAAATATAATGTTCACATTTTCTTCAAACGGCAGTAACTATAGACGTTGTGTTGACCGTTTCCTCATTTCTGTTGTCACTTGTCAGATTTCCGTGATACATGGACATTTGTGAGCTGCCGTATCAAGGATGCTCTTGATCTTCAGAAAACTTTTCAGGAGGTACCACATCATGCTCAAGCTGCGCTTCATTTGATGTTTTAGACCTCATCGTCTCCTACGTTATCAACCTGCTGATCCGGAACGATCCTGTGTGCAGGCCGCGTATCTAGCAGAAGCTGTGGGAGCAGGCATGGGCGGCTCCCTACAGGGCGTCCTGAACAGAGTTTTCAAGAACTGAAGTGCATGAGCCTGCCTTGGATACTTTTCATTCTCGATATTTTCTATATCGCTTTTTCAATTCAGATGTTTAGCACGTTCCGCAAAAAATAAAGCAAATTGGATTCTGATCAAGATTTGCTTACACTGTAGTGCTGTACATGGTAGCATGGTTTTTCAAATGAAATATTGTCAGGATCCACATGCGCACAGAGATGAGGTTGCTAGATCTACTGACAGTTTTGAGTTGTTTTATTTTAATGATTAGCTGTGAACCAGAAATGTTCAACTTGTGGTTATGTATGTGGTATGCCAACGTGACACGAACGTGCACTTGTTAACCCACATCAGGTAGCATTGGTTTCGTCTTCCAATTGGAAATTTTCGTTAGTGCTTGGGTTTGGCTTGTTTGCATCTGTTCATTGAGTAAACGAAGGCCACTCGCAGCTTCACACTGCGTGACGTCGATGCCATGGCGCAAGCAAAAACTATGGGTGGTGATGTAATCTGTCACATCTCGTAATTCTCGTAATTATCCGCAGTGCGCCTTTCCAAACAACTTGTACGCGATTGGCAAATTTGTCATGTAACCTAGCCAAGTCTACTGGTTAGGTACGGTGCAATCAAACTCGAAAATCTTGGCACTTCACTGGTCTCTGCAGGCATATCAGACAAAATCACCGAAAGAGTCAACAGTTTCAGGCAAGATCTTTTTTGTAATCTATACATTTTGGCCCATTTTCCGTTCCGGATGAATGGATATGATTCATTGTTTTCTGTTAAGCAGCTTTCATAACTAGCGTTTGTTGTAAAAACTTTCTATAAAAGTTTTTTTTTAAAAAAATCAAAATAAATCTATGTTTTAAGTTTATAATACTTAATTAATCATTCTCTAACAACATGTCTCGTTTCAGTCCTAAGGATAATCTCAGCCAATCTTTCATTTTGAACGGGCCTTTATCTGCCACTTACCTGGCCTCGTTCGTTTAAAAGGTTTGAGCAAGTGGTAGGCTTAACTTAGGAAAAAAACTCAATTAGTATATAATTAATTAAATAGTATTAACTACTATAAATTAAAAAAATAAATTTATTTAAATTTTTAAAGAAATTTTTGTATATATTTTTTAAATATCGTATCGATTGGTGGCTTGGGAAGTATACATGTGATAATTTAGTAAGCTAGTTGCTCAAAAGAACATTGAGGTTAAGGTTAGGACACAATAAGATGGCGCTCTTTAGCAGTTTTTTTATTCTTTTTGCTGAAGGGATTTTTTTTGGGGTCCATCCGAACTATTCTGCTGCCCACGAAAGGAAATAAAGAATATCCTGATGGACATTATAGAAAGGAAATTAATGGCCATAAATATTTCATCTGTGGAAGCATAGGAAGTAGTATGTTTCATTCTGCCGACATGTATAAAGCGTTGAAGCAATTCAAGATTTAAAGTTGTCACAGAAATTTATACTGATATTGATTTCATAACGATGCTAGTATACGCACTGTAAAAGAAACTGACATCAAATGTTCATATACTGTCAAATTGAATCGCGTCTAATATCTACCAATGGATGGAGTAACGTTCATGAAAAGGATCTGTAAAAATGATAGCCACTAGCATGTGGGCCATAAAACAATGATAATTTCTGATGTTCTTAATGGAATTTCCTGGTAGGCTGAATAGTTTTCTTATTATCCAACAAAAAGTTTTAACCAAGGGCAAAAAATAGTTTATAGATTTTTTTCCTGGCAAAAATACAGCTTAACTTGCTGGTGCTGGAGTATGCCAGCTGGAGGTTGGATGCACAAGATATCTTCATTAACCCAACAATGATTGTAATAGTACATAGAAAATGAAAATCAGTTGACTAATAAAAATTACGGAGCCAATGTGAAAGGAATAACCAAGTAAAGGAGGCGCTTATTTCTTAGCAACTAAGCCTTTATGTTTCACACTGGTCATCAGCAGGTCATTTTGTATGTTATAATGTACTCCTAATAATAATATTAAAAGTTTTTTTATATATAAAGGTTATATGTATAAGTTTTCATTTAATACATATGTAAATTATTAGCCCTAAAATCATGTGAATGGATTCATGTGTGAATTGAAAGCCCCAAAATCTAGGTAAAAATTTAGTTTCTAAATAGCGATTTTTTCTAATAAAGTTTGTGAATAAAAAAAATTATTTATAGAGAAACTACTTGTCCGTAATTTGTGGACTTTTTTGCCTATTGTGCACATGGTGGGTGGGAATCGCGACGGTTTTTGACATGAGCTATGGAGAAGTTTTTTGTTGTCCGGGCAGGCCGGTTAATATGCAAAGCAGTTGATCCAAGCGAATAATTACAGGCATGACTTAAAAAATCTTACAGCCCTATATTTTATACTGGTTTTGGGATTCCAAGCGGGCCTGAATGGTTTTTCTATTACTACAAGAAGACTAATCAGAGGGAGCAGCACCATAAATAATAAAAATTAAAAATTAATTATGGGAGGAATCGTGTGCCACCAGCTAAGCTAACTCTTTGTAATCTTCCATGTTAAGGAAGCAGACGCAGTTGGGCCGGCCACCGGCCAAGGAGTTTTCTTTGTGAACTCCGGCGACCAACCTCTTTGCGCCCCCCCCCCCCTCCCACCAACTCCTTTTGCTCGTACCGATTTGCTTGCTGCTGTGATTGTGATTGTCGTGCCTGCTCCTTCTCGTGTTCACGTGAATGGGGAACGAGCAGTTGTGGTTGTCAGCAACGAGGTACTAGTGAGATGGGGGATCGGTTCGGTAACCACTAATTACTTGTCTACGACATAATTGCATAGAACAATTGAACATTTTTTTTATCAAAGTTTAACGGTGCGGTGATATCGGTAATTTGTAAGTCTTAGCTCTAACTCTTTTTTTTTTCATTTACTTATTACTTTTTTTGCGGGGTTTTACTTTAGTACTGTTATATTTAATTCCATATTTCTTTTTCAATCCAACAAGCATACTTGACGTATACTTGGTGTAGTCTTTTCATATCATAAACACTAAGTGAAATGAAGTGGGAGGTTGTTGTGATCTTTTTTACTTGGTCGAAAGATATGGCATCAAAGTAGTAGTTTAGTTGATCACAAAGTGATGGAAACTGGAAAGTGGCCAAGGTCGATTCCACTACGCAGATTAAAGAACTTAGCTCTGTGAGGTCATAAAATATGCGATAAAAATCAATCATGTGTTGAGAACGAATATAATTAGGACAAATTTGTTGTCGTCCACTACAATGTGTTTACTCATGGCCTTATCGTCTTGCAGGTCCAGACTAACATCAAGGCAAGCACTGTGGCCCTCTACTTCTCGGCCTCATGATGCCCACCATGCAAGCGCTTCACGCCTAAGCCTATTGAAGCATGCACAGAACTGGCCTCCTAGAAAAAGAGCTTTGAGGTTGTCTTTATTTCAGGCGATAGTGATATAGGAGAATTTGTGTACTTTGAAAAGATGCCTTGGTTGGCAGTCCCCTTCTCTGACTTTAAAGGTCTCGCCGACCTTAATGAACGGTTTAAGGTGGTGGGTATTCCACACCTTGTCATTCTTGATGCAAAATCTGGTGAAGTTTATACTTAAATATAGATTATGAACTTGTCGACGACTATGGTATAGAAGAGGATCAATGAATTGAAGGAACAGGAAAAGGTAGCTAAGGATGACCAAACTATGTTAGACTAAGCCTGTCAGGTTTAGTTTGTTTCAGTATTTCTGTTCGTGCATCCGTGGCAGGACATTGGATACTGTCATGAATTAGTTTATGTCCTTTGCATGTTGCATGGCCTGAGGCGCGCAGTGTTCGCGTCGTGGCCGAGTGCGTGTGTGAGTTTGTTGCATATCGAGATGCCCGTGGCCAGCACTTCGTGGGATTCCGCAAAGGTTGCCTGGGACGCCATCAAGCTCATGCAGATGGGTATCGACCACGTGCACGAACCCAAGGAATAGGCGTTCCGGTATCAGTATGAAGCAATTCGTTTCAAGGAATGAGAGAGAGATTGCAGAGGAATTTAGCTTGAGGTTAATAGCGGTGGTGACGGACATCCATAACATGGGGTGGAATCCTCAACGATAAGCAGAGAATCAAGAAGTTCTTACAGATTGCCCCAAAGAAATACAAGCAGGTGGCGATTTTCATCGAGCAACTCCTTAACCTAAAAACAATAACCATTGAGGAGCTCGTTGGGAGGCTCTCCATTGCAGAACGGGATGTCAACACTAACGATGGTGACGACAGTGCGCTATGTGGTAATTGTCTCTATCTCATGAAGGATACGTGAGATGGCATGCATGAAGCTGAAGGGCCAAAACGGATCCTTGAGCAGGTCCAAGGGAGGTGGCAGTAGCGAGAAGTGTCGTCACAACAAGGAGAGCACCTGTAGGCATGATGACAGTGGTCATGTTGATAGAAGCGCTAGATCACAGGTCCAAGGTAAAGTGCTTCAATTGTGATAAACTTGGGCACTATGCCAAGGAATGCCGCAAACATTGCCACAAGTAGTGGGAAGAAGCAAACCTGGTGCAGGTCGAGAATGAACAGCTAGCACTTCTCTTTGCCGAAGGGCACTAGATGGTGTTCCTGATTGAGGAATGTCGAAGAAGACGACTGATGACATTTGGTACTTCGAAACCGGCGCTAGCAACCACATGATCCGAACCAAGTAATGTTGCATTGCTCGATGAGAAGGTGACCGATGTCCATTTTGGCAACAACTCCGTGGTCAATATCCGGCATGGGTGCTGTCATGTTCCATTGCAAGAATGGTGAGCATTGAGGCCCGAAGGAGGTCTACTATATCCCTCGGCTGCGCAACAACATCATAAGTCTAGGATAGCTTGAGGAAGAAGGGTGCAAATGCATCCTCGACAATGGCGCACTGACGCTGTACGATTTGAAGTACTGCTGGCTCTCATGGGTGCAGCGAAGGAATATGTTGTACACACTGTGCTTGAACCTGGCCGCCCCTATGTGCCTGTTGTTGAAGGCGGATGATGAAGCATGGCAGTGGCACGAGCGGTTTGGACACCTAAACTTCCATTCATTGCGTGACATTGGCCTGAAGCAGATGGTGGAGGGCATGCCGTTGGTGAACCACATGGAGCAATTTTGCTAGGGGTGTTCCCTTGGCAAGCACCAGAGAGCTCCGTTCTCACACATATCGGTGTACCTTGTGGAACACGAGTTCGAACTAGTCCATAGAGATCTCTGTGACCAATCACGCAGGCGATGTCGACCGGTAAATGCTACTTCCTCTTGATCTTTGAAGATTACTCTTGATACATGTGGGTTGAAATTCTCATAACAAAGGATGAAACTTTCAAGTGCCTCAAGAAGATCAAGGAAGCAACTAGGAATGAGTTCGACATGAAGCTAAAGGCCTTCCGCACCGACTGGGGAGGCGAATTCAACCCCGGTGAATTCACCGGCTATTGTGTTGAGCTAGGGATTCGTCGTGATACCATGGCGCCATACACACCTGTAGTTGAATGGCACAACAGAATTGTGGTGGAGATGGCCTAAAGCATGTTGAAGAGCAGGGGGTGCTGGCATATTTCTGGGTGGAGGCAGTCAATATGGTAATGCACATCCTAAACCACGCGCCGACATGTGCCCTCGATAGTGTGATGCCCTACGAGGTGCTGTATTGTCAAAAACCCAAGCTAAATTAGTTACGTACATTTGGATGCAAGGCTCATGCGAAGAAGGTTGGGTCCGGGGTGTCAAAGCTGTCTGATCGCTCCATTCCGGGTGTCTTCATCGACTCTGAAGAAAATGCCAAGGCATATTGGGTCTTTGATCCGGTTGCAAAGAAGCTGCACGCGTCACAAGATGTGGTGTTTGAATAAGCAAAGCAGTGGTTTTGGGAAACTGATGCCAGACGACATGACCACGATGAGCCAAGCACATTTGTGGTGTTGCTCGCGCCAAGGTGAGCGGATGATGGCCTGGCGGCCTGGCGTCCGGAGGTTTGAATCAGCCACCAGACAAACCGCCTTCACTTGCGACGGCGATGCCAACTTTGTTCTCGACTGCATCGAGCACCACACTGTTGACACTGGCCACGTCGGCCGGTGTGGAGTTTGTCAGCTCGCCAACGGGCAGCACATCAGACTCGGAGGGGGTGCGACTATGGTACCACACTACAACAATCTTCTTTTTTTTCGTCGGGCTTGAGTTGCCTTCTTTTGCTCTCTCACTCTTGCAGGTGGGTTTCATCGACAAGAATCCCTTGATTCATTGTCTTTCCTGAGGCGGATGAGAAGTTGAGAACTCTAGCAACAATCCAATGCCAAGCCTCTAAGGCCTCCTTATACACTCCAGGAAAGTCTTTGGTCGGAAGAACTGGATACACCAGCAACATGTATGTTAGATAATCCAGCTCGGTTCGTTTTGCCATGTTTTAGCTAGAATAAAAGAGCTTATTGTCTTAGCTTTGAGTGCGTCAAATGTAATGGCCATGACGCATGAGTTCATGCACTGCCCCTCCTGTTTTTTCGTTGAGTCTAGCTGTTAGTGGTGGTGGTGATCGGGTCTCCGGACGTGGGATGGCACGGCCAAGAATGGAGGCGTGAGAATCGCAGCGCCAGTGGTGTAGTTAGCCACTTCTTTGTATAAATTCAGTTGCAATACACAGAAAACGCCGGTTGTTGTTATGGCACCAAAGCTCTCGTGTTCATCGTGTTCTAGCCTTGTTTGTGTGAGCTCTCGTGTGCGTGTGTGCCTTCCAGGTGATCCAGGGTGCTGTTCATCTTCTCCGGCGACGGGCGCCGGGATTTGAAGGAAATAATATAGTTGTGAAGGATTGGAAGGAGACGTCAAGGACAAAGGTGGCATGAAGCATGAGGACAACGATGGGCTTCGGCAGCACACAGCTGTGAACAGGGAGCAGATGACGCAGCCATGGACAAGGCAACCTCGCCTATCGGCTATTCCCTCTGGCTTCAGCGATGCAAGGGATGGCAGTGGCATGGCCCTGGATGGGGACTGGCAAAAAGTAAGCAAACTTCTCCATAAGGTTTTATGGTGCTCAAAGCTACCAGTTCAAATTGGACTTCACTGGACATCCGGGATGGTGGCATTGTGATTGTTGGTCGCTGTAAGCATCGCAGATTGGGCAGGGGAAGCACCAGGAACGCGAACTGATTGCAGCGAGGCCGTCATGGTTGCCGCTCTTGGGGCAGCAACGAGTGTTGAATCGGGACTCGGTTGGGTCTAGTCAACATAGGCTGGACGGCGGCCAAGGGTATTTTTGTTCTTTTAGAAAGTTTCTCTCTGTAATTAAAAATAATAAAATAATGGTAAAATTTGGCTAGCCATGCCTTGTCCCAGGTGTGCATAAAATAAGTGTATTGATAGAAAA
Organism: Oryza coarctata; assembly: GCA_030770085.1. Taxonomy (NCBI): domain Eukaryota; kingdom Viridiplantae; phylum Streptophyta; class Magnoliopsida; order Poales; family Poaceae; genus Oryza; species Oryza coarctata. The sequence continues at coordinate 15,160,196 of CM061467.1, read as the reverse complement.
GATTGATGATGGTGAAAAAAATCCTTTCTAATTTGGATTCTTCTTTATAAAGTATAATGTGGTGAATATAGTGGTTGTCCTGCAATATCATAAAGATGCACAATACCTTTTGTTTGATTATTCATTTTGATCTGCTTGTTAAGTCATATTGAGTTATTTCCTTGACCTTCTTTCAACTTTAAATTAATTATCGCTCTATCGCATATTCATCGTTTGGTTCTTCAAGCTAATTAGGACATGTTCTAAAGAGCTAATTGAGCTTAGTTGCTATTTATGTTTCATTAGTATGTTGGTATATTTTTTAATGAAAATCCTATATAAAAGTTACTTAAAAAATTAAATTAATCTATACTTCATATTTTTAATAATTAAGTAATTAGTTTCTTGCTTTGCGTTCAGCTAATCAGCCAAAATCATCCCTATTTAGAACGTGTCCTTAATCTCAGATCTGGTTGTGGCTTATTGTATCAGATCTGGTTGTGGCTTATTGTATCATGTTTACAGTGTCTAAACTCGAAAGAATCATCTTTTTCCTCGTTTCCTGCTTGTTCTATGATTAATTATTGCAAGCCTTTGTGTGTCTAAACATAGTTTATCCAGTTTTGTTACTTATATTCAGCACTTGTTGGTTTGTTACTTACGGATTGACTTTTGCACATGTTCCTTTTCTATGGGGTAAAATAATTGGCTTAGACCAAGGAGGTACGTAGGGATGAATTTCAGAACATTAACTGATATTTAGTTCTAGCAGTGCAAAATTGATATAGAACTCTCATGACTAAAATGAGATTACGAGTTAATACCAGAAAAATGTTCTTTAGTAAAATAGTCTAAAACACAAATATATCAATTAATAAAAAATCTAATACTAAATATATAGTCTTTAATACCGAGTATAAATGCTCGAGTAGTATTGATACCGGTGATACTAATATTATTTTTTTACCAGTTGTAACAGTCAGTCTTTCTCGGTGACAGTAGACACTATTATTAAATATCCATGTATTAGTACGGATTGTCACTGACCAGTATCAATATTATCGAAACTATTAATACTAATTGAAGACACCAACCGGTAGTATTTATTAATGCTAGTGGATGTTTTTAACTAGTAATAAATATTCTTAAGAGGAGAACTATAAGAGAGGTGCTACCAAAATTTTTGGTAGAAGTTTTATTTGGTATACCTAACACTCTCAAAAATATATAAAAAAAAGAAAAGAAAGAATAATTTTTTTGAGAAAATAAGAATATATCTTAAAAATAAAAAAACATATAACAAAAAGTTTAAAAAGAGGAAACAAACAAAAATTATAGAAAAATAGAGGAAAAATAATTAAGTATTAGAGCAGAAGTTTTTTTCCCTTAAAGTTTTTAAAATTAATTATTGTAGTTTTCTTTTTTTTCTTAAATTTATTTATCCTACAATTTTTCTGTTTCTTAAATTATTTTTCACAATTTTCTTGTTTCTAAATTTTATACCATATTTAAACCGATACTAAATTTTGGTCGAGTAGAAAAAAATCTTTAGTAATGGTTGTAAGAACAACCTATAATAAAGAATGGATATTTAATTTTGGTTGGTAATATCAATCGGGACTAAAAATATTTTGATTGAGTAAAAAAACACTTTAGTACCGGTTGTTAATAACAACTATAATAAAAATATATCTTCACTTCTAGTTGTTAATAAACAGAACTTAAAATATTTTGGTTGAGTAAAAAAAATATTTAGTACCGGTTGTTATATAAAGGGGAATTGTATATCTGTCATCTTTTTCATCTAATTCCTTAGATTAAATTCGTGCTGCCTCTTCATACAGTAGTTCTTCACGTAGACGCCATCCGCATCGATAACGTCCTCCATACCATGCGCCCGCCTTATTACCGATGATACCACCCTTGATGTTGTCGCCGTCCCTGTCTTTACCGTCGACGCCGCCACGCGCCCGTCCACTGTTGACACCATCTTTGTTTCTAAAACAAGAACTGACATTCAAACACAATGGTTATAGACGAGATCGTTAATTATATATATGTATATTATATATATATAAAATAAATACCAATTGGTAGTTAGTAGCGTATTGCTTGTTCGGGTTATACAACCGTAACTATATTTGTTTTCATGTTGGTCAGAATGTGGCTTTGTATGAGTTATTGTTTGCGATGACTCATGGATTGATAAGTTACATCCGATGTTTGATTGTTGTATTAGGTACATGTTTTAAGTGGAGCTTTCTCACCACATAGAATTCGTTAACTTCCACTAAATATTCACAGTTGCAGCAAAGGAAAACTAGAAATTCCGTTTGAGAGAATGTTCGCTGCGATGCCTGTCACATGAACTGTTGTTCCCTTCCACCCACTTTGAAATTGTTCGCACTAGTGGTGGACGTTGCTATGCGCCTGGTGCTAAGCTAGGCAGCATGGGGCCATCGGCTATGTGGGTCTAAATTTAGTTTCCGCCCTTCTTAAAGTCTGGAATGGGCCATGAGCAAGATAGTCTCTGTTAGTTTTTTTTTCACCAATTTGATCTCAAGTATGTAAATTGTTTTTGTAAAGATACTATAGCCGTCAAACTTTTTGGTTTTCCGGATTTTATATAGAAACATCCTTAGTGAATTTATTTCCCATTTAATCTTTCTCTATGGAAATCTTCGTAAAAAAATAATTTTGCAGCATGACTTTCTCTTTAGCAATAAAAAATTCTTATGTAATGCATTCTATAACTTTTGTACTGCCCATCTTTAATATTTTAAATAGTTGGCATCAAACTGGTATGATCTCATCATAACTACAATTATAGCAAACATATAATAATCCATGTCACAGAATGTTGATGTTCCTTAAGCTTTGGAAATTAATCCACAAGCGAACATATATGGCAATAGCTTGATTACCTTATTTTGGATATGGTTCGGATCCATCTCAGATAATGGTTTACGCCACTCTTGGGTGACCTAGTAAACCTGGACATAATTAATTTCACGGCAACTGTCACCTGCATATAGTCTCTCCTGCGGTTAACTGCATTCCTATTTAACCTATTGTCTAGACACCACGTCCATAGAGACTATATCAGAGCAACTAGACATGCATAAAGGAAATATAAAAACATCTATAAGAAAACATGCATAATATTAACTTAAGCAAGACTTGACGAGGAACCGGCATATCATAAGTAAAGAAAAAGTAAAGCTAAAATTAAATAAAGTAAATATCACATTGCAATGTTACCTGGCTGAAGGAAGCAGATATTTATTCCATCAGAGAGAGAAGTTGCGGAAGCGGTACAAATTCAGAGCGTCAACATTATGGCCTCCGATATTTCTCCGACACCTGTGACTATCCCGGCCGGTGAGATTACATCGGTGGCCAATACTTTGGCAGCTACCAACACTAATTCCGCCAACAAGACCCACTCGGTCACCGAGACTCTATCGGCCTCCAAGATTTCTCTCCTTTCCTATTCTAAAACCCTACTCTCTGCCCAAAGGAAGAAACGAGCATGCTGAAAATGAGAGTGAGGGGGCCTATTTATGTGGGTTGACCGGGCAGGCTGCTCACTTGGTCGGTCGAGCTGCCGGCCAGGTGGATCAACTATGTTGGGTTATCGGTTCATGTTCCTTCGCAATATTTTTTGATCCATATTTCGAGCCAAATATGCCATTCATTCGTGGAAATATTAAGGCTAGTGCCAAACAAATATAAATACTATCCATACCTCATTTATTTACCAAAATGTGGTGGTCTAAATGGTATTTAAAATTTTGCGGTCTAAATGTTATTTAATGACTGCCAACACACCCACCACATCCAGATCTTTGCTCGTCCTAATCAAAGCTAAACATAGGATCGCCAAATCATGTGTTGCTGCAATGTTAGTATACTCCAAACATTTATTCCATACCTATGGCACTTGTCTCTTTTATTACCTTGTCTTGGGCGGTTGAGATAGTAACGGTCAAGACATAGGGCATTTCCTTTTTCCTTTTCAAGACTCTGCTAGGAGGTTTTATGAAATTTTTGCAATGAATTTCTCCAAGTTCCCTCAAATGGTTCATGGGATCACTTGATGATTATTTTTCATGGAAAATCTCCTTACCAGAGCTTTGGCCAACCTTTTCCCTATATTCTAAGGATTATGTGGAGCTAAAGGTTAGAAAAAGTGGATTACCCATTCCCATGTATTTTGTAAAGTTCGAAAAATAATTCAAATGAAAATCAAAGCCACTTCTTATTCCGACCATTAGAAAATAATGTTAAGGGGAGTGGGAGAAAACGGACTCACATAAGATAAAGTAGTAGGACAGCGAATAAAACTGTCCTAGGAAGAAGAGAAGAGATGTCTTTTTGCTCAAAATGGGCAAAGTTCATAATTTTGAGACCCATGGGAGTTCAGGCTTTTTGGCTAACTCAACTTTTTTCTCTTTTCCTATGTTTTTGTCATTTTTCTATTATTTTTTTAGTCTTTGAATTAGCCTTGTACTCGCGTGGTCCTCATATTTCATGGACAACCTAAACTTTAGGGCACTGTTATGTGGGGGCGCACATATGCACCATTATTTCATGGACACCTGTTTGCACCATTATTATCTGAACCTATGAGTTTCTCAGGTAAGCATGGCGATTGTGGCTCTTCGAGGATAAAACTTTAATGTTGATCGTCAGAACCTTCTTCTTTGCGCGTTGCATTTGATGCTGCACAAACTTCTATAAAGTAAACGAATTCAACTTCTGATTGTTGTCTATGACATCCTGAGGGCACACATCCATCGTCGACGCAGCCCTCTCCATATTTTCTGTTCATTCCCTCGACATAGAGGTCTTCAGCTTCACCAAAGTTTGAAGAGAGTGATTCTCCAAAGTAGCAGTCCAAGGGATGGTACCATTCAAGTATTTTCTTGAAGTTAGGAGAGTCGGGAGCATCAAAGTCTTATTAGGCGAGGATGTGGTAGAAAACTCCTGTCCCAGTTAATGATGACAACAATTTCTTACTCTAGATCCAACTCATATGGGCTTGAGATCGGAGAATGGTACATCATTGGGGTCATATTGATAACTTTTTCTTGAGGAATAACTTAGATCATAAAATGATTCCACAACTTTCCGATTCATGTCTCTAAAGAATAAGGGTGTTTCTATGATGTGGATTGGTGCAAGAGGGAGGTGGTTGTTGTTGACACTTTTTCGTGTTCAACATGGAATTATCTTAATGATTTGTGATGTATCAATGGAGTCATCCAAATCAAAAGAAAAATTGAGCCGATTTCAAGATTAATTCATTTTAGTGAATCAAATTACTAATTTATGAACAAATTACTAAAGATAACTATCGTACTTACGCGATGATAGACGCATGCTTTTTGAGCAAAGGATCGTCACTTTTTATGGAGGAGAACCAACCGTTTTTAGTACAAATTCACTGCAAAACGCCAAATATTAACAAAATTTTAGGGTTGCTATAACTCAGCCATAAAAATAAAATAAAAAAAATAATGGAAGGTAAAATAACTGAAAAATAGTAGATATTGATGATTGTTTGGGAGAGAATCAACTAATCTAAGACCCTAATATATATAAGAGTACCCCTAAACACCAGGCGTATGAAAACTCAAAGCAGACCGGCTAAAACTCAAATCTAAACTAATTGACTGCTAGAATAGAATAATCCCTAGCCCTTCACCGCCACGCATATATACAGCCTCGCGCGGTGGCGGCAGACGCCACAAGGCCGACTCCTGAACGCCGCTTGCCTCTGGGTCCATCAGCACAACGGGTCCCACGCGATCTGACGCAACCAAGCCCAACGCGAATGCTCCTACTAGCGCTGAACGCATGTGATCGGAGGGTCACACCACAGGCCTCCTCAATCGTAGCGAAAGCCGAATAGTCCAAGCAAATGTACATGCTCCCTCCTTCCGCAGAATGCGCGCCTATGATCCTTGCAATCCATATTCATCTACTCCTACATGCACAAGTAATATAATACCAGCGTATACAAGTCTACTACCTACTTGTACGGAGTACCACCCAGCAAAGACTCCATCCATCTGCGTTTTTTTTTTTGAACTTTTTTATTTTTTTAATTTTAAAACTAAACCACGTTAAAATTATATTCAGATCTAAATATATTTTATACCATGCCATTTCCTCTGACGTAGCTAAATAACACTACTACACTGGACGTGACATCATTTTTCTGCCACACCAGTCTAAATGGCGTGGTAACACTTCTCACATCTGTGATTAAATAGTTCAGATTTATAAATAATTTTAGTGATGGTTTAGTTTTAAGATTAAAAAAAATAAAAGGGTTCAAAAAATAAAAAAATTCTCCAACTACGCCAAATGCACAGACCTCGCTATACAAAGAGACCTCCTTGACCGCAGTACTACTCAGCTGATCTACTGTATACTCTTCCTCCGTTCCTTTATAATTATAATTGACACTATTGATTGAAACTACTACAATACCACTAATAATTTTGAAATAATTAAATTATAATAAACAAAAGTTTAATACTTATATTTAATATGTAATACACTTTAATAATATAACATCTATTTAAATACTTAGAAACTTTTTTTAAAAAAAAGTTAAATGGTTACAAGTTTAAATAGGAATAGTACTTAGTGACAAGTAGAAAGAGACGAAGAGAGAGTATCTTCCCAGATCAAACAACAAAGCCACCCAATGATTTGCCCACATGACCCCCTCGTTGCACCACAAATCTCTGCACAGATAAATTTAGCTAACCCTGGAGCAATGTCACAAAGAGAAAGATAACAGCTAGTCCAACCAATTTGGCCTGCTCAAATAATACTAACCATAGGCCAAATTACATCACTAGCTAACAGTCGTGCTTCGTGTTCAGGTTGAGCAGGGCATGTTTCTGTTTCAGGCTCAAGGAAAGTGATGTAAACAATTTGATTCACGATCTCCTTGCCTTCACTCACCATCTTGAAAACGAATGACTCGCCTGAAACACTATTTACGAAATCCAAACTTCTCTGATTCAGGCCTCTGGCAAAGTGTTGAATCAACATCGGATCGGGAATGCCAAGGTCTGGACCAGAGGAATTCAAACCGAGGAAACGTTCCCAAGTGGCTCCAAGGGATTCTCCATCGAATTGCTTGAAGCAGGAAATCTCTTTTCTGAGGTTAAGGACTTTATAGATTGGGATATAGGTCAAGCAAATATCCTTCGTCGATTTCTCCCAATCTCCGACATTCAGCGGGCACCATTTCATTGCTACCCCATCGAGAGAAGGGAAATAACTTCCATTTCATTGCTACCCCATCGAGAGAAGGGAAATAACTTCCATTTCAATGCTACTTGAGGTATTCCGTGAATGCAGAGGGTTGTGCATACCACTTCAAAGGTCACTAACCTATAAATAATCCATAACAATCATAATTTATTATTGCCTTACTTTGGTTATGGTTTAGATCCATGTCGAAGAATGGTTTCTACCACTATTGGATCGCCTATTACGTAACCCGAATGTTGCTAATTTCACGACAGTGGTCACCTGCTTACAGTCACCTATAGGGTTACCCACATTCCTAGTTAACCTATAGCCTAGACACCGCATTTATGCTAGAGATCAAATAACCAACATTAATATTAAACATAGAGCAACATACATAAAGTAAAGATAAACACAAGTATAATAAACACATGCATAATATTAACTTAAGCAAGACATGACAAAGGAACCAACATTATAATAAATAAATAAATAATAGAGCTGAAATTAAATAAAGTAAATATCACATTGCAATGCTACTTGTTCCGTCGAAGGTAAAGAAGTTGCCGAAGTAGTACAAATTCGAAGCGACGATTATTTCGGCCTTCGATATTTCTCTGACACCCGTGATTATCCCAGCTGCCAAGACTTTCTTGGCCGCCGAGACTGTCACCACCAAGATTTCCCTCCTACTGTATTCATCTTTTCTTATATCAAACCCTAGTTTCTTCAGCAAAGGAAGGAATATGTCTACTGAAAATGAGAGCGAGGGCCTGTTTATAGTGGAGTGGAGTAGCATGTGAGAAAGCTTCCCCACCATGCAAGTACGCAGACTTGCATGTGGAGTAGCACGTAAGCAACTTGTCCACGTTGCATGAAAGCATCCAATGGGAGGAGTTGCAGCCATGTTTCCTTCCTCCACACGTGGGCCAGCCAGGATGGGCGGAGTGGGCTGGCCGAGCTGCTTAATGGGGCATGAGTCTGTCCGTACTTTCGCAATATTTTTTCCATCCGTATTACGGGCTAAATATACCATTTATTCATCATATCCTTGAAAAACATGTTGACGACCAAAATAACTATAAATATTATCCGTACCTCAATTTTTTTACCAAAATGTTGCGATTAACCGTCAGGATAGAATTCGATGAGTGGTACAGGTCTCTCGTCGTCTTAAAAGTTAAATTTTCACACTGCATATATAATAATCTTAAAATTATCCAATTCAAATGCAGGGTATTACATTTACCCCAGATGTAGGACCAACATCATGCTCCACTGCCAAAAGAGAGGTCAAGCCAACAAAAAGATGAAGATGTTCATGGTAAACTTGCTTGGATAAACGGAGGGTGAACATTTGATCAATTCTCTTTTAAACTGCTAAATGTACTGAATCATTTGAACTAAAAGCATATGAATAAGCTCTTGGAAAGGATTTTGCTCTTATCTCATTATTCCAATTTCCAAAGATCCTCCCAGAACAAACCAGTCCTTCCATCCCCAACCTAACATTTTTCAATGCCTCTGTATATGTCCGTAAATCGTAAAACATCTCTCCACCAAAACAATCCTTTGCTCTAACTGCATGAAGAATTTTATCAGCATAACACTTGTCCCAAATGAGCTTAACCCAGGGCAAAATGATAATACATTTCCCAGATGAGCTTGACCCAAGGCAAAGGGAGTCTATTGTAGAACTTATGCAAATTCTTCATCAAAAGGGCATTGTTTTCCTTTCTCAAGTTAATAACTCCCAATCCTTCCTTTTTCTTTGGCTGACAAACTCAATCTCACAGCACTAAACATTTCTTACTTGAATTTATGTTTAAGCCACACCAAAGACAATGCCTTCTAGCACTATCAAGACCGTCAATAACTAAATGTGGCAGGGATAGAGAACACATATAATACGTAGAGATAAACGAACATAATTAACTAGAGTGAGTATATCGCTGACAACTTCTTTCAATTCTATTCACCAAAAGGCTAGTGAAATATGACAAAAATTTAAATATTTTTACACTCAGAAAATATTATACCCTAAAAATCGCTTAATTATAAATTATTGAGAAAAATTAAATTCAAGAAATTATTTATTAATTAAAGAAAGTGCTTGAATAAAAATCTATGAAAATTTGAGCATCAAATTTGCCTAGATAAAATTTTATTAAATACTTTGAGTATCCAAGTATTTTCAGGATTTTTTTAAAAATTATTTGAGCATGGAAAATATTTTTAATAAAAAATATTTTAGCAATTACTTAAATTAAAAATCCTATTAAAATCCCTAATAAACTTTCGGACCAAATCCAACCCATTCCTCCCTCTTTCTCTTCCCGCTAACCCAACCGACAGAACCCAGCCTATCTCCTCATGCAACCTAGCTCATAGCCGGCCAACTATAGCCCGCAGCCTTCTCCTACCGAAATTTAGGGCCATATATCAACTTCATCTTCTACCTTCGGTCGGTGTCCCTCCCGTGCATACCACGGCATCCCACGCTCGATTTGGCCTTCCCTTTGCCTCTCATTCCAAAATTGGTTGAGGGGTTTTAATTTCCTTATCCTCCTCTTTCATTTTCTTCAAGATTCAGAGCCAAACCATGTGAAATCAACACAGAATCGAGCTTTATATTTTTCCCACTATACTCAAGATGAACCCTAGTTCTTTCGTTACCTAATCCCTTTTCCCGAGCTTTCCTATGCCCTAGCTACCTCCTCACGTGCCCCTTCTCTCTCCACCATTGCCTCTAGGTTCGACCACCGCTTACTACCATTTCCACCATCACCAGACCTCATTGTCTCCTCCATTGGCACTGTAGCATCAAGAAGAACCCTGGTCGTCCTCTCCCCTAAGCCAAGGGTAGTTAGAAGCAGTCGTCACCATGGACCCAAAGGTGCCACTGTTTGATACTCTTTGCTAGCCCCTTGCTACATCGTTCCTCGTTACATTTGTGCTAGTGAGGTTCACCTTCTCGCACTCGTTGTTCGTGTTGCCTCCATTTCCACCACCACCCCATTGTTCGCCATGCACTCCGGTTAGATTACACTGAAAAGGACTAGCGAATCACACTATTATTGCTTGGGTGAGTAAAGTACCAGTCAATGTTTGTGTTAGTCAGGATCAACTTTAGTTTATGAGTGTCTAATGTTTTGGTGCTCCTACTTAAAGGTAGAAGTTTTATGGCTGTTATGTATTATGAAGGAAAAAATGAATAAAGAATGAGTTTGGTAACTTTATAAATGGTTTAGCTGATGAATAAAGTTGTTGATCAACTGATTGGTTTGTTGGTGATACAATAGATCTGTTTGAACTCATGGAACTAGTTGTGAGATGTGAAATAAAAGTATGAATTATGGATGAGGTAAAGATGAATCATGGACAAGGTAAAGATTAAGTGTGACCACCGATGGTTAGAACAGATATAACCAAGGAAATTGGTCCATGGATGAATTTAGGTGGTTGTTTTCGAATCCTATAACAAAGTTGTGAACCCTACAGTCTACTAATGATTGGAACAATACCGATTCTAGACTAATATATATGACAACTCAAGAGATCAATAGGAGTGTTGAAATGATGGAAAAGCAATGGTATAGAAGTGACAATGGGAATTTCTCCGCTTCATAAGTTGCTTCAGAAGCATTGAGTGGTTATCATATTCGACTAATATAGAATAAGGTAAGAATGTTTTTTTGGCCCACATCCCATTGGCACAAGTCTTGACGAATCACTACAAAGTTTTCACAAAGATAGCAGGTGAGTTGTCCTATCATTACTATGTAAATCTGAAGTATGAAGATGATAACTAAGGAATACAATAGGTAGAAAGGTGATCGCTAAAGAGCCATTTGTAAAGGATCAGCATTCACCAGATCAGTTGGAACAACGGTTATTAAGGATAGAATTAAGTATAGAGTGTCTTGTTTCAAGAAACTTCTAAAAAGTTATGAAGGATTGATACGTTTGTTAAGTGGACTATACTTATGTTGGAAGCAATGATCTGATAGTACATCTGGGTGACTACTTATCAAACAGTACGGAAAGTTAGAAAACTAGAATGGTTAGTAGCCACCAGTATGAGAAACAATTGTAGAGTGTTTGAAATATCAGCAATATAATTTATATCCAATAGAATTGTGAAAGTTCTATATTAGAATATCCTTTTTGGCAGTTCATGAATTAGAAAATCATGAAGTTTGGTCATAATATCTTGTTAAATCTATCCAAGGGATATTGGTTCTTGTTATCCTTAGTTTGGAAGAAACTGACCAGGGATATTGGATTTAAAAGATGTCAATATGATCTATCGTGAAAGTTTGGGTTAGAAAGATGTGGTAACATAAGGTTTGCAGTGACTCTTGTGAGAAGCGGAATTTTATGGATTTATTAAAATCAAGGATGAAGTTGAATAATAATGGATACCATACCTTTTGGAAATCCCAATGCAAATATCTTGTTACGAATGGAGTGATGTGAAATTTAGAAAGACAATATGTAGAAGCATTTGTGTGTCGATCAAGTTCAGATGTCAAATCTCTTTGAACTGAGAAAAGAAGAAAAGAGTCAGATGATGGTATATTAGAGTGGTTAGGTCAGTTGCTCTCAAGAAAGATGGAGCAATGGAATATTGTCTTAGCCTATTTTCCTGCTAGCCATTCCGAATCTCGTGACAAGATTCTTATTAGGGGGTGGATTTGTCAAAATCTAAAAATTTCTTAATTGTAAATTGCTATGAAGAAGTAATTTCAAGAAATTATTTAATAATTAAAGAAAGTGTTTGAATAAAAATCTATAAAAATTTGAACATCAAATTGCCCATGATAAAATATTAATAAATACTTTGAGTGCCCAAGTATTTTCAGAATTTTCCTATAATTGTTTGAGCATGGGAAGAATTGTTAATAAATGAAATAATATTTTAGTAATTATTTAAATTAAAAATGCTATTAAAATCCATTTCAAACCTTTGGGACAAATCTGGCTCATCCCTCCATCTTCCTCCTCTTCCTACTAGCCCAAAAGGCCGAAGCCAGCCCATCTCCTCACGTAGCCCAACACGCAACCAACTTGCCATAGTCCATCGCCTTCTCACACTGACATATAGGTGTTAACACTAAAATTTGATAAGCCTCGCAAACAGATTTGAGTAAGGATCGAAGAGCCGACCAGCTTATAGAAAGAGGCTGATTGATAAATGGAAAGAGACGATCAAATAGTTGAAAATAGAAACTTATCTAGATGAGATCAGATCTGAGGATAAATTATGAAAGCCACGACAGGATGGTTTTTATCTTTGTAAAATATATCTTATAAATAGGCAAGATAGTTCGTTTTTCTCTCTCTAAGATAGATTATGTTTTATCATTAATAAAGTTTATCTTGTGTTTGTGTGGGATTTGTATAACCTTGGGGTATAAATATAGACTCCCTAGAGCCTTGTAAATCATCTTTAAAAATTAATATAATCTTGGTGCATCACTACCCTAATTTATCTAGGTTTTTTCTAGTTGGTTCTAGCTCTCGACGTAGCGAAGGGGTAGGTCCTGCCATTATCCTGATATATTCGCTCTATCTAAGTCTGCATCGGTTAGGTCCAATATTATAAATTGCTGCTAGTAGATTGAGTCTTAAGTCGACTGGTCATTACACGACGTTTCATCGGAACAGCCAACCGATGAGTTATCTTTATACTAAACTTCATGCCTAACATATTAGCTTTTCAGCTGATATGCATATATCTTCAATGATTAATCCGCTAGCAATCGATCTGGGTATGTTAGATCTGGCCTTATACTATCTCGGTTAGATCCGATCTATCAAGATTATGTCTAATAGGACTGGCATTGAGATCTAGTGGGTTCTGTTCCTCTCATTGGCTCAGTTACCGATGAGTTTATTTATATGTCTGCATCGGACTCACAGCCGATAGTAGCTGATGGGTTTACCTATTCCTTTCATCGACATGACTAATTTAGCTTCTGCTGTTTTGGTGACGTTAGTCTCAGTCTTATACTGTCTCGGTTCAGTCCAACCTAACAGGGCTAGCTCTAGTGGTACAGTTATCGGTGGTCACTAGGTCTCGTTTCAAAAGATCGGACTTCGCTCTCTACTATTTATCATATATTTTATTTAGAGCGTCATTGGTTCTATAGCCGATGTATTCTTTATTTTATTCCTCACTATTTGGCTAAACTATCATTGGCTTTCTAGCCGATGTATAAATGTTACAACCTCTATCGGCAACCAATCGATAGCAATAGTACATTGAAATCATAGCAGATGACTATCTCAACTCTATCGATACATCCAGCCGATAGCAGGAGTTCGTATCGGCCAATCGGCCAATTGGTTCAATGATCTAACTCTATCGATCTTTCTTGTCAACTAGTGGTTAAATTGATTAGCACGCCCTGAACCCTAACTACCCGAAGATGCCAAGAGTTTAAGGACATGTATTGGAGCTAAACAGATCTTTTAGGCCTTCACATGTTTAGGTGCATTGCATCAAACCTCCATCGGCAAATACGGTGCACCGATTCAGCCTAAACACTCCAAAAGAATGTGTTGACGTAGAGATTGGTCTACGTGAGAAGCGTGTCAGAAGAAGGTGTGTTTGTCGATGGAGGTTTGATGCGATGTGCCTAAATATGTGTATGCCTGGGAGATCTGATTAGCTCCAGTGCAGGTCATTAAGCTCTGTAGTGTCTTTGGGTGGTTGGGGTTCAGGGCGTGTCAGTAAATTTGACCTCTAATTGATAAGAAAGACATATAAATTTAGATCATCGAGCCAATCAGTCGATAGCTTGATACAGACTCCTACTATCGGCTGGCTACCGATAGGGGTATGGCACTTATATATCGTCTAAAAGGCCGACGATGGCATAAGTAAATAGCGAGGAATAAAATAAAAGACACATCGAATATAGAGCTGATGATGCTTTGAATAAAATAGATGATAAGCAATAAAGAGCAAAGTCCGATCTTCTAAAGAGATGAGACCTAGCAACCACCGATGATCAAACTATTAGAACTAGTCTTGATAAATCAGACCAAACAAGACAGTATAAGGTTAAAGCTAACAACACTAAAACAACGGAAACTAAATCAACTGTGATGACGGTATAAGCAAACCAATCAGCCGATAGGCCGATACATACTCCTACTATCGGCTGTGAGTCTGATATAGGCATATAAATAAACTCATCGCCTAGCTGAGCCGATAGGAGAAACGAAATCCGCTAGATCACGATGTCAACCTTTTTAAACATAGGCTTAGTAGATCGAACCTAACTAAGATAGTATAATGCCGAATCTAATAAAACCAGATCGATCTCTAGCATAATAACCATGGGCAATTTATGTATATCAACTGAAAAGCTAATACTAAGCCGTGAAGCTTAGCATAAAAGTAACTCATTGGCTGGCTAGTTTGATAAAATGTCGTTTAAAGACCCACAGACTTATGACTCAATCTACTATCATTAGTCTAGAAGGTCAGACCTAATTAATACAATAAGAGACTGATGACGGTAAAAAGAGCTCAATAAGTCGATAGATCTCACGCGAACGTGATGTGATATATCTTATTAGACTAAGAGATTAGACCTAACCAATGGAGGCTTAGATAGAGCACATATATCAGGGTAATGGCAGAATTTACCCCTTCGCCGATGTTTGGACCTAATCGATGCAACCCCGTGTCAAGAGCTAGAACTCGCTAGGAGAAAACCTAGATAAACTAGGGTGACGATTCACCAAAATTATATTGATCTATGGTGATAGATTTATAAGGCTTTAGGGGGTCTATATTTGTAACATTAGGTTACACAAATTCTACATAAATACAGGATAAACTTTTATAATGATAAAATTGAATTTATCTTAAAGATAAAAGGAAAACTAATTAACTTGCCTATCTTTAAGATATATTTTGCAAAGATAAAACTATCCTGCCGTGGCTTCCATAATTTCTTCCTAGATTTGGTATCATATGGATAATCTTCCATTTTCATCTGATTCGATCAATTCTTTCCTTATCCAAGACCATCAACATTTTCATTTGTCCGATAGGCTTCTTTATCTATCAATCAGCCTCTTTTCATAAACCAAGTGGCTCTCTATCTATCAATTGGTCTCTTTCTATAAGCTGATCTGATCTCTAATCCTTAACCGAATCTATTAGCAGGATTACCAAATTTTGGTGTTAACAATAGGGCCACATTTCATCTTCATCTTCTACCTTCGGCCAACGTCCCTCCTATGCACGCCACCGCATCCCACGCTTGATTCAACCTCTTCTTTGCCTCTCTTTTCAAAATTGGTTGAGGTGTTTAAATCCCCTTATCCTCCTCTTCCATTTTTCCCATCATTCGGAGCCAAATTGCATGAAATTAACACGGAATCGAGCTCTATCTTTTTCCAATAAACTTGGGATGAACCCTAGTTCTTCCACCACCTAATCCCATCGTTCTCGGCTCACATTCTCCCTCTTGAGGCTATAATAGGTTGGCTGCCCTCTCATCTCTTGTTTGTTCCCTTTTCTCGATCTTTTCCCATGCCCTTGCCGCCTCTACACATGCCCCTTCTCTCTTCACCACCGCCGCTAGTTTAGGCCACCGCTCACCATCATTTTTGCCATCGTCAGACCTCATTGTCTCCTCGTTCAACATCGCAACATCAAGAGGAACCCTAGCTGCCCTCTCCCAGAAGCCAAGGGTCGCCAGAAGCCATTATCGCCATGGACCCAATGGCACCGTTGTTTGAAGCTCATGACCAGACTTTTCCTACCGTCGTTCCTCATTGTGTTCATGCTTGTGAGGTTTACCTTCTCATGCTCGTTTTCCATGTGCCCTATGTTTTCACCACCACACCTTCGTTTGCCATACGCCACTATTTCTGACGTGGTCGTCCATGTGGTTGCCTCGTAAGCGCCACCTCACCCCTTCGTTTTACATGGCTACACTCGTGTGCACTCATGTGGCATTTTTCAGCGAGATTCAATCTAAGTTGTCCGATTTCGATCAACCAAGTAAAATCACTTTGGGTCGTTGATCCCTATGGATCGCTATGGACTCTCTCGGTTATCCGAGTCCATGGTAGACCAACCTCCTTCTCTCAATGACATGCAAGTCTCACATGTCAGTGCCTTTAACTTCTCCTCTTTCCTAGCTGACATCATTAATCCCATTTTTCAGTTCTAAAATAATTAAAATAATGCAATAAATCATTTAGTTTTTTATAGAGTTTAATTGAATTAAAACATCATTAATTCATAACTAATTCATATAAACTTATAATGAGGACGTTGAAGTGTCATAATTCATATAAATTCAAGATCTACCTATTCATGAACTTATTTATGCTATTTATTTGATTTTTATTAGTTTTTTTCCACATTTTGCATGTTAGTGTGTAGTTTCTATCCTTTCAAAGGATTGTAAATTCATTGAAAAAGTTCCATAAGACTAATTGAAGCTCTTTTATTGAAGGACAAGTCATGTAGATCTAAAATCACTTTGATTATGTTCATCCTATATTTACATTCTCACTTTATTTTAAATGTGCATTTATTTTTTATAAATGTCATTGGATGGTGTGAACCTATATCCCTTGTAATAGCCAATTGGATTGATTACCTTATACTTTGAGACCTTGAGATGTAATTTAATTACCTTAAACTTTATATAATGATTCAACTAGATATTTAGTGTAATTACTTACCCTTGGATAGAAACTCTAGAATCACTATTAAAAAAACAAATGTGTCAATTATACTTACTTATAATTAATTAATACTAGCTCATGACGATTGTTCATGTTTGATTCATAAATAATAAATATTTGTCCAACTAAAATGCAACTAATGGAGGGTTACGAGTATATGGTTGTAATGGTTGTACTCATGATAATTACTAGTTCATGAGCTACTATTGTAAAGTATTTATCATACTAACCACAAGTCAGCATGGATAATGGTTGGACTTATAGTATAGAATGTTCTAGTAGGAGGCACCATGGTATGTTTAGTTTATAGGTGGTAGTATCGATAAATCTACAGTAGTAGGCATAAGTTCTACATAGTAGTATTAAGTCCACATTAGGGAGACAAGAGTTTCTCTAGTCTAAAGGTTGGGCCACCTCTACTGGGACTTAGGCGGTGACCATTCTATTGGACGTGTTATGCGGAGAGTCCTATCACAATATCTATTTGGGCACTTTCAAGTATCACGACGCTTGGCTGATATGATATTGAGGTTGTGTCTTGTGATAAATTTGTACAGCTCTTGCCAGAGTAAATCTATTCAAATAAAGGTGCCCGCGATTATGGACAAGCCTAATAATATTTTCCATTATTAGTACCACACTACTAAATAATGATAATAATAATTTAGTAATTGATGATAACTGGTTATCTTATTATGTGGAGATATTTGATATGTGCAGTTAGAGTGGTTGTTCAAAGTTAATTTGGGCCTATGTAGCACTGGTGTGCTACCTAGTGTTGATATAACATTGATTAATTACTCTACTATTTTTTACTCTCAAATGTTCCTTAAATATTGTTTTTGCAAATAAGCCCTATTACACCATCATTTGTTATTTCCCGTACATATGTATGTATGTTTGTTATGTGACTTGCAGAGTTTTTTATACACTCATCTTATAATAATTATCAACCTCAGTTAAAAAATGTTTTCAAAGAAAAATACCCTTGGCTTATACACCAGTTACACTGTTTGTGGGTGTGGAGAAGAAGCCTCAATAGTTCTTACTTTTTACTATATTTTTCTTCATGGTGAGTACTAAATGACTTTTTTATAAGTATTTATTGCTTTAGTTTTGTTGGTACTATATATTCAAATTGTTACTTTGTGTACCTTGGTAGATTTTTGGATGAGGAATAAATGTATAAATTTGTTCATAAATTACTAGTGAATTTCTAAGCGTGATAGAAAATTAAAAAATCAGGAGTAATACTAGTTTGAAAGCAGGTACTAAGTATCACTGCCAATAGATTAATGCTGAATCAAAAACCAACATTGATGTCAAACTAACACTAATATGGTTTTATCTGGTACCGACATGTCACAAAAATTTCTCAAAACTTATTGACAACCCATGTGGGATCAACACACAAATTAAGTGTGTAACTAGAACATCGACTATTGTGGCCTGCTTATTTATTTATTTATTTATTTATTTATGTTACTATGAAAATGCAAGAGTGAAATTATTACACCTTTGTAAAAATAACTTTAGATAAAATTTCTTATTCAGCTATAACTTCTCTCATGCTTCTTATTTAAGTAATTAATACCGTATGTAACTTTTATTAATAGATAACAAGTTAACAAACCAGTCAAAATGGCACAACAAGCCATAATCCATCTCAGCGCCATACTGAGCCTTAAGCTTTAATGTGTTCATGTAAAAAGATATATGGAAAAAAACATAACTTTACATTACCATATTGATTGCAACAAGTACAGGCAGATCGAATAATAAGAGCTAACAAATAGTTCTTTCCAACAAGATTACAACTCATCACAACTCATAACAACTTAGCCATCTCCAATATTATTTGAAACAAATACATTGAACTTCTATATTTAGACATCATTGCCATCGACATTTGATTATCATCCATTTCAACGAAATTTACGTCTTCAATAGAACCAATTGAACCTGCTCCATGCATGGGATCTTGTGTAAATTACAAAGAAAATGAGTACATACATTTGGTTCATATACAACAACATTAGTACACATTTGTAAGGTAGAAAAGAACACTCGCTAGTTAACTTTTATAGTGTAATTATATACTCAAGTATTTATAATTAATGTATGTAAAAGTGCAAGAGCACTGCACGAGCAAATGAAAAGATAAACTTTTTAACAACAATGAATAAAATTGAATAAGATGTAAATTCTATTTTAACAGCCGGTTATACTAAGCAAATTAATACCACATACAGGTAAGATCACAAAAAGAATGACTTTAGGTGTGTAACAAACTTTCCTAAATTATTGTCCAACTTTAGTACTAGGAAACATAATAGGTAGTTGTTTTATTTGTGGATTGTTAATCACTCTCCTTTAAAATAACAATTCCTTCCTTGGCAGCCAGTGGAATAAAAATGCTCATCCCACACCCAAGGGAAAAGATGAATTGGAGAGCACTTCATGGAATGATTTTATGTTAATATTTGTTTTGCTTATGGAATAGGTCTAGTTGAACAAACTTTTTATTTGGAATGCGTTAGTTAGCATCATCATGTTCCCATCTTTGTAGACACAACGTGTACCTTAATCTCTTGTTTAATTTCCCTAGTAGGAGTGATTTTTTTGAAAAAGACATAGAATCCTATTTTAATGGTAATTAGTATTCTAACTTAATTGCAATATAAAAACCGGTGGGCTAAAGAACTCCTCCCTTGTGGCCACTCTTGTAGGTTCATATAGAAGAATAGGCACTCAACACTTATATAATACATACGCTTGATGTGAACCCACAAAACATATTGATGTTGCCCTCTCACTTTCATGTATTAATTAGTTTGATTCTTACATCATCTACATATTGGTATTCATTAGTATAGCAAATTGCATTTCACATTGTCTATTTGAACAATTGGGTATGATAGATTGGGTGATCTTTCATGTATACAATACACAAATAGAGATTTAAAAGCCATTTTTTCTGTCTTAATAGAGGGGAGGAGAGACCATACCTTGTCTCCAATATAGTTCTATATCTTTGGAGAAATTATATTATTGACAGTTATCTTTACTCCATCTTGTAGTACATGTTTTTGAACTTTTTAGCATTTAAAATAAAATAATTAAGAGTTACACAAAAATTATTATGCATCAAAATATTTGGAGATAACAACCTTGAGTGACACACTTGGTTTGTAGCCCAATTGTTCAACAGCCTTCTTGCAATTAAATGTCCGATCTAGTGATATATACTTCAATGTCGCAGATGTCAAACATTTTTGGTTGATGCAGTCCATATATATGAAACACTTTGTTGTAGCTCCACTCTATCAGATATGTTATTGGTTTGATAACCACCAAAGGAATTTTTATTCTGAATTTTCTGCAAAAAAAATATCATTATCAACTATTAAAATATACTTTATATTATATGTATGATAGAGTCTAACGAAAGTGTCACCTTTTATACCCAAGTTCTTCCAAAACCATATAAACAAAGTCCCAAAAATTCATAGGCTCCATATTAGTTATGAAGTATGCCTAGAGAAAAGTTAAGTACATTATGAGGATTTACATTATAGAAAGTACTACAATTCAATAATAGAGACATACATTGCCTCCGCTGATATGTGAACCCTCTTTAGTTGAAACTGTTTTCCTAGCACAAATGTGGCCATGTACCACATTTTCAACATATACAAAATCGTCACAATTCTTTCCATCGCCAACAATAAACTGCACTAAGACATAAAACCAATATCTTGCTATTAAATTATTGTAGAGGAAAAGCATTAATATATTATTTCATGTTTATTGACTTTGACCAAGTGGTGGATCCACTGTTGAGCTTGGTTGGGAGCTCCAACCTAACCTTTGACTGCATTTGTGTGTCAAAAAACAATAGAGAAATTGACAAGAGCATGCATGCAATGATTGGATGGTTGGAGAGATTAGGAGAGAAAGATATCCGCTCTACACGCTGAGTGGCCCTATATTTCTATAATACCGTACTTACACTTTCATCATCGCTTTGTATAAAAGGGTTAAGTCGAGGTACTACAAATGAAATGCCAAGGCTTATAAGCAAGCCCTCACCCACATTAACTTTCAAGGTGGTATTAAACGATCCACTACTACCTCACTTCAAGGCCAATTTGGCTAACTCCACACCACACTATAGCCCCCACCTTAAGGGATGATGCATTGGCAGCTCACCATTTACACGATAGTTTCCATGAACCCCCTCCTTGGTGCTGGTTGTGTAGTGAAGCCCATACGGTGAAGACCATATGCGCCATCCATAATGAATAGAAGGTTTGTGCTCTCATACCATTGTAACACCCACCCATCGTCCACCAAGGTGATACCAAATCACTTACACCTCCATCCGCTATTTATCCTCGCTTCGTGTAGAGAGATCAACTTGGGGTATCATAGTTGGAGCACCAATGTTCTCTCACCCACATAAACATCCAAGATGGTATGAAATAACCAACTACTACACCATTTTTGAGCCACTTAGGCCAACTCAACACCACACTACGAAATACAAATGGGTTGGAGTGTTAACCTTATTTAGCACATAGTCTCAATGTAATCATGGGTCATTTTTATTTTACTAGCTGAATGATTGGGTCGGGCCACTTGGGTTATATCCAAGACATCATCTCACACAACACAAGTGACACAAAATAGTCAATGACATGCTGATCATGGGCAGTAGAGATGTGTGTGTTGTTGCATGCAGCTAACAAATGTTGCCACCATGCACTAAATAGTTGGGGCACTGGGTAGTCCTCAAGCACAAGCTGCAAGCCCCATACCCTGCATAAGCACAATAGTCTATAGCTAATACGTGATTGGTCGATGCGGACATATCAATATTGACTTATATATCTTTCAATTCTCTTCAATTCCTCTTCTTTTAATTCACTTTATTTTGTTTCTATCATGTATGGTTTTGAAATTAGGTGGACATAGACCATATATATATATATGATAATGTTGTGTTAGGCCTTTAGCATCGAGCCCCGCCGACATTCTCATCCTAGATTTAGGACTATAACTCAAATATCATTTGGCTAGCCCCCTTTTCAAAAAAAAAAAGAAAGGAAAACAAGGCCCTCACTGGATATCACTAGACAAATTCTCATGGGACATCATTTGTCAATCAAAACAATAAGGTAGACATGGTGTCCGTAACATAGATATCCAAAACCAATGTTTATGAGTGGTTGTTTAAACCAATTAATGAGGAAGGTGTGTCGCAAAAATTATTCTGTAAAAACTATCTAAGAACGAGCAAAATGATACTTACATTTTTTAGCAAGCTCATGAAAGTCGAACATAGATTCTTAAGTTTATAGTGTTGGTTAATTAATAATGGGAAACTAATTAGATTCTAGGATGATACATGGATCGGAAACTCTTCCTTTAAGGACAAATATCTATCTCACTATAACATTATTCGTTAGAAAAGTGCATCTGCTGTAGCTGTTATGAATTATATTCCAATTAATATTTCTTTTCGAAAAGCTTTACTAGGTTAGAATCTTGTTTATTGGCGTAACTTTGTTGCTTAAATTGTACATATTCATTTCAATGAGTAAAAAGATGTATTTAAGTGGAAACTTCATGAAAATGGTCATTGTTCTGTACGTTATATGTATTTAGCTTTGACCAACATTGAAAACAAAGAGATAGATAAGATTTTGTGAAAGGTGAAGATGGCTCCTAAAATAAAGATTTTTATTTGGTATATTTTCAAGGGAGTAATCTTAACCAAAGATAATTTAGCAACAAGGGATTGGAATGCTAGCAAAAGATGTTTCTTTTGGTCAATGAAAACAATGGATGTAGAGAAATTTATTTAACTTTTTTGTTGATAGTTTTCAATTTATGCTATCATTTATTTGCTATTTATTTATTGTAGCAGTGGCCATTTGGTTATTTTATTACAAAGGATTGATTTACTAGTTTGTCATCTTCGGATCATACATAAACTATATGCTTGATAATTTAGTAGGAAATAATCTAGAACAATTTTGATCTATATGACTAAATAAATTTGTACGTGTTAATTTACTTAAGGTGCATATGACCCATGGAATATGTAGACATGTATTGATTCATATCCAACCAAACAATGGTCCATAGAATTAATGGACTTCGATAACTAGCGAAAATCAATATTTCAAATGATGTATATGCTGTAATTTGAATATTACACTAGGTGTTCCCAATGAAAGGTATTATTATATAGCTATTTTAGAACCACATTCTAGTGTTTTGAAGTATACTAACTGGATATGTACTAGATACTACATACCATCGTTCTCCCATGGGAATGTAAATATGTTTTCATGACGTCACCAGGGCCAAAAATGGTACCAGGACGTATGGAACAAGTGAGAAGCTCATATATTCCATTAGCCTTTGTCACTAACTTCTCTGCTTCTGCCTTTGCGCATATGCATCAGGAAACTGAAGTTAGTAAAAACATTAGAACAATGCACACAATTTTCAGCATGCCTTTGTTAATATAGAGTGAAATAATAAAAGTACAGCTTAATTGAGTATCCCTAGAGAAAATTTAGGG
Organism: Oryza coarctata; assembly: GCA_030770085.1. Taxonomy (NCBI): domain Eukaryota; kingdom Viridiplantae; phylum Streptophyta; class Magnoliopsida; order Poales; family Poaceae; genus Oryza; species Oryza coarctata. Next base: position 15,136,618 of record CM061467.1, on the reverse strand, counting down.
AATCAGTTAAAAGAAAAATAATGTCTCTCTATCCCTATGTATGAGTATTGAAACATACAAAACTTACATTTAGTATAATTTTGGTGATTACCTATTGTATTCAAATAATCATAGATTTATTCTATGTAGTAGATGAAGCCCTTATTCTAAGTACACAAACCTCCTTCTCCAACCAAAATGTACAGATCAACTTACCATTTTCTGAAGCTAACGTATAACATGATCACACTTTTTTTTTGGCTTGGCATAACTAGTTGTTTGTTCAATCAATGGTCCATAAAAATTAGAGGACACACAGAGAAGGTAGCAAACTTTTGGAATTATCTAACTAAAAAAGGTTAACAGATAGAGAGGTAATTAAGAATATAGAACCGCATGTTTTCTTGAACATTCATTTAATTAAGAAATTGCTAAGGCAAACATTTCACAGTGTGGAGAATCATCCATATTTTAGTTTGTGTACCAATGGCTAAAACAAAGAAATGGGATTTCTTGTTGCACCAGAAACTTTACAACTACCTGAGTATGTAAAAAATTATGCATTTAGTCACGGGGTAAAACCTTGTCTGGGTATGGTGTTGATTCATCTACATCAAAAAGGCCATGAACTCCATCAAATACAACACCACTGGAACTGGTGTATATCAGTCTTTTAACCTTGCACATCACTCAAGCATCAACAACATTCTTTGTCACTGCGTAAGAACACAAAATAACTCTTTTGAAAAACATAAAAGACAAAACGTGTGACAAAATCAAATCCAAACAACGTGCACACTTTTCAATTAATAATAATCATGTTACCCAAAATTCAAGTTATGTCTATTTTCATGTATGTGCCTTGGACAACACGAGTGTGTGAGGTATGGACTTAAATAGGTGCATAAATTTTCATTAGAAGTAAAGTTGCCAATTGTGTAAAAAAAAAAAACCTCAGATGCATGTTGGGGTTTGTCAGTGTACAAAATAAGGAAAATTCTAAATTTTTCCATCGACAAGAATATAGTTCTAAGTGCCTCTACAAAGTGTCTTTAGATTATAAAACTCATAATTTTAAAGACAATTTGAGATTTGCCTCTACAAAAGGGTTTTTGTTCTAGGCCCCCTCTATACTATCTTCCCTTAAAGGCTTATTTAATTGGTTCATTGCCAAAAATTAGGCTAGGCCAATATTATGGAAATGGCTAAACAAAAGGGTAAAGTAACTTTGCCTAAATTTTGGCATCAAACCAAACACTCTCCCTACTAAATTTTAACAACACCTAAATATTAGTTTCCCCATATATACCTGTGGTAGTGGCGGCAACAGAAATATGAAGACCATTGCCCTTGTTCTAGCAACGATGACTTGATGCATGCTAAAAGGATCCCTTAATCGTGATGGTGATGTCCTCATGAACGCATTCTTTGTTGCATTATTTTAAGAGAATAATATTCATAATCTTTGGATGCATGCAAGGAATGCGATCATATGCATATGCCATTCATCCATAAAAGAGGCATAAGTGATTTTTCATACCTTCAACATTGACCTTGTAATGTAGTTGGAAGTCGTTGATGTCAGGGTCTGCAGTAGCTGTGTGAAAAACAACCTCTACCCTTCAAAAGCTGCATAGCATAGATGACGGATTGATAATGCTAAACTTTAGTTATAATAGAAATTACATGTAATATATATGCTATTGTAAAGTATATTATAGTATAAAAGTTGTCATATGTCCCATCATCGCGTTGCAATGAGACCCTTGTATAGAATATAAATATATACATAGGTATAGCTTTCAATATACCGCTCTTGATTATGGTAGAATAAAACTGCCATTTAGATAGTTCTAGCAACCACCGATTGGTTTGTTGATGTAGGGCACAGTTTGTATGGCTAGGGCTAGCAGCAGGGGTCGAGATTTAGTTCAGATTCATGGGCCCAGCTCAGGGTCAGCTTGGCTTGTAAATGAACTGAGCCTATGCTGCTCTGGTGCTCATAGGTGAAACGAGCCCAGCGTCGTTTCTTGAAAACCTCTTGGCTCATTTGACTCGGTGACCCACTATAGCACTGAAAACTGTGACTCCACCCAACTACCCCGCGCACAATCACACCCGTCACACCGTCGTGCCATACCCTAGTCCTCATGTCTCATCCCATCTACTTTACATCTTGAGTCGTTGTACTTATTATGCTAGAGGTCAAGCTCAATCGTGGCCTATGGTATTGTCCATGCAACAGGGGACAAGCTCCTCTAGTACTGCCGTCAAGGATGGAACCATCTGTGCACACCGCTGCCTCTCAAGACGGATCCATATGTGCCATCTTTAGTCAAGAACAACCACCACCAATGCCGCTGTGGCCGCAAATTCAAGCTTGTCTAGTCCTGCTAGGATGGGCTTCACTCACACCGCTAACTCCTGGGCTAGCTCCACACTACTGCTGTCCAAAATGAAATCCGCCATGTAGTTAGCCACTTCTCAGGATGGGATCCATCACTGGCCTTTCTTTTGCTAAGAGGCTCAGGAGCCCTCATGATCTGGCTATAGTTGACAACTTTTTCATTGGAAGCCAAATTTGGCATTAGGTAAAATTTAGGCCAGATTTAGAAAAAGATCAAAGCCTTCATGCGAATGGTGTCTGACCATAACTCTTTGGGTGATAAGACAAGACAATAAACTGCAGCTTGGCCATAGGGGTCAACGCGGTGTGACCAGCACACTCAAGTAAAAGACCAATATTGTTCTTCTTGAATTTTTTTGCATGAAGGCCAGGGTTTTCCAAAACATAATGCTTTTCTAAGCTTAATTAGACGCACAGAAGGTTTTGTTTATGCTAATACCATCCTTCCTACAAATATAGAGGGCAAAGGCTGATTGAAACAACAGCAATCAATTGCCAAAATCAATCTATTATCTCCACTTTTTTTAATTTATTCTTTTTGCCCTATATCTTTCCAACCTCAATTAATTGTCATTTCTTATCTTTACAATGTTGAAGGACATCCTAGCTATCCTATCGAGCCTAGGAAAACCATGTATTTCTCCTGAGACATCTACCCTTATAGCAGTATGTCTTGGTGTCGTTGTTGGTTGCATGCCAGGTGCTCAGTGTCTTGGCGTGTGGCACATTTTTGTGTCAACACTTCTCAATTAATGTCATTTAAATGCCTAAATTTTGTCAAAAATTTTGGAGAAAGGTCAAATGGAAGAAGCTTATGGTTACTATCTGAGATGGATACCGGTAAGCAAGCTTTACATGGTGGGTGATCAGGTAAAAGTTGCTTGACATGTGACCGTCTATGTTACTGTAGATTATTAATACAGTTTTTCCCGTTGAAGAATTTGTATTTCAATCCCAATTCATAAGCTAAAAAACAGCAATAACAGTACTATATATTGTCACTGATGATGGTGTTATAACCGGCAATTATACTTTTAAATATAGTTGTTTATTAGCGCCAGTTCAAAAATCGACACCGATACCAATTTGAAACTTTAGTAATAGTAATAATTATCTGTAACCATCTGCTAGACTATCATTAATTTCTTTGACATTACATTATCAACATTGACAAATTAAATTAAACATAATATAAAAGTATTTTCAATAAAAATAATCAAACCGGTGCTAAAGGTATGTCCAGAGCTGATTCTTAGTCAAAATTCACAATGTTGATTTTTTTATAAGCCGTTGTGCTCAAACTACCATACCTTAAGTTAACCCTTTTATATATGAATCCAGAACGAAAATATATTATGTATACAGGGCCCGCTCTGAATATAGAGCGTCTTAATGCAGATTTTAGAGAGAGAAAATGTTATATCCTGTTTGGAATAGCATTTTTACCATGCAGGTGCATGTGTATAGGTTGAGCCATTGGAAACATTATTGAGATCTATGTTATACTGAAAAGAGAAATACAACTATTATGTTTTGTTGAAATTTATGTCATAATCTAAAAGCAAATGTAACGATAAGGTGGTGTAGGTACACATGCACTTGCAGTTCCGCCAAACGAACACAAGGATATAAATATAAATATGCAGGGAGAGATCTCACCTTTGGTGAGTTGGGCCATGTCGCAAGCGTTGGCGGAGGCATAGACGGCGCGGCCGTCGTGGAGGGCTGCACCGAGGACTCCATTCTCCTCAACGGGTTCCATGGTGATCACGGGTGCCAGGTCGGTGACCCGCACGTTCCATTCATCAGAGCGGAGCAGCGCCACCACAAGGTGCCTTGCCATGAACCCTCGGCCGCCGGTCACCGCGCACCACCTAGCTTCCTGCCGGCGGTCACCCACTACTACCGTTCTCGGCCGGGGTTTCCATCTTGCACAAAACAAACTAACCACTATAGCTAAACTAGCTAGCTATAGCAATAAGGCGGATAATACTAATTATTAATTGTGTACAATAATGCGGTGGGGTGTGCTGCCAGTTCGCCGCGTTCATTTATAGAGCTGGCTGATCATATCGATCGATCTCCACGTACCACTCAACCGTTCATTGATCTCCACGAAAAACACGTACTACGCTAGATGGACCGGTATCTTCTTTGTCCAAGGCATTGTGGTCCATGGGTGACTAATTTGTCCCTTTACATCTAAATATTATGACATGATATGTGCGATTTGAGAGAATATCAAATTTGACGTATAGAATTGATATTAGTAGATCTGTATAGTGAAGCAAAATCAATATCGCAGAAAAAAAATTGCATCAAAACGGGCAGATGTACAGTAGCATAACTGAGCACCATCAGTTAAACAGATTTTCATTTAGTAATATTTATTTTAGAACATACTGATTGCTGGGATCAAATATAACTATGTATTTGGAAGCTTGATTTGTACCTTTTCGGAATTTCTACACATACTGGAAGTGATTGTTTGGTTTGCCTATTGGATAGAATCAAATTGTTCTTCTCACACATTAATGTGATAATAATGTGGTTTCTTAAAATGGTTCACAAAATTAAGTATTTACTCAATTTAACTACAATCGTAGACAACTGAAATAACACATAATGAATGAGTGCTGATGAGGAACAGAAACTTGATTACTGAGATAGTCATGAGAATATCATATGATCAGTTAAAATTCATAAAATGAAATTGTTTTAATATGATCATATAAAGAACTTCTATATATTCGACACGCGGGAGTGAAGCAGGAAGGAGATACAGAAGAAGAAATAAGCTATTTTCAGCTTTATTGCTACATGCCTCTATTTATTTCTTGGGAACCATAAAACATCAAACGCAATTTGTTAATATCAGATACGTACCATGCCATCTTCATATTACTTCTGAGCACAGAAATTATGAAATTATTCCAATGTCATCGTTAAACCATCCTACAATTTCAAATTCAAACAAACTCAACATGTGTTAACAGCCTCTTAAACAGATAACTGGAAAAAGTAATGCTGAGACACACATGCGAAAGATTAAGTTTTTAACAGTGAAACTATAGGTTTGTAGCCATAACATTACTCACATAAAGCATGTCTTTGGCGAAGGTACTTTATCAGCACTGTTCAGAGGGGCTTGAAATGTTCAAACAACTCTGTAGCATGTTTGGTACTGTTCACTGGGTCCGATTGATGCAGTTACTCTGTAAGTAAATATAGGCATTTTTAGACCCTAAATATTTTTAACTTTGACTTAAAAAAACTCATAAAGATTAAAGATGTAAGAATGATATTATTAGATTTATCGTTAAACAAACTATAATATGCAACTCTTTTTTAAAATAATTACGTGTTGAAATCTAAAAGTGGTTATATTTGTAGACAGAGAAGGGGTAGGAGATGAAGAAAATAAAAGCAGACAGATGGATGTGGCAATAGGACAGAGAAGAGGTAGGCATGAAGGAGGTAGATAGGGCAACGTGCTAGTTTTGGGAGAAGGATATGAGGTAGGAGATGAAGAAATAACAGCAGATGGATGGGGGCAGAAATAGGGCAGACAAGTAATAGGTGTGCAGGAAGGAGATGGATAGAGTAATTAGATTATTCTTGTGCTTGATTCTATCTTCTTCCTTAAATAGACTCCAACCACAACCATTTAATTAAGGTGATTATTCGGAGACAATATCTCTCCAGGACTCTTAATAAATGACCATCAAATCAACTAAAGCTATCCTAAATCTATATCGAGACCAAACCTGTCCCCGACTCCTAACTTAAATCCATCTTATTGTGCACTGCTGGTCAAGGTACTGCTATCAGGACACGTGACCATCGAACCATAACATTACTCCTCTCCTCGGAAAACAGTTTATCCTCAATCTGTGCTTCATTTAGCAGCATGTGCCACCTGGTACCTTCTTTCGTATGCTCGGGCCCAGCTCATGGCCACCAGCAGGTCCTGCGGATTTTTCAATTCCACGTTGATGCGAATGAGGTCTGATAGCCCAACCATGAACAACTGCACTTGTTGCCGTGAAAGTAAGGCCATCGACTCGACAAAGCAATGCCAAAAATTTCTCCTGGTACTCTGCCACCGTCCCTAACATACTCAGGTTGGCGAGTTCTCCCAATGGGCCGGTCTGTACAGGAGGTCCGAAGTGAAGATTCACACTGCCCTTGAAACGCAACCATGTTGGCGTGTCTTCATCACGCTCCAGTCGGTAGTACCACAGTTGGGCTGATCCTGACATGTGGTAGGCAATTGATGGATTATACTATGAAGCAAAATGATGCTATTGCCAAGGCATTCAAACATGCTACCATTAATAGTCAGATGCTATCTCCAACAATTCAAAACGATATCACCGAGTGCGTTGCAAAAGAATTGTGGGGTATCATGATGGAAGAAACTGGTAATGATGTGTTTGGCTTATTGGTTGATTGAGTGTTGTGATGTTTCTGACAGAGAACAAATGGTAGTGGTTCTTCGGTATGTAGAGGCTAAGGTTATGATGGAGCAGGTAGAATTTAATGGTTTCCAAGCTAAAATTATAAGAGAACAATTCAGCATACTATATTCATCATTTTGCTTATAAACTTAACTTGGTTGTTGTGGCTATGGAAAGAAGAAATTTGATGTTGATAATTTTTTTAATATGATATCAGTTTTATTAAATGTGGTTGGTGTTTCTTAAAAAAGAAAGGACACACTTCGAGAGTGTCACCGATAAGAAGCGAGGAAAGCTAACTGGGAGGGGAGAGTTGGTTACAGGTAGTGGACTAAATCAAGCACTCTCTTCAAAAGGCCAGGTAACGCTCGATGGATCTCTCATTATAAAACATTGGTGGACTAGTTAAAGATTTTTCCTTCAGTTGTTAAAGTTCTAGAATATTTTGAGTAAGATGGTTCTGATGCCTACATGTGGCTTCAAGTTAATGGTCTTCTAAAATACTTGTAGTACTTTGATTTTGTATTCCTTTTACATACGATGATGCTGGCTTTTGCTTTAACAAATGGGCTATCAAAAAACCTACAGAGAAAGATAGAGATATTTTAAATGCAATTTCAGATGTTGAATCCACCAAGTGGAAGTAGGAACAGCTAAGAACTGATGAAGGGTGGGATTTTCTTTTAGACAAGGTATATTGCTTTTGTGTGGAACATGCCATTTCAATAGTGGACATGGAAATAGATTATGTGAATCCAAAAAAACCAAGACAAAGGACCAACATTACCAATGAGCATCATTATCGAATTGATTATTTCATTGCTGTTTTGGATCTGTTAGGAGAAGAGCTCAATGATAGAGTTAAGGATGTGAACTCCGAATTGCTTGTATGCATGTCTGCTTTAGCCCTAGTGACATGTTTCGTTCTTTTGACAAGGAGAAGCTAATGAAATTAGCTAAGTTTTATCCAGATGACTTCAAGGATAAGGATATGGTAACTCTTAAGCGTGAACTTAGCCTCTACATTGATAATGTACTCCATGACACACTTTTAGGACAAGGATATGATGCACCTTTAGTCGCACCGCCATCTCATCGTGCTGACGCACTAGCTGCTCCTGGCGAGTGGCCAGCAACTCCAGCAGCTCAGCCCGGGCCAGAACAAGTGCCAGTGCCGGTGGCTATGCCTCCAGCACCTCTATCTATGTTGTTAGGGCCTCTTACCCCATCGGAAGTGTGTCCTGCTTGTCCTCTCCTTGTACTGCAGGAGCGAACTCATCAGATCAAGCCGTGCATTCATGGAAGCCATCTCTGCCTTCTGCTCTTCTTGCGTCTTCAAAATCTTGGAGGGCATGGCCATCATTGCATCTTGTCCGGCATCAGCAGCCATTGCAGCAGAGTTGTGGAAGGGGATTACTGGCTCCACAAATTGTCACATAAACTTCTGGGGGAAGGATAAGGGGGAGATGAAGAAAATAGCAGCATATAGATGGGAAATATCACCTTTTATGAAAGAAATTATAGTAGTTTAATCCGTGTGTGTAAACTATCTCGGCTACCTATATATACTGATACAGGAAATACAATCAACAATTTCCATATTTTCATGATATTAGAGCGGTTTCAATTCGCTACCTTTCCGTAACCAAAAACGCCGTCGTCGTTGTTATCGTCGTTGGTCTCCTTCTCTGCCACTACTGTGCGAGAGACTGCCGAGGTCCGACGCCCTCAACGCCGCCGTTTCTGAACCAGCGCTCGTCGCCGATCCGACCGCTACCACCGGTGCCGACTGCACGTCACCGGGAGTGTTGCTGGTCTCATCGCCCGCGCTGCCGATCTGATCGCCCACCCCGTAGCTGTCCTCGTCACCGGGTGTGGTCGCCGATCAAATCCTACCTGCGCTTCCGCACCAACGCCCGTCGCCGATTCGATCGCCACCACTAGGTGTCGCTGGTCTTATCGCCCGCGCTGCCACCGATCAAATCGTTCGCCGATCCGATCCGATCGAATCCGTCGATCGGTTCGATCGGATCCTGTTTATTGCCGAACCGATCGGCTGATCGGCTCTCCATTGCCAACCAGATCGCCCGTCGATCAGCCTTATCGGATCCATTGATTGGTCCGATCGGATCTGTCGATCGGTCCGATCGGATCCTGCTTATTGCCGATCCAATTGGCTCTCCGTTACCAACCAGATCGCCCGCCAATCCGATCTGATCGAATCCATCAATCGGCCCAATCGGATCCTGCCTATTGCCGATCCGATCGGCCTCTGAACTGATTAGCTGCTTATCGGCCAGCCGATCTCTACCGTCGATCTGATCCATCCGATCCGATCGGCTGCTCATCGGCCACCCATGCCGATCTGATCCATCCGATCAGATCGGTTGCTCATCGACAGCCGATCTCAACTGTCGATCTGATCCATCCGATCTAATCGGCTGCTCATCGGCTACCCAATCTGATCGACTACTCATCGTCCAGCCAATCTACCCATTACCGATCCGATCGGATTTCAATCCGATCAGCCGATCAGCTGTCGATCCGACTCTCATCGGCTGATCCCTCCGATCGGCTGTCGTGCCCCCCATGGCTGGCGGCAACACTGGCGACGCCACTTCTGAAGAACGCTGTCTCACAGCCGATCCTTCTCGCGCTGACAACACTCTGGACGCGTACGAGAGTGCTCACGCGGCTCTCTGGGCACAAGCCACCACCGTTGTCAACATCAAGGCGCTCATCTCCATCGTCCTCGACAAGGCCATAGACTCCTACACTAAGTGGTGCTGCATGTTTCTCACTGTCCTTGGGAAATATGCCCTCACCCGCCACATCCTCGTGGATGACGCGTTCCTCGTGCGCCCGACGTGGCTCCAGGTGGATTGCTTCGTCCTCACGTGGGTGTACGGCACCGTCTCTAGCAACTTGCAGCAGTCGCTGAAGATGCGGCCCGGACGTGCCTGTAATGCGTGGTGCTATCTCGAGGATGAATTCCTTGGCTAGAAGGAGTCTCGTGCCCTTCTCCTCGAGACGCAGTTTCGCACATTTCGCCAGGACTCCCTGAGCGTCACCGACTACTGCCATCATCTTGAATCCATGGCTGCCTCCCTCGCCGAATTTGGCGACCCTATCGATGACCGGCAGATGGTCCTCACACTTCTCCGCGGCCTTAGTGGCAAGTTTCGTCATATGGTGTCCATTCTCAAAATGCACCGGTCGTTTCCAACATTTACGGAAGCACGCAATCATCTGTTGTTGGAGGAGCTAGAGATCGACGCTCGTCCTCTGTCCCCGTCGGCCGCTCTCGTCGCTACAACGCCACGTCCTGCGGCCCCAGGCGCCACAGCGGCCCCTCGTCCGGGGGCGCCTCCTCCTCCGCGCCTAGCTGCACCAATCGGAGGCCAGCGTAATGGTGGCAGCCTAGTCATAGAGGTTGGCACCAGGACTCCCTGGCGCACTCTTTCAACACCATGACGCTTAACCAAACGGTCTCTAAATGGTATACTGATACGGGTGCCGGTTTCCACATGACCTCGGATGCTAGTATACTCTTCACCATTTCCCCACCCTCTTCATCTACTCCTTCATCTATCATTGTGGGCAATGGTGCTTTACTTCCTATCACCGCCACTGGATCCTATCATTTTTCCTTACCGCACCGTGATCTTACTCTTAATAATATTCTCGTATCCCCTAACATTATTAAGAATTTAATTTATATTCGTCGATTTACCACCGACAATAATTGTTCCATTGAGTTTGATCCATTTGGTCTTTCTGTGAAGGATCTGCAAACCAGGAACGTGATCGCCAAGTACAATAGTTTCGGTGACCTCTACCTATTTTTTGCACCATCTACCAGCACCTCCGCGTTCGTCACTGCACCCACCTCCCTTTGGCATCGCCGTCTCAGTCATCTTCGGCGTGACGTTCTGTTCAAACTTCTTAGGTCCAATGTCATTTCCTGCAATAGAGATGAGATCGATCATTTATGTCATGCATGCCAACTCGGTCGTCATGTATGTCTACCTTTCGGTTCATGTACCTCTCGTGCTATTCACAACTTTGATTTAATCTATTATGATCTATGGACCTCTCAAATTGTCAGTGTGTCAGGATACAAATATTATCTTGTTATTCTTGATGACTGCTCTCACTATATTTGGACTTTTCCCCTTTGTCTCAAATCCGAGACATTTTCCACTATTTATACCTTTTTTGCGTATGTTCGCACACAGTTTGGCACCACTATCAAGAGCATCCAGTGCAACAATGGCCGTGAATTCGATAATTCTCAGGCCCGCACGTTTTTTCTCTCTCACGGTGTTGCCCTCCGCATATCGTGCCCATATACTTCTCAACAAAATGGTAAAGCAGAGCGTTCTATTTGTACCATCAATAACTCTCTATGTTCCCTTTTGTTTCAGGCGAGTCTCCCTCCAGCTTACTGGGTTGAGGCCCTTCACACTGCCACATATCTTGTGAACCGCCTCCCCACCACAACACTCGCCTTCTCCACACCATACTCCGTTCTCTTCTCTGTCCCGCCCTTTTATGATCATCTCAAAGTTTTTGGTTGCACCTATTACCCCAATATGTCCTCTACAACACCCCACAAACTTGCTCCTCGTTCTTTTCTATGCGTGTTCCTCGGCTACTCCTCGGAGCACAAAGGCTATCGATGCCTCGAGCTTCAGTCAAACCGTATTCTCATTTCTAGACATATTATTTTTGATGAATCATTCTTCCCTTTCTCTGACATGTCTACCACACCCATGGCACCCTCCACCCTAGACTTTCTTGTCGATGATCATGATCTCACCGCTTCAGTTCGTGGAGCCTCTTTTTTGCGTGCAGGTACAGCTGCTTCCTCAGCGGCACACCCTGTGCCCGTGGCCCCACTTGCGTCATCAAGCCTTGGTGCAGGGCCGTGGTCGCCCGAGTCCACGTCATCTAGTGCCACTGCCCCTGTGCACCCCGCACAGGTCGCTGCCAGCGGTGCCCCACCGACCACGAGTGTTGTCGGTCCTACTGCCCCTGCTGTTCGCGCTTAGGTTGTTGCCAGCGGTACCGGCCGCACAGCTGCCACTCGACCGACTGTCATCCCTCCGGTGACCAATGCGCACTCTATGCGCACCCGTGGATCGCCTTAATCTCCACGTTGTACCCATGTCGCCTATTCCTCACTCCGTTTGTGATGTCTTGTCAAACCCCAATTGGCGATCTGCTATACAGGCTAAGTATGACGCTTTGATAGTCAACGACACTAGGAAGTGGATTTATCGTCACAAGTTGCTTGCCGATGGGTCTCTGGACCGTTACAAGGCTCGCTGGGTTCTGCGGGGTTTCACACAACGGCCTGGTGTTGACTATGATGAGACTTTTAGTCTAGTTGTCAAGCCTATGACAGTTTGCATGGTTCTCTCTCTGGTATTATCTCAGAACTGGTCCATTCATCAGCTGGATGTGAAGAATGTTTTTCTCCATGGCACTCTCACTGAGACAGTGTACTACGTGCAACCTTCTGGATTTATGGATTCTTCTTACTTGCTTGGCATCACAGGTTCGCCTCTCACCTTGTGTTCCTTGGATTTGTTAAAACAAAGTCAGATACTTCTCTCTTCATATATCGCCACGGTTCAGACACAACCTACTTACCGTTCTATGTTGATGACATTGTTCTTACTGTCTCCTCCGTTGGATTACTCAAAAATATCATTGAGGCTCTCCGGTGTGAGTTTCCTATAACGGATATGGGTCAGCTGCATCATTTTCTGAGCATCTCTGTGACCCACTCCGCCGATGGTCTATTCCTTTCTCAGCGGCAGTACAGTCAGGATATTTTGGAGCGTGCCGGGATGAGTGCGTGCAAGCTGTGCAGCACGCCTGTTGATCTCCAATCTAAATTATTTGCTGACAGACCACCTGTCGCTGATGCTACATAGTACCGTAGTCTCACTGGCGCTCTGTAGTATCTGACTTTCACCCGACCAGACATTACCTTTGCAGTTCAGCAGATCTGCCTCTATTGCATGATCCTCGAGAGCCACACCTCGCTGCTCTCAAGCGAATCCTACGCTACCTACAGAGCACCCTGTCTCTTGGGCTGACCATACGCCGATCTTCGCTCGCAGATCTTGTTGTTTACACAGATGCCGACTGGGCAAGCTGTCCTGACATTCATCGGTCGACCTCTAGCTATGCAGTATTTCTCGGGATAACTTAGTGTCCTGGTCTTCCAAGCGTCAGCATACGACCTCTAGATCGAGTGCTGAAGCTGAATACCGTGCTATGGCAAATGGTGTTGCTGAAGCTACCTGGCTACGCCAGCTGCTCCTTGAGCTTCGTCACCCCCCTCGACATGCCACCTTGGTCTATTGTGACAATATCAGTGCTGTATATCTCTCCAGCAACCCGGTGCAACATCAACGAACGAAGCATATTGAGATTGATCTCTATTTCGTTCGAGAGAAGATCGCCCTTGGTCACATTCGGGTCCTCCATGTTACTACGACATCGTAGTACGCCGACGTCTTTACCAAGGCCTTCCTACCTCACTATTTCAGGAGTTTCGATCCAGCCTGAATATTAGCGATACTCCTGATTAGACTGCGGGGGAGTGTTAGTCTACTTTAGGTTAACCCGCATGTGTAGCTGTGCAGTTACATATGTAAATCACCCCGGCTACTTATATATACTGATACATTAACAGGAAATACAATCAGCAATTCCCACATTTTCAGAAATATCACCATTCATATCTAAGATCTTTTCAGGATTGAAGACATAAAATGCCGAAATTTACCGGCTTCATATTTGTTATGAAATAGACCTACATAAATACATAGTAGTCAAATAAAACATGAATATGACATCAAGTTTGGTTATATACTATAAGAGTCATAACATACTTTCCCTCCCGCTTTCATTGCACCTTCTTTGGTGGATAAAGCTTTCTCAGCACATATGTTACTAAATGCAACACTATCGACGTACACAAAATCATCATAGTTTTTTTTTTTCCACAATCAAGAATGAACGGCAATAGTTAAAATATTGCATTACCACCTGGAACCTACATCGTTCTATGTATACATCGTTCCATGTAGAAAACATTGAAAATTAATCAATTATAGAAAGATCAATGGTAACTCTGTAAAAAGTATATAGTACAGATTTTTTACATGGATTAACTCAAAGCTCTAACTTAACAACAAATGCAAACATGATCTGAATGTACCAAACAACTTTTATATGTATATAATAATGCCAGAAAAAAGTTGAATCTGAAATGATTGATGGATTATTTCGGCCATGAATTTTGCGTTGAACCCATTTCAGTCCTTGCAAATACTTCTAGGAAAACAATTTTAAAACAAATAAACTCCCATAATGCAATTCAGATAAAAAAAGCACAATAATTACAACAGAACAAACAGGCCCACACACAAATGACATTGGAATTTACTTGGGCTGAAAGGTGACAGTTAAGTGGAGAGACTAAGACATGTAATAAGCAACTTTACCCAATAATGCATATTGCACGCAATATGCACCTCAACTATCTACGCATTTATGTCAAAGACCACAACCTGTTTATTTTACTACCATAAAATTATTTCACATTCATGCAACTACTTTATGAAAATACATGTAAAATATATTCCAATCCATTACACTCCAATGGCGTACTGCATGTGGTGATACTCACTGTAAACATTCCAATTCTTGCATTGGATACCAACATTGGTAAATTTTTGCCTCCAGGTCCAAAAATGTTGCGAGGACATAGAGAACAAGTAAGAAGCCCTTTGTGCCACTAGCTCCCAGCACTAACTTCTCTCCCTGCGCCTTAGTTTCTGTATATGCATCAATAAACCAAAGTTGACACAGAAAGGAATTTCTGTTAGATAATCTAGCCTTTTGATATTTCTTTAACAAACAGAAGGAAGAAAATGTAGGAGAAGCTAATTAACATCTGGTTTCAACTTTGAGAGGTGTCGAGAGTGTTTAAACCTCAGTCACAAACCTTATCTGGGTAAGGCATTGATTCATTCGCATCGAAAAGGCCATGAACTCCATCAAATACAACACCACTTGAACTAGTCTGTATGAGCTTACTGATCACATTGTTAGTCCCTAAACAGTCACATATTCATTGAGGTGAACCCAAGAAGTATACAACAATTTATGGATTTATATCTAATATAAGAATATAATTCTTTGAAAAAAAGCTCTAGTATATCTTATTTCTGCAAGGAGATATGTTACAGCTTTGTTGTGATACTAAAGATGGCTTTTAGCGAGTGTCAGTCAGACTTATAGGTTGGTGATTTATGAACTGAATAGTGGATGTCAATAAGGTTGGTCATTTCAGAACTGAAAAGTGGATGCACCATATATTGGCCAACACACAAGAGACATTGGTTTGGGCTATATTCAGTAAGCTGTAAGCTAACTACTACAGTCATGGGAACTTTATTTCCAGCATGCTAGTCTATTCTTTGCATACTCATGATTGAGTTTTGAACATGTTGCCCATGCATAGTGAACACTCAATTGAACATGGCCGATCTGTCCTTTGCTAACACAATAAATAACTAACTGTGGTTTAATCCATGATTAAAGATCTAATAACTATTGAACAGACTCTTCCTGATGGTTACCAGAGATCATGGACTTAATCAACACAACATAATAACGATAATTTTTATGGTAACAATGATAATATTTTAATGCTCCACGCAGAAAGCTTAAATGAGAAGCACGGAGGTAATCAATTAGCAGGTCGACGAAGCAGCTGCAAAGGGTAGTGGATCGGGCAGTGTCATTTGAACAATGGTATGGGCAGAGCAGGCCTCATGCTATTAGTTATCATGGCAACCAGGTGAGGTGGTATGGGCGTGCTGAGCTAGAGCTAGAGGAGATGACAGAGACGGATGGCATTGTAATACCTCGCGTTTTAATTAAACATTTTCGAAGAATACATAAAAGATAGGTGTGAGAATGTAAGTTTTAGAGCTTTGCTCAGATGAATGATCAGGGACCAAAGATGCGTAGAGCTCATTGAGTTATGCGAAATAGACACTGTATTTGTTATAATCAGAGTTCAGTTGAAGCCATGACAAATTGATTATTTTTTGGTCGTCGGATTTCCATTAGAATTCCTGATCCTTGTCGTCCGAGGAGATAAAGAGGTAGAGATCGATCAGGCAGGAGTCCCTGCGTGCTTTTGGCCGTCGTAGCTTTAGTCGCCCCAGCCCTAGTGTCGCGCCGCCCACGCTACTACTGGACGCCCCATTGCCGCCGCGCCCAAGACCTAGGTGCCGATTTCGCCTGCCTGTCCGCCGTGCCTTTCCTCCCCTGCTGCTGGTCACCGCCGCTGCCCTCGCCGTTTAACTGTGCCGCCGGCTAGCCAGTGCTGCTTGATCTGCTCTGCTGACCGCCGCTGGCTTTTGCTCTGCGCCTCTGCTCCTGCTTGCTGCTGCTTTATGCTGTGCCGACGTGTTCTCCTGATCTGCTCTAGTCGTTGGCTTGTTGTTGCTGCCGTGGTTACTGCTGCTGCCAACAAGGCAAAATAAAAACGAAGACGAAGGAAGAGAAGGGCAGAGGGAAACAGGAACACTGAAAATAGATGAAGAAGAAGATGAAAATGGGGAGAAAGAAAATTTTGATGATTTTTCTCAATTTCAGATGTTTCTCTCTGTAAGGGTAACCCCTATTTAAGTCTCAGTTGTATAAATTTCATATAGAAATCGAGTCCAGTTGCCGGCTATCCGAATTTACTTTAAAAGCTGGGATTAATAGGTTAGGAATCAAGTTTTGTTGTCTAAACGAAAGTGGTGGTATCATCGTTATCTTTCTAATACTTCTAGTTTCGTTCAATTCGGATTATTGGTGGATTAGTTGTCGAGAAGGTAATGTAAAAATAATGCTCTTGATACGGCCTGAAAAACAGGCCTTGCAGTTAAAACTAGAAATGATAGGTATAGAATTATAGTTTTTGCTCCACATGAAAGTTGAAGATAATTCTTTTTAGATATTTTACATGTATTTATTTGACTAGCAAACTGCCTGTGCATTGCAACGTGAAAACTTGAATTAGTATAAACATTAAATAAGTCCTTTGAATGTTTCCAAAACAATCCGCAAACTCAATTCGGAAATTTGAAAGCCAATTCAATTTGGTATAACTCTACACCATTATCAATAACTATTTGTTCTCAAACAAAATGTTGATTATACAATTAATGCTACTGTGATCCCATTGCTCAAACTCAATCAAACACACACACATATATATATATATTATTTTTATGAAACAAAAACGAATATTCGACAATATATCAATTATATTTTTGTTACGCCACATATACATCAGTTGCACCATATTCGAAGTACAAAACTGATTCATTTATTTACACCATAAATCCATAAATATTCAGAATTGTAGACATTGATTCCTCCAAGATCCTTCCCCTCAATATGCAATCTTGTCCTTCATCCTCGGATGGAACCAAAATAAAAATATCCCGCTCAATTCAAGAACAAGCAAGCAACTGTGTATCAATCCCAAATTCAGCAAATAATCATGAGCTAGGTGCACAAATTTGTTGGATCTGGAGAGCACTCTCTTGTGCACGAATAGATTGAGATGAGTACGTGCCGGTGGTGTCCACGCAGCCGTGCGACGCCAAGCAGCTCACCACGCGAGCTGGTGATGTTGGTCTACCGCTCGCTCGCTCCATCCAATAGAACAGGAATCAATATAACAGCCCACGTAGGTGACACACTGAGTACGGACGCAACACTTAGGTGACGAACGCGAGACGTACGGCACATGGACTCCAACGAACGAACGGGCGATTGACGACGGAATCATCTTCAATTTTTATAATAAGTAGAGATTAAGTGGTTTAAATATTATCATTAAAAGACACTACACAATAAACCACTTTTGGCAACAGAAGTCAGTTGGAAAAAGGTTTGGTTACTCTACAGATTATGTGTAGACAAATGTACATAGAATACCGACACAACATCCGACGGCAGTTATCGTTTTGGCGACCAGATGCTCTATCGGTAATTTATAGGCAACGAACTATCTGTCGACAATTTTTTTCCGAATTAATAAAGTGTCAACGAAGGTGTGTACACATGGCGACAAACCAGAAGGCGAGGGCAAACAAAACTGCGCAAACCAAAAAATCACGTGGTTTACTTCCAAAGGTGAGGGCAGACGGGCCAACCTTAATCTCTCCTTCAAGTCTCCCATTCACCCATGACGGAGCTCGTGTGAGATCTAGGTCGACGCTGCTGTGGCACGGCTACTGCTTCAGGCTCCGGCCCCTAACAAGTCACGACCGCCCTATGCCGCTCGTCTTCTCATGACGCTGACACCACCGCACAGCCCTCTACACCGAGGAAGCGCGATCCTAAATCCCCTGATTCGTGTTTTGTTAAGGTTAGTTAGTGCCATTTTTCTCCTCACCCCTAATTCGGCTAGCTCTCAGTCAAATCTCTTGTGCCTTATCTGTCGCATACTTATATGCGTGTTTGACTGATTTTATATGGTGGCTAGGTTTAACGCATATTACCTGTTGGCTTAATTGATTGATTGAACCTACAGCTGCAATTAATACTTGGCTAACTGTTCCTCGTTGATCTAATTCAGTTTTTGTCATCGTATCGCATATTGAGAAAGAAACAAGGAAAGCACAGGTACTCGGGGTGCTACAAAATGCTCCACGGTTTACTGGGATGGCACAAATGTTAGGGCATATTCTCTTTATGTGCTCATTAGTTTCTAAAGTATAATCCTAAGATTTTGTGAAGCAGTTAACGAGTCTTCCCCACGATTTTCTTAACTCCCTTTATTCTTCCCAGACGTGATATTTACATAATCGCCAATTTATAAGTTTGTGCATTTTTAATTAATTCTATTTTCCCCGGACAAATGTCCGTTCTTATTGCAATCAGCCTGTTTCTTGTGGATGTTGGGATCCATTGGCAAGGGGCACTGTAATACCCTGTGTTTTAATAGTAAATTCTGGAAAAATAAGCATGATAGTGTTACTATTCTTTCTTATAACTGCTTGTTGTGAATGCCTTTATTTATTTATAAGGCAAATTCTGTTGAAATTTCTAATGATTTTAGAACTCAATGTTTTTGACAATTTTTTGATATAGCACTTTAGGTATATGAAAACCTATAACGTTACCGGCACTATCATAGTAGGCCAACAAATACAGTTTAGAGTTCTCATAATAGGTTATAGATTTCACTATCAGAACTAAAAAGACTGATAAATCATAGGTGAATTTCACCAAATTTTGCCGCATTTTTCAGTTTCAACAGAAAACCATGTGTTATCTTGTAATGGAGTTTTACTGCATCTGAGCAATGCATTTTCCAGAAGAGAAACTTGCATTAGATTATTGCTGAGATATACCCTGTACTGCAGTATGGAGGGAATTTGTGTAGGGAGCAAT
This sequence comes from Oryza coarctata, assembly GCA_030770085.1. Lineage (NCBI taxonomy): Eukaryota > Viridiplantae > Streptophyta > Magnoliopsida > Poales > Poaceae > Oryza > Oryza coarctata. The sequence continues at coordinate 15,117,280 of CM061467.1, read as the reverse complement.
TGCTGGCGCGTTTCGCGAAGGCATGTTGCATTCAGTCAACACTCCGAAAATACGGCTTCAAAGTGAGGCTAGCTACAATCACAGGGGCTAAGGGGGTAAGATAGTTTACTTTTACATGGGCGTGAATAGTAATGTTTCTTGCTGTAATTCATGATTTGACATGGATTCTGCGTCACTTCTTTTTTGTGCCGAGCAGGCTCAGAAGAATATATTTTAGATGATCAGAACAGTTGATTTGGGTCTCCCATGGACTGAAAGGTTAGCTCAGACAACAGTTTGGCTTGGTTGTTTGTTTACTAAACAAAGGAGAAACAATATGAAGCAACATGGAATTAGCTCTGTCCAAACCAGTTAAAATTGCCCAGTTCCTGATCTCTGAGGTTGGGAACCATAAGATCAGCTTTACTAGGAGCAATCTGATCAGCAGCAGAACCATATCCACCTTAGTAGTTGAGTTGGTTGAAATTTCCCCCAGAAAGCTTGTCCTCCAACAATCCCTGCTGTCTTGTCTTTATTTTATCACTAGGCAACTAATCATGAAATTATATTTAACCTTTCATCATGTTGTTAATGGCCTAATCAATAAAAATTAACTCTTGATTATCTATGTCCAATAAAAACATGTTATGACACGATCATGCTCACCAATTTTTGTTCAGACACTTGTACAAAAGTTAAAGTCTTTTTGGGATGGAGGTAGTATATAAATTTTATTGCTCTGCTGCTGCAGTGTACCTGTTTGTGTCATATGAATGATGAATGACTAGCAGTTTGTTAGGAGTCAGATTTAGCACTTGCTGTCTTTCATATGAAAGGGAGATTGCCCTTGATATCTTTTATGGAAAATGGAGGATAAACTCCTGTTGCTCATTAGAAGACAGAGATTGAACCCTTTTGGTACAATTTTTTCTTAAAACCTAAGTGTTCAGAATTATATTTAAGATTGATTTTCTTTAAACACTATGATGATCTGGCCACTGATGTTAATTCTTTCGATTTTCATAGCAGGTACTTAGCTACAGTGTGTTTGATGGTTTGGAGCTGCAACCTTTGGATGCTCACATATGGATGGGCTTTCTTGATACTTTATTTCTTTAGCCTTGACTGGCTAGTTAGCTTAAAATTATATCCTTGTATCAAATGTACCCTTTTGGTTATTTGGAGCTGTTACCTTGTTTTGAATGTGCTTGCTACCGGATATTGTGAGCTGAGGATATGTGAACTTATATTCTTGAAATATAAGCTGAGGATATTTGAACTGTGGATTTAATTGATGCATTCCAATATATATGTGTTCTTGCTGATGCATGGTTGTGATGATGCTATAATGGACTTTGAAGAATATTTATTTGTAATTCAATATCATTAATTTTATTTGAAAAAAAAAACCTATATCCTTTTGGTTTCATATTATTAAGTGCAACAAATTGTATGTTGACAAATTACTGTGCCCTACACATTTAGTGTTGGCAAAAGATTATGAGCAAAAGGTTTCTGTTGGCAAAAGGTTATCTGTTAGGAAAGGTAGCTACTATAGCTTCAGATTATGTGTTGGCAAAGATAAAAAGTGTCAGCAAAACTTTCACCGATTGCTGCAAAGCCGACTGTGACAAAAACTGTCGGCAAAGCCTTTGGCGACAGTTACATAGTTGTTGAATATGCCTTTTGCTAACATAATGGTGTGTAGCTGAAAGTGGACCATGGTGTAGTATATATTTTTAGCTAGTATATAAAAAAAATGTAGGTTCTGAATTTTTAGAGTTGATATTAAAGAATTAGAGGTATTATTTGTTTATTACCATTGTGGTTGTTATGTTTTTTAGTGCGCTAGTTTTGTTTGTTTGGAGGGTTCCAGTGCCAACAGTGTTATAGCAGGTTATCATCGATATCAAACTGGTATGATCTCATCATAACTACGATTATAGCAAACATATAATAATCTATGTCACACAATGTTGATGTTGCTTAAGCTTTGGAAATTAATCCACAAGCGAACATATATCGCAATAGCTTTATTACCTTACTTTGGATATGGTTCGGATCAATCTCAGATAATGGTTTCCGCCACTATTGGGTCACCTACTAAGTAACCCGGACATAATTAATTTCACGGCAGCTGTCACCTGTATAGTCTTTGATGTTTCAAATAATGTATATGTTGTTATTTGAAATTACACTAGGTGTTCCCAATGAAAGGTATTATTATAAACCTATTTTAGAACCACGTTATTTAGTGTTTTGAAGTATACTAATTTGGATATGTACTAGATACTACAGACCATCGTTCTCCCATGGGAATGTAAATATGTTGTGATGACGTCACAGGGGTCAAAAATGGTACCGGGACGTATAGAACAAGTGAGAAGCTTATGTCTTCCGTTATCCCTTGTCACTATCTTCTCTGCTTCTGCCTTACTTTGTGCATATGCATTAGGAAACTGAAGTTAGTAAAAACATTAGAACAATGCACAAAATTTCCAGCATGCCCTTGTCAATATAGAGTGAAAAAAATAAAAGTACAGCTTGAGTATCCCTAGAAAAAATTTAGGGAATAAGTTAAAAGTAAAAAAATCTCTGTATGTGTATTGAAATATACAAAACTTACATTTAAGTATAATTTGACGATTACCCTATAGTATTCAAATAGTCGTAGATTTGTTCTATGTAGTAGATTAAGCCCTTATTCTAAGTACACGACCCTCCTCCAGTCTACATGTACAAAACTTACATTTAGTATAATTTTGGCGATTATCCTATAGTATTCAAATAAGGTTGACCGATAGAGAGGTAATTAAGAATATAGAACCGCATGTTTTCTTGAATATTCATTTAATTAATAAATCGCTAAGGCAAGCATTTCAGTGTGGAGCATCATCCATATTTTAGTTTGTGTACCAATGGCTAAAACAGGATTTCTAGTTGCACAAGAAACTTTACGAATACCTGAGTATGTAAAAAATTATGCATTTAGTCACGGGGTTCGCCGTCACCTCGGACCTCGCCGCGGTGTCCGCCGACCCTATCTCGCTGCCGGTGTTTGTGCACTCCGTCCGGCCGTACGGCGACATCTTCACCGTGGACATCCCGGACGACATCAACAAGAACAAGGACGTCAAAGCGTTCGACCCGTCACGCACAGCCGCTACGAGAACTCCACGCCGGCGTGGACCATGTTCGCCACCGACGACCCCAACGCGCAGTGGAGTACGCCGGTGGCCACCAAGGAGGCGGCGGCTTACCGGCCGGTCTGCCCGTACGCCTACCCCGACGGCGGCGAGAGCTGGCACAAGAACGGCCACCTCGTCCTCCCCAAGAGATGTTGCTAGGCTTCTATTAATTAAGCTAATACCTAGCTGGCTAAACTGGCCTTAATGAGAATTTTCCTTTGTTATTAGTTTGCTTCCATTCGATCCGAGATGCACAAGTGCAGATTAGCTGCCATGATAATAAGGCCCTGTTTGGGAGGGCCACAGATTATCTGCTTAATTCTCAGTTCCAACAGAGAATCCATATGTTTGACACTGGCTCTTTTGACCAGTTGCAAGTTTGTTCTGAATCCATGGGCATGCAATGTCTAAATTATACTCTGCAGATGATGGATTCTCTTTTGACAAGCTCTGCAAATGATGTATCTTTGAAATTTTCAGAATTAGTAAATTATACTGCAAGTTTGTTCTGCTTAATTTGTCGAATCGAAGTCACTGACATATAATAGTACGCCTCGTGTGGGAGGGCTGCCGAGTAGCTTATATGTGACAATACAGTGCTTCTTCGATGACAGATATAAGTTGAAACTTTATTTCAAGGTTTCTACAGTAGAGCGATAACTAGCAGGGTAGCATGCTAATTTGGACGGTTAGATTTCTTTGGAAGTACTTAGTACCAAAAAACTTATATGCGTAACAAAATTCACTCTCTTTATCCCAAAATATAATAATACTATTATGAATCTAAATATACACTATCAAGATTAGTAGTTATATTTTAGATCGTGTCTAATCTAATAATTTATTCTTTTAGAACAGAAGGAGATTGAACTATCTCTAAAAAAATTATCAAATATAAATAACTTGCATGTACTATAGTATAACTAACTTATATAACTTATATTCCCTCTGGTTTTTTATATTTGATGTTGATATACGTTTGAACATTCATCTTATTTAAAATTTTAATGTAAAAATAAAAAATACAAGTCATTTTTAAAATACCTATAATGCTAAAATAAATTATAATAAAATAAATAATAATTAAGTATTTTTAAAAAAAATAAGACGAATGTGTCAAATATAAAAGAAATCGGAGGGAGTATAAAAGAGTTAAATATTGTCAATAAGGACAAAACTCCTTTTGACTCGAAAAAAGCAAAATAAGCACCGATCAAAGACGTCTAGTAAGCATGAAACCCAACACTAGTAGCCCACCATCTAAAGTGGACGAAGGAGTCCTTTAAGATCGATTTTAAGTGTACGGCTCCAATAGGCATCAGATTATGAGTTGTATTTTGTCAAAACAAAATCATTACAATAAAAGCAAATTGATCAAAGTTAGGAACATGCTTCTAATAAAATAAGGTCCTCAAGATTTTAATATGCACCTACTTAACCAATTGCCAAACATGTTATGGACATTTGTAGGAGGAAGAAGAAAAGCAAAATGTATGCATCATTCATGAAATGTGCAATGGCACATTTGTAAAAGAGATTTTGAATTGTCTATATATACTGAATTGAAACAAAACATTTTATTTCCCTGCCAATTATGCTTGACTAAATATTTTATAGATATAACTTTTTATAATCCAAACAGTAATAGATCAACAATGTGGAACAGCCTAATGTCCTAAGCAAAGAGTTTGAAGAACCCTAGGCACCACATACCTCTTCGTCACCAGAATGACGGCTAGGACAGTGGTGGCCAGGTGATCACGATGTTGCCAGGAACTCATGGGCTATGATGAGGATATGTGGCAATAGATCTAGCATGTCGACATGGAGGGTGCAGTAGCTTGATGGAGCCAAGACGACAATAGTGTGGGTGCCAAGATGACCTCATTAGTGCGGCTGCAATCACCGACTACCCCTAAGCTACACGATCACCAACCGCCTAGTGGATCTAGTGCTCTCTTTTGGAGCTAGATCTAGACGACAACCAGGTGATAGCAGGCAGGCGGTGGGATGGAGTATGGTAGTTAACTGGCCGATAGTCGGGTGCACTTCATGTGTGAGGTGCTCTCGAGCAACAGCGACAACGATGTAGTGTTCTGATGATGGCAGCTCCATATACGGGCTGGTTTTGGGTGTGGGGCTAGCAAAGAAACATTAGCAAAAGCCTTGCCGAGATCGATAGAACGATCAAGCACCTATTTCAGGGAATCTATTTTTAGGTTTATTGACAAGGATTACAAACTATCCATAAGTTTTTCGTCAACAATCTAGATAGTGTTGTCTTGTCTCTAGAATGGTGTTCCAATTAGTTTTATTATTATCCATAAAATTGTGATATGTAACACGCAGTCATTCGATCTATGAACTTTATAAATTATCTATAGCTTTTTTAAGTAAAGGTAAGAATAAATTTTATTATAAAAAAGAAGGATATTTTGAAAACAACCAGTCGCCACGAGTAAGAGGGTTTAGTGGTCATGAGACACTACTTAGTCTTAACCATGTGTAATGCTTGAGTTGGTGAGAGAAGGAGAAAAGAGAGAGATAGTGGTCAGTGTTGAGACAGAATATGAACCCTACATCCACCCAGGACCGTACCACTATGTTAACATTGGATCAATAAGCATCCAATTCTGCAGCATGGATTATAGAAATTCAGATTAACTATCAATTAATAAAATATGTTATACATTCATTGTTATAGGTCGGCCCATGTAACATCATGTGGGTAACCGCAAATTCAATGTTGATTAATTCAAGATAGTACACAGGGGCGTGCTACCTGGCACTACAGTATCGATCATAACAAGAGTTGTCAGGCTGCAGTTGGATTTTTATGAACTCCGTGACATTACATTACGGGTCTGTTTGGTTGCTACCTGAGAAGAAATTGCTTGACCAGAGACAAGCCTGAGTGTAACGTGGGCTTGTTTGGTTGGCTCCCTGAGAGTCCTGTTTTCACGCTTGGCCTGATTTCCTCCCGCACGTCATTAGCCTGAGCCAGGCGACCAAAATCGGTCGCCTGAGCTCGAGGCGCATCCATGATTCGAGTTTATACCACCATAATCTTTCTTCTACGCAGGGAGAACGACAGGTTCCACTGGCTGCATGCCAGCGTGAAGCCACCGCCGCCGCGGTAAGCTGCTGCAGTTGGTGTCGCCATCGTCGTCGTGTGAATCAGCTGCCTCGGTCTTGCTGGATCCGCCGATCTGTCATCGTGCAAGATAGATACTAAAGTCTTTCACGGTTTGTTTGATCGGATCAATGGCAACTAGGTGGGAGGAATCGTTGAAGGTTCTGCTAGATGCGTGGATTTGGGTATTCTTTTTTTTTTTTTTGCTTGTGTTTTTCCGTTCCTTTTCCCCTTCATGATGTATGCAAGTGATTTGTTCATCAAAAAGCTGGGTGCTACATTGATTTCTTTGGAGGAGCTACACTATTGTTCGACTATTTGTCTTCCAATTAGCACCTTAGTTAACAGCTCCCATCTAAATCCTAATCATGTTTTTTCCCCTCATGCGTAGGTGCACAACCAAACAAAGTACAATGTCAGGCAATTTTCACCCCCTTCTTCTATGCCTCTCGGGCATGCAAATTTCTCGAGCGTGCTACCGAGGACATGAACGCTATTTTAATGCTTTGAGTACTAAATATAGATTTATTTAGGGATTGAGGGTATCTGAAAGACAAACTGTCAACAATGGTTATAGACTGACCGTCGGTAATTCCATAGATATCCCAACACAAGGATGAAGGATCCTGCCAGATCAGAACATACAAAGTTCATTGGCATAAAAAAAACTGTCATGAAAAACCATATCTGACAGGATGCACCAACTCTACTAGGCCCAATCTGTTACATCTCTTTTGACTCCTGAAATTGTGTAGAATATGGATTTTAAAGTCTATAAGAATGTGGTTGAATTCTCCAATTTTAGTTTGAAATATAAACAATATGGCTCACTTAAACAAAGACTGAATACCAAGCTCAAAATATTCTTAGAGTTGGAGCAGCGCCAACAGGACGTTCTACCCTAAATTACAAAATATGACTTCATTAAAAATCTTTACTTGTGTGACACACTGGTCTAACACCAACTAACAGTGCATACTTGTGAGACTAGGTGCATTGTGACATTCTGGAACGTGTAAGACTGCTTTGGATACTGCAGTATAGAGTGAGAACTCCTCTCAATTTCATTAACATGCTTTACGACTGTTAAATAGTATTAAATGGTATATTTTTTATAAATTTTCTATCTAGAGATTGCTTTAAAAAGTTATATTAATTTATTTTTTAAGTTTACAATAACTAATTAATCATTAATTAGATATCTTGTTTTATGTGATTATTTTCTTCTTCTTTGGTCACCTTCAAACTCAACCTAAACCTTTGACCATATAATCCTCCGTCATCTTAGTCTGTCCATAGAAATACCTCACCCTTAATTTAGTCTTTATGAGTTATGTAAAACAATATTATCTACCAACAACATCTGCCAGAGAATTGTCGGTGAAAAGTCTGTCGGAGAACTCATATCCAACACAATGCAACGTGTTGTTTTCTCCAATTTTTGCAATTGAGCTGTTGCTAGTAGGGTCGATCGTTAATTCCGACTACGCATGGTTCTCTATTTCAAAAATCTAAAACATTTTGGGTGGCAACCATGGATGCGAAATTGTGGAAATTCTGGATTGAAAAAGGTTGAAATTTGAATAAAATTTTCTAAATTTAAAAAAATGATTTTTTTCCCCTGCTGAAAGAATATCCTGTCAGAGATCGAAGTTCCTGAAATTTGAAAATTTTTATTCCAAAATATGAAACCCTGATTGCCTGTATGGGTGTATATATAGAGAGTAGGGGCTAGCTGCAGTGACGGCAGCGCTTGCGGCCGAGCAAAGCTAGCTAGCTAGAAGCGCCACCGGAACTCCGGAAGCTAGAGCTGTGGCGTTCAACGACGACGAGCAGAGCCCTCCGGCGGTGAACAATGGCGGGCCAGCCGGGCCGCCGGGGATCACCGGCGTGCCGGTGGGCCAGGTGCAACTGACCCCGGATCGAAGCGCCGGTGGTACCACAACATCGAAGCGCCCCTTGACCCCAACGACCAGGAGGCGCTGCTCGATCTCAATGGCATCTCCTCCGCCAGCTCCCACGCCGACCTGGACCTCATCGCCGTCCTCGACATCAGCACCAGCATCACCGGTGACAAGCTCGACAAGATGAAGGCTGCCCTGCTCTTCGTCATCCGCAAGCTCGCGGACGTCGACCGCCTCTCCATCGTCACCTTCTCCAACAACGCCGCCCGTCTCTGCCGGCTGCGGTTCGTCACCGAGGCCGCCCAGGCCGAACTCAAGGCCCTGGTTGACGGCCTCGTCGCCAACGGCAACACCAACATCAAGGCCGGCCTGGAGATCGGCCTCGCTGTCGCCGCCGGCCGCGCGGTGAACATCATGCTCATGTCCGACGGGCAGCAGAACAGGGGCGACGCGACGTAGCTGGACCCCGGCAGCGTGCCCGTCCACAGATTCGGCCGTGTTTCAGGCGATCGCGCAGAACAGCGGGGAAGGGATGTTCCACTACGTCGCCGACGGCGTCAACCTCACCACGCCCTTCTCACTGCTCCTCGGCGGCTTCCTCACCATCATCGCGCAGGACCTCGAGCTCACGGTCAAGCAAGGCGACGGCGAGGCCACCATCAAGAAGGTGGACGCCGGGTCGTCCGTGACCGTCCAGTTTGGCACGCTCTACAGCCCGTAGGTGCGCAGGGTCATCGTCTACCTCGCGCTGGAGGACAGCACCGCCTTCCCGCTGTACGACGCGGAGGTGGTGGAGGCACAGTTCAGGTATATCCTCCAGGGAATGACGGTCGCCTCCAACCCCGACCCAGTGAGCATCCACCGCAGCGGGAGCGCCGCCGACCCGAGCGAGTCGCCGGCCAGGAAGCCGTTGGTGGAGACAGTGATGGCGCGGCGGCGGCACGCGGAATCGATCCGGGAGGCGCGGAGCATGGCGGACGGGAAGGAGCTGGAGCAGGCGAGGTCGAAGCTGGTAGATGCCCAGAACGCCCTAGAGGACATCCTCGGCCAGGCGAACTCGATGGTGGACATGCTCCGGGAGGAGCTCCTGCAGCTGCTCCGGCTGATGGAGACTCAGGAGCTGTACGACTGGCAGGGCCGCCCCTACGCCATCTCCTCGCTCGCCTCCCACGACCGCCAGCGGTTCGCCGCCCGCGGCGACGCCGAGGCCGTCCGCCTCTTCGCGACGCTGCGCATGGACGCCTACCTCGAGCAGGCGGAGCAGTTCGACCAGGACCCCGACGCGCCTTTTCCCTCCGCCGAGGACGTCAAGCAGGAGGTCGCCGTCAACCCGCTGGCGCCCGTCGCCGGCCAGATCGCGTTCTACGTCAAGTCGGCCATCCAGGCGCTGCAGGCCATCGACAAGATCTTCACCAGCGTCGCCGCCGGCGCCAACTAGTTGATCCGAACGTCTCCTCCATGGACGCACTTACTCGTCTTGACCTCGAACAATAAGGACTACGCCATTGGTGCACCAGTATGCATTACTGCATCTGACTGCACACGATTAGTTGCATGCGTCCTCTCCATCCTTATATTAATCCTCCAGTTGTATCCAGTCAATTCTCCTAAATTGAATCCCTGAAAAAAATTCTTCTTAGCTGAATAAAAATTCATATCATATTATATCTATAAATAGTTTTCGTTAATGTCTTCCTTAATCAATTTAATCAATGACGCTAGCTGCTAGGATATGATGCGCTGTACATGTAAACTAACAAGACAAATATATCAAATTAAATTGATTCATCAGCCATGCGATGAGATACACACAGCAATTGAGACGAGTTAGCCGTAGCACTGAAACAACATAAGAGAGGAGAAGAAAAGACATGAGAAGACTGAGAAGTGATGACACTAGATGGAATATAAAAATTAGCTATGGACACTATTGAGTAGTAATTTGTGAGAGGTTAGAAACAAACGGCAAGGTCAACTGATCGAGTAAGTATCTACTACTAACATTATGCGAAGAACTAGTTGCAAGAGTCCCAGCAAGCTAGCTCCAGTAAGGCAGTAACATTCTCGTCAGATCGTTCAAACACAAACACTTGAGGGTAATTTGTTGGCACAAGAAGCGCTTTGCAATATTCAAGAAACCTTTTATCCTCGCAAAAAAAGAAACCTTTTCTCCAAGATATTGTATACTATATATTGCAATAAAAAGAGCTTTACAAGAATATTAAAATATGTACATGCTGTTACAAGAATAGGACAACTTTTTTTCTCTGTGCGTGGCTGCAGGCTGCTGTTACCTATGGACGTCAAAGCTTTCCATCGCTTGATCAACAAGAGACCAGCCCAACTAGGCAGGGATAGGCTGAGTTCGATTTATATCTTTCAATATAGGATACTTTAAGTATTAATATCTGTCAATGATTCACGTTATCCAAAACTAGATTCACGTCAGCGAAAACCACCGTCAAATCAGCACAAGGAGTCAGGTGGCATTGATATTAATAGTTGAGGAAGACCTTATACCGATTTTACGTTGAGGGATAGAAATCTAACTCAGCGGGCAGAGTGCACTTTTTTCACTTGCAACTGACCATGTTGGGTTCAGTCCATTTAGGACAGCTAATTAACGCTTTGGGTAGGACTGGGCTTGACGGTTTGGTTCGTAATCTGGACTAGTTTTGGATGGGTGTAGATAGACTTAGCACATCTAATGGGTTGACGCGATTCAGCTTCGGTTAGAAATTTTCACGCACAATACAGTTTGAGCCCATAGGTATCCTGGAGGGAATATCGGCCTTAGTATACCTTTGGTTTTTTAAAATACAATATAAAATAGCCATAAAAATTGACAACATAGAGAATATTGACATCAATCACTCAAAAAAAACATGTCTAAATTCAACCTACAAAGTTTCACACTATATATTTGTTGTTTTCATCAATATGGGTTGAATTTAAACCTCGAATTTTTAAAAGAAAGTAGATATATGTTGTATCAATGTCCTTAAATTTATTTTCAAATTTTCATCATGGTTATTATGTATTTCAAGAAATAAGAGGAGTCCTCACTTGTAAAAAAAACATTTTTCCATAGACTACACTGTGCCAAATCCTCTCGTCTGAGACAAGCTATTTGTGATGGGACACGATGTTTCTTCATAGATAGCATTACCTCTAATGGTCTATAGAAGAGCTCAGATCAAGTCAAATGACTAGGTAAGGAAAAAAATAAAAAAAATTCATCACATTAATATTGGGTTTAAACATAAAGCACTCACAAGTAAACTATAATAAAAACTCAACAGAGAATATTACATGTAATGGGTACAAAATCAGCACGTTAAAGATGAGTAAGTCGCATATGACGGTTCTATATACCGGTCCGTCACAAGTAACAATACCATTGAACAAGTTCTTACTTCGACGCTCGTCATAGATAACATTATCACTGACGAATCTATATCCGTTAGAGATAATGTAAAATCATCAGCGACCATTTATTTATAACGAGAATTAAACTCGATATAAGTGTGGGTTTAGATCCGTCGTAGGTGGTATGTCGCGACGTAGTGGTACTATTAAATTGGACCAATCCATTCATCTGATTGGCAAAATACCAAATCCACCACACCATCGCCGTCAACCTGTCGTGTCCTTTGCCTTTCCCTTCCTCTCACCCAACATCAATACGCATGCATGCGCCATTGATAGAGAGATTTTTGGTTATACAATTGACTTGATGACTTCCATTGCCGTCGTTCGTCTTCACAGCCTTGAATTGCCAACGGATGACCCCATGCCACAAGATCCCGCGGACGGAGGAAGGTTTCTCATGATGGGTGCCGCGGCGAGTCGTCCCACTCCTCCATGCATCCTGTCCAAGTCCATGTATGTTCTTCACTTCTGTACGTACTCATCCTCGAGCTACTATTGACACAAAATTAAATGGTATTGTATGTTTTTTTTCCCTGCAATCGTATAAAATATCTGATACTAATGGTCATTAATCCATGAAAAATTTAACTGACTTTGCAATAACATTCTGTAAGCAACAAAAGCACTGCAATCAACTCATAGCTAGGCACAAATCCAAAAAATTGCATTATATATGTCACTGTAAAATTTGGTAATACTCGTTGTAAATGTTATTGTGAGTTTCATATACATCAGAGAGCCTCTTAGATCTCTTGCCATATCCTGCTCATGCCCGACCAGGCCTTCGACGTCTCGTCATCTTGCGTGATTGTGCCTTACTCAGGCACCACCCGTTAAGTATCCCTTATATAACCCTCATTGCATCGGGCCTGATATATGTAGGAGCTTCTAGATAAGACATACAAAATATTCATAGGTGTAGGTGCATGAGCATGTCTCCTAGTATATTTACAAGCTACCGTGGTAAGCATTGTATACTGGAAACAAATATACCTCCTTGTGGATAATACCATCAGAGTTATTACCAGCAAATATGATTCCAAGTGGTTCTCAAGAACAATGATGGCCTTATGGTTAAAATGCCCTAAAATTTTTGTAAAAAGGGTCATCCCCGTAGAGAAAGGATTGGGGCAGGATCTTCTGCCGTAGCAACAAAAGTTTTACTTGTGCTATTAGGATTGGGATACAGCCGTAGCAATTTGTTGCTGTTAAATTGAAAAGTAGAATGCTTGTAGGGCGGACCTAAGCCCAAGCAACTTAGGCCATGGACTCAGAGCCTAGAATTGAAAGCCCACTGATACATGTTTTTTTTTCCACCAGCAATGACATATAGCCCAAACTCCAAAGTGTAATAGGGCTGGCTTAGGCCTTGGGCTAAACGTGGGTCTACACTGGGTATATTTTCTAGTATCTTTTTAGATCGCCCTCTCCACCTCAAAATCTCATTTATAAAAATTAAGAAAGTAGATAAAAATATTTAGAGAAAAATTATAATTAGTTGAGGAAAGAAATTAGGTGTAATTAGTTGTGATAAAGTATAGTTGAAGAAATAACTTTATTTTAAGATAAAAATTTAGTAGAAATAGATTTATTTTATAATGATGCTGGAATAAATCACTATAGTAATTCCTATGCCATATTCATCAAAATCGGGTGCTCTTGCTACTATAGCTTGACCTGCAGCGCTGCATATAGTTACTGTAGCATGCTTTACTACTCAAGTATTTTAATGTTGATTATTAAAAGACTATAATACGTTATTAATACGTTATAGAGAGATGAATATAGAGTGATTTATTTTGTTCTAAAATACCTACAAAATCTTGACACGATTAGGTTATTAAAATCTTAGCTTTTTATAACAACCTATGGTTAATTTACATGATATTGCTTAAAAAAGCTAAATCTCTATGTGGCTTCATGTCGATTATGTGCCTCATTCGGGTTTTTGATAGATGCTTATCACAAGAGAGCGATAATAGAGAGATTCACTTTATCTCTAAAATACCTATAAAAATTTGACACGGTTAAATTATCAAAATCTTAGTTATTGAAAAGTTAAATTAATATAACAACAAATGTTCAACCTAGAAGATGTAATTATAAGGAATTAAATATCCAAGTGAAATCACATGGATTAGAAGCATCACTTGGTTAAGGATTTTTAAACATTATCATGAGTTATGGATGGAATGAAAATAGAGCAATTTACATTACCAAAAATACCTGTAAAAGCTTAACACAGTTGGTTATCAAAATCTTATCTATTTAAAATCTAGATTAATATGATTTTAAACCTAGCAGATAGCTATAAGAAATCTTAATATCTAGGTGAACTCCCGTCAATTAGAAACGTTACTTGGTTGAGCTTTCTTGAACCCTATCACAAATTATGTATGCCTATAAAAAGATCAGAATACCTCTAATAAGATCCAAATATCAAATAACAAAGAGCATAAAGGATTTTTCTCTTTTCAGGACTTCAACCGGGTTTTTCTCTGAGACAAAATAGATGTTAATATCATTTTTATAGAATAGAGATAGAAGAGAAACTCTCGCTACAAACATATAGAAAATGAGAGCAATAACCAGAATTTAAATTGCACTGTGAAAACTATGGAATTTAAATTGGAAAAAAAATTAACTTTAAAATGAACACTATTTCATTGATCAAAATATATTTACAAAGTTTTCATAAAACTTACAAAATTCTATCAAAAATTCTAAAAAATACTTTTCAAAACTCTTATCTAATCGCCTCTCATTTTTTAAGTCTCTAAACTCCGTCAAGTCTATCTAGATATCTTTCACAAGGCGCCCTACAAGATACCACCTCTAACCCTTGCATCTAATCCTCTTTTTATATCCTCGAGTGGTTGGAAACACCCCCTTAAAAAATCCCAAATGCCCCTATAAAGTGATTCTTACTCTAGCTATTTCTAACCACCGAATTCTCAGATCAAGGCTCTATAATGCGCTATGTCGGTGGCTATACGAGAGGCCGCACAAATAAACCATTAGCCATAGAGAATCACACCACCACAGCCTCCATGTCGCCCATGCCTATCAAGCACCAACACGCGTCCTAGGGAGATCTTGTGCGCGCTCAATAGCATGCTTTCTCGTGCACATATTACGGGTCCTACGTATCAGTCACTAATGCACCTATCGTGTGCCCACGTACGCATTGGGCTTCCATGCCATAGTCGTTGCTAGGTTGTGCTCTCGCATACGCTAGGCATATAGGACAAAACCATCTAGGCCGCCACCCTTAGTACATGAGTTGCACCGCTAGGCCGCTAGTACCCTCACATGGGACACTTTGTCCTACTAGGCCACCTCTATGCGCGCTGTTGGCCTGCCCTTGCCTAGGCCAAGGCGCATCGCCACTGGGCTACACCTCTTTAGGCTACTTCTTTCCATCTTTTTTTCCTTTCCTTTTCATTTTTTTTGTGGCTTTTCGACACTTACACACTTAATCTTATGAAGCTTATTGTAAAAACCTCCTCACACGGTGTTCGTTCACTATATATCAATTTGTATTTAACCTTATCACCTGACATCGCTGATTACTCTAGACCTTGACCTTTAACTCTTTATTAAGTTTAGTCTTGATTACACCTTATTACAAGTCATCATGATAACACAGACATATGTTTTTCTCTAAGCATGTCTCGATCATCGCCGTTAATCTAAGATTGATTTTCATCATCTACATATAAATAAATAAAATAAACTATTTTGGATATAGATCAACAACCATAAATTTTTAAACCAAATTTTTCAACAAAGAAAATCACATAATTATATTTTCTTTATCAATTTTTTATCGTATCATAAAAACCATCAAATGGTGACGGTGATGTGATGTGTTATGCAGATTAGGTGCTCTGACTGAACCACACACAGCTCTTAGTCCTGCTCCATTATCTGCCACGTTGCATCTTGCATCAAAACCTAACGTGCACGGTGCATTCCGGCCCACAGAAAACAAAGAGAGAGAGAGAGAATAGGAATCTGCACACCTCGCCAATCTCCACAACAATCACGTGCTCAAACAACGGCACCAATCTTTCCTCCGCATCTCGCAACGTGCAATTAAAAAATAGATTTTTTAACGGAATTGGTATCTATCTATTGACATAGAGATTTGGTTGCTAAATTTTGTTTTTTCCCGGTAGATGTTGTTTGAGATTCGTACTGGCCGTTGAATTATCGTCAAGATTCTCGCATGGCAGGAAAAACAAAAAAATGACAAGACAAGCAGGACTCGATCCCTTGAGGTTTGTAGGGGTCTTCCTCTACCACTTGCCTCAAACACTGAGCTACCGTATTTTTTATAGTTAGTAATTATTTATATATAATTAAATATTAATTATATTATAGTTATATTTAATAGATATTTAGATAGATTTTTTAATAGAAGATAGGTATTTTTATTTTTTTAAAGATAATCTCCGTTGTTAGTCTCCTCCCTCATATGAAAGCGCAGCCAGCGGCCGGAGGAAGAGAAGAAGTCGAGGAGGAGGAAGAGAAAGAGTCGAGCGAATCGAAGCGGATTTGGTGATTCGGTCGTCTGTCTGGAAGGTGGACTCTTCGCTGGTTCGAGGAGGTTCTTTGAGGTAGTAACTTGGGAAGAAGATGGCTTCCGCGAAATCAGGGGAGAGGGCGAGCAGCTTCGCCATGGCATGCAGCCTCCTCAGCCGCTACGTCAGGCAGAACGGCGCAGCCGCCGGTGAGCTCGGCCTCGGCATCAGAGGTGAGTTTTCCTTCCTCTTTCTTCATCAAAGTCTTGGGTAGTTTGGTTTTTGCAAAATTTGGAGTGCTCCAATAGGAGGTTTCCGTGTGAGATCTGGTCTAATTCTTGGAGCTTTGGAACCGAAATTCCCCATGTAGAATTCGGCTTCAGCCGGTCTCCACCCTTCCCAAATTTATCGAATCAGACAACGTCTTGCCCCATTTCTGCACATCTAGCTGTAAAATTTGCAACTTTTTTTATCTGATGTTGTGAATTTGGGCTGAAAATGGTATAACATATCGTTTTCAGGTGAAGCCGATGCTCAGAAGGGGAAAGAGACCATGGAGCTGTCCCCGCAGAACGCCGGGTTCGGCTCTGAAGCTGCCTTGAAGGAAGCCCCTGATGCGAGGTATTGGGCGATTTGCTATTACGTTTCTTCTCAGAGCAGTTCATGCTATCCCTTTTGCTAGTTAGTACATGATAGAAGAAACCAATGGCAACAATCCAACCAAACAAAGTAGTGGTAGTGTGGTGGAAATCTTGCCTTGCCCTGACCAGATCTTACTGCAAGGAGCTGACGCCCTCGGATCATGGTCTGAAATCTAGTTCATGTGTGAAATTGACAATCAGTTTAGAGTTCTATTAATGAATCTCGGTAAGACGAAAGGTTCAGTGTTTAATCCAACATGACACTGGTGCTGTGCAAGTCTGCAGTTCTTCTGTTATGGCTCGCATGATCTGAAAGTGAATGTTCTGACCTTTTGAATGATTCATAATTCATGAACAGACAGACATTAGTTGGTACAAGCTATTCTTCTGAACAGGAGTACAAGTCTATGCGTAGATGATGAGTGCTTGTTGACCAATATCAGTTAAATGTAGTAGTTGCTGTTGTGTATGCTTTAAAATTGGTTCAATAGTTGTGTTTATTTAAGCTTTGTGGTGTTTCCATTATCAGGGAGCAAGAGAAGCGCCAATTAACCATCTTCTACGGTGGAAAGGTTCTTGTGTTTGATGACTTCCCAGCTGAGAAGGCGAAGGACCTGATGCAGATGGCCTGCAAGAATGCCTCCACAGCTCAGAACTCTGGCCTTCTTCCATCGTCCGCTACTGCAACTGCTACCGACAGCACTAAGGTCTCTGCTGTGCCAGCCCCAGCAAGTGCACTGCCTGTTGGTCAGAGCAAAGTCCAAAAACCTGTTCGTCCGAATGCAGCAGGTAGCTAATCTAACCTCTGTTGTTGCTTGCTTCAATTGTTGGAATATATATGTAGCATTAGAATGTTCTTTGATGTATTAACTGTTCTTCGAATCTTGCAGATCTGCCTCAGGCTAGGAAGGCATCGCTTCACCGGTTCCTTGAGAAAAGAAAGGATCGGTAGGTTACAGTTACACTTGCTATCATGGTAGCACAGGTATAGTCAAATTGTACAATTCTAGTGCTTGGATCTAACTTGTGTTGTTCCTTTTTACAGCCTCCAGGCAAAAACACCCTATCCGGATTCCCCTTCAGATGCTTCTCCAGTCAAGAAGGAGCTGCCGGAGAGTCAGCCATGGCTCGGGTTAGGACCTCAGGTTGGCGCTCCCGACCTGAGCTTGCGGAAGGAATCGAGTCAATGAATCAATGTTCTTTCCGAGATACCTCTGATTCAGTCGTAGAAGCTCTCACGACTCATCTATGGAGTGTTTTGTGTTAGGACATGATCTGATGATTATGCGATGTTTTTCGCTTGATATATAGGTTTGGATATGAAGAAAACAGCTGATGATTATGACTTCATTTGTACCATCAGAGATTCCATATCGTTTTGCTTGGGCATTGCCGTGTAAAAGCAAGCATTTGTACTAGTAATGTATACAGATCGCAAGATTATTTGTTATTTCATTCACTTACGACTGTCCCCCCCCCCCCCCCCCCCCTTCCAGTTGCTTTTTCTGGATTTGCGAAATATATAATAACCAAAGACAACAAGCATTTGTTTGAACTTACTATGATTTTGGGCATGTTGAATGGTGCTATGATTTTCAGAGCCTTTGTTGGGCCTCTACGTGAAAAGAAAATCAAAGTTAGGCGAAGCCAAGCATAATCATATTGGCAATTTGTCCGAGAGTGGTTATAAGACAACTGAGAGAGAGTAGCGTGTGGGAGTACTTGATGAGGCACACACGCTTGTCGTTGCCCCAGCAAGTGCAAGATGGATAGATACCCATGGTATGGTGAATGGGTCCAGCACAGCAAGAAAACGTGTTTCGGGAGATGAGGAAGAGGGGAAACGGCATCTGCAGCCACTGGGTGGATATGGGAACGAATGACTGTGGTTACTGGTTAGGTCAATGCTCTCTCTCTCTCTCCCTCCTAAAGGAAAAGAGAGATAAGGTTCATGTTGGTGACATTGAAAAAACTGTCTATATTTAGGTTCAAGTTTATGATATAAAAGCACGTATATTACATATTTGGATTTTCTCGAGATTATGTTCTTAGGCATATTTGAAAGCAGAGAACTAATGGTAAAAATTTTCAGAACATCACACCAGTTGTATAGCACTGGTTTGAGTGCTGAACAGCATGAAGTTCTCATGCATGCCTGTAGGATGGAAAATCCGGCCTCTTCGACAAGTGGTGTTTTATTGGTTACAATTTTTGTAATAGTTTATGTCCTTTTTCCCTTTTTTTACATAATACTGTTCTTTTTTACATAATACGAAACTAGTATGCAAGGCCTGGGAGTGTTTACTAAAAGAAACACGTATTACACCTTAATAGCACTATAAGTTGTTACCATTCCTCAGCGTACCATTTTGCCAACCTGTTTTCTAATTTTTCCTCGATTTTCTTAGAAACTCATTTTCACAGGAGGAATCTTTAACTTCTTACATATTACGCAAAACTAAACTTAGGTAAAGATTAGACGAATTTTAAAACTGGGACGAAACCGGGTTCTAAAATGCAAACAGTGGTCGATCTACGTTGGAAAATGCTATGCGTACAATTTTTTACGTACGATCTTAGTACGATCAAACGTCGGCGTGAGGGTACGTAAGCGCGCACGATGCAGTCCAAGAGCTCATGGTCCCAAAGCACGTATCCAGACTCACCGTCTTCCATTATTTAGACAACTCTGTTGATAGAAAGAAAAAAGGAAATACTATAGTTTGAGTCTAATTATATTATTAAGCCGATAATTCACTTATTGATTGGCCAATGGGATGGTAGTTTTGCTTTGGCTGGATTGTATTACTTGGTTAATTACAATCAATGTAATTAATGGTTGGCGTCCCGGCTTATCGATAGTGAACATGCATGCAGCATTTAATTGGACATGCACTTGGTTGATTATTGCATCAGCAGATGAGCTTATGGGGCTAGACGTGTGTGTGCATGCAGGAATGTGCAAAACCTGATGAGTGTGCATGCAAGGAAAGGTTACTGCGTAGCTCTCGAGTTGTGATGGAGCTGTCCAGGAGGCAGCCCAATCGTTGCTTCCCCGTTGCCATTAGGAAATTTAGAATCTGCTTCCAACTGGTTGATGCTACCCCTGTCCGAGGTGCAAGCTTAACCTAAGCTAAAGCCACATGATAAATTCAATGTTCAGTGCTGAAGGATAACTACCGCATAAGGAAGAAAATTGCTCCGGCTGACTGTGCCAGGAGGTTACGAGACGGCAGGCCAGAACTTGCAGCCGTTCGTAAACGCTGGGAGAGAAGTGTTTCGTCGCACAACGATCGTAAACAAAGCGTCGCACGTACAGCGGCGCAGCAGAACTCAATTCAGAACGAATATTTTAATCTGGTGCGCGTGCGCCTTCGCCCGAGGCAGGTGCATGCATGGTGGCCGGCACAAAAGCAGCTTGTCATCCAATGTAGTGCGACCCCATCTCTTCTCGTGCCCGCTTTCAGCGACTTTATTCGTTTGCACAACACATGCATGCACTTTTGCCATGAGAGCCTACTCTATATTTATTTATATTTCGTCACTGGCTGAAGATCTTCTACTATATTCTTGTGCTCTTGCCAAAATTCCAGACCACCCCACGGGCTCAACGTACACCCTGCGTTCAACTTTTCGCAACCGTGCTACGGACTACGGTCCTGACTATAACGCCTTAATTTGTTTATTTAAGCACAGAGGTATGATTTCAACATAGCTAGAATGCGCAAAAACAAATATCTGGTTTATGCTACGTGACCAAGAATCGATACTGAATCCATATGACTTTGATATATTCGACTTTACCTGGCTAATACTCCTATATTTGCTTTACAACTCTAATTACCATATTCTAGACCTATAGCTAGAGATGAGCATGGGTGAGTATAGCCATATATTTGATATGATAATCCATATCGTTAACGAGTAATATTTAAACTTTAACTGATAATAATTTTTAAATGATTAATTTATGATAAACAAACTTACATTTAGGATGTACTACACTTTAGTAATATGGCATAATTTTAAGTGTTTTTGATTATTTTTCAAAAAGGACGAGTGGCCAAAGTTTAAATATAAATAGGATTTGATAATAATTATTTAGTAATGGATGTAGTACTATTTAATAGAAAAGCATTGTATTATTGTGTAATCATGTAGACAAAAACTATTATTGGTAAAATTGTCGGCCAAATTTTGTCAATACTAGCTTCTCACAAAAATTAAATATAACCCCTCCACCCTACGTGAATGTGGATATAAGAAGAGTTCTTTATGTACTAGCCAAATACATGTGTATTGCTATGGATAAAATTATATTATAATATTATCTAAAATAAATATATATATTTTTCATGAATTATTTAACCAATTTTTTATAAACAATATTCACATTAATTTGATTTTACATATGGCTATCCATTTAGATTTAATTGTTTCTTAAATATTGAGAATGGTAATTTATAAAATTTACCATAGGAATAAGCGGGGCGGCAAATTCATTAAAACAACCACTACAATCTCTTAAAAGGAATATAGATAGTCAGACATGGTAAGAAATCTTTCTATCTGTGCTAGTTACAAATTGAGATAAACAGTGTTTGGCTAGCATGTTACTCCAAAATTCCGATAGACACATCTTAAAAGGATAATCTTAGCGTAATTCAATAAGAGTAAATTACGCTCATGGTACATGAGCTTAAGTGTGTAGTTGGCAATGGTATAATGGCTTTCCTTGTTTGTGCAACTGTAGGCCAAAACGGCCTATAGAAGAAACATGGCTTATCTATATCGTGATGCACAAGATTGCTAGAAGTTTTTTTTAGGAGCGCGGGATAGTGTAGCAACATTGACATGGTCGGCAGGCAAAGTATTGAGTTGGTGCAACTTAAGCCGATAAGCAAAGAAGACAATTCACTTATAAGCTGACTATTCCTCTCGTGTGATGGCTCCCTTGTGTCTTAGACATGGAATAGAAATATGTTGTAATTTTTTATTTAAGTAATTATGCGTTACCAAGATTTGAACTAATGGTTGAAACTTTTTTTATTTGATTGTGTCATTCGAACTTAGGACCTATAACTCTAATTCTAATATGATGTTAACTTACATGTAACAACTAGATTAATGTAAAAGCATAAATATGAGGAGTGAATGAACAAGTTCAAGTCTAACAACCGCAGGAGACAAGGTCACTACAGGAATGTTGGCCAAATGAGCAAGCACGGGGTGGGACTATCTATATATCAATGGACGGTTTTTTTTCTTTAAATCTAATTAGAGTGTAATTATAATATAACTAGCATGTAGTTATAAATGTATAAAATATAACTAATATATAACTAGCATGTAAGTCTTATGTAAATATAAAAATATTCATAGCTTAGTGCTAGTCATATTGAATTATATACTAGTTATATTATAGTTGCACTATAATTATATTGTAATTACATTTATGTGAATTTAGCGAAAACATTACAGGTTTTTAGCAAAATCAGTGCAGGCCATGGCCGCTGGCTTGCCACACAAGGCATAAGCCATGGAATTTAGGCGTTGGCTGAACTAGCCAAGGCAGCTAGGCCCATTGCAACTAATGGTATCTTTCATGAAAAAGTCAATTTTTGCCTCACTCAACTATAGCCAAGATTGATTTACCTTTCTCAACCATAAAGCGGGTACATGGCTCCCTTTATTTATTAAAACCAATTTATTTTTTCCTCTTCTAGTGGTTTAGTCCTATATGACACTTATGTGGCACGTTAACTTGGTCATTATCTAACGTGATGATTACATGGCATTACAATCAGTAAAAAAATAAAAAATACAACAAGACCCATATAGGATCCACAAGTCATTGACCACTCTTCTCTATCATTTCTTCCCCCATCCACACATCCAACTAGCAGATGAAGGGCAAGCGACGAACTTCATGTAGTGGTGATAGAGTAGAGGAAAATGGGGAAAAGGGAGCTCAACCCTGACGAAGCTGATGGAGTCTATCCTTAAGTCGCCTTGGAGGCGGAGGCGGTCTAGACCTCGAAGGTGGCATCATGGTTCGATATCCAAGGTTGACGACAACGACGGTGAGTTCTGCTTTGAGGATGGCAAAAGATGACAATGACTTAGGGCTTTAGAAAAGGGGGAGAAAGAGTAGATGTGGCAAGGCGCGCATAAATTCATCGGTGACTGTTGTAGACATGAAGACGTAGATAATTCCATTGAAGACAACTAATCGGCCTTCACCAAGCTTCCTTTGCCACCTTTCTCTCTTTGCTGCTGGAAGCTTATTCGGCCTTCGTTACCTCTCCATCAATACTCAACCTAGCCATGCCATCACCAACCATTGGCTTTGTGATGTCAAAATCTCCCTTAGCATCGCCTTCAACCCCAGATCTATATCTAGGGTTTGCAACGAGGAAAGAGAATAAGGACATAAGGAAGGAAGAAGAAAATAGGACCGGTGGAGGCTCAGTCAATATCATGTCTTGCCATGTCAATCCACCTGGCGTGGCAATGGCGGTGCCACGCCAACCCACCTAGCATGGCTAGGGTGCCATGTTGGCTCTGCCCTTTCCATGTAGACTTAAGGGAGCCACGTTGGTGGTTCCTGCCATGCCACGTGCATGGTTCAGATGGTTTAGTTTTGAAAATAGGTTTCTAGAGGTCTATTTTCAAAATTATTTATTAAAAGGTCTAAATAAAAAAATCAAATGCAACACATATATACTTATCATGAAAATTTAGTATCATATAGTGCTTTGATAAACCATTGCTTATAAAAGGTCTAGGAATCATCTTGAAACAAAGTAGTAGATATTGGTATGGAAAATATGAATTCCCCCTAAAAATTGAATATTTTCATGTTCAATATCTGCTTAATTGATATCAGGCGTACATTATTCTCATAATTTCATTACAAACTGCTTGGTGAGATATGATTAGTTAGCAGTAAATATTTCATGGTGGGACAAGCTAAACTGCCAAAGTGCAACAGAGTTGGACTAAAAGGGTTATCATGTCATATCGTGGTGAAAAGAATACCGCCTTTTGAGTCAGCCGTTTCATTTGGCGATAACGCAGCCTCGCTTTCATGACATTGATGGGTTGTTTTTTTTTTGTCTTTTTTCTTGATGTAGATAGTTTATTTACTTGCAGATTAAGCGAGATAAAAAGTAGTAGTACAGTAATATCGAAGTGGTTGTCAAAGTCATCCAAAGTCCACACACACTGCATTGGGGGTGACGATATTATGTGAAATAAATCAAGCGAAAGTCACGGTTGGATGCCGATAGCATGCATGTAGCATTCACCAAATGAAATAGGCCTCCGTAGATGTACATATATAGTTCTATTGCCGGTAATTAACCTAGCAGTTGATTTCGCCGCTAAGCATGTTTCATTCTTGCACTTTTAAATCGCTCACCATAAACCAGCCCTAAACTTGCAATGACAATCGTTTCTGTCAATTTACACGTTGTAAAATTGCAGTACCTTTGTTTTCAGGACTAGTATCTGCGACTGCGAGCGTACTCCAATAAAGGCAGCTCGCATGCACGCACGAATATATGACGCTCGTACGGTTCTGCCGCTGCGTTACGTTACACAGAAAAGAAAGTAATGCCTCCTCATTGTACGCTTTCCACCTCGAGAAAGATTCCCCTACGATCCTCCACTCATTGGCCTACTCCTATAGAGTACGAGCAGAAGTACTCCTACCTAGCTCATCGTTCGATGCTAAATCTATAAGAATTAATTCTAGGTTAGATATAGTTTAATATTATAAATCTAGAAAATATGTGTCCGTACTGCTAGTTTCTTTACGGTGTCATTTTCGTTTTGTGCAACCCCCTTCGTGACTGACTCGTCTAGTTTCTTCCCCTCGAACTAACCTCCGTGACCGACTCGATCGTCTAGTTTGTTTGTACTAGAGCCTTTTTGGCTAAGTCTTGCTAATCTTCATTACTTGGCTAGATTTCACGAGCAGATGACGTCAAATAATTACCTACTCCTAGTATAGATGTTTATCTTCAATCAGTCCATAATTCAGTGAATACGGCGGTTAAGTACACGGAGACGTGAAAGCCCAACCACAGTAGTTACACAGCCAACCCAACTACTCTCCTTATGGTAGATCCAACCATCAATCATTGAGCTCTCACCCAACCCAACCGTGGTTACCCTCATCGATCAAGCCCCTACCTCTCCCCTAATCCTCACATCGATTGATTAATTAGTACTAGTACTTACACCCTGATCGATCAATCGACAATCGAGCGGCATCGATCGACGGATTTCGCTCTGATTCCGGTGCTAACCAAGCACTTCGCGGGCGGCTATCACCTCGTCGTCGGCGCACGCGCGCGGCATAAGCGTCGTCGTGCTCCTGGATCGAAAGCCGTTGCTTTATGCTGTGTTTGGTAAACCAATTTGCCAACCTCCCTTCCCGTTTTCTGCGCACATATTTTCTAAACTGTGCATTAGGCTATGTCCCCTCTCGTTTTATATAGAAATGTTGCTTTGAAAAATTATATTAATATATTTGTAAGTTTTTTAAGCTAATACTTAATTAATTAGGGGCTAATCAGCCACGCTGTTTTACATGCACTGAGGTTTAGAATTGAACCTCCAAAACCTAATTCTCTCCCTCTGTATTTTTTGTAAAAAATTTCAATACCAAAGTTATTTTTAAAATCATAGTAATCAATTTTTAAAGTTTTTTATCTAATAATTAATCACGCACTAATAGATCATGCCATTTTGCATGCGTCTTAACCTCTAACACCGAACACAGCCTTAGTGGTTCGTGTAATATTGCTAACTACACTAGCAAACAAGAAGATATTTCGAGGTTCATCATGAAGCATGGGCAAGTAAAATAGCTCAAGATGATAAACAAATCGCTCTTAAATTGAGACCATTTGATGACTGAAATTATGAGTTCTATTATTCCCTTAGGAGTGGAGATTGAAGAAACAAAAAGGAAGCAACAATCCTCGGAAAACTTGTCGTCATCCCTTTTTTTCCTAGCTTGGTCCTCCTCTTGCATCACCACCAAAAATATTACATAGAAGAACAAAAATTCAAGACCAACAAGACCAAAACCCATGCCTCCTCTTGGCTCTTGCAAAACCAAATAGGAGAGCAAAAATTCCCCCACCAAAACACCTCTCTACACATAATTAATACACCCTTAATTGTTTTGTTCCTCTTCCTCTTCTCTTTTTTTCTTATTTTTATTTGTCTTGTTTATGTTACAGCCTCGCCGTCCTTCGTCTGCTCAGGCGGCTACGATTCCGGTGGTGAAGAAGATCTGTCCGCCACCGGAACACGGTGACCCGGGGATCTCCGCCGCCGCGGTTGATGATGCGGCGACCTTGCTGGGGATATCCCTGGGCTCGGCGGCGCGGCGCTTCCGGTCCTTCTCCTCTTGGAACTCGTCGCTGACGATGGCGTGGTACCGGCACTCCATGCTGCAGAAGGCCCTCTCCCCTCTGTACATGAAGATGTCCTTGCCGTCCAGCGGCCGACGGCACAGGTCGCAGCACGCCAGGAACTCCGCCACCCTGAACGCCGCGGCGCCGGTGCCGGAGCCACAAAGGCTGGTGGCGCACCGCCCGCTGCACCCGAGCTCCGAGACCTCCAGCCGCGCGGCGCACCGCCGGGTCGACGACGCGATGGCGACGGCGGACACCCTCGGCGCCGCCCCCGCCGCCGCGGGCAGCTGCTCCTCCCGTGCCTCGAGCGCGGCGAGGAGGATGCCGAGCCCGACACCGCCCGCGTCGCGGTGGCGCCACCCGCCGCCGCGTGGGGACGGCGCGGGGCGGTCGAGGGGGCTGGTCGGCGACGGGAGGCCGCCGCCGTAGTCCGGCTGCTGCCACGGGGAGCAGCGCCCGGCGGAGGAGGAGACGTCGAGCTTGCGCGCCGCCACGGCGCCGGCCTTCTCCACCATGCCTCCGACGCGGAGAGAGAGAGGAGGTGGATTGGTCTGGCGTCCGGGTTGGAAGCTCCTCGGTTTGGGCGGTTTTGGGGTGGAGGCAGGTGGGAAGGGTGAGGAGAGGAAGTGGGAGTGGTGGAAGGCGAAGAGGGGTTTCCTGTATTTGTACCCTCCTCTACCAGGGTCGTTTCGTTCCCTTGTTCGCCTTTTCTTTTCTGTTTAGTTTTTTTTGGGGGGAAAAACTGTTCTGTTCGTTTGTAGTGTGTGGCTAGGGGCACTTGGGAGTGTGGTACACAATTCCGGCTTATGGCATTACTCTGTGCTAGTTTTAGAGTACATAGAGACCCATTCAGGAGTAATACTCTCTTTCTGCTTATGATGAAGACTGTATAAGTGTATACTTGTTTTGTTTACTATGGTATCCTTTTTTTTCCAAAATATGGACAAGATGCCCCTCACTAACATCTTAACAACAAGAAACGACAAATTGGAAAGGAAAATTCACCATTCATGTATACTTAATGAATATCTCAAGCATGCACACAATTTAAGTCACATGGTATAAAGCAAGTGAACATACCGGTATCATATACTACCTTTATCCTAAAAGGACTTTTTTTCTTGCTACATCCTCCATCCAAAAAAATATCAATTTCTAGTTATAAATCTAGACATGTGCTTGTCTAAACTCATAGCTAGGATTTTTTTTTGACAGAGGGAGTATGCACCTAGATAGCCAGTTTGTCTAGATACATGTGTAACAAATGAAGTCTTATTCCGATGGAGATACTATGTTAATTACTATCTTTGTTCTAAAAGGACTTCATTTCTTGTTATGACCTCCACCCTAAAACAACATCATTTTTTATATGCATCTAGGCAACTGTGTCTAGATAAATAGCTAAAAATGTGATGTATTTCACATTATGCTGTAACAGGAAATAAGAGCCTAAAATAATGAATAAAATCAGATGGATTAATAGTTGGTGAAATAAAAGAAGGAGGCATTTGCAAATTTGCTACCAATTTTTTTATATTTGCAAGAATAGCATTCGAATGAATTTTGTAATATTCTAGTGGTAATTTTGCCCCTAAAAGAAAACATTGCCTTCTTTAAATGTTATTTGTATTGAAGAATTGACAGCATCTACATGTCTGACTTTCTTAATAAACTGAAATTATTAAATAAGCATGTTTAATAATTTTAAGCTATTCCTAGGAGGCCCATGGTAATTTCACAATTTTCAAAATAATATGACAAACATTATAATAACAATTTTATAGCAATATTATCATAAAATTGGGGTATAAGGGTTGTCGATATTCATCGATAACAAGAAAGAAATAGAATGAATTTTTTAAGTGATAAATAAGATACCTATTTTTAGTGATTTTTTAAAAAACCTTAGCTATTGCGTTTTAAACCAGTCAAATAATGGCAAGAGTACACAAGGGAAATATGGGGAAATATAGATGAGCATGCCATTGAAAAATGAACGTTTGTAAAGTGTCAATAAGTGGTGTGCGCATAGCAATTTGGGAGTGAGTCTGTGGGATCGGAAAGCGATGTAGAGAGGGACAGAGAGCGATGATTGGTTCCCTGAAAACCATGACCTGGAAAATGGTGGGCTGGTTTTGAGCAGTACTGGGACTCACTGCCTCTGCCACGCCCACTACATCACATCCCATCACTTCACATCGTCCTTTGGAATTTTTCTCTCCATTGGCTTGTTGCCACTTGAGAGTATCGAGAATTCGACGGAATTATTGGGGGGTTTGTTGTTGTCGTCGTCGTCAAGGGAGAGTGAGCGAGACTTACTAGTAGTATCTGGAGCAAGAGACCGTTCCGATCCCAAATTCTCACCGGTCGGAGTACTACTGCCCCTACCTGCGTGCTGGGTAGATCCAGCGTTGATATTTGTGTGAGTCTACGTGAACAGTGTGCAGACTCATCCACCGCACTGAAATCCAGTCCAATCCAGCCAGACGAATGGAATTCGTCCTGTAAACAAGGTGGTGCTACTCCGTACTATTAATCCAAAGAAGGAGTAACAGAGGGGTTTTAGCCAAGCTCTTACCAGGAGACCTCGACTACTAGCTATAGTTGCTCCAATTAAGTAGGAGTAGCAAGTAGGAGAAGTAGCTAATTGAGCTCCACAAAATCCGTGGAGGAAAAATAAGCAGATAAGCAGTATCCTCCGCTGTGGCCAATAGAAAAGTTAAGGCTGCATTTGGTAAGATTAGGTACTCTTTCCTCTTGTTTTTCACGTGCATGTTGTACGAATCGTTAAAGTTTTTTTTATAAAATTTTCTATAGAAAATTTGTTTTTAAAAATTATATTAATTATTTATAAAAAAATTTTAATTAATTATACGTTGTTAATTAGTCATGTCGTTATACGTGTAAGGATTTTCAACCCTATCTTCCGAACGCACACTCGATTAATGGCAATGGTCTTACGAAACTAGGCTAGGCTCCACAGTGTAGTGGTTCTGCGGCCGTAGTCCATAAAGAAAGGTGATTAGGCCCCCGTTACGTTGGCTAACCATTGATTAGGAGGCGTACCGCACTAATAGTAGGTAGCCGCTAGTCCGTCACTGCACGGCAGCAAGATAGGATGGTACGAGGGCGACCCGGCCGGGGCGGACCAGCTAGCGGAGGGAGCGCGGGGGCCCACGGGAGAGAGGCCGCGTGGCGCCGCTGCTCCTGGGATGGTCGATCTGGACGGACGGAAATGCCCTCTCCTGCACGCATCGCTGCCCCCTGCGCAGCTTTTTTTTTTTTTTGCAGGATTGGACCTTAACTAAACGATGGGTACTTCTAAAGACGTGAACGCTGATGAAGGACGCTAGGATTAATGCGATCCGTAGCACTGATTCGCTACGGAGTACTCCGTAGATCGCCAGGGACAGCGAACAAGAGTTAGTAGTACAATCAGGAAGGGGCTAATAATTTATTTAAAAAATAAAGGGGCTAATAATAATTGAAGGTTAATCAATAAATCACTCTTAATTAGTACCGCTAATTACCCTGTCTTAATGCATCAATGTTGAAAGGCCCAATTTGAACCCAGTCTAAAGCCTCCTTTCATTCGTAGAAATTCCACATAAAATATGTAGCATTCTAATTGGATTTGCCATCGTAGCGCCCTTTCATCCACGGGATTGAAGCACAGGAAAATTGGAGGACATTTTGTTTTGGAACTCATTCCGCAAGGAAAACACGTGAAAGATAACATCCATTCTGACCTCTTTTTTCCATCATATGTGCGTAGGATCGTGGTAAATAACAGATCAATGCATCATTGCTGTTCTTTTAGAAGAAAACGCACACTGTGATCCCGTGGATAAAACCAAAGTGGCAGGTGTTAATGCACTTCCTAACATTCCATTTCCTGTAAAATTCCTACATCTTTCTAAACAACTACTTTCACAAGTTTCTTGTATTTTACAATTTTATAATTAATATATTTTTGTTGTTGATTAATAATTTACTATTTCTATTTCATCCACCTCATCCATCAAAAAAAATTGGCTCATGTCATCCACCCTATCAAACAACCGAACATGAATCGTCATATTCTATCAACTATACCAAACATACCGTTACGCTCTTTCCCCTGCATCCTTTTTCTTTCTTGCATAAAGAAAATCATAAGTTCATAAACATATTTCAGATTACATGGATGAGGTTTTTTTTATATAAATGAATCAGTACAAGTTTGATTTGCTTTTCATCAAACTTGTTGCATTGGGCTCTATTCACTAACTTATTTTCTCAGTTAGCATTTCAATGTTGTGGTATTGTAACATGTTTCGCCACGTACATCTTGGATGTGTAGAGGTTCGATAAAATTTCATTGTTTTAAAGAAAAGCTATCCACCATCAAGGTGAGAATTAGAACTTTGGAGAGGGGCAATTTTCATCTCTTTTGCCCTTGACATGTTAACAATGTTAGTAAGTAATGATTATGAGATATTTTGGTAATTGGGACGATGGCTATCAATCATGTTTTAAAACTATTAGACCATCAATATTTTTCATGAAATAAAAATAGAAACATATAAGTATAAAAATCCACGCTATTGGTTGTGTACATCCCATTTACTAAAAAGAATGAGCTAGTTAATCCAGACAATAAAAACAAGGAAAACATAGTTGATGTAAAATTCTATTTAAGTTGCACCTTTTCCCTTTTATGTGAGCTTAGGCTATTCATTTTGTAAGTTTATTTAAATGACAAAAAATAAAAATAATCATATTATTAGCAAATACTAGCAAAACTGTCTTTTTAATATTTTTATGAAAAACAATAATCAAATATTTATATTACAAATTATGGGAAATATATCATGTGCACACAAGCTTTCCCGTGTACACTTCATGCACACCAATTAACAAATGTTGCCAAAAATTATAGAATTTTTTTTACATATACTTCCAATAATACTACACATATGTATAAAGTATTGTTTTTAAATTTATTATATTTTAGCTGAAAAAATTTAAAAAAATTAACAATTTTAAGAATATAAATATATTAGAATTTTGTCTTTTTTCTCTATATATAATGAATTTGAAAATAATATTTTATACATAGGTGTTGTACTATTGAAATTATATGTATAATTTTTCTAAAATTTTTAATGATATTTATTAGTCAGTGTGTAAAAAAAGACAACATATGATAAGTTTCCCAGATTATGGGAATAAAATGGAGGTGGTACATACTATGGTCTCCATGCTTGACTGGTCCTACTACTCCTACATCCATTTTATGACATTTTTGGACCACATTTTTTCCATTGTACTCCTACATGGAGCAATACTCCATTAATCACGTCATAAGAGAATAGATGGAGCTATCACATGACCGTAGTGTAAGTACAAACGCTCTAAGGAAAACTTCAATTCTTAGTTGTTCTAAAAAATATTCGTCCCACGGTACAACATCTAGAAAAAGATAGATAGCTGCAACACAAATGCACCAAAACAACCCAAAGGCGAGAAATCTTATGCGGATTGGTGTACCCCCAAACCTGAACCTATGGGTAGTCCATAACTCCCATCAATTTCACATCTCTTTCGCATTTTCTTTGTCCCGACTGTACAGATCTAAACTACAGTAATATAATGAAAGTCTTAGGAGCTTACACCAATTGAAGAACTTATATAATTATAGAATTTAAAAAATAAACTAAAAGATAGAAGTCGTGAACTTTTTTAATTTTTACCGGATAGCTTCTTATAGATAGTTGTCGGAATCTTAAGGTCTTTAATCACAACAGAAGTATACTTGGTCTATGGCCAGGGGTAGGGGCGTTCTGGTCATTTGCTGTGACGTGGGCCCGTGGGAAGTTGTCCAATGGACCCGGCGTGTCACGTGGAGTTCGCCAGGTGTGTGGCCGCGACTGGCTGCCACGCCAGGCCCGCACGCGCGCGCTCCCTCGCTACGCGACGGATGGCTGTCCACGTCCGGTGGGTCCCACCGTG
Organism: Oryza coarctata; assembly: GCA_030770085.1. Taxonomy (NCBI): domain Eukaryota; kingdom Viridiplantae; phylum Streptophyta; class Magnoliopsida; order Poales; family Poaceae; genus Oryza; species Oryza coarctata. Next base: position 15,085,049 of record CM061467.1, on the reverse strand, counting down.
ACGTCGACCCGTGCCCCCACCGCAATGATGCGCGTGGGCCCCATACCGGGGAACAGCAATTTGTAAAAACATCCCTCGCTAAATGTTGGAATCGCTTCCGCCGCGGCACCGTTACCTTCGAAAGGGACAGCGAGGGATTGGATCGGTAGATGCGTTTTTTCTTCAGGGGCTTCAACGTGATAAAGCCAGGCACTACGAGTAGAACCGTAGAGGAGAAGGATTCGTAGAGTACGTGTCTTCGGAGATGGGTGAGCCCACGTGGCAGAGAGAGGCGCAGAGAGCGTCAGGGGTAGGTGATGGTATGTTCACTGCACCCCGCTGGTTTGGCTCCTTCCCCTGGTGGGCCCCACTGGACCAGGCAAATTAGACAGGGGTTGGTGAGGGTATGCTCACGGGAGTACTCAACCTATTACTCCTTCGTCCCATATTAAATATAATTTTATATTTAATTTTTATTATAAAATAAGTGTAACATATAATACTTATATCAATCATCTTTCATTTAAATTTCTTTTTATATTATCCTCAACTATTCTTATTTTTTTCTCACTTCTAAAAACAATGCTTATTTTAGAATGGACAAATCTTAGTAATATCTTTCAGCTAAGTATATTTTGTTTAATTTTAATATGAATGAGTAATATTAAGTCATTCTTAAGGGCGTGGCAGAGGCGGAGTGACTCCCACCCGTATTGGATAGGGCGCTGTCCTAGCCTTGTCTGTGCTACTGTCTATATCTACAACTGGGGTTTTGATGGAGAAAAATCAGCATTTGCTCGGCTCGTCGTCCATGGTGACTCCACTAGATTAATGACCCGAGTGCTAGTGGTCGTAAGTACGTATTATTCTGATTTAAGATTAACAAAGTATGGCTAGTACAATAGTACAACAAGATAACAAATTACTACTGGTATATTAGCCAAAACGCTTTTTAAAAAAATCAGTTAACAACGTTGAATATTTAAAAGCAAGGAGAGTAATAGTAGTATAATGTGATTGGTGCCATGGAATCAAACTGATGAAATTTCAATAAAACACACTATAGAATGAATTTCCTAAAGGCTCCTTTGAATAATAGGATTTCTATACTGCTCTACTAACAACAGAGGACTTTAAACATTAGAAATTTGCTTGTAATGTCTATTTAAATTTATAATGTAATTCCTAAAAAGAAAGAATTTGAATCATAAGAGACCTACAAATTTTACAATGGTACGTCTCAAATCCATAGGGTTTGGTATTCATCGGTAGAGTTGGCTGTGGTTGCTGGCTAGTATTGCAGCCATAACTAATTAAATGTGCAGGTCCATTATAAACATGAATTCTAGACTTAAGGCTCTCTTTCTTTTGGTACATCGAATACAACCTCTCTCTTTCTAATCTCACTTATCTTAATAACAATTAGCTGTCCAAACATGTGCATATATTTTAATACTTGTTTTTCTCTTATTTCGTGACAAATGCAACCATATAACCATCTTATTGTAAAACAATGGAAGGGTCTGACTAATTTGCTTGTATCAGTACAAAGACTAAGGACCTATTTGGTAGAATCTTAGCTAGAGCCTAACCAAATGGTCCATATCCATCTAAAGATATAGCAGAGTGGGCTAAAGTGCTATGAAAAAATGAACTAGAGATGTGTAATAGGATTCTAGTCATCTCCATAGCTCCAACTCCAACCAGATTACCCTATAATCTATCGGTTTTTGATGAAATTACGCACAAATGCCACCACCTTGCCTATCTATCTTTATCTATCCCGTACCGATGACCTCAACGTGTCCCTCCTGACCTGTCTTCCCTTACCAATCTCATGGTGCGCAAACAACAGAAGAGTGAAGGCGGTGGAGGGGGAAGCGGTCATCGACAAGGAACCTATGTTTCATATTTGAAGAGGGTTTACATTTTTTAGATTTCTACATTCTAAAGGAGCACAAGAAAATCGATAAATTAAATATTCCCAATAGAAAATAGACATAATTAATAAATTATATAACTAGTTTTAGTAGATATGCCAAGCTTTTAAGGATATCATAATGATACGATTCCCTGGTTTAGCTAGATAGCACAGCTAAGAGGGAACGAAAGTTGAGTAGATCATGGTGCTAGCTACTCGTTATAGTGGGTGAGATGTCTTTATTTTCCTTCTCTTATTATCGTTGCTATCTTTTTTAACACCGAGTTAAACTTTTTCTAGAATATATATGTGGAGACAAATTAAGATGGATGTGCTATCACTAAGCAAACAAAACTAAGCTAAATGTGTTCCATTAATTAATGAAGCACCACATCGGATGAACATTGATTTGATTTATTAATGCCAGGACCCCAACTAATGAACTATACAATTAAAAAAAGGCTTGCTTGACTCAGAGGCAGATCTCTTTTACCAAAGCAAATCAGCAGATAAGCCATTGAATAACAGGTGGTCACCCCTCTCACTTGTATAGTTGTATGAGATACTGATGGTTTCAGATTCCCACCCGTGCAATTCTTTCGTTAATTTCATTATACATTTTATTCATGAGAAATGGTGTTACTCCAATTTGTGATATGTAATGTTAACTCTATCAACCTAATAATTATTTTAAACAATTCGATCATTTGGCAACATGCATATACCAAGCTATAGTTGTTGAGTTCAGGAACATACCAAGAGTAGAACTATACAAATTCAAAGAATTTGATAATATAAGATGACTTTTCTTCATTCAAATTGGGAACAAATGTTGCTAGTGTCTCAATGTACAAGATGATGGTTGATTTTAAACATGTCTGATTCTATGCTTGTGACATCGATATGAAGAAAAAAAGGACCAATTTTGAAGTTAGCTCGAACGACACGGCCCCAGCTAGTTATTTCACTCCATAGTCTATGCATAAACACATTTAAGCCACCCTACATGTAACCCACACATATGTTTGGTTGTTTTTGGTTTAAACTAGAGTACAAATTATTATCTTACTGTTGCGTGCAAATTAATTCCCCCAAATTACTATATTACCCCCACTACACATTTTTTCTGTGCCAGAAAACAGCTCAAGCTTTTGCTTCTGAAGGAACCAAGTCAGGTCTAATTCTATTTGTGCCTTGAAAGTATATTTGGTATATCCTGATCTATAGTTTAAACCTTGGGAGTCGATCAGGTTGCCAAATAATTGATCAATTTATATACAAAATCTCCTGCGCTGAGTGATCCAGTACTAACATACGGACAAAACAAGTAGAGGTGTGTACTGTAGTAGCACACAATAATTTAGTACTGTACAATATAATAGAGGCAGAGCACCATGATGTTAGTATAGAATAGCAGTATTAATTAATTAAGCACTAACATATAGTAGTAAATGGCAGAGAGATGAACACTATGATGGTGATGAGATCAATTGTCATCGATTAGTAGAGTATAATAATTGCAGGTCTGTAATGATGGGCTTAATGGGAGCTGGTGGTTTGCAGGATAGAGCTGTCTTGCTTTAATACAACAGCAATACTTTATGTTGGTTTGTGCATCACAAGCAGGATTAAACTAGAGATCTGGTTGTGGTGATTAAAGGAGTTTTTATATGTGGCGGGAGCAAGTTGGGGAAGTAAAAGACACGGCACAAGAGAATAAAAGTTGTAGAACGACGGGATGAGGACAATGATTTATGGTATTAGTTTAGGGCCAGTTGAAGTTGTAAGATCTCTATGGGGGTCAGGGAATCATTAATCCCCCTACTTGTTGTTTTAAAATAGGAGAGCAATATGCTTGTAGTATTGTTTTATGCCAACTAACTAGCTGGCGTGTACAAGTGGAATGGCCATACTGAAAGCAATAAGAATTTAATAGTAGATAGAAAATGGAAAATAGAATATGCCAAGGCGTTTACAAAAAGCAAGGACTAGTTAAACTGCACGCTGGGACAAATTTTCTGGTGTATTTTGCACAGTGGATCAGAAGCTAGTCAGGTAAGTATTGTTACTAGAAGTTTCATTCATCCAGTTATTATGGCTACGTTTTATACGCATAATTTTGAGTGTATTTTGCTACTTTGAACGTCAAAGTAGGCCGGACTGCCTCGGACCAAGGCCCATGTAAATGAGGCCTAATATTGTAGACCAAGAGAACTCCGGAAGCTAGGTTCCTTTCCGTGCACAGGCGCGAACACTGCACGTCGGACTTTCAACTTTGGGATATTATGGGCCGGTACATATTTTTGCTTGTTCAAAAAATAATGCATTTTTTTTCTTGCGAGAGATGATGAAATTACGATCTTTAAACCAACACTTTGAAAATGATTGCCAGTGATCGATCCAATTATAGATGGTTCAAACGTCGTTCCGTTTTTGATTTCCCTGAGGAAGACGAAGCTTGTTTGCTAGCAATTTGAGAGGTGTTCGGTACATACTTGTTGATTTTTCCTTGAGACGTATACGTAACGTACGTACTTATTTTCGAGGTGAACCTTTTTGTTCATGGACTGCGTATCTACCGCTAATTGCCACCTACGGTTTCTTTTGCGCGCATATACTCTTGTGGTCAAAATCCGGTGGCTCCTCGTCTTGAGGAGGCCGAATCTGTCTACCCCTCCCTCGCGCAAGCATTCAGGATGCGAACACGTTAGCTTTTTAAGTTGCGCATCCGTCTTAAAATATAAAAATTCACTACTACGAATTTAGACAGACTTTCTTTATCTAGATTCTTAGTACTTACTAGTTTATTTCTAATTCACTTCTAGGTTTATATATTTTGTGCTGAAGAGAGTAATCTATAACTGTTTATTAAAAGCACTTAACTTTAAAGAGTGAGTTAGTGCTATAAAAAGGGTCTACACTAGGACCTGATCTTATAAGATTATTCTTCACTTCTAAAAACCAGAAAACTATATAAATGTAAATTTTCTACCTTGGAACTTTATACATAAATAGTAAAATTTTCATTCAGAAACTTTAAACAACAAACTTTCTACGAGGAAAGTTTATACATGATTTAAACAACCTTCTACTCTAAATTATAAACAAATAAAATTTATTTAAAATATAAAATTTCTCAGTTGAGTTACGCATATTGTGCTATATTTTGCGATTTTAAAATAATAAAAATAAAACCAGTAGAATAAAAGCTTAGAAATCAAAATGGCCCATGTAGCCCATATGATCTGGCTCCACAACTTAATGGGCTGTTGTCCTCCTGACATTTGACCGGCAGACTTAGCAGTATTCACAAGAGCTTGTTGTACACAGACATTCGTGCGATAACTTTTCCATTGTTCCTGGTTTTATGCGCCCACCCTCAATATCGTCGGCCTCTCTTCTCTGGTAATCCTTTTTTTATCAACTTTTAGCTCATTCTTCACCTCTTTAACGGTTCATCAATTTGTGAAATATTAGAGATATATTGAATCTCTAATGCTTCTTGAATCGTACAGATAATGCTCCCACGTCACTTACCAAAATATTTTAATGGTTCATATAATTTTTTTAACCGTTGTGTGGTGCTTTTTTGTAGTAGTGCCACTTGATTTTGTTTGTTGCTACAATGAAGTCTACATGATTTTTTTTTTGCTGTTTGTTTAGTCACTACTTAACAAGATTTACAACTTACTTTCTCCTACGACAACTGCAATATAATGTAGTGCATTCAGGGTTGTAGCTAAGAATTAGAGGCCTCAGTGTAAAACATGTAACCTAAATTTTGAAAATATAGCATAGAACAGGAGCCAACGAAGACTGCCGCGGCGGCTTGGAGCTTGTTTATGCCCTAGCAGTGTGTGACAATTAAGTAAAAGGAAGAGATGAGGACCAATAGAAACAGAAGCCGAGACGGCAACATGGAAGGTGGCCAAGCGTGTGTCTGCTGAGCTTGATTGTATTTATCTTTGCTTGTTGCAACAGAGCACTCACCGGCCGGCCGGCCGGCTAGTCGGCCGGAAACCCCTCTCTATAATCTTTACAGAGCAAGGCAGTGGCAGCATCTGGTCCCCTTTGTCCGCTGCGGCGGCGCTGAAAACATACGCACGGTTAATTCCGGTCAGGCGGTCATCGTTCTCGCCTGCTATGTCCACGATCTCCCCGATCGCCGTGAATAATAGATTAATAGTACCACGGCGGTCGTGGGGAATTGAGCATTCTTGCGTGCATTTCCTGCACCTGCATGCGGCCGCTTCGGCCGCCATCGTCGTCGTCATCCTAGCTCGATCAATCGCTCACCCACAAGGACGGCGAGGTGAGGTACGTGGTGATCACTAGTACTGAATAGATAAGCATCATATGCATCATTTATGCAGCAGGAACAGGCAGTATAGCCTATTACGTACCTAGCCTTAGCCCTATAGCCATTCTTCCATCTTCTCTCGTCTTCCATACATAGCTCTAGCTAGTGTCAGCCCCAATCTAGATGCTACTTACATAGGCTACGTATGTACGTAGGCCGCGTAGACTTTTGGAGGACGATGGGTTCTAGCTAGCTATCTCCACCGTCAATGCAACCAATCACATTGCTTTCTCTCTCTAAGTAGAGGGAGAGAGAGATGCAACGAGATAGACGTCGATGAGCCGATGGGAGGATCGCTGTGTTGTGTAGTAGTTGAGGGAGAGAGGTGAGCCATTTGCACAACTCATCTCCTGTCACTCTGCTACATCTCTGTCTCTTCTCTTAAGTGCTAATAATGCATGATGCCCTAGCTCTACCTTAGCTTGTTATACATGTCACGTATAGGTATATAGGTCGGCTATACATGTACGTAGAGTTTCAGCCTACATATATTTGTATAGTAAGAATACTCTTGAATCCTGCCTGCTGATGGATATATATGATCCACGCATGTATACATGCCTGCATGTACATTCAATGGATGTCAGATGTGCTTTGAAATTGATGATGGTGCCTTCTCAGCATGCGGTAGAGATGGATGCATATGCATGTCTGAGTTCAAGATATCAGGAGTACTTTGGCATGGGGCCAAAAATGTTAGCTTGCCACATCATTGTTTGACTTGTTGGATGGGAACTTGACCTGGCTTTTATTTGTATATATGTACCACTATATATCTATGGTCGTTTCCTTTGAGTGCACATATATTTTCACTACTATGTAACACCACATCCATGTCAGCATATCAGTGTTGGTTAGCAAAAACAAGCATAGATAGTGGTTTCCCACCTATGCTTCATTTAAAAATTGACATCGATATTATTAGTGCCGGTTCGGTCAAAAGACCAACGCTGATGTGTAGGACAGTGCCGATTTCTAAGATGCACTGGCACTAAGCCAGGCCAAGGAGCTATTTTAAACAGGCTAACACTCCTATCAATCTCTCCGTCTCCTCTTTGAACTCTATTCCCGCTTCTCGCTCTCGCCGATAGGGCCTTTCCCGTTGCCACGTGCCTGTCTCTCCCTCACCATTGTCATGTTTTACTCTCCTTCTCCTCCTACCCCTCCTCCCCTCACTAGCGCAGTATAGGAGGTGGTACGGGCTAGATCCCGTGGCCCCTGAAGTGGCCGAGGTGGGTGGAATGAGATGGCAGATTGACATTGGGAGGAGCGACAACAGCGAACCATATGCGAGTAGCGGCAATGAAGGGCTATGCACTGGGAGGAGCGGCCACCCCCTCTCCATCTCTCCACCTCCCCCCTCTCCAAAGAGCTATTGGTGGAGACACAAAGATTAGAAAGCGAAACTCCTATGAGCAAACAGTCGGTGCCAGCGAGCTCAATTGGGAGCAGATCCGGTGAAATCCAGTCTTCATCAACTCATCTTTCTTAATATCTCTCTTACTCTTGTTCTCTCTTGCCAGCATGCTTGATTGAAGTGTTCTTGATGAATCAGTCAATCATTGAATTGACAATGTGTAATTGAATTGTTAGTTGAATCAACATTAGTGCTCAAACCATAGTGCCGGTTAGGGACCGGTACTGATGAATACCAACTGACACTGATGAAGATTTCTATAGTAGTGTTTGGTTTCAATTAAAGTTCATACCTCAAATATCATTTTAATCAAAATTTGCATGACATTTTATATATTAAGAACATTGAATAGCACGGTTTGATTCATGGTGTCTAGTCCAGGACGTGGATTTTCTATGCATAACTGCAATTTTACCCGTTTCTTGTATTCAGCTTAAGTAGCTCAAGAAAAATTTGAAAAACCTTTGGTTAGATATATTGTGTACTAGAAGTCTAGATATAATCATGCAATGCTAAATTTGATATACACTTAAAGAAACAAGTGAGATCGAATTTATAATTGCATGTTTATGTAAACACTTATATCATCGCCATATATCTTACCATTTTTTTCATATTTTTATTAACTATTTAATTCACATGCATACAGAGCATAGGCACTTAGGTGCTAAAAGTACTTTCTGACCCCTAGTCATCAACCTGCTATGAATCATGAAGCGTAACATGAAAATAATTTGCCCCTTTATTTGCTAAAATTGAATTTAAGTTTAAGCAGTTATGTTTTATGATGGCTACCACAGTTGGATTTTTATATATTACGATTAGAGAAGATCGATCAGGCTAAAAAGAAGGCTAATAATGAAGCGATTTCTAATTTCCTCCTTGATACTAGGTACTGTACATTATGCAGTAGGTTAGCTTATGTTGGTTAGCATTTCGACCAACATACCATTCCTGACTATTCCATTGTCAGAAATGCATGATTGTGCCAATGGCAAGCCTTTTTCAAAAGAATAGTTTTTCAGGATTGACCGAATCCTAAAAATAAAGAGAGGAAAATCGAAGAAAATATGTCTTACTTGCAAGCAACTCCAACACATATTGAAAAGATTGTCATTTTCAGATGTGCGGTCAATTTGTAGAAACATTAATTGGCTGTTATCTCTACTTGCATATTAAGGTTGATCATATGAAAATAATATGATATATTACATCTGTCCTAAAATAAGTTTATTTATATATATAAATCTGAACAAGTGATTGTTTAAATTTATATACAAAAGTAAAAAAAAATTTGAAACAGAGGGAGTATATAGCCCTCTCATAAAAAATACTTTTCACACGATACTACGTTTTACTACTATATCTGCTCTACGATATACCACAATAGAAGTGCAGTCAAAATTGCGGCTAGATCGTGTCTGATCCATGCATGTCCAATACGGAAATTTTTTTTGTCAGATCGATTATGGTAAAGGACCATTGGTAACATAAATTAAAACAAGAGTATTTGTAATAATATTATGCCGGTGTGAGTGCGGACGCATCATACCTACTCGACATGAAGCCACGTACGTATCCACACGTGCTACATAATCTAAAGCGTATGTTGCCGCCGCACTTACTTAGACTGGAGAGCAAAGATTTCTCTTTTTTTCTCAAATTAATGTAACATTGTTGTATTAATGTGGGAATTGTTCATTTGCCTTATAGGAGTGATGTGGGTTTGCAAATTAATCTTCATCAATATCTAGGTGTGATCAAATTTTAATGGTTCAGATTAAAAGAAGATTCACTTTGTAACTAATTAGTAACTTTGAATTTTAGAATTCCAAAATAATGAAAATATATAATTGAGAATCAAAACCAAAATGTTTATTAATTCTGAAATATGAAATTATTAAATCATAAAAAAGTACTATATAATTTTTTTAACCAAAATGTACTCTATAATTGAGACTCTAACCGGAGCATATTTACTCAATTATAAAAAATAATTGAGAATCCAGACAATATAATATCAATATTTATTTTTTTCATTTTTTTCAATTGTTAAACCTTAAAATTATTATTATTAAGACCTTGAGTACAACTCCAATATTTATTAATTACAAAATTTAGAATTTAAAGTAATATAATAATATTATTGAAACTCCGAACAAGGTACAACCCATTAATCGTACAAATATAAATTATTTAAAGAGTTAGATTATAATTGAGACTCAAAGAGAGCAGCACAACTCAATATATATGAATTTTGAGTTTATTAAATCATTAAATAACTATAATTGAGACTCAAGTAAAGTGTACAACTCTACATTTGTTAATTCCAAAATTTAAAAATCATTAAATTACGAAATTAATATTGTTGGGACTCCAAACCTTGTATAATTCGTATTTTTTAAAAAAGAACTGAACACATAAATTCTTGTTTTAAGCAAGAAACCAGGTAGACATAGTTTTACTCCTATAATTAAGGGGTGACTCCTATAAGATATTTTGATTACCTAATGTGCTGATCATACCACATGGATAAACAATTCAGAAGTGAGAGGTGCCATACCATTTGGATTGCCTAGCTAACATTGGCTAAAATATCTACTCCCTCTATTCTACGAAGTTATGATAAAGTTGATAAATTTGTGGTGAGGGTAATAGTCCAAAGTACAGATCATTAATAAAAGGTAGTGGTTGGCATCAATTAACAGTTGTATTGATAGTAGTAGATAGGGAATAGTATTGTGAGGATAAAACTTTCAGTTTAAGGACTGAGAGTAGGTAAGAACGTAAAAATTGTCTTTTTTTAAACAAAGTTAAAAAGCTAAAGTTTTAATTTTTTAGGATAGAGGTAGCATAGCCTGGAATGTTGCTTATGAGCTAGGGTGGCCATGTATTGCCTATGCTACAGCTAGTGTGCAAGTATGGTACTCTCTTCGTCCTTGAATTTAAGAGAGATTATAAGATTTGTTCAATAATAATATAAGCTATCCTATATTATCAATCATCTTTTATTTAATTTTATTTTCAACCACCCTACACTATAGTTTTTTCTCCATCTTAATTTCTCCAAAACAATCGAGAATTCTAGAATTCATTATATTTGATTCGGAGGGATTAGCTTACTCCAGCAACATTATGTTGTATGAACCAAGCTAAGATGCAGAGGGGCTTTTGTTGCTAAGATAGGATGTTACGTCCCCCCCCCCCTCTCCCCATAGTCAATTGATGGGTGAGGCCTTGCATGGCAGCAAAGTAAATGCATGCTTGCTTTCATACATGCAAATGAATATACTAGCTCTGTCATAAAAAGATTTTACTTTTATACATAAATCTAGACATATTTATATATATAAGTGTTTCTGTGATGGAGGTAGTATGTAGGAGGTGAAATGGCCTGCAACTTTTGCATCTTTCTTGTTTTGCAAATTCCTTCCGTCAGGGCGCAGCCCTCATTTCAAGTTCAGACAAGCTGTTATGAAGAGGTTCATTTGAGGTGAAATATACCTCAAGCTAACCCATTGGTTACAAATAGATTTTAGCAAAACTTATTTAAGAGACGCAATGACCTTAGTACCGATGGTATATACCTTGGAATTTGCTATTCTAAGATAAGCTAACTTCCTTGGCCAACCCTCTTCTATGGTGTTCTCATCCAAAATAAGTTCCAAAACATAGAAACAAACAAACATACATCCTACATGTGTAAACAAAGAATTTAAGAAGTACAAGTAACTAATCATCAATATGTACGACATGGGTTATTGTCATAGATACTAAAATATCATGAAAACTTCCGTGCTACCTCCAATTTTTTTTAGAAAACTCTAAAATTGTCTATAACCTTTCAAACCGGATATTGTGTATCCTTGGGCTTTCAGTTACCTCTTACATCCAAACCAGATGGGTTTTACTCTCTGTGGCTCACATGTGTCGCCAGTGAGATCAGTCGATTCGAGGCAGAGGAGAAGAAGGTGGATGTGCAACTCCTCAAGGCGAGGGCACGGCTGGAGGCCAACGAGATGTTGAAGGCGATGATGCATGTCCAACTCTAACCTAATGGCAGTGTCACTATAGCAATTGCAAGCCGATCAAGACTGACAAGCTTATACATTAACTGGTGCAAGGTGTGCATCTATTCAAGGCCCTCCAAAATTAGGGCCATAAATCTTAGTACTAGTACTCATCATTGATTACCTAAAGTAATTAACAGATAAAAAAAAGAAAAAGACTGAACATATAAAAGGCCCAGCGATTGATCGAGTATGTTTCAAAGACCAAACAGTAGGCGAAGCGTTCTCTCGTTGCCTTGACGGATGACGGATTAAACGGCAGGCACACCGGGCCACTGCTGCACCATCTCGCTTTCTCGGCTTCTCTTCTGTGTTTCCGCATGAACTAAAGGCTCCCAACCGCCGCACACTCGTTGTGTCGCTGGCATCTGTTCTACACGATTGCGACTATGCACCCACCGCCAAGGCGTGGCAGTACGCGTGGCCGCGACTAAATATTTAGACCTCATTATACGTTATGCATTGGACCAATCAATTTTTATGGACGGCCCTGGAGACTTAGATGACAGCGCATGACAAGGATTACAAGTTGGATAAACAGGGCAGACAGTCGGTGAAGGAGCTAGAGTGGCGAAAGCGTCAGAGTCTGCGGCGATAAAGAAACTCAAGGACACCGTGGTCCGTGGGTTGCCGGCGTTCCCTCGTGGTGATTGCCGACTTCGAAACACAATTCATTTGTTAAGTCAGTTTCGTGAGATTAATTACGTACACCGATCGTGTGTACGTGTGCTGTGCGCTAAGCACTTGGAGAGTTCAAGTACATAAAAAAGCAAGCTTTATACATAATGTGCATATTCTAGATACACAAAAATATACTTTTAGCAAGAAAAAAAGCTATTGGTTTGAACACATGCGCATTATTCCATTTTTTTCATACACAAAAAGAAGGAATATCTACAAAAGAAAAAGGCATGTGTATGCACAAAAATGTGCAGAATACATATATTATATTGTTATTGCATAACACCAAAAATAGAGTTTTTTTGCATAAAAATGATATTTGTGTGTACCAACTTGAACCGTACAAATACTTTACATACACAAGTATAGGGTAGAAACATTTTGCACTCATTATCTTAAAAGGGGAACATTTTTATCCCCGATACACCATCGAGTGCTACATAAGCTATCACGCTATATACTCCATCTGTTCCGTGTTATAAAAAATTTTGATTTTTTTTCAAAGTCTAACTTTTTTAATGTTTAACCAAGTTTATATAAAAATATAGGGACATTTTGAATACATAGTATCAAAATATATTTAATATTAGATATTTGGTATTGTGAATGTTGCTATATTTTTTTTTATAAACTTGTTTAAACATAAAACATTTAATTTTAAAAAAAATCAAAATGTCTTGTAATTTTTGAAACATGAAGAGAGTATGCATTAAACCCTAAAGAGTGAAATGTAGTTTGAGCAATTTTTTATTACCAAAGTTTCACTTTATACCATTTTTCAACCAATCTTTTCGTGTTGGATTAATAATATTGTATTTTTGCAATTTGGACCATTCCACTTAATACTCTTCTGTAGCACATCAATGACCTGGACCATACCGGCTCCTAAACGCCAATGCACTCTCTCACCGATGCGTAAGTCGGACTTTTTCCAAGGACAAGATTAGACATGAAGCAAAAAGAGTTGGGCTGCTAAAGTGTAACAAATATAAAATTATCTAGTTCAAAATAAAAAGATGGGATATATAATGATGTAAACTGAAACTTTGACAATAAAAAAATGTACCAAACTTCAATTCGCTCAACCTTAAATGATCTGCGACAAAAATAACCGCCTTATTCTGAGGAGCATGCGGAAAACTCCCATGCATGCATGCATGGCACGGCACGGCATCAATATGCATAGAGATCAAGTAGAGATCTAACGACAATGGATGTGCATGCATGCATGTACGTGACCGGGCACTACATCTGAATTCAGTTTTGGATATGAATATACTGTGTTAGCATGCAACGACCACGTTAATGGACGACATTAATACCACAATCGATCAGTTGATCGCCTCGTCGTGGCACCCTCTTTCTGGCCCTCAATCTGTAGCTCGCTCCTAGCTTATGCATCCATACATGCTGATCCAGCTAGCATGTATGTATTCTTTTTATCTTTTCGGCTCAATCTTGTTACTAGTTTGTTTACAGAGGACCGATGAGAGAGATCTCTAGAGAAGAGCCATATGGTCCGTACGTACATATAGACAATCATTCTATCAGCAAGTAGGGTACAATCAGGGATGGCAAGGACTGCACTTGCGGCTAGCTACATACCAATATTGATCATCTTATATGTGTCTGTATGATTCATATTCTCTGTCCATCTCTATCAGTCCATATGTGTGCATCAAAAGGAAAATTCACGAATGCACGTCTATCCACTTGCTGTAATGTCTATGTTCTGTAGGCCACACCTGCTTATCTTTATGTGATTGATTGAGATGAATCTTATCGCCTTCTCGAGTCAGTTGTGTGCTGCATGAAGAAAGCTAGCGCTGAACAAAGGAGTTGGCCATATTTGAAACGAATCATGCATGTCCCATACTCGCTACTTTTGCGTCCATGTGCGGTGCAAGAGTACGTCTGTGCTGTGGTTCCTGTATTGATTGGATTCTAAATTTTCTTTTCTGTTTCCTGCTATAATTTTAGGGAAGAATGGGATGGCGACAACAAACAAACAGGCTTTGCATGAAGTATATATGGGCAAAAATTCGATCTCACGACAAGAATGGTCCTTAATTATAATAGCTCATGTTAGGTGTATAAACTCGAAAAATATATGAAACCCACCTGAACTTGTTAAATGTACTTATCAACAAATTTCCAAAATCCGATGTGGCACGCTGACACGAGCACTAATGTGACACTGTCGCTAACCTTGCACCAACTAACAAGTGGGATATCCACCCACGAAATTTTATTTTCCCTTTTTTCTTTAGTTTGTTTTTCTTCTCTCTTTTTCCCTTCCTATTTTATCTTCCTCCTTCAGCCTGTGTCCCTCTCCCCTCTCAGCCTATAAGCCACACCCTAACACTGACTGACTCTGCCCTTTGGAACCTTTATTGATTTAAATTTCAAAAAATAAACTCTATAAAATTATTTTTTAAAAATAAATCTTTTGGCGTAATCATCCGAGATGCTGTAGAAAGCTACTGTAGTGTAATGGTTTATGTTATGTCAACAGTTACTTGTCATACCATGGTGACCTTTCCACTTATTGTAGCAAGGTTTCCCACGATGCCAATAAAAGTGGCATGGTCAAATTTTGAAAAGTTTAGTTCTGAAAATAAGTTATTTGGTTTATTTTAAAATTTTAAATTAAAAGGAATCTAAAAAAGATGGCTAGGAATTGTTAAAGTTATGCAACAGATTATGACTATTTTGGCCTATGTGAGATAGTTTTCAATTCTTTCCTATCTCATATATTTATCTAAATGCTTAACCTTGAATGACCAATATATATATATATATATACACGCGCAGAGAGACTTGGGCTGTTGGGCAAGAGTCAATGTTGTATTCAAGTACCAAAAAGATGACATAACTCACCGTTGTGTGCTGTTTTTTCTAGCTACACTATCTGCCAATCTACCTACCATAAGACCATGTATGCCATGCATTGCCAAAAGGATAACATATGTCATCCTACTACATATGCTTTCCTAGTACCACCCTATTTATATCACCTTCATCCCCACTCCTCCCCCTTGCACCCTACCTTCTCCCATTCTTCTCTTTAGCAAGAAAGCTAGAGAAGAATCTCACTAGCTAGGAAGAAGAGACAGACAGAGAGAGATGAGGAACCACACGCAGCTACTAGTTCCTACCACCACCACCACTTCTTCCTCCTCTTCAAAGAACAATGCCAACAGCAAACAAGAAGAGCCACACCTCTCAGGGGCTTACATTAGGAGCCTTGTGAAGCAACTTAGCTCCTCATCTACTGCAAGATCCAAAGATCACACCACCATGGGCACCACCAAACCACATGGTGGCCATCCACATCCAGAAGAGCCCCAAACAACAGCACCACCACAGCCACAGCCACAGCCACACAAGAAGCAGGTCAGGAGGAGGCTGCACACAAGCAGGCCTTACCAGGAGAGGCTACTCAACATGGCAGAGGCCAGGAGAGAGATTGTCACAGCTCTCAAGATCCATAGGGCCTCCATGAGACAAGCCAAGGAGCAGCACCACCACCACCACCAACAACAGCAACAACAATTGCTGCAGCTGCAACAGCAGCAGCAAGAGGTGGCAGCTCAGGTAGCAGTGCAAGAACCAACACCACAAGCAGCTAGAGCTTCTGCAGCTATGGGCTACGCTTCCTTCTCGGATTACTTGTACAACTCCCCACTTACACATTTCTCAGCTCCTACCACCTGCTACTCCTCTCCTCTCCCTTACCACCACACACCACCAGCTGCACCCATTGTTGGCGTTGGCTCAGGCAGCGGCCATGGCTTAGTGGATCACCTGCAGCTGCAGGTGCCTCTCCCTGCACAGCCATTAGGGCTAAACCTTAGCTTCCATGGATTTAACAGCGTCGTCGCCGACGTCGACGGCGTAAAGGTTAGTACAAGCTCTTTTGATCCTCCATTGCTCCGCCAGCCGTCGCCGACGTCCTCCTACTCCGTCTACTCCTCTCCCTCGGTGACGACTACAACCGCCGGTGGGGGCCAGGACATGTCGTCGCCCCTCACAGCGGAGAACACCTCGCTGGCGGTGGAGGCCGACCCACCGCTGCACCGGGTGCTGGACGACGACGAGATGGCGGCCATCTACTCCATCGGGGAGCAGCACGACATCGAGTGGAGCGATACCGTGAACCTGGTCACGTCGGCGTGGTGGAGCAAGCTGCTCGACAGCGTGGAAGGCGGCGGCGGCGGTGGTGGCGACGCCGCCGCAGCAGCAGCAGGGCAGGAGTTGGCGACCACTGGAGGCGCCGTGAACGCGTCGGCGGATCAGGGCGAGCTGACGGCGACGCGCACGCCGGATTGGATCAGCGACAGCCTCGGCCATCATCAGCTCAGCACAATAGAAAGCAGTTCTGACGTGCTGGGGATGCATTTCAGTGAGTACTACCACCATGAGAGCTACGGCGAAGACGTCCCGTTGCCGAAGTAAGTGACGATCCAATCAATGTTCTCCTGTGGTACTAGCACACAAAGGTCAATGGTCAAAGGTGCAAGAATTTAATTGCATCTATAAGTTACGGCATATTACTGTTGGATCAGTTAGTTTTCATGTAACGACTTCGATGATCTACTACTACTACAGTTTGCAGCTTTGCATGAATGTTTTCTAAATTTATTTGGAAATTGAAAAATATGTTTGTAAACCACTGTAGTTTATTTTGACATCTGCAAGAATCTTAAGTTGATCGAAGTAGTATAAGTTGTTTATATATCATCCTTTTTAATTTCCATCTGAAACTGTATAGAATTCAACATAAAGTTTTCCCATGGCTCACCAAAACTATATTGTTTCATTTTCTTTCTGACCGAACAAAATTAGAGACTTGATCACGTAATTTCTTGTAATTCTAATTTCAGGTTCAGTTTAATATATAACAGGAAGCTCATTTACAGATAGTAATAATTAGTACTCCCTTCATCCTAAAATAGGGAATAACTATTTTTTTTCTGTCTCCTAATACAAGGCATGCATACAAGCATATATTAAGTAGCATCTCTTCCTCCTCTAAATTTGGTTTATTTTAAATCCTCCACCGTTAAGCCCCCAATCATATTGTATGCATATGTGCATGCACCAAGGTAATCCAAACAATAAGGAGGTTATAATTTTTTCTTAGTCTTTGTGTTAGTAGTAATTGTATCTTATATTTTGGAATGGAGGGAGTAATCAATATACACATGGTAATAACTAATTAATAGGAGCATTGATTATGTCGATACGTCATTCCCTTTTATTTTAACAGTGAATGTCTTTTGTGTGCAGAATGGATCTTGGAGAAATTGAAGGATGGGATGCGAAATGGTTCTCATGATCGTCGATATATAGGGAAAGCAATTCATCAAAGTTTTGAGCAAGAATTGCTCCCCTTTGCTGACATCCATTTCACTGTCTTAAATAATGAAAACGCTTGCGTGACTAAGTAATAGTGAGTCTGATATCAATGGCAAGATTTTGATTATATCGGCTGTGCTTTAATTTAACATGCATGTTTAGTATTTGAGTGATGTACGTTGATGTAAATCTATATATATTCTCTGTTTGGCCTAAGCTAGCACTAAGTACGTCTTGGTAACAATAGTTTTTGTGATCTGAATTTCAGAAGCATATAGACCAATGTGTCAGATATATATAGACTTGTTATTTAAAAATCATTGTGCTATATCCGTGGCATCAGCAAATTGGTTCTTCAATTAATTAATATCTGATTAACTTTTTTAATATGTTGAGGACAATTGTAGCTACGTCAAGAAAACATGCACGACTTGTTTGATGGATTTAAATAATTACTTATAATGGGGTAATCCAAATTACTTAGTGTTAATGTGACATACTTGTTTTAACATATATGACACCGTAATTAAATGGCACGCATTATGTGTGTTCTAAATTGTATTAAAGGGAAGTATGTACACTCCCCCCATCCATTAAATATAAGAATTTCCAAGGTTTTAGAAGAAATTAAGGTTGAGACAAAATTACATTGATGCTTTTGGGGGTTTATTTGATTCGGAAAGATCACACCCATGATAAAGCTACTGGTGAGCAAAAATGCAGTGGTCGGATGAATTGGGAAAGTTGTACTCTAGAAATATTTATATTTATGAAAAAAATTTAAACGTTAGAAATGCTTACAATTGTGGACGGAGAGGTAGTACTAATTATGGAGCATGACTCAAAAATTGACACAATCATGAAGAATATTTTGCTAGCCTAGCTAGAAAATGATACTAAATTTCCAATAAATGTCAAGCTAAAATTGAAATTCTAGATTTGCCGCTTGTGTCCACCAATATTCAAGCATGTCTATAAAAATGCCCGTATATGTGCGTGTGATATAGTGTGAGCGAGGTGCCTTGCATGGTTGTGTGTGTCTAGATGTACTTTGAAAAGGTCATGAACATGAGAAGTAGCTAGCTGCAAGTCATTGGATACCCTTTTAACCCCCATCATAATTTGAGCCTAAACATTAAATTTTAATTGATTATATGCAATTCACAAACTATTTCGTAAATTTTGTTTAGGCAACCTGATTTATTTTGCGTGAGTCGCCTATATCACCTAGTATTACTTAGAACAAGTTTCCGGTTTATGATATACTTTTATTTGAAAAATATATATTACACATATACTTGATTATATTATATTTTTTATTCAATTTTGTGGGGTAGTTATTCAATTTATACATTGATAAGAAAATGGATTTAATACCTTCCCCTAATCCCTACTGCCTAACTTTTTTTTGGTTGTATAAAGGAAAGTAAAAAGATGGTCACGGCCAGAAGCATGAGCAAGCTGATCGAACTTTTCTTTGTTTTGTATCAAAAAGCAATAATGAAACTCGAAAAGGAAGGCGGTATATAAGTGAACTACACAAAATAGCTTAGTGCACTTTGACATCGTTATATCTTTTGGAAATTTATTTGCATAGTTTTTCTGCCTATAGGTATAGGAACACGTCAGCCAGTTGAAATTCCGTGGTATATATTTGATGAGTACAAGAAACTAGCTCTTACCTAATTTGGAGTTTGGGTTGTAAATAAACTGCAACATTATTTTTCCTCTTCCCCGGAAGCACTTGCTCGCTGACCAGTTATTTGGACACCTGCAACATGCATTTAATAGTATAATACTACCTCTTCATCGAACAAGCTAAGCAAGCTACTGAAGCTAAGGTTGGCACACTGCAGTGAATGATTTCACTGTGGATCTGTGATGTTTGTCTCTGCTAATGTGTGTATGCCAATGCAAGAATTGCTGCATGCCCCGCTCTAGCTAGGTGAGGTGACACATATGTAGCTATATGTGGCTGGGGGCTAGCATTGATGCACGCCTCCTGATCAGAAGTGTGCACTGTCATTTCCTGCATCGTCACAGCCTCAGCTAGCTTCTCCAGCCTGGTAAATTGTTCATCAGGTATGTAGAGCCTAGAGGAACAGACTGGCAGGCAGTACAATTGGCTGTAGCCTGACACGCATGATCTATCGGTCAGAAGTGTAAGCATGCATGCATGCAGCTATGCAAGAGCAAGACCGTAATTGGTTGTACGAGGAGAAGTTTCACAAAACTATAGTGTACTGTACTATATTTTATAAGGGTCATCGCTAGATTTTAAATGACTGAAATATTCACAAATTTGAGTTGAATTCCTCTTCCTCCCTGGTGAGTATCTCCTCCGGCAAGCACCTCTTCGATTTTCTTTGACAACAAAGACTATGAGCTCAAGATCCATTGAACAGGACACGCACTAGCTGACCAACCGAGCAAGATTAACTTCCAGTATTGTATTACATAACAACAAAATACTTTGGGTATTCAGTTGAATACCAAGATCCCCTGCGTCCACCACCACTAACAGCAGCCTGACGGTGGGCAACAGACATAGACGGATAATGAGGCACTTAAAGCCACATGATTAGAGATGAGCAGTGGATAGGGCTAGTGGTGAGGCAATGTGATTTAAAGTGGTTAGAAGATGAGTTTGACAATGATGTCTCTGATGGTGGAGCCACTGGTGATGGTGACAGGAAAGACTAGTAGGGTAAAAATACCTCGCTATCACTCTACTTAGGGAGAAGACCAATCTGGTCGGCCTGTAAGGCAGGCCATGTGGGGTTTAAGGAGGTGGCAACGTATGTGAAGTTCTGAATCATGATCTGGAGTAGGTGGCATATGTGAGAGAAAATTAGGAGAAGATATTTTTATTTACTATAGCAACATAAATATTGGTGTAATATAAAAAAATGAATGAAATTTATAGATATTTTTATGTGACTGAAATTTTATAGTGGCATCGGATCGAAGAGTTGTGGATTGGGGAAGAGGAGAGAAATGGAGCGGAAGCTAACAAAGGATTGATGGCTCTTGTAATGATTCACCACACAGCCAACAACGCCGTTCAACGATTTGCTAAATAGCAAATTAAAGAGCAGTGCACGGATTGCAGCGTGAGCTTCCTCCAGTACATGCGTGGTACTACTCTAAAAATTAATTTTTGCATGTAAGGATAAAATATTTTTTTTCTCAAGCCACGTGTGACTCTTATCCGGACGTAGAGAACATAGGCTGTCTTAAAAAATAATTGTTGCAAACAACCAAACACGCGCCACCTAAAAAATAGATCTTTTGCAAGTGGCCCGTGCTATCGGCCGCATGAAAAAAGGTCAAATTTTTACTGACAACCTATACTATCGGCTGCCTATATCTATTTGCTCTACTAGTTCTTCCTTCCTGATCTTTTAAGGTTTTTATCTTGAATATTTTATTGTAGTGCATCATTTTCGTGAGTTTCTTTTCTAATTTTAAGTATTTATTTGAAAGAAATAAAAAAAATAGTGTTCATAAATTTATATTATAATTCTAGGTTAACTTAGGGTATTTTTTTTCAAATCCTTCTATTTTCTCACCCAGTAATTATAAATTTTAATGCAATTAGCGTCTCTAATGGTATATCAAGATGTGTGGGTCTCTCTATATAGTTTAGAGAGAGAAACTGTTAATGTCAAAATTTAGAAAGCTCAAAAATAGATTAGAAAAACGATCAGTTTAGTAAAGAAGAGTCCGATTGATATAGAGAATAAATCGATCGAACGGAGCAAGGAAAAATTCGGTCTAAGAATAGAAGATTATCCAAATAATACAAGTCTGAGGAGGAGCCGTGAAACTCACGACAGCGTATTCTATCTATGTAAATCGTATCTTATATAAATAGGAATATTTCATTAGTTTAGTTAACTTACTTAGAGATACCTTTTATCTTTGTTAGTAAATAACGTCCGATGGTTGTTGTAAATATGTCAGACTTTATAAACCCAGGGTATAAATATATATCTTCTGAAAGCATGTAAGACATCTCTCGATCAATCCAATTAACCTTCGGCGCATCGCCATCTTAGCTCGTCTAGGTTTTTACCGGTGGGGTTTGGCTCTCGACGCGGGGCTGCATCAGTTAAGTTCGATCTCCAACGAAATGGTAAGTCCCGCCATTATCTCGGTATGTCTCGCTTTATCTAAGGTTGTCTCGATTAGGTTCAACCTCTTAGGCAGATCAGATGTATCGCATCATGTCCGTGCAAGATCTATCGGTCTATTAAGCTCTCTCTATTGTCGTCGATCTCGTGCTGCATCGGTTAGGTTCGACCTATGAGGCTATCGACGGTAGATTGAGCTATAGGACTATAGGTCTTTGTACGACGTTTCATCGGAGTGTTAGCCAATGAGTATCTATACCGAGCCGATACGCACCAGTCTTTAGATACTTCCTTCGAGCACCACGCCAAGTACATCGGCCTTCCAGCCGATGCGCGCCTGTCTTCAGAAAAACATCATGTCATCGTCTCAGCTAGCCGATGGGTTCGCTTCACCTTTACTTCGACACGATTGATCCGACATCCACCATCCCGATGTCGTTGGTCTTGGTCTCGTGCTGTCTTAGTTAGGTCTGATCTTCAAGATTCGGTGCTGGCGACGTCGTCACGACGGGCGACCGGTCTCGTGCTGCCATATCCAGAGCGTTATCGGCTTTGCAGCCGGTATGTCTTTTATACGATTCCTTACCACTTCACATATGCCTTCATTAGTTTTTCAGCTGATGAATGAGCGCTACAGCTTCCGTCGACTACCATAAATGATCCTACGTGCTTTGCTTTAAATACCCTTCGATGCCTCTATCGGCTCTATGACCGATGGATCAGAATCTCGCTTTCGCTATACCCGGAGCCATCATATCCTTTGTCGACATCTGACTACACCATCATCAGCTCCCTGGCCAATGGAATAGCATTCTGATCCGTATCGGCGACTAGCCAATAGCAGGAGCCACATAGACACGGCCGATTGACCAACTCGATTCTATCGGTGGCCAGCCGACAGCAAGAGCTCGTAATCGTCCCATCGTTCGATTGACCCGTTTGTCTCACCTCCTTATCAATTGCAGGGTTAAATTGACTAGCACGCTCATACCCGTACCGTCGCGCCAGAGCCGAGCAGACGACACGAGCCTCGGCGCGCATACTTCGAACCACAAAGAGAAGCCGACCGGCCTACACTGGAGCTAAGCATACCTCCTAGGCGTCGGTGTGGTCACCCGAGACATTTTCGGCGTGACCAGAAACCTAATTTATTCTCTCTAGTTTTTTTCAAATAATATTACTCTTTTTTTTCCTCTAGATTACTTTGCAATTTCCTTCTTTTAGAATCTGTAGTGTGTGAAGGAAATAAAAAAAGCTAATTATTTGGAAGATGTTATATTTACAAATTTAAAAAAGTAATTGGTTTCCACCATAAGGAGAATGTTAAGAAAACAAGGCACATGACTAGACATACAAGGAAGCATGTATACTTAAGAAATGATGGCAAGAAAAGTAAGAGCAAAAGCCATCCTCACATTACATGTTTTGGTTATCATGGGAAGGGACACTTTGCCTCTATGTGCCCTAACAAGAAGGAGGACAAGTGTAAATAATTGAACATGGAGAAAACCGACAAGAAGCAAAACTAGAAGACAACTCATAGAGGTTAAAGCCCAACTTACTACAATTATTAAGAAAGAGGACATATTGGTATTGTCCCATAGGTAACATTCCTAAGCCTCCTATTATTTTTGATGATTATGTGCTTAGGAGAAATAGTCAAGGCAATGTGTTAGCTAGATATATTGGTTTACCTAAACTTTCACCTAGAAGGAAGGCCATTTGGGTGCCTTACAATTTGGTAACTAATATTGATGGAGCTAATTTTGTTGGGTACTAATGTGTGCTCAAATAAGAATATAGGTACATGGAGAGGCATTGGAAGCCTAGCTTATTCAAGAAAAGTTGGTTCTCCCTATGTTCAACAATGGAGCCAAGTATGAGGATAAATATTCACACAAGAGCCAATGTCGTCTTGGTAACATGTATCTAATTTAAATTCTTTATATAGCCTTGTGTAGGTTGAATTGCACTCTCACAACCATTTCAAAATTAAATTTCTTGTTCTTGTGAGAGTTATCATCTATGCATTTTTGAGCATGATGGGTTGTAGCATATGAACCTAATATTTATCATACTCATATATCATGATTGCCTTTTAGCAATTTGTGCTTATTGTCAAACTTATTTGATCTTTATTGGATCTTGTGGGCATTGTCCAATTTTTTTTTACAAAGGGGAATATCACATTAAGAGAAAGTATTGCATTTCTTACTTATGCACTACAATTCTTAAAATGTGAACAAAGTGATCAGAGTGCTAGAAAGTATTTCAAAAGGCCCATTTTGACCAAAAGTCAAAAAATTATGAAAAACAATAATTCTTCTAAACCACTACTTCAAAAAAGTTTCAAAAGTTCTCTAATATGTTTTCCAAGCTTTAGATGGCAAGAAAAGTGAATTCAGATGAAAAATCTCTTTTGGCCAAAAATTAAAATGTCTACGATCTTGTTTTGGAGCAAAATTAAATTTCTCTTTAGAATGGTTTCTAAAAAAAATTGAACTTGAGCCCAAAACAAGTTAGATAGAGTTGGTTATTTTAAATATTTTTGGTTTTTGAACCTTATCCAAAAGACCAACCTATCAAAAGAAATTTAATGGCAAAACTCGTCAAAAATTATATCTAGACCATAAATGGTCACCTTCTAGCACTTCTATGAATTCACTTGAATATATGCATCTTCTTAGATTAAAAGGGCACATAACATTCATGCATGTTGATTCCTCTCAAAAACCATATCATTTGCTTCATTTTGCATTTCTTTTGAAGAAAGTTTTTGAAATAGCTTATGTAGTTTTTTACTTAACCTTGAGAAGAATGTGTTTGATCTTTTACTGGACATACAGAGTTAGACCAAGGATGCACTGAAGTCATGTTATGACCTTGTATAAATGGGGATAAGGGAGAGATTTACCCTATGGATAGACCAAATGAAAAAGAATACCTTCCTCCAGTCAGCTTTCCTCGACAATGGAGGAGAAAAAGTCATTATGCAAGTGTCTTCATGAAGTGAAAGTGCTCATTAGTTTCTTATCAAATATCAAGAGACTAGTCTATGTGAAAGATTTGACATTATCAGATTATAATTCCCATGACTGCCACATGATGCTAACTGTATTTCTCTATATTGTAATCAGGTCAATCAAGTCATTACATTTAAAGACGGTTATCACTAGAATGTGTTACTTTTTTAATGTCATTTCATATAAGTTTATTGATCTAAAACTATTCATTGTAGAGACATTATGCTAACTTGAGATGTGTTTGCCTCCCACCTTTTTTAACATTATAGTGTACCTCATGGTTCATATTATTCCTTAGATAATTACACTTGATCTTTTGTACTTGCATCAAATATGGGCTTACGAGCATTACATGTCCATTCTGAAGGGCTATACACAGAATCATGCTCACCCAAAGGGCTTGATGATAGAGGGATACACCACAAAAAAAGGCATTGAGTGCTGCATTGACTTCTTAAAAGACACTTAGGCGATTGGAGTAATAGTACTTATACATGAGGGCAGATTACGTGGGAAGAGGACTCTATGTAAGAAAAGATTTGTTGATGAGGATTAGAAAGCAGTCTAAGAAGTGTATGTTTTTTCTCCTACAGCAACTCGTAATAGTGGAACTGTATATCGAGCAATACCAGAACCAAATTAGATCTCAATTTATCAGATGCTCAAATAATTAGATGAAGACGCACAAGCATCTCTTTGTTGAGTGGTTAAGCGACCAAAACCTACCTGATAGAGAAACCACAGAGAAAATCACTATGAAAAAGTTGTCATGTGACCCATCAAGTATGGTCAACTCCTAGCAAGTTTACGATATTAACGATTACACATTTTATACCAAATCAAAGGATAAGAAAAGCAGAGCCTAAAACAGTGGTGTTCAAGTAGAGGCAATTGATGCAAATGGACAAAAAAACACTTATTATAGATTCATAGAAAAAATCTATGAGCTAGACTATGGGCTGAGTATGTAAATCCTATTGTTTCGATGCCAATGGGTGAAACACCCACTAGGCGTGTTCGTCAACAACTTCGCTCTAACAATTATTGACTTCAATAATGTGGGTCATAAAGATAACCTCTAGGTACTTGCTAATCGTGTCACATAGGTTTTCTATGTAACCAACCCAACGGACAAGGCAAAGGACATTGTGATCTCTGAAAAACAAAGGATCATAGAAGTTTAAAATATAGAAGATGCCAAGGACTATAATTAGTACAACCAAATGCTACTATTTACATATTTTCGTAACAATATAAAGCTTATAGAGGCAACCATCGATGAAAAAATACTCAAATTTATCATGCAACAACAATATAATTTGCCTAGATTTTCACAAGCAGTGCACGGTGTCCCCCGCCTATGAAATTCCCTACCCTTATAAGGCGCATGAAAGTAAAAAAAAAATTAAGTCCCACACGTCGAACCCTAGTATAGCACCACTAGACTACCAAATTTCAAACCTCCGCTATCCTTCCTTCCACCGTCCTTGGCCTCTCCTCTGACGCCTATGGCCTTCCCGCCCTGCCCCCCTCGGCCTTCCCACCAGTGCCGTCAGCCTCCTCGCCCCCACTGCCCTCGGCCTCTCCTTTACCACCGCCATCAGCTTCCCCTCCATCGTCCTTGGCCTCCTCAGCCTCACCACCCTCAGCCGTACCATCCTTGGCCTCCTCGAGTTAATTTTTATTTTTGGAGAATTTTTTATTGTGTGAAATTTATATGAATTTCATATAGAAATGTTAAATATATTTTGATACAAAATATAAGATTATTTTTGTGTGAATTTAGAAATAATTTTGATGCGAATATACAATGAATTTGATTTGATATGAAATTTTGGATGAATTTTTTATATGAATTTTAGTTCATAATTAATATAAATTTGGGATTAAATATTGATTTGAATTTAGAAGTATTCTAAACGTATAAATTTGGATGGATGCATTAATGTTATATATTATATAAATTTTAGATGTCAATTTTATATGTGAATGTTTGGTTGTGTATTTTAAGTAAATATTATATACAGTTGTACTTGTGAATTTTGGTTTAATTTTACATGTGAATTTTAATAGATGCATTATTGTTAAATATTATGTACAAATGGTGGGATCCAGTTGAAAATTTACACATTTCGATAATTAACTTAGACATGATGAACACCAACAATAGACCCGAACAGACCACAGAAGTGTCACGATAGGAGGACACCTTACCTACATGGCCCACATCATCCGATGATAGCCCCTAAAGCTAAGGGTTCGTATCACTCCCCTAGCGATCCATATCCTAGTCCATAGCGTGGAAATAAGGCCGTGGACAACTCTGACTATGTTTTAGAGCCGGTAAGTTCTTCATACACTTGACTTCACCAAATTCATTGTATGTATCTATCTTTATATAGCACCAATTATTCTATTTCATGCGTAGACGAAGATTGATTCACGAAGGTCCATGCGTCATAGAGTTTCATTAAAGTGACAATAACAAGTCAAGGAAGTATTAGAGACTTTCTCTGTCTTAGAGCCTAAAACAACCGCTACTTAAACAAAGCCTAAACATGGAAGGAAAGAGCGTGGCACGACTATGGTGATCGATTGTAAAGAGGCACGCATCGTGACCCAAATCAATGCTAAGGGATGTCCAACGCCCCCCCTCCCCCTATCCGATGAAATGGTTATTAAGTGGCAAAGCCAATACGAGGCCATTGTCAAGTACCATATCCTAATATTAATTGGCAATTAGGAGCTAGTTGCAGCAGGGACCAAAAAATTACCTATGGGATGAGATAAATAAAAGAATTGTATTCCCCAAAGAAACTGAGAAAGAGGCAAAGGTAGCCACCCTTTAGAACATAGCTAAGTTGTGTGTAATTGGAAGTCAAATCTCAACACAAAGTACGTGCAGAGGGGATTGACCCCAAAGTTTCAGAAGATCATCATACCCGCCCAGTGAGACCAGTTTGTGGTGAAGATGATCACACTAGAAAAGATGACGCTCAGCAAGAAGATGGCGGAACTTACAAAGAAAAATAAGTTTCACCATCGTCTAGGCTCAGGTGGCTATGCTGAAAAGGCCGACAAGTGAAAAAGACCGATAATGACTTGAGAGCACAAGGAAAAACCATGCCAATAGAGAACTATGATAAACGAAGCAAGGACTAGTGCATGCACTAACCCCACAGATCACTGACTCTTGCGAGATTGTATTTCTAGACTCAAGCCTCCAAGAAATTGTGAACAAGATGAAGGATATTGCAGAGAGAGAAATCTGACTCTTTCAACTCTATTAGGGAGAGAGACCAGCTGACTACCGCATTAGGCAACCCTAAGCACGGTGCCTGCATCCATGGCATATCATCCAAGCTTAACTGTGGATAAGGATTCATATAAGACACACACATCTATAAGAAGCACGATAGTTTCAAGGAGATACTGCCAGAAACAGTACAGCTAACGGCGGCCCAAGAAATAGCAAGGTTTGTAGCAAGTGTCGTTTCATACCTATTTTCCTAACTGCAACCCCAGATAGAGACAGGCGATAGCCAGCTTTTATTGCAGTTGCCATAAACAGATCAGTCATGCTACCGATAAGCGTCAAATCTACTCTCGCCTTGAAGTTTACTGTTGATGACATACGAGAAGATACTCCATGCACATTTCATGTCCCTATTGGAAGGGCATGTTGAACAATAGAGGTTACGAGGGGCAGGGCAATACCAGGTCGTATTTTTCACTGCCAGCCAGTCATAGAGGATTATGCCAAGGTTGTAGTGGTGAATATCAACGAAGATCAAGCCATATACGAAATTGACATTCCAAAGAGTGAGGGCATCAAATATCTCGGAGATGAGGTCGATCAAATTATTCTTTGGCATACAAAAAATATCATCCTAATAACGTCGGTGGAACCCTCGAAGAGTCTACCAGATCCGACTCCATACCGACCTTCGTCGGCAAATCCTCTCCTAGAGACGGAAGATATGTTCTCTGTAGGCCAGCTCTCTTATACGCCACCACGACAACCTTCTGCAAGGACACCAACACATCCATCTTCCTCGGTAAATCCTACGTTAACTCTCATTGAAACAAGTATCTCTTAAGGCCAAAAAGTGACTGCTCAATGATAAGCCTCTCCAAAACCTCTGGTGCCACATAAAATCAAACCCTATTCCCACTAGGAAAAAGACAGGAACAAGGAGCGCTAGATGGTAAAATCATTTTTAGGAAGAGAGATTTTAAGCACGGAGCCCGATGCATAGATGGAGC
Organism: Oryza coarctata; assembly: GCA_030770085.1. NCBI lineage: Eukaryota > Viridiplantae > Streptophyta > Magnoliopsida > Poales > Poaceae > Oryza > Oryza coarctata. The sequence continues at coordinate 15,055,835 of CM061467.1, read as the reverse complement.
GAAAAAACTAAGCTCTATCAGGATCAATAAATACCGATCTAGAATTCGTTGCCACCAGCAACCATTCCTCCCATCTTTGATGAGGAGATGGCACTAATGATATATGAGAGCCAGTAGACTTGGTGTCTCCTATATTACAGCTTGGGAACTGATGGAATTCTTTATAGACGACAGAAGCATGGTTTTAATTGATTTTAGAGACATACATGCAATGCACCATCGAGAAAATCTTGACGTCAATCCCATTGCCATGTGGTGCTTGTAAGTTAACATATATAATCTTACTATTATTAAATTATTCTCTAATCAATAACTAATTGAAGCCGCTCTAAATTTTTTGGATACAACACAGCATGTCAATGCAGTTGAATAAATCGGTCGACTACGCTAACCCACTATAAATCTCAAGGCCAGCACATACCATCAACATAAAAGAAGATTCCAATGTATCGAAGGACAAGTCTCAAAATGAGAGATTAAAATACATTTAAAAACTACAAACTGAAAAGAAGATGGATGTAGGCATCTACATAGGTCATGCAATGGTAATCTTGATGGACATAACATGCATAATGGTGTCATACAACGGCAGGTAAGTTTAATATTTAGCATAATTATTGTACATAAACAAGAATTACTAATATTATTCTTTGTATAGATATCATTATATCGGTTTCATGATATATTCTTAGGACTGTAAAATTATTGTGCTAGACTAAATAGATATCATATAGGAATGATATTAGACTTTTATCAATGTTTTAGATTAGTAAGTAATTAATTAATTCCTTAGACGTTAATCGACCCTAGTCCTTATGACATATATAGATTACTGACTAATTTTAATTTTTTCACTCAATTAGTACCATTACTACTGTGTGAACAACGAAGTAATGGAGATACATAGGAAAAAATTCTTAGTGATAAACAACTGGTCGGTACAATACTTACATATTTTTAATAAATATAAGTCTATGTACACATATAAAAAACTAACGTATATTATTTTTATGTCATTCACAAAGTGCCACGAGTAACTTCCATATAGCGTATTATACGGTTATTATGGCTGCCACTACCTCAAGTCCAATGGGCGGTAATACAACAACCCTAAAAATATAGGATACGTATTTAAAGACTCTATATTTACACATATTAAATACTTAACTATATTTTTTAACATAACATATATGCACAAATACCTAGAATCAATAACAGATATAAGATGCTCAACAATAAAAAAAATTAAAAACATGATACTAGACCTAGCGTAACAGGAGAGCTACAAAGACCTTATATTGTGATGTTCCGTCATTCCTATAAATTGTAATTTGGTTATTGTAAAAATAATTGTTCGTAGTGCGTATATATATATATATATGCATAATAGTTACTTATATATATTAATTTAATTAAGTCTTTCGATATATAATCTGGCCCGCTATTTGGATGGATGCATAGATGTACAATAAATTTTATATGAATTTATGATAAAATTTTAGCTGATAAATATATTTTTACATATGGCTAACTCTATATACCGCCTACAAAGATGATTTTTGCTAACTCCCTATGTGCCATCTGCAAAGATCATTTTTTATAGGGCAAACCCTATGCGTAGTTGGACTTGGGTCACCTGAAAAAAATCTATTATCACAAGTAATTACAGACGAGTTATCTCACCGTCAAGTTTTGGTCGACTAAAAAAGAGTTTTTTGACTGGTGTGGGCAATTAACGGTGTAGAAGACATTCAACTCACCCTCCCACACGCGCGATGCCGCTCCGATGTGAGAAGCCAAGCAAGTGGTCCATCTCCAGTGCTAGAGGCCGACTACCACCATAGGTGCTCGAAGGAGAACAGCACAAGGTAGGGGATGATGAGTAACTGGAGATTCATGTCAAGTTTAACCTAGCCCGATAGTTTATCGGCCAGCTTGGACTCCTATTTTGCAACCTAAAAGCCCATAAAAAATTGGGTGGGTGAGGGGAAGGAGAGGGCCTAGCCCCCTCGGCTAGGAAAGCCCAAAGCTTGGGCATAACTTTTTAGATCAGCATCAGGCTCTAGCCTGCACTTTTTGGCTCGGGTATTTTGGGCTCGGCACGCCCGAGATTTGAACAGCCCTAGTGCAAATTCGTGCTCTCTTCCTTTTGCTATGCTTTTTTAATATATATATTTCAACTGCAGGCGTGAGACCAAAATGTTTGCAACCGGATTTTGATGGTACTGCACATTTTTATCCTAGTTTAACAAATGTATTGATGTTTCGACCGTTACAATTTGATGTTACATGCACAAGATTAAAATGTTGCAACTACAATTTGACCGTTTCAAACTTTTCATTTATTTTCTCTTACATACCACTTGTCAATATGTTTCATTTGTATACCCTTAATGTTGCAACTTTATTTCCTCAACAATTAGGTTTCTCTTTTTTTTTCTTGCGAATGTTTAGCGACTAGATTTTTGTTTCACTGTTTTAGCTGAATGCTTCTGACCATACAATGAAACGTTTGATCATCCGAAGATTTGCAAATATCCAGTGTCTGATGCCTACTCGTATCTTTTATAAAATGTTCGATTAAAGTTGCAACAAAATAATAGTTCTAATAAATAACTGCAGTTTTCGTAAAAACGTTAAAAGGTGTCGACCAGCTTCTCATTTTTCGCTGTCCTACACTACTGCCAAATCATAGATTTATTATCTTCTTTTGGAGGTGGAACTTCTCTGGCGACATTTAACAATTGTTTATGCATGCTTTTATGTCAGATCAAATGATAGAAGCTTGATTCTTATTCATGGAAATTACAATGGCCTTGGATATAAGAGTTAGCAAGGCATAATATTCAAAACAACGTCAAATCGCAGTTCCAAGGCAGTTCTGTGCTATATCGGTGAGAAAAGCACTGTATCTGTCGGGCAAACGGCGAGACCAAAAATACCGGCCCCAGTGAAGTTTATATAGAAGAGAAATTCAATTACACATCTGAAACAGAATGAGATTGGCAACATGGCACATGCAATACATATGAAATGAAATGACTTTTTGAACGGACACCCTTTCTTGGGATTCTTGCAAGCTTTCCGATACAAAAGAACCCAATTGCTTTCTTTGTTTTTGCTCCGTCGTTTCGCAACGTAATTCTACTAAGCTTGGATTTCTTTGTAGTTTGCAACTCAGGAATGTTATTCAGTCTAGTAATCCTCTTATACAAAGGCCCCATGATGCAATCGGACCATAGCCTACCAAATCATCAGCTGAGGTCACTTGAAGGGTGCAAACAAAACCGATGAGTTATGCCCACCGAATCCGAATGAGTTTGACAACGCCACCTTTACGTCACATCTCTCCTTTTGGGATCCCACTAAAAGGCTGACATCCTACATCAATATCGAAACCACAAGCATATTGGATGAATTAAAACATGGAAGGAATAAAACAAGATGAAAGTCGCTGTTCCAAATAACTCATACAAGCTAATAAGTAATGCGACATGTTGATCTAAACAAAGTAACTCAGGGTTTCTGTAATATGCCTGGTATCATTTTGGGCAAAATGTCCATATGACAACAAAAGGTAGGATTATGACTGAAGCCATAAAATTAAACAAAAATTTCTGAAGTTGAACACGTGTGGAGCAAATATAATATCTTTTTTGTTTAACAAACCACTGCACAAGTTATTCCATTCAAAATTCAGTATAAACACGAGTCTTACAGAACAACATCAGTTTGGCATATTCTTCTCTTTATACCAGCATTAGCTCAATTTGGTAAAATACAAGAGGAAAGAAAAAAATGTGTGAATGAAATTACCACATTTTTCTCCGGGTTGTCTAAATTGATATTTGGGTGGACCCAACCAGTCCTTATAGCCTGCACATACAAGTGCAACAGAAAAATAACATGAGGAAGACAATCATGATGGCCCAATATCATTTGCATTGAAAAATATGATAGTACGTTATGTGTCATGAATCCTAGTAGCTGATCACATCCTAAAACGGCATCTATTTGTAGCTCCAACTACCAACTTTGGCAATCATGATCTCATAATCTTAAATCACAAATATATGCAATAATATTAAGATATGTTATGTAAACTAAGATGGACTGATGGTGCTCTGTTAACTGCAACAATTTCTGTACTCAACAGAGAAACTGTTACAGTTGGCGCCGGTCAGTACCCAGAGGGTGTACCTAAAGGTAGATTGATATATGGAGATGGGGTGAACTGGCACCACTACATTAAAAAAACATTATGCAAGGAATTTGAATAAAGATTCAGAACCATGCATATTTTGATAGTGGTAACAACAGAAAACTCAGTGAAGCAGATAGAAACATATTGATTTTTAAAAAAGAATAGTGAAAGTACAAACACTTAAAAGAATACAAAAAGAATGCTACGTCTTTTTCTAGTTAACCCCTTTTCTGCCACCCCAACTCCATTGTACAAAAAAAAAACATTGTAAATTGTACAAAAACCTTTGGAGGGGAATTTTTCTTGGATTGTTAGAATGTTGAAATGACAATTGCAAGCATTGAAGTAACCTAGTAATCCTTAATCACTCCATAGTTTTCATTAAATCAATCCCTTCAGAGAATTTAGAAATATTGCCTGCTGAACACTATGGGTGTATGAGGCAATCAGGCTAAGCAATGGCTGACATTTTATTAAACTATTTTATGATTTCTTAAAAATGTTATACCTCTGTTGAAGCTGTTGTGTAAAAAATCATGGCATATTTGTATTTGGGTCACTTCTCCAGAAGTAACTTGACGGCATGCTTCAACAGCACAATCTAGCAATCCAAACAGGCCCTAATTACCAAGGCAATATAGCTTGGTTTACTTATTGTAACATCAACTGCTCTTGGCATCATCATATTGGAATATATATTTGGGCAATCAAACATTAATGTAGAAAAAGTTCAAGAAAACCCACAAAGGTACAGTTCAACAACCACAATGACACTAAACAATATAATAAGACAAGAAAGAGTCATAAATGCAAATAGTGCAGCAAAACCTACAGGGAACTCTAATTAATGACCGCATGTTGGATGTTACAAGTGCCCACTCCATTTCCCATGTTCAACTTTCACTTTGCACAATTTCAATTGTTGATATAGAAACATTACCTTCAAAATCAGTCAAAACAACTTTCAACTCAAACAAACCACATGTATCAACTTCCATTCAAAATCCAAAGCTTAGGTTCAAACAAATTCAACTCTCAAATGGACAGATTTTCATTTGGTAAATTGAAAAGTCACCTTTTGTACCACGTAAAACAAATCTTGAGTTCCAACATGATTTCCTCGAGTTCCACTCAAACTGAAACTTATAGACTGGGATAATTCAACTTTTAAAATCGGATATGGGTTTTCACCTGGGAGTTTCATAAACTATTAATAGTACAAGCACACCAATCAGCACTAGCAAGGCAGCACTAATGCCGGTTGGGGGCTGGCGATGTGGGATGTGAATGCATTGTGGGTTTGTGGCTGAGAGGGTGAAAAGATGCTGTTTCCAACCTACGACACTCTCCATGGCAGATGCTTGTGTTGGGTGCACAAGGAGTAGTCCAAACAAATGGAGATGACGGAATGATAGAATAAAGCAGCAGATACTCTGGCATTTGTGTGTTACTCCATTTGATTTCTTAGTCTTGGTCATAAGCACCTCAAATGGGAAAATTCACAGGCGTGCCGCCTGCTAGGAGGGAACTCACAGGCACCCGTGGATTGGGAAATATAAAAACTTTCTTCTATAGTGGGTTCAAATGTAAATAGTTACTTGTACACAAGCCACAGCTTCTATTCCACCTGCAGCTCCTAGCAGGTGGCCCGTCATTGACTTGGTTGAGTTTACTCTAAGCTGCATTGTAGAATGCAAGGTTTAATATATGTAACTCAAATCAATAGAAAATTATAAAGGCTTTCAAAAGAAATAGAAGATTTCAGAAAAGGAGGCATGCCTGGGGATTCTGACCAAAACAGTGGTTGAGAGCTTCAAATTCTTTCAAATCACCCATCTGTGTCGATGTTGCATGGGCATTTACATAATTAATGTCTTCCTTTGCTACTCCTGCATCTGCTAGTGCATTTTCAATACAAAGGATAACCCCTCTACCTGATATTATATGAGAAAAAGTTAGTATCTACAAGGACAAGGAAATATGAGGAAAATAACTGTAAATGGGAGAACAAATGCACCGCAAGGTATAACCATATTACTCACCTTCAGGATGTGGCTCTGTCATGTGGTATGCATCACATGTGAAGCTTCCTCCTAGAAACTCGGCATATATTTCTGCACCTCTTTGCTGCAAAAATGAGTATCCATATTGGAAGTATTAAAATTTGAACAAAAATCATTATCAACCAATCAGGAAAAAAAGGATGGATTTGCACAGGCACAAAGAAAGACCAAGGGGAACTTGCAGAAATGCAACCTTTGCGTGCTCAAGTTCTTCCAGAAGAAGCACACCAGCCCCTTCTCCCATGACAAATCCATCACGATCCTGTGATACAAATGATAGATAAAAGAATATTGGACCAGTGAGAGTTCTGCAGAATCATCACCATCAAGTAAATATGTGCACTCAACCAGTAAGGATGTTGTCAAATGGATCGTTCACACAAATATGCAGTGTAGAAACATGAGTAAAATCAATTGGTTAAAAACAGTGGCTACGTAAAAAATTATTCTTGAACAACTAACCACGTCCCAAGGCCGAGAAGCTTTTGCTGGATCACTATTTCTCTGTGAAAGAGCTCTACAGGCCACAAAACCTCCCAATCCTGCATGTAACAGTTCAAATGATCTAAACAGCAAGCTTGGCTTGTGCAAGAAAAAGCAAAAGATTCAAGTAGACACAAAATTGGTAACAACTGGAATAATGATATCTCAAATAATTAAAGCCATCGTACCAATTGGGATAATTGGTGCATCAGAACCACCACAGAGCATCACATCCTGCATATTTAGGATAAATTGCAATTAGGATGTTTTCACCTTGCAGAAGAGATCACGATAAGATGGTGTGGCTTACAGTTTCCCCTCTTCTGATATGATTAGCTGCATTTAGTATGCAGAAGTTACTGGTGGCACAAGCAGTAGAGATAGAATAGTTTGGGCCCATCCAGCCCTGCTCAGGAATACAATTTTACTTCTTGAGAACTCATTACTACTTAATCAGAAAACTATTAAAAAAACTGTTAAAGGACAGATGGTATAAGGTACCAGATCCATTGCAAGTATTGCAGAACCCATGTTTGTAGTTGCAAAAGGTACACAGAATGGGTTCATCTTCTTGTAGGATACCCTCAATGCTTCAATCGCATCACTAAAAACCTGCTTAAAGTACCACCATAAGCTGAACTAAACTAAAGAGGAAAGTGTCTAAACAAAAAAAGATGATTCTTTTAGGAAGCAAAAAATAATGCAGCGCGCTTTGAACCTTCATGCCACCCATAGCAGATCCAACAAGAACTCCACATCTCGACTTGTCCAACTCATTCATGATTTCTTCGGTGATTCCACCGTTTTCCAATGCTTTTTTCCCAGCAGTTATCAAATATAGCATGAACTTGTCCATTCTCTTAGCTAATTTTGGCGTGACCCAGCCATCTGTTGAAAAGGATTTGATTTCTCCTGCAATTCTCTGCATGAAATAAAAAATTATTTCTCAACTAAATTATAAAAGGAACCTCACATCCAGTAGAAAAGGTAAAGTACCGTGGGGTACTTGGAGCAGTCAAATGCTTCTATCTCACTTATTCCACTAACACCCTGTAGAAGGTTGTTGTAAAACTCATCAGGATCATGACCTAACGGTGTCACAACTCCCATGCCTGTGACGACCACTCTCCGTTGTTTAATATCAGGCTTCTTGCTTTCCACAGCTCCCCTTTCAGGGTGCAAAGCTACAGCCATGGGTATTCCTGCAGTTCATAAGAAATCTCGTTTAGATGGTGGGAAACTAACTCAAGTTAGTGCATATGGCCAAACAAAAGAAAAGTAGCACCATCCAGAAACAAGCTTATCCATTGGAAGCTTCTTTGAGAACCAGCTTATTGGTCACCTACATGCTATTACTGTTAGGGCCCTATATGCCACCAACAGAAACTACAAAAGTGACGAATAGCTGGACTGTTTTGTTCAGATAATTTGCCGGTTAGCGATGAAATGTAGTTACATTGTAATGGAAGTTGCAAGTTTAGCAATATCACCAAAACATAAGCTTTCTACCAAAGCAAGATTTCAGCTTTCTTTAGTACCATGTCAAAAATTAACCTTTCCAACATGTTCTTACTCCACCTTCTCCCACCCCTCTCGTTATACTTCCATCTGACCAAATTCCCAGATACACTAGAAGAACAAAAGCATCATAGGCAACCGAGCATGCTGATTGCAATTCACCCCAACAGCGTGCAACATACATAGGATTGACGGGCATGATGACGGCCAGGCCTACACAGGGTTAAAAACAATACTAGACCAAGATGCCAGCACAAAGCAGGGTATAATCCTCGTCCCCCTCAAATCCCAAATGCAAATGCGCGCACGAGCGATGTGACATCTAAAAACCGCATAAAAATCGCACCTTTACCGCACCACGAGCACCCGTCGATACTACCAATGCGGTAAAACCCCCCACTGCAATCTTTACAGTTTACGCTCGAACTGAGCAAAGGCAGCACGCAAAAGATGTGCAATGGAGCCGGGAAATGGACTCACCAGAGCGCGCCCTGCCTCGGCACCGCGCGCCGGAGCGGCGGCGCGAGACGAACAACCCGCCGCCACCGTACCTGCGCAGCTTCTCTTTCTCTCCGTCGCCGCAGGCAGCCGACAGGCATGCGGCGATGAGCCAGGTGCACAGCGGCGGCGCCACCCCGGCCATTGCTCACGGAGCCTGCTGGATCCCGACGCCCGCGACGGTGATGAGAGGACGGGCCCCCGGGGTTCGTGGCAAGCAGGCACGGGGGGATCGGGCGCATCCACAGACGGGCCGGGTCAGCAAAAAGCTCCAAGGAAATCGGCGGCGCCAAGAACCGCAGGAGGGAGCCGCGCCGAGATGCGTACGGCGCCCTGGCGAGGTGTGGGAGGGGGCTTGTGCGGGGAGGAGCGGCAGACCGAGCGGCGCGGCGAGCGGGCTTTATAAGGAAAGGAGGCGACTTGGGCGCATCTGGGAGTGGCAGGTGGCGGACGCGGCGGCAGCCGCCATTACCAGGTGGTGCTGCTGCTGCTCGAGGTTGCGGTGGGTTGGAGAAACTTGGAAGAAGTGGACGACTTTTAATAGAGGAGAAAATTAATAAAAATGGGAAATTGATATGCAAATTTTATTTACTTTTTTCTCTTTTGGGTTTATATGTAATAATTCTCGAAAATAAAGAAATAATAATGTTCTCAAAAGACTAGAGAATAAATAAATGAAAAATATATGGTTTTTGTTTTTGGTTGCTGTTTTCAGTGTGTGTGATGACGGGATTTTGATGAGGCCAGGTAGGGCTCTGGATGCTCCCCTAGAGTTTGGCTGCAGATATGGATTGGATTTTGAGATTACAACTTCACAACGTGGGAGAGCTGACAGTGAGAGGTTTTTCTCATGGGGTGCACACAGGGAGAGAATGTGACTGAGGCTTTTGTTTTTTCATTTTAGAGAGAATTTTTGTTTGTTGCCTACAGCTGAACTGTTGGTAGCACAGTTCCATCTGGCAGTTGAGTTATTGCCATAGGAAACTTTCTGTATTATAATTATGGTTTTTGATTAATTTACGATATTGGTTATTTTATGCAGTTGACCACCACCTAATATACTCTCTCCAATAAAAAATAAATGATATTTTTTAAAATACATGGAGTCAATACATTTAAATTTTTTACCATCAATATCATTTTGAATATTTGGGTTCAACATTTAAAAAATGGTATGGTTAGATTTGTCTTCAAAATTTATTTCAAAATATAATAACTTCTAAATATTCTCCATTGGTTTTATACTACTAAGAATCAAACCAATGTCTTGGTGACTGTATTGTTGTCCAAAAAGTCACTTATTGACCGGGGTGAGTAATTTTCTAGTTCTAAGGTCTTTTAGCATGCAGGATGAAAGAAAAAACATCGGAATATGAACAGTATTAATTTGTATGCACATGACTGTAGAATAAAATTACACAATTTATCCTACTTGCCACCAAAATTCACGGCGTCTTTCAGTAAAAAAAAGGAAATATGTATAATTTCAATTGTATATATTAACCTTCTCTTTATAAGGACGTGAGTTAGCTGCTACATAATTTGGGACAATTTTGTGTTTATTTTCTCCAAAATTTGTTCTAATCCTCGTGAGAACATATAAATCCATTGAAATTTAAGAACCTTAATCCTTTTTCCACTTCGACACCCTCCAAAAACTATTAGTTAGATCTACAATCGTTCCATTTTGTGTTTCTTGGTGGATGGTAATTCTAGAGCTAATTTGAAAGGACTCTAGGGCAGTTACTTTTGTTCTAGATACTTGTATTGTTTTCAAATGTACTATTGTTGAAGGACCTGGTCAACAAAATTATTGTCGACGGAATTAGGCCAAACAAATTTAAAAACCACTACCTGCGTTTTAGAGTTTTTTTCAATTGCGTATTGAGCGGCCTGAGATAGGTACTCATCATAAACAAGTGATCAGTACAATATAGTACAGTGCTACAAAGAATTAAGAAAAATTGCGTGGGGAATTACTGGAATTAAGTGACTCAAAGAAAATGGCTGCAGCAAAAAGAAACAACCAATTTAGAAAACACAGAAAATAGTTTCCCCTTTATTTACTCCTGTGATAATCTAGTCGCATACAGTACCATGAGTTTGTCGAGCTTTGTGACATAAGATGGGTTGAGTGCCGACGATTGGTAGGACATCATGACAGCAGCACCATTTGTAAAAAAAGCATGGCTACATGAGTATATGGTCGGTCTTTGGTCTTATTTCTTTTTCTTTTAATTGTTTGTTCTTTTGTGCAGAGTCGCATTTTTGGTCTGTTCGAGTCTATGACCTAGTTTTATTGCCTTGTTATTTTGGCTGCTTGCTTCTATCATGCATGCATTCATGCACATTCAGCTTAATTAGAAAAACTGGCATATGCTTGGTGTTCATACCACAAGCAGTTACCCCTTTTTTTCTGAAGATCGGTGCACTTTCATTATCTTTCTTTATCCAATAGCAAATTTGCTTATATAACATTCAGTTTGAGAGAGACAGAATACAGCATGAAGAAAACCAAATCATAGCTCACGGAGTTTTAAAATCTTCCCTGGTGATGACCAATGATGAGCCGTGCGAAAAGTTCTCTACAAAAGTTGCTCTGTGATGCATGTACATTCAGCTTGGAAGACTGGTAATACTAGAAGCACATACAGTTAAACATCCAGTCATCCGTTTTACTGAAGATATGTGCACTTGCATTATTTAATTCATTCAGGGCAGCAGCAGCAGCAGCATGTGTAGTAGACTAACAAAAAAGAGAAGTAACGCAGCCAGCAGAAAACAAAAGGAGTAGCTCACGCAGTTTTTCATACCTTCAATGGTTGATGACAAATCACAAACGAGTCGTGTAAAAATTCTCTAGAATTACAAGGTGTTTCTGCCTTCCAGAGAGAAGCAGCCCAAGTTGCACGGTATTGTGCTAATAATGACTTGACGACGAATTAAGAAATTGAATTCTGACGAGTTTAATGAGTTTAAACAGTGCAAATCAGAAAGCGTCCTGACTTGATCATCAGAAACCTCGAGCAGTGAAGGGAAACTAGCCATTGAAAACCCACGTACTTAAGCACCAAATTGTCAATTAGTCATAACTCCTGGAATGAATTTTCAGGCAAAATTTGACCCGGTGTCCATATGCTTCTCAGATTTTATCACCTTTGACACTTCAAAAAGAAACGAAAGCAAATGCCAAATGCGTGGTTAGCAGCGTGCAATGCGTGCCCAAATCTGGTCATCGAGCAAGTAGGAATGTACACGTCGGAATTCTAGATATCCAAACCTTACTACCAACGATGCTGCTGTTCTTGTCAAAACCCGGCATAGCTTGGGCTCTTCTAGCGGTGAGAAATCTAACGGCAAATTCATGCAAGTTGTAGCTGAAATTTGCCAGGATTTTCTTTCCTTCTCCTTATCTAAGAGGCATGTCGCCGGCATTGATCGGATCATGCTTGTTTCATGAGGCGCTAAATAGAAAGCTAAGCTAAGCTGTTTGCCACGGCAACGCCAGGCTGCATTTAGTTGCTAACCCAACGGCATTGATCATCCTACCAGCTTAATTAGATGACGATCTCTGAACCTTCAGGCCCCATTCTGATAATCTCCCCTCCAGCTGCCAGGCTTGTCCAAACGGAAGAGTTCAGGAGAATGAAGATGTAGTACTACTACAGTTCTTGTTGAGAAACTGTGCAGGTTTTTTCTGGCATCTGACCTTGAGCTCTAAAGATATTCTGTTTAATAAGAAAGAGCTTACAAATCAGCTCAGGTATTGCACCATGCTCAGTTGTCGTGATAGCGAGATAATTAGCTTTGAACCTCCAAAAAAAATAAGAAATTTTCCAAACAGATTGTTTGTACAATCCATAATGTCAGGCGACACTCTTATGCCGCAGATGCATGCCATTCAAAGGCACAGGCATGCATACCAACAACAATTGGGTAAGCGACATCCAAAGGCATGCCATGTCAACAAGCAAAAACACCAGAGAGTAAAATCATAACATCTGCTCACATAATGTCCTTGAAGCAATGTTATCCACAAACGTTGATGAGAAAGGAAAGTTAACAAGCAGTAATCAGATGCATCGGCATTCAAAATTGATTCGCACCTAACATTACGCAATACTTCAACATGGAGCTACTTAAACAGACCTACCAAATACATTACATAATGTTAAGTAACTCGGTTTTCCTCCAGTAGCTGACAAATGATGATCCGCACATAAAACCCTTACTGCCAGCCAGTAGGGGCTGGAGCACTGCCTTCCTCCCAACCAGGGGCAGCAGGAGGTGCAGCAGCAGGAGGAACAGCAGCTGCACCCCACCCTTCTGCAGCCACAGGAGCTGCAGTTTGAATGCAAACCAAACATTAGTCCATGTTGCAATTTTCAGAGGGCTTGTGCAGTCGTCTCATGATAGAACCAAAAAGTAAGCCCTTATGATAAAAACAAAGCGCAAGTATGGTTCTATCCATTGAACATTAGAGTAACTCCATGTCCCCATTGTTCTTTCAATGCAATCAAACATATCATCAGACAAAAGGCACCCTAGAAAAATAATTGCATAATTGAAGTCTAACTAGCTAGCTAGGCTAACAAACTTAATAAACCCTTGATGTTAACACAATTCAATTGAGGTTACATATTCACTCAACATCAGAATACAGACCAACATGTTCAAAAAATAATCGTCACCATAGACCTTTCTAGTTTCTTCACGTTTATATCTAACTCAATTATCACCATTGAAAACTATTCCATTTTGCCCTCACAATATCCCACTTTCCCTCAAGAAATGTAGCACTTTGGTCACACCGGGTAAGAACTAAATATTTTATATTTACTTAGGTAGTACATACCCATGCCCTCGTAAAGCTTCATATGTGTACCATATGATCTAATAAGCCCATAATTTACAAAATTTCATATTATGGAAAACAGGAGAAATAATTAAGGTAAGAATCATGTGCTAATCCCACATTGATTTATAGCTGAATTAAGATTATTAAAAAAAACAAAGAGCCATAGAATCAAAACAGAGGAGCTCTATATTATAGGATCAATGCTAGATGAATATGGATATTGATGTAGACGTTAGTCATAGAATCAAAACAGGGTAGATGAAGTGATGCTAAACATCTGACATTCTCTATGATAAGATGATAACGCAAAAATTAAAAGGTAAGTTTTATAAAACGATGATTAAACATGTTATGTTGTATAGAGCAAAATATTGGTCTACAAAAAGATGACATGTTTAATAGCTGAGTATTGTAGAAATACGTATATTGCATTGGATTTATGGTCATAGAATAGACCAAATCCAGAACGATGATATACGTAATTGGATAGGAGTAGCACCAATTAAAAAAACGCTTATCCAATATCGGTTAAGGTGGTTTAATCATGTCTAAAGAAAACCCTCAGAGACATAAATATATTGTGAAATACTAAGTCAAAATAATAATATAAGAAGAGATAAGGAAAGATCGAAATTGATATAGGAAGAGGCAATAAAAAGGATTTAAAAGATTGAGATATATCTAAAGATCTGTATTTAAATAAAAGTACTTAAAAACAGCTATTAACGTGTCTGAACCGTAATTTGAAGCTCATATTGGGTTTTAACTCTAGACTATCCAAACTTCCTTGAGACTAAAAGGTTTTAGTTATTGTTGTTGTAAAAAAAACAGAGGAGGAAGACAAGCCAACCTGGAGCAGCACCCCATTCCGTGGTCGGTGCAACAGGGAGGGCAGGAGGCTGAACCTCTCCACCCCATTGCTGGTCACCCCAATTGTCAGTTGGTGCAGCACCATAATCAACTGCAGCATATTCAGGACCTACTGCAGCCTCCACTTCCTCCTGCTCCTTGGCTTCCTCTGGATCTCTATAGAAGAAAAGATCAACCTACAAAACAGAAACAGAATCAAGGAGAAATGAGAAGACAGTTGACAAGGCAACATGTTATACACAAAAGGCAATTCAAAAACAGATCCAAATATGAACAATCGAAATGTGAGCATCAAGTGTCAAAGCTTACCATAACTTCCCACTTGTGCCCAGGGAGAATTGTACCACGCATCTGAAGAACCATCCTAGCAAGCAGCCAGAAGAGGCAACCAATGCTCTGCTTCCCCTTGTTGTTTGCAGGAATGCCAATGTCAACATAACGCATGGGAGAATCAGTGTCACAGAAAGCAATAGTGGGGATGTTTCCAAGAGCGGACTCCTTGATTGGCTGCACACAGTTACACCAACACATTGACCAGATAAAAACACATTTTGCAAACTCCATTGCACAGAAAAAGCTCATGGAATGAAAAATACCTGATGGTCCGTCCTGGGGTCAGTCAGGATAAGAAGGCGTGGCTCACTGAATGAGGATTGCAGTTGATTGGTGAAGGTACCAGGAGTGTGCCTGCCAGCAATGGCATGAGCACCAGTGTACTGTGCAAACTTGAGGACAGCCCTCTGACCGTAAGGCCTAGCAGACTGCACGATGATGTCCTGTGGGTTCTCGATTGCAACAATAACTCTGGCAGCCAGCTGAAGCTTCTCCCAGGTTTTGCCAAGATTAATGATAAAAATGCCTGGAGCAAAATATGTTAGCGTAGCCTCACCACAATAGGTCTATAAGCTTCTAAGTGAAAAAAAATGCATATGAATGAGGCCTTTCACAATCATATTTTCCTCGATGATAAAGAAATCATGACAAGAAGCATATTCTATGTGAGTATGTCTGCTGGTTACATTGTTCGTTACACGAAAAAAAATTAAGAAGGAAAAGTATATAATCCAATTTTACAAGTTGCAAAAAGAGCTGATGTTGGTGGCATGTAGAATTTGTGAGGAATTGGAATTACACAGCTCCAGCTCAAGACCAGGTTTGCTTCGGCTAAAGAGAGATTATAAAACTATATGCCCTGGGTGCATGAACATGAATAAACACTATCAACCGCGCTGAATGAGACGTTAGTCGCCTTACAAACAGACAATATGAACAGCCTTGTGCAGCGAAGATCTACAGTGCCAGTCTACAATTGAAGATCCCCGCATCCTGACACAACGATTTTGGCTAATCACATGGAAGCAGCCTAATCACCCGTACCAAAGTAAACAGATCCAAACTACGCCCGCGCATCAGGGGGAGATCGCCACGAGGTAAACCCAAGAGAGGTATCATCTACGCGACCGGGTGGGGTTTCGGGGAAGGGAGAGGCGGCCGGGCGGGTCGTACCGTCGGATCGGCGCTTGTAGACGTAGCGCTCCATCTGGAAGTCGCAGTTTTTCGTGCCGAGGTGCACGTCCGCCGCGAGCATCATCTGCGTGTCCTGCTCCCGCTGAGAGAGCGCCCGCGGGGCGCCACCGCCTGCCGCAGCCGCCGCCATCGTCGATTGTCGCCGCCGGGAAGGACGGGGGCTACGGTTGGGGGACGCGAGAGAGGTGGCGGCGCGATGGGAGGATGCGAGGACAGGGTTTGGAGATAGGAGGTTTATAGGCATGGGCCTTTTGGGGCTCAAACCCTAGATCTATCATTAAGTTTCTTTTTCAGATTTCAGACGATTTTTAGAGAAACAATCCATCTGTAGCATTTCAGAGGGAGAGAAAATTATTGTTTCTATGAATTTATAAAAAATTTAACAGTATTGTACATAATATATTTAAATTATAACCATATAATTAGTATGCAATTGTGCAACAGAAAAACATGTTAAAATGTTGTTATACCAGAGATTATTCACCTATTTATGAACGCGGTGCACATGATGTTGTTATGCTCTCACACGTCATTATTGTTAGCTTGACACCGACAATATGCGCTAAAGTGCAAATCAAAGCGTTGAGTAATTTTCTTTAGATAGTGAAGAAAGAGCAATGGGAAATAAAGTGTCGTCAAGTCACATGATGGCAGGCTAGATAATTGGATATAAAGCAAACGATGTAATGGGTTGTATGCTTTTTTTTCTGTGCGTGTGACCGTGTTATGGTTGAGAGTTTGATCTAGAGTCAACAACCTCTAGCTAAATATTTTTTATCTTAAATATTGATTTAGGCTCGGATCTAAATTGGAATTGAAGTAGCATCTTCTTCTCCCTCCCTTTTCTACTTTGTCTAGCTAAATATTTTTATTTTAAATATCGATTTAGGCTCAGATCTAAATTGGAATCTTTGGGACCTAGTGGATAGGGGCTTTAAGCCTCTAGCATCCACCTTAGATCCACCCGTATATTGAATCCCCTCTAGGAAAGAGTTTTTTTAAGAGAAAATCTTTTGCATCATTTGGTAGTAGTAGAACACCTGTAAAGGAGGAGGACAACAAATAAAATCTTTACTGAACAACATGAAGTATATATGTCGTCTAAGCTTTTTGTAATATGTTTACCGCTATTTTCTCATGTCAACACCAACCAACGAGACCGTTACCTGGCCCCATGGATATGTTTCCTATATGCCTCACACCTCTGGGAATTTATTGGCCCAACAAGCCTTTTCTTTCGACAAAATTACTCGGCCCAAATCTTGCTTTGCTACAAGGAGTCGTACTCGTACATTACGTTTGCATCCATGGCCACTGCTGCTGGCTTCAGCCTTCGTCAGTACAGCAAACGACACCAAAACGCTGGCCCAGATCATACTACCACAGCGCTCAGTTCCTCCTACACATGACCGAGGGGAAAGGGGCCTACTGGCGAGCAGGGCTTTCAGTGCATGATTTTATCTTTTTTTTTCTCTATTTGGAATTTCAGTGTTTTTTTTTCAAATCTAATCGTATATTACTTAATAATATTTTAATATATACTACTTCTGTCCTAACAGATTTTAGCTATACAAATCGTCTAGATCTTTTAATATATACTACTTTCGTACTAAACTTATATTTTGGGATGGACCTAGCAATAAAATAAAATTATTTTTTTTATTTTTTAAAAAATATAAACATGATAATTTAAGTGTTTGGTAGAACACTAGCTCCAAAAATTTCTAGAGCTGGCCATTTATAACTACAGAAATTCTTGGAGATAGAGGTATGGATGCATTGAAGACGTTTGCTACCTTGGTTGAGCAATTTCATTAGTATTTCGTATTAATTATATATTTAAACAATTTTTTGATCCTAGTATCTCCAAATCCTTTATGGATCTCCGAAGTCACCGCCAAAAAATTCCACGACCGGGGAGAGACGACGGCTCGGTCACACGAAGGCCTGGAAGGTCTACTTATCTCCAGTGCATGTCCTTAAGCATCGAGTTTTGTGGGCGTACCAGTCAATTTGACTTTGCAATTGACAAGAAAATGAGACAAGCGAATCTGATACAGGCGCTCGCTATCGGCTGGTTGCCGATAGGATCGGGATGCTCCTCGATCGGCTGGAGAGCTGATGTGGATAGGTATCGACGAGGGGTCAACCGCAGAGTCGATGGAGGAACCAAGGTGTACTCAGAGGATATCGAGGCGCACGGGATCCCTCCGGACAGCCGAACAGTGATTCATCGGCTGGAAAAACCGATGAAGGCGCATGCGGCCTAGGCAAGGATTACCACAAGAAGGCACGGGCTGTAAAGCCGATGCCACTCCGGATATGACAGCACGAGACCCGTCACCCACCGAGGCAGCGCCATTAACACCGAACCTCAAAGATCGGACCTAACCGAGACAGTATGAGGCCGGGGCCAGCGGCGATGATACGGAGGACGTCGGATCGGCTATGCCGTAGCAAGGATAAGAACAAACTCATCGGCTAGCTGAGCCGATGAGGGGACGCCTCTCTGAAGGCGGATGCGTATCGGCCAAGGAGTCGATGGCCTGTGAAGCTCAGAGTATGGATAACTCATTGGCTACTAACTCTGATGAGATGCCGTGCAGAAGATTATAGGCCTGAAGCTCGATTTACCGTCGGTAGCCCCGTAGGTCGGACCTAACCGATACCGCACGAGATTGACGACGGCAGAGGGAGCTTTAACAGGCCGATAGGCCCTGCACAGACGTGATGCGATACACCTGATCTGACTAAGAGTTCGAACCTAAACGATGCAGCCTTAGACAATACAAAGCATACCAGGATAGTGGCGGGACTTACCCCTTCGCTGGAGATCGGACTTAACCGATGCAGCCTCGCGTTGAGAGCCAAAACCCACCGATAAACAACTAGATGAACTAGGGTGACGATACGCCAAATTTGTATATGATCGAGAGATATCTTACATGTTTTCAGGGGGTCTATATTTATACCCTGGATTTACAGACAGAATTCGACACGTCTACGACCATCGGACATTAATTCCTAGTAAGAAAAAGGAAAATATTCCTAAACCAGCTAAACATCCCTAATTGAGTAAGATTATAATTTACAAAAATAAGCATCCTACCGTGGAGTCCACGGCTCTTCTGCAAACCCAGTTTTATCTGAATAATCTTTTAATTTGTAACTGAGCCTTATTTTACTGTAACCTGATCGGCTTCTCTACTATAGCTATCGGAACTTCTTTTAGCCAAGTCGATCATTTTCCTTCCTTCCCTCGGGCTTCTCAGACCTGATCCCGATTGGACAATCCCCTGTCTTCAAGCCGATCCAATCTTCTACTAATCTAATCGGCTTTTCTACAGATATCCATCGGCTTTGTCTCAGTATCTCTATCGGCCGATGACTACATTAAACCCTCCATCGGACCTCTCAGCCGATCGGCTTTAATACTATCGGATCTTCTAGCCAATCGGCTTTAGCGTCATCGGATCTCTAGATTTTAGCGTTAATACTAACCCTTATGACATAACGAAAGACGTCATCAATCCAGGGCATGATGAGTTTTTTCCCGCAACTTGTCACAACCGTTTCCAGACAAATCGGCGGTGACACTCGACCAGCTCGGGAGCTGGCTCTTATGAAAAATACGCATCATTTGGATGCATAAAATCCGTTGATTTTAGTCTCGACCGTACACCCATGGCTGCTACAGAGATGCATTGGCGCACAGTCCGTGCCCGTTTCTTGTTGCATTTTGCATGCGCGCCCTGCGCCTTTGGAACCCTATGTAGTAGTAGTGGAGCACGTTGTTTAGTTTGGTTAGTGCACGCTGCCAATTGCCATGCATTCGTGTGATCCATTTCGCAGATCGCAGGAAACGACGAGCGACTCCTGGACTTGTTGGATTGATTTAGATTACTGAGATAATTATTGATACGAATTATCTATTTAATTATAAAGATAAATTAGATATTTTGAGAAGTAAATTAAACATACGGTTGTAAACAAGAGGTTTAAGCAGTGAACTTTTTTAGAAAATATTTTTTTAATATAGAGTAAATAATTCGTTTAAATAATCAGGTGTATAATATGAAAAAAAGAAAGAGCTTTTCTCTTTTTTTTTTCAAGGGGAACAGGGAGCTCTCTTGCATATCCAAGCTGATCTAGGAATTGTATTCTGTTTCTGTGTGTGTCGCTATCTACAGTGGTGGCATATAAGCTAGCTAGTTGTGTCTACTCCTAGGAATTGCATTCTGTTTCTGCGTGTGTCGCTATCTATGGTGGTGGCATATAGCTTGCTAGTTGTGTCTACTCCTGATTAAATTACGGATTGCATCTTCGATCGGAGGAACGGCATAAGATGCAGCTCTTGTAGCTCCTGCATCTTTGTTACGCCTACGTTTTTTTAATAATATCTTATGTTTAAGGGAAATTAAAATTAAAGAGATGAACTCCCATCTATGTGAAAGTTATAGATTTTTTTTTTCTTTTTAAAAGTAAGCATCACTAGCACTTCCTCGACATCTGGAAATATAGGCATATGTTCTTTTCCTAGCTCTTATCTCTCATCCAAAACAGCGCACCTGAGAATAATATAAAGCCCAGATAAAAAGAGAATTCCACAAAAATGTAACAAAAAAATCAAGAACATAATTTTGAGATGTGAATAAAACAGATTTAAAATTTGCATTGCTATCCCGATGTTCCACGTTGTTACCTTGTCACATGCTACGGAGCTGCAGGATTGATATATACGCATCACCTTTTTTTTTTCTTCTTCTCAGGATTGCATGCACTGCAATTGCTTTATTTTATACGAATCGCCCATGGATTTCGTCTCGACCAGACCAAATCCGCTGGTAATGGTGATTAATTTAGTTAAACGGAAATCAGCAAAGCCAAGCTCGATCAGACGGTTAAGGCTCAGGCCTCAGGGGTGGGCAGAAAAGTAATTTACTAAACTATGCTGCCATATTCGATCGAACTGTTACCTCCGATTCTAATTCCAACAAAGAATCTGCATTTGTCCCAAGATTTTTCCAGATCCAATGCTGTATCCATGCCGAGATTGATGATCTGAATACATACTTTTTTTTCAGGTCATGTGAATATAGTGTTATGTCGTGTAATTGAAAAAATATATATAATTAAAAACAAGAACAGATTTGTTGAGGATGAATATAGTGTTGGAGTCTAATCTACTTTGATCAATTCTTAGCTTAACATGATTACCTCTGTTTGATGTGGAATTGATCTAACTGACCTTTGTGGAGCCATTGGTGTAGTCGATCTGATTTCTCGTTCCTTCCGTCCTTTTCTTTCTTCCTGAACTTTTTCGGTTTTGTGTTTCTGTCGGTGTAGACGAAGTAGCGCTATGCACCGTTGATCACCGGCTTGATGGCCATGGACGAACATCTTCCTGCACAGTGAGTTAGGCAAAGGATAGTAGTATCAACTCCAGTGTGCTCTCCCTTTTCCTTCCAGTGCTATACATCAATCGTGGGCTCTATTAGAGTTTTAGAAATTTTGTGGAAGCTTTCCGACGTCCCCTTTTCTCTCCTCTTTCCTTTTTAATGACGTATTGGTGGCGATCGGAGGCTAATCCATTAAGACTCTAACTTGTTACGACCTGTCACGATAGCTTTATCTCTTATTTTTTTTAGAGAATGGATACTCTGTCAGAACTGCCTATACCTACAGAAACACCCCCATCACATTTTGAGTTTACGTAATAAACTTGAGTCACCGAGACTTGAGAATTACCCAAAAATAACATTACAAGGTAATTAACCTACATATGCTCGGTACTGGGAAACATGGCAAAAAGAAAAAAAAAACTTTGCTGATACATAATATCTTTAAGATTAGAGTTTTTCTTAATCTAATTTAGGGCTTTATAAAAGGCAGGAATAGTATTGTGTCTTGCAGAAATATAAAACAAATGAACATCAGATGCGCCTTATCTGGATGGTTAAAGGGAAAAATACATAAAAATAATATAGGAATTTGGATTTCGCAAAGAGAGTAGTTGTCATAAATAAAGGCAGAGAAAAGTAAAAAAGACGAGTTGCATTGTACTTTGCAAAAGAAAAGAAAAAAAGAGAGTGAGAACATTTGTTTAGTTTCCTATGTATTGGGGCATAGGGATTTAATCCATAGGAATTTGGTGAGCTGAAATCATTTGTCCCAAAAGGCATATGTATAGGAAAGTTTCTTAGGAATTGTAATTCTTTATTTTTTTAAAAAATGTGTGTATATATAGTATGATACGGCGCAATTTTATTTTATAAATAATGGTATTTTAATGAAAATTCATAGAAATATGTTTCTATTCTGATCATAATTCTAACACCATATTGGCCTACATAAGTACGACAGGAGGCATGAAAGTTGTGTTTTCAACTTTTCATTATAAAAACAAACATTTCCATTATCTAAAACAATAAAAACAAACATTTATATAGGTCCTTTTATCGTGGAGTCTCACTTGCTCCCACCACCGTTGAAAGATTCACGCATGAGGTAAATTAAATAGGGGTGGCCTCATATGGTTAGATATATTGCTATGGACTCACATATTATTGTGAGAATATATAATATAAGCATAAATAATGGACAGATAAACTTTTAAGGATGAATAAATAATTCATTCTTAAATGAAAATGGGAAAAAACATGATGTGGGAGGTGGGATGGAGGGCTAATTGACAAAGTGACGGATTAATTTTTTTTACTCATTTCTGTGGAAACATTTTATGTGTGCCACTTGTGGTTGTTCAGTAAAGCGCGGGTACACAGTACACGTCGTAACCGGAGACAAGTGCATGCATAAAAAAACAAAAACATTGATGACGATGCACGCCATGGATGAAGAGGAGAATATATTGTTTGACGTAGTGTTCTTTAATTTTTAATTTTAAGTGGCTGATATATATTTATTATTATTATTGTTATTATACCTATATAGCAATAACTCACGTTAAAAATATCGTGCGTCAGAGAAAACTCAGCATGGAGAGAAGGGCACACGATACGTAAGTATCATGCGACACCCACACCACGTGTGTACTGTACATCGATCGGTACAGTACTCCACATGTTTGATGCCGTAACATGTGTGTGTGACTGACGACCTGCCGGCTGCCGCGCACAGCACTGAACTGGAGGAGCACGTACTCCTACATTAGTACCCTCTCAGTCTTTTTTTTTTATATAGATTGTTTTAGTGAAAATAAAGATAGAGAAAAAATGTAATGTTTCTTATTAATATCAATGTTAAATCGTAGATTCAGACAGCCGAACGTTGCACACCATACCCAAATACACAATAGGATAATGCACGCGAGCGGATTGAGTAGCCGATGATACTCGACGTACCAGTGGCCGTTAGGCGTATATAGGCTGACTTCTTTTTTTTTCCTCTTTCCGACCTTAATTTCTACGCATATTCTTCGAATGTAAAATAGTGTTTTTTATAAAAAAAAAATTATAAAAAATACTTAAAAATCATATTAATATATTTTTAAATTGTTTAGTTAATATTTAACTAATTATATGCTAATCGGTAGTTTCGTTTTACGTATATGCCTATTCCTAACTAAACCAAGCCAAACGCAGATATACGACCTCTATCAAGATATTTCTACCGGTAATTAAGGTGGTAGCAATAAAAAAATTAAATTAGAGGAGGCACACAAGATCATTCAAGTGACTGCATGCCCCGACCGAATTAAGCAGAGTTCAATTCTCTGCACTGCTCCGATGGCGATCCTCACGGCAAGCCCCGTATATACGTCTCATGGAGTATATATACCACTGCACGGGAGACAGAGACAGTACGGCGACGTTTTTTTTTTCGCAACATTGCCATTGGATACCTTATCTTTTGGTATTTGCCATGAGTAAAAAAAAAAACGTCTTTGCAAAAGACACTCACTCCGATATATTGGAATTTTGCTAAAACACACTGTGTATATCCATTACTTTAATATTTTTGATCCAACTATATATATTTTTTTAAATTACACTTTACCCCTATGTCAAGTTGTAGGCTTGGGTTCTTTATTTTATTTTGGACTCAAATTTCCTAAATTTTGGGTCTTTTGGCCCTCTAGGCCTGAAAATTCATTTCTTTCAATCTAGAAAAGTTTAAATTTAGCAAATATGTGTTCAATTTTGTTTGAATGTCTGAAAATTTCCATTCTACCGATCTCTAAAATGCTTTTGATTTCTAGAATTTGGGACAAGTTTTGAATTTTGCCAACTTTGTTTAAGCTCATCCAAAATTTTATTTTAACAGGCAAGAGCTAGCAGATGGACCACTGTGACGAGCTGACGATCGATCTTGATCCTGTCATCCTGTCCCTTGAGGTGGTCCTTAGCCAGTTCACTGACCACGCACTGTGGCTTTTATTATTTTTGGTTTGCTTGATAGGGGCAAGGGCGACAGTGACATCGACCGTCAAAGTTGCCTGTCTCCGCGCGCCGTCCGTCCATTTGATTAGGAAAACGCGAGGCGATATGACCGATGCGCGCCGCACCAACCGGTGCTATCTCGCTCATGCACATTGTACCATGCATGACGCGTATCTGACGCGATTCGATGAAATTCTCTTCAGCGCGTCATTGTCCTCGTCGCCGTCGTCCATTAGCAGCGGTTCAAGTTAATTCGTTCGTATATACCCAAATGTTCCCCCCGGACGGAGGAGGAGGAAATAAGATGGCCGCTGCGGCTTCCGAAATTTTTCGTTGGATGATTCTAATTTAGGCTTCCAAATTTTATAACGCTGAGAACTTATATGCATGCACAAAATTTATTTTAAATATAACACAAATATAGCAATAATATATCGCCAGTATTTGAACCTAAAAAGTTTAAAAAATATATAATATAAATAGTTTAATAGGCATGCCTCTTAGATGTATTTAGGCCGGATTTAGAGAGGGGTTCTTCTCAACTAAAATCAAGGGACCATCCCCTAGAACTACTCTGAAACATGGAAACGATGAACATATGCCATATATTCGTCACATGCAACGTGACTACGACCCTGTTATTTTAAGCTTATTCAAAGATTATAGAAAGAAATTATGTTTCACTCTTTGAAAGATATGTTTTTTTAAAAAAACGAATCTTTCTTTTACTGTATCACTTAACCACTTATTTTAAATAATTTTAAAATATTTAAGTCATTCTAATAATTAAATCGATAATCTATGTGGTAATTTATCTTAAACAGGACCATACATTCGGTGCGATGCTACTTTTTCCTTTAATTTTGTTCTCTTCACATGATCTTCCTTCAAAGGCGAATGCAACAAATAACTTAATTATGGGTAGTGAGCCCTGGAGTTTATGCTTGTCTCTCTACACTGATAATTGGATGAGGAGATAGCTTTTATGAATTTATTTATCAAGTTTTAAGTAGCTAGATGCCAACAGGAGCTACAGGAATATTCCTTGGAACGAACCATGTCCCGGGCGGTCTGGTGAATTCAAGTCCAAGTGGTGCCGCCGCAGCACGGTGATGTAACTAAGGTTTTGTCAGATCCCTTACTAAATTTCAGATAGTGGTGAAGGTTGGAAAAGTTTTGTCACTATCACAATTTATAATTTTGTTCGGTAGAGTTAAAATATAATTTGTATGGTTTATACCAAAATTGATGGGTAAAATTTTGCTATATGATACCGTAGTTTTGTGCCAACTATTTGCTTTTAAACAATAAAAATGTGATTTTATTGTAGAACACTTTGATTTGATTTGATGGCAAATTTAATAAAAACATATAATAGTTATTATTTTAACTTTTTTAGTTCAACAGAAGAGATAATATTTTAAAAATGACACATTTACCAATGCTGTTGATATTTGGTTCTAAGTCATACTTCACCACACATGGCAACTTTATCACACTTTTGTTATGATAGTGGCCTACTTATCGTAGTCACAATTTCATATCAACATTTATCTAATATGTGGCTAAGGATTTTCTAGCCACAGAAAGAGTGGCATGCTACATCTTAGCATAAAAACGTTTGGTAAATTAAGGCGTGCATCCCAACGGCCCTTGATATTAACAAAATTTTGAGTTCTTTTGCCCTTGGGTTCGATATCTGCCCTAAAGAAACTCATTTATTTTAATTTAGAAAAGTTCTATAAATTTAGCCAATGGTTGGTTATTTTTTTTTAATTTCAAAATTTCCATTCTGTTACCCAAAATGTTTTTTTATTTCAGCGGTTTGGAATGAAAATTTAATGAGCGTGCAATTTGGCACGAGGTAAATGTGCCATATCAAATTTTTCTCTCCTATCAAGCTAAAAAATATTAAAACAATACCTATAGTGTGTTTTAACAAATTACCGTAAAGCCAAAATATCATGTACATATAAACCAAGGGCATATGGCTCTCTGCGCGTGTGTATATATATATATGTGTGTGAGAGAGAGATACTGATCATGAGAGCTGCAGATGAGGTCAACAGCTACCTAGCTGTGGTTCTTCCATCGTCCGTACATTTTTATTCAGACCAACAAAAAAAGCTAGTACCCCAGACTTGTTGCTGATCAAGACGAAACCATAAATAAACAAACCATGGCCATCATCTGCTGTAGTCTAGCTAGCCCTAATCGGATAAGGATTGACAGTCAGCATTCAGTACACAAAATTTAAGATGGGCATGCATGCAAATGTCAGATCTACTATTTGCCTTTGCTTTCATTTTTCAAAGGGTAGAGCTAATTAAGGGAGAAGAAGATAGTGCTGATCTCTTGTTGAAGGGGACCAATCTGGTTGCTGATCAGTGTAGCCCGGTACAACCTGTCTTATTCACCTCAAGAGAACAATTGAGCCGTTGCTTTGCTTGGACTACTGATAAGAATGACATTACAATTTTAGTTACTCCCTCTATGGTTCAGATCTACGATCTGTTCACTAAAAGAAAGGGACTCATGATCTGAATCATGTGGATCAAAATATTGATTCATTCTTTAAATTATAACCAGGTAAATAAATTTATGTGAATAGAAAAGAAAAATAAGAGAAAACTATATAGTTAAGCTAGCTTATCATGAACTGCTATATGCAAGCTTCTCTGTTTATATTTGGGGCCTTTGCCGTTTGGTTCCCTCTCAAAACACGATGTAGTTAAGGGGTTAAAATCAGCTAATGGGGCCCTAATTGTTCAGTACTCAAGCTCACTCCTGTACCTTGAAAGCCTTGAGCTGCTGCTGCTGCTCACCCTTTTTAGATCTAGAGGTCAATTAGTTGGTGGCTTGACAGCAATTAATGGGGGGTTTACGTTTGATGCAAATGAGCTATTATTTCAATCATGGCTGGGTTCTTGATACCAGTAGAAGATTTTTTTTTTCTCATGCAGCAGCTGGGGTACGTTTCTTGAGGTTAAAGCTAAAGGAAAGGGCATCTGCATTTGTAAAGAAGCGATATTGTACTACTCCGTGATTAGTGGGAGCTACAACCGATGATATTATAAGTCCTAACCGTTCTCCGAAGAAATATTGCCTGCAGTGCAGGGTCCTCTCCCTTCAAGTACTTCCTATTTGAGTTTATTTCTGTAGCTATCAACATTGGTTGATCTTTTTTCAGGTTACCAGCCAGAGAGAGCGTACACATACAAACATCACTATGCACACATCACATACACGCATCCACGAGAAAGCCTAGTTAATGCATACTTCAAGAAATGAATGCTAGCGGCAATATATGAGCTTACTAAATTTCTTTCAAAATATATATTTATTTATGCAATATTAGTGATCGCTAGGATTTAAATTCAATTAGATGGACTATCACTTTACTGCACTGGTGCTTTCCCGACGTCCATTGGATCTTGATCTGGCGGCACTCTCAACTACTGGCCTTGGCAACCACCGTCTGCCATCAAACATATTGCTGTTGTCTGCTAGTTGGTGAATTCTTGACCTCTAGTTGAAAGTATGCTTAGCCCCAAATTATTAACAATTAATTTTATCGTCCAGGTACCTTAGCGCAATCATTTTACAAACTAAATTTCGAAATATCTTGGGAGCTGGATGAAATGTTAATATTGAGTTTAGAAGAGGAGGGGGAGAGCAGTGGCGGACCTTCTTTTGTGGCTTGGCATGGCGCTGGCCATAGCGCCCAAAGCATGTAGGGTGCTTAAGCATTTGGCCGTTTGAACGTTCATTTCATATACTAATTGTGTGATTAATTGACTATGATTTGATAGGAGTTTGTTGGTTTATTTAACCGGAGATAAGGGCTACGGTGGAAGTGCTTTGTGTCCAAAAATGAAGAGTCCCATGTATATAAAGTCTCGATTTCCTGTATAGTTAATGGGGGCATTCTCACTGTCTGTACACTTCACTTCTATATGTTATCAGAGCGTGGTTCAGATATTCTCCGCACGCTGACACCCTATTCGTTGGCGAGCTGACGTCTCTTCTCCGTCACAGACGTCTCCTTCGAGACCCCCTTCTACCACACGCTTCCCTTCTACTTCTTCCTCTAATGTTTTTTCTCCTCGACGACCTCTGAGCTTCTTCATCTCAGTTTTTCATCCTTATCGTCTCTTCCGCAGGTGGTCTACCCCTCGCCGCAAGCTCACCCGCCTCGTGTTTTCTTCTACCGTAGTCTTACCCTTGCTCGCCACCTCCTGGTCCCATCCACCTCCACCTTTCCTTGTATTCTCACATCATCCTTCTCTCCGAAGTTGCGTCGGCGTCCTTCCGTGCCCACGCTCTCCATCGGCCAGAACACCCTTCGGGTTCCTGCCATTCCGACACATTCACCTATCCACGGACACGAAACTTGCCTCTCAGACGCAAACTTTCTCCCCTCGCGCTCGCGGCCTTGCTCACTTTCGGGTTCGAGCCACTCCGACGCGCCCGCGGCTTCTCTCGTTTTTGGGTCCGCACCTATCAGCCACGTACACGTGTCCACGGACGTAAAACGCTGTCTCCCGGACGCAAACATTTCCTTTTTTGCGCCTGTGGTCTCTCCTTCATTTTCGAGTCTGCGCCAACCCAACGCGCACACGTGTTCGCGGATGTGAAACTCTGCTTCCCGGACGTGAACTTTTCCTTCTTGTGCCCGTGACTTCCCTCGTTGCGTCCATTGGCTCCACACACGCCGCCCTGCACTCATCGGCCTCACGCCCGCCTACACTCATCGGCCTCACGCCCGTCTCCATCGGCTTGCCCATCAATCCAACGCGTACGCGTGTCCGCGGGCGCAACATCCTACCTCTCTGACGCGCACCTTTCTTCTCGCACCCACATCACTTTCATCGGCTTCTCCCTCTCATCCATTCCCATCGGCTTCTTCCTCTCATCCATTCCCATCGGCTTCTTCCCATTCCAATCGGCTTCCTTCCCATCGGCTTCTCACGCGCTCTAGCACACCCGTACGTGATTCCCTCACGTTGCGTCCAACCTCACCATGACTACCGAGTCGGCTCTTGGCTCTGGCACTCTCTCCGTTGCCGAGTCCGATTCTCCTCCAACCATTGGCGCTCTCGACACTGCTTGACTACTCCGATGTTCTCCCCACCCTATGCCGCTGTCAACGTAAAATCCTATATTCCGATTTCACTCGACCTAAACCCCAACTATTTCAAATGGGTCTTCTTCTTCAAATCCTTATGTGGCAAGTTTGGTCTCCGCTCCCACATCGATGGCTCCGCCCTCCTCGCCCCGATGACCCCAGTGGGACATTGGCGAGTGCCGTGTCCGCAGTTGGCTGCTCGGCTCTGTCGATGACTCTGTCCTCGACCTCGCTATAGAAGACACCGATCCTACCGCTCGTGACCTATGGGTGGTTATTGAGTGGCTCTTCCAAGCCAACAAGCAACCTCGCACCATCTTCCTTCTCAACAAATTTCATTCTATGGTACAAGGGGACTCCTTTATCTCCTCGTACTGTCAACGCCTGAAGGTCAAGACTGCTACCCTCCGTGATGTCGGCCACCCTGTGGCTGACTCACAACTTGTCCTCGCCCTCTTGCGTGGATTCAATCCTCGCTTCTCAAACACTGTCGATGACATCACCAATTCTGCCACTCTTCCCACGTTCACCCGGGCTCACGACATGATGGTTCTCAACGAACTTCGTCTGGCTAACAATGAGAAGACTGTTCCCAACACCGCTCTTATCGCCCAGCCAGTCCTGGCTGCAACAACCCCAGTGGCTGCCGTCCCATGTGCATTGCTGCCTCCTCTAGTGGCCCCGGCGGCCTTGGCTTCGGCCACGGCAACAGGGCCCAAGTCGGCGGTAGCAGCAAAGGCAAAGGGAAGGGCAAGGACAAGAGCTGGAGCGGTCTTATGCAGCCGCACCCTGCTACTGCCCCTATCCCGCCAGTCGGCCCTATGGGTCCGTGGCTCTACTACAACCCCTAGGCACCTTAACCCCAGCTGCGCAGCCACATCGGCTGGTAGCCCGGGGTCCTCGGCGCTCACCCCCAAGCACACCTGGTGTCCATCCCGATGCAGCCGCTCCTGCCTCCCGCACCCTCGCAAGCCTCCCAGCCGGCTCCTCTGTGGAACCAGCCTGGCCTCATCGCCGCCCTCAACCAGATGACACTCCAACCCTAGCACCCCTGGGTGCTAGACTCTGGTGCGTCATCACATAAGGCCTCCTCGGACGGTATACTTCTTTTTCGCCAACCTTCTTCCTCCCCTTTTGTCACTGTCGGCAATGAACAATCTCTCCTAATCACATGTCACGATGACTCTATCTTGCCTGCACCCACATCCAACTTCCCACTCCATAATTTCTTAATTGTTCCCTCTCTTGTACACAATCTCCTCTCTGTCCGTCAATTCATCAGAAATAACAATCGCTCTATCGAATTTGACGCATCTGGTTTCTCTATGAAGGATATCCCGACCCGGCACGAGATGCTTCGCTGCAATAGTGGTGACGACCTCTACACTATTCCTGCTACGCCATCCACTCCTCACACCAGTCTCGTCATCTCCACCAACCTTTGGCATCTTCGCCTTGGCCACCCCAGTCCTGACGTCGTCGCCACTCTTCGTCGTAGCGTCTCCATCCAGTGTACTAGTAACAGCCCCACTGTATGCCACTTCTGTTAACTTGGCAAACATATGCAGTTTCCATTCTCATTCTCCACGTCTTGTACCTCTCGACCTTTTGAACTTATTCACTGTGATGTGTAGACTTCTCCAGTTACAAGTGTTTTCGGCTACCAATATTATCTTGCTTTACTTGACGATTACACACATTACTGCTGGACTTTACCTCTCTCTCGCAGGTTCGAGGTCACTGCCCACTTAATCAATTTTTCCAACTACTCTTCAACTCAATTTCACCTCACCATCAAAGCCATACAAGCTGACAATGGGACGGGGTTTTTCAACCGTACCATCCAAGCCTTCCTTACCTCTCGTGATATCCACCTTCACCTCTCCTATTCTTACACTTTCCTCCAAAACGGCAAGGTTGAACGCCTCCTTCGTACACTCAACAGCATCAGTCGCACCATGTTTCTCCATGCCCATCTACCTACATCATACTAGGCTAAAGCACTCACCATAGCAACTTATCTACTAAATCGGCGCCCTTGCTCCTCCATCCGCCACGACATTGGCTACACTCTCCTGTATCACAAGACTCCCGACTACTCCCACCTATGTGTTTTTGGGTGCCTTTGCTACCATAATTTGACAGCCACTACTCCTTATAAACTCGCCCCACGCTCCACCGCCTGTATCTTCCTTAGCTATCCCTCCTCTCACAAGGGATACCACTACCTTGATCTCTCCACTCACCTTATCATCATCTCTTGCCATGTCATTTTTAACGAGTCATGCTTTCCTTTCGAGTTAATTAACCCTAGAACTTTGTCTGGTGACCTCGATTTTCTCCTCACCAACACTGTACCCACCCGCTCCTCACCAACCACCACACCTTTGTAGGCCACTCCGGTGGTTCTCGAGGATCCACTGAACGACTCCACCATCCTTCTGCGTGGCCCTGTTGTGCCGACCGTACCTTCATCGGCTTCTCTTCCTTCTTCCACCACCACCGCGCCAGTGGTCATCCCGGCTGACCTAATCCAGCCCTTTCTCCGGATCTACAGCCGCTGGCCTCGTCCCGCTATCACCTCCGCTCCTGCACACTCTACCACATGACCGACGTCGCCATCGGATCACGCGGCCGTCCCTGTCCCGACCGTATCCCACATGATCACCTGTTCTCGGACCAGGTCCCTCCGTCCACCTCAGCTCTACGGGTTCTCCACAGTCCACTGTGTCATCTCGCCCATCCCGGCGAATCACCATTCCACTCTGGCTGACCCTTAGTGGCGCACGGCCATGGCTGATGAGTACAAGGCACTCATAAACAACGAGACTTGATGCCTCGTGCCTCGTCCTCCCGGCGCCAACATTGTGACTGACAAGTGGATATTCAAACATAAATTTTACTCCGATAGATCCCATGCTCGCCACAAGACGCATTGGGTAGTTTGAGGCTTCTCCCAACGCCCCGGCATCAACTACAACGAGACATTCAATCCCGTCGTCAAGCCCACCACTATTTGGGTCGTTCTTACCCTCGCTGCTTCGCGCTCCTGGCCGATCCACCAGCTTGACGTGAAGAGCATCTTTCTTTATGGTCATCTAGCGGAGACCGTCTATTGTCAGCAGCCCCTAGGCTTCGTCAACCCAGCTTGTCCCGACGCCGTCTGTCTCCTCCAGCGCTCTCTCTATGGCCTCAAACAGGCCCCTCGGGCTTGGTACCAGTGTTTTACCGCCTTCCTTCGGTAATTCGGTTTCGTTGCCTCTATCTCCGACACATCTATTTTCGTACTTCACACTGGGGATGTCACCGCCTACCTACTCCTATATGTCAATGACATCATCCTTACGACATCCTCGCCCGTCACCCTACAGCACATCATGGCACGACTCTACTTGGAGTTCGTCATGACTGATCTTGGTCTCCTGCACCACTTCCTTGATATTTCCGTCATGCGCTCCCCCCATGGATTATTTCTCTCCTAGCGCTAGTATGCCATGGATCTTCTCCAGCATGCGAGCATGACCAAGTGTCACTCTACCGCAACTCCGATCGACACTCGTGCCAAGCTCTCAGCCATCGACGGCTCTCTTGTCGTTGACCCTTCCTAGTACCAGAGCCTTGCTGGTGCTCTATAGTACTTGACGCTCACACGACCTGACCTCACCTATGCGGTCCAGCAAGCGTGTCTCTTCATGCATGCTCCCCGCGAATCTCATCTCACGTTGCCCAAGCGTATTCTTCGCTACGTGAAGGGCACCCTGACTACTGGTCTCCACTTCAGCTCTAGTCCCATCGACTCTCTCACCGTATATTCTGACGTGGGTTGTCCCGACTCTCGACACTCCACATCTGTTTATTGCGTCTTTCTAGGCAACACCTTGGTCTCTTAGTCTTCCAAGCGCCAAACCACGGTGTCCCGGTCGAGCGTAGAAGCCGAGTACCGCGCTATTGCTCATGCCGTCGCTGAGTGCTGTTGGATTTGTCAACTTCTCCAAAAACTCCATACATCCATCGTCTTTGCGACTATTGTCTACTGCAACAATGTGAGTGTCGTCTACATGACCGCCAACCCGGTTCACCATCGTCACATGAAGCACATCAAGATCGACATTCACTTCATCCGTGACAAGGTCACTTTAGGACTTGTTCGGGTGCTCCATATACCGTGGACACATCATTTTATGGATATCATGATCAAAGACCTGCCCGTACCTTTGTTAACCAGTTTTTGGTCCAGTCTTTGTATCCATGTCTCTCCCGCTACAACTACAGGAGGTGTCAGACCGTTAGACATGTATATATATATAGTCCCGACCCCCTTATAGTAAACGGGGTCTCAATTTCACTCTCTGTACACTTTACTTCTATAAAGTCTAAAAACAAAATATTAACCAGTAAAAGTCAAACACCAAATAAATATGCACTTTACGGATAATTGTTAATTGGCCTGATTGTCGAGGGAGCAAATTCTCTCCTCTCACATCCAGGGCCTAGACCCACATGTCCGTGACTTATGTTAAACAGAAGTAAGTAAGAGGATATCAATCATCGTCGAAGACCATATACATAGGCACAGCCGTGAGGGAAAACATTATAAACAAACACAGCTATAAAATGGGGAAAGACTCCTATAAAAATATTCTTTACCTGTAAAAACTACATGACGAATTTATTTTTTTAAAAGAAGGCAAAGATATATTAATAGAGCAGAAGATAATCACAACTAAAATTATTTTTAAGGACACGGCAAATTTAGGATTATATCCATTGTTAATTGCATTTTGTGCCATATATTCTAATGAGTGTGAATATAATATAATTTTTGTATAAGCAAATTTTATTTCATTAATTGAGAGTACAATGCGCCTCATCCTAGCGCGTTGATCCACCATAACTAAATTTTAGTGATACGTCCGCCACTTGGGAGTGAGGGCAGCAGCATAGGTCCATGAACGCTGGGACCCGCCTATGTGTACACCTAGTGTATTTTTTTTAAAACAGACTACAAATGATTTTAGACAAATTATCTAGGACAGTTGAGTGATAAAAAATGGGGCTACTAACTTAGGAGATCCAAGGGAAGACGCCAGAAGCATCCATTTTTCACCTCTAAATGTTGCTAACGACGAGATAGAAATATATGCTTTTTTAAAAAATGGGAACACCGCTTATTTCACAGTTTTTTTTCTCTAGGCATTGTGTTTTTGTTATTAATTGTGTTAGAGAACCCCAAGCTAATTGAGGTGGAGAACCAATTGTCCTGGATTTCCAATCAATTCGTAATTGATTTTTTCGATATTCTACTAGAACGTACCCTTGACTCACTGTTAAATAACATCGAATAATTGATGTAAGTAATGTTGTTTTAAGTTTCTAAACACTAAAGATAATTTTTTTGTCAAGACTGATCATATATTAGAAAGAGCTAAGAGAACAGGATTGAATAATCGAGGTAAGTGTTATTAGTTTTAAGTTCTATAAAAAAAAAAGAGGGCTTTCACTTTTGTCTAGCTCAAGTGCCTCCAAGGCTCCAAGTCATAGGGACCGGCCCTGACCCTAAGCGACGATATATATTGGACCCTCTTTATAGTTCAAGAGGCGAAGATAATTTTGTTTTCTTATCAACTGTGACACATTGGGACCCAAATTTCCAATTTAAATTCATATAGATGGACGTCAGGGACCTAAATTGAATGAAAGAGGGTCAGGTTGACAAAGTGGAGCTCCACCATGATTATTTTCACCTTAAATACGAAGTGAAAAAAATTTGCTAGGAGGCAAAGCGTGAAAGCTGACTTCAGAATGGATAAGAGAATGCACATATTATATGTCGTACATGCTGTTTGTGTATGATATGCGATCGTACACATTATTCAATAGTTCCATCCTTTTCTCAAAAGCGAAAAGCACTATTAGTTCTCTGGTTATACTTAACTAATACCACAAACTTTGGATGACATCACGTGAGCAATTAGGGCAACATCATTGTCAATTTCTTTTTATTAGCATAATAACACCGTTCTATTTAATCACAATTGGTAGGTTACTTTTCTATAATGACCTAATTTAACGCTGCACAAAGCACCTCCCAAATTGTATCGGGAGATTACTGTTAACATTGTTTTTTTTCTATTATACGAAAAACACACGTCCACACTACACACATACACCACACTCATGTATATGTAGTAAGTGCATCTCTAACATTGTTGTTAAGACTACACACATAGTGCAACTTAAAAAAAATCCCGTGGGACTGGTATATGTACAGAAACTTCAGTAACACTTATAAAACTAATTAATATTTTCCAATTAAAAAAGCGTAACACAAAACATGAATAATTAAACTCCAATCCCAAATAATGATACAGCTCGGTTGATGCAGATGTTTGCAGCATTATTTGTCCAGGGCTATACTGTATGTGAAGGCAATTAAGGGGATTTAATCGAGATCTAAAGTGTCACTTTCGATGCTCCAAGTACAAGCAACCATTTTCAATTGGATCACTAAACCCACATGGGCATCTTAATTAACCACTTTATCCTATGCGTAATGGGATCATGCATAGTTCTCACCACGGTAATTAAGGTACTGCTGGATCAAAAGTGAAGCGCAAGACGGCCTCCTTTCCTTCGTTTATTATTATCATCGTGCTCTTAGTATTGAAGTACTCCCCATCTAAACATATAGCTATTTTCTCCACCTATTGGTAGGTCTCAACCAATCACAACTATCTTTTCTTTAATTTTTTTTATATTTTTTCATCTTAACCAATTACCAACTTTTCTAATTTAACTGCACCTACTTTCTATGGTAAGAGAAAATTCCCTACATATCCCTGAGAATTTCCTTGATCCCTTATATACCTCTAAATTTTGTCCTTTATATGTCTTTGAGTTTTTATCTCTATTAGTTGATCATTGGTTGATCACTATAGTTTATTAAAATGACTATTCTCTCGCAGACATATAACATATGCTACCTATTTCATAAATCACAATGTGATTTTTTTAAAAAAAATTATAACAAAATCAAATGGAACAATCATTTTTGCCAAATTTGAAAAAACAAAATATAAATATTTGAACAAATTTGAAAATTTATTATTAAATCTATGCATTAGTTTCAATAGGAAAGTGATAACCAAAATTGTTTGTTATTTGGGTTTAAACTTTGGTGAAAATGTTGCACGAATTTCATCAAATCTGATTTGAAATTTATTTAATAATTTTAAATATATTTTTTCAAATTTGTGATAAAATAATTCCATCCCCTTTGTTTTTTAT
The DNA here is from genome assembly GCA_030770085.1 of Oryza coarctata. NCBI lineage: Eukaryota > Viridiplantae > Streptophyta > Magnoliopsida > Poales > Poaceae > Oryza > Oryza coarctata. Next base: position 15,019,000 of record CM061467.1, on the reverse strand, counting down.
AAATAAATCTTCTTCACTGCATATTCATTCAAAATGTAATTTTCAAATTTGATGCAAAGTTTGAATTTTTTTTTGCAATTTCAATGAAATTACCTTTCAAGATTATGAAATTCAAAATTACATATTTAGTAATTTATCACTTATTATTTTTTCACAACCCAAATAATTGATACGTGAAATATTTTAATATGCCAAAGGACAATAAAGTCATTTATAAGAAAAACTAACAGTCAATGGATGATGAACTAACGGATTGAGCATGTAGGGGATTCAAATAAAAATTCAGAGATATACAAGTGAACAAGTAAATCTCGGTGGTGTAGAAGGAATCATGTGAAATTTTAAAGCGATCATGCGAAATTTTAAGGACACGAAAAGATAAAGCTCATAAGCTCAGTTCTGGCTTACATGACTCAACTCGAAAGCCAAACAAGCCAAGCCTCATTTGGCTTATTTGGCTTGAGTCTAAGCTGTAATATACTCACGTGGATTGTCTTATTGTCTATTGAAGTTGTAATCCATAAATTTATAATTTTATCATGTGGATTATAGAGAATTGAAGATGTGAACTTACTTTAATTTTGCATCTTAATGTCTTCTTACATTTTTTCTCTACAAATTATACACGGAGAAGTGCCTCAACTAGTAGGGTCGTTTGCCAAGCCAAAGCTAAACCAAATCAAACCAAGTCAAGCCAAGTTCTTGTGAGTCTTCACAGGCCGAGATGAGCTTGGCTCGGCTCATTTCCACCCACCCAACTCTAAAAGTAATTAAATTACGGAGAGAGTATCTTATTCTGTGCTAGTCCAATCATGCCTTTAGTAGATGTTGACACTCTTTCTTCACTTCACCGTATATAACTGTTTGGATATCTATCGACTGATTTTTCTCTTTTGTAAAAAAAAGCACTATAATATGTTCGGCTTTCTCCCCCAAAGCCGGGTCAATCGATCTTCTTTCTAAGAAAAAGAGAAATCTTAGTTAATTCTACCCACAAATTATTGCACTATAACATGTGCTAATTAAGTTCATGCCTTTGTCATCTTTCTGGTATTGATAGTATTGATAGCCGTATATATGCCACAGATTAGAGTTAAGGGTGAAAGGTAGGTGTGTAAGCAGTAACTCGATGATGGGACATGAAGATGAAGATGACTACAGAACAACAACTAAGGCCATGGGGTGGAGAATATAGCGGTGTAACTGGGCGATGTGAGATTACGAACACTAGCTAAGATATGGTGATGGTTTTGATGGTGGGAGTTGTATAAGGAAGAGGGAGTTAGGTGTTTAAGGCTCTGAATCGAAGGAGTGGCAAGAGAATTGATAAAATAGAATTGTCTAGGTAAAAACATAAATCCTGTCATACTGGCAACCCAGTGAAGTGGTGGGAGGTGGAGCATGTGAAATAAGGCTAAGCCCTATATTAAGTGTTGAGATGTTTGCACGAACGTTAAAGTCCTTTGAGCCTCTTGAAAAAAGGAATTGAAATTTTGTTACATAGAGATGCTAAATTTTATATGGTAGAGACACTAACGTAATATCAGTCAACAAAAAAAGGGGGAGACCGATGTAGAAAGCCAGACAGAGGAAGAGAAAAGGGTACGCTGGTAAACTGGAGCACCCAAAACAACGGTAGTGTCGGCGCCTGCTCCTCCTCCTACCACTCCATATCCATCACACCACAATGCTAGATTACAGATCAACGGAAGGAGACCTCCAACCAAAGCTTTTCCCATCCATTGCAACTTGCAACTCGCGACCTTTTTTTTCCCCATCATTTGTTTTTTCAGCTGCAGCCTGCAGGTGCTACGACTACATCTTGTCCCTCAAGAAACGGGCGATGAATCAAATGATGCTACGCGGCGACCGACCCGTCCGCCCGGTCGAGCGACCGCACTACACATGCACGCACTTTCCCTCCCCTAAAATTCAGGAATGCTACTACAGCTTGCCTCTGCACCGCGCATGCGGCCGTATCAAAGGCAGGGGGGGAAAAAAACGCATCTTTTTAAGGTAAATCCGCCGTCGAGAGAGACCGGCCTGGCAAAACATAATCTGTGTGTGCTCCGGGTATGGGAACACCGGCCGTCGCCGTTTCAGAGCAGTAGTGGCTGAGAATGAGGAAGTCGGTTTTGTCAACCCCGGCCATGGGCGAAACCACAGGTTGGTCGACGGATTCCTGCGACGGCGGTGGTGCAGCCGCGGCAGACAGCAGTATTATTCTCTCTTGGCCGTCCATACGGCTCAACCGCGCAAGCCATCCAGGCTGGGTTTTTGAGGAACAAACTAAACCAAACGGGGAGGTAAAAGTTTGGGGGTAGACCCCACGTGGTAATTGTGGCAGGTTCGATCTTCTATGGTGAGCTGCTCTAGTTATGCTTTGTTTTTTTTTACTTCTTTCTATTACTATTCATTACGACTCTCTGCTTTTTACCTTTTTCATATTTGTTTAGATTTTACTTTCTTCTAGTTTTAATTATTTTATTTTTTTAATTTTTAACTTAGCCTTTTTCCCTTTAAAATTTTCTAGATTCATCTCATATACATTTTTTTATTTTAACTCTAATCTCCTCTTTGTTTATCCTATGTTTTTCTTTTTCCTAGTTTATTTTGCCCTCCTTTTAAATTTTTTTATTTGTGATATTGAATTTTTTGAGTTTTATGATTTCTCTAGTTTTTTTCCTAAGACTATTTTATTTCTTCTAGTTCTTATTTTTGGGCACAGTGTAAGACGCGGACGAGACGAGGGTTTGTGCACTCATACAGTACCACTTATGAGAAGTGTTAAGGAAGCCTTCTTTCCGCTTTCCGAAGAAATAGAATTGTAGATAAATATGTGTGTGATTTCTAATCTTTTAAACGATGTGATTTTAAAAAAAACTTTATACATATAATTTTTTACATATTTATTTTAAATCTATTTTTAACTTTATAATATTTAATTAATTTATTTGTAACCTTAAATAATTATCACAAATAATTTAGCTATTTAGCCAAGCATCGAAGTTGATAACCAAACCTCATGGTCTGCTATCATAGTTGCTCCCCTTTATACCGTGTCGCTTGGGAGAGTCATGCATGTAAGGTTTCCATATAGTTGGACCAACACGAATTCAAAATCTCCACTTTGCTTTCAAACCCCGAGGTGAAGGAGATGTAATAGCAAACGAATGTATTTTAACTCGGAAAGGAAAGTCTTTCTTTTGAACAAATTGTACTAAGTAAATATTTGAGGGTAACATAAAGAACCAAATCAATTATATATCCTATCCTAACACCTGTAGAGAATGGGGCATCATGAAGAAACAATTCAACAAGTGTTTCACTAAGAACAAAAGCTAGAGGTTAAGACTGAAGCAAGCCTCTTGATTTCCTCCAATCTGTCAACTAGACAAAATGTGTCGTTTTGCTTAAAAGAATAATCTCCTAGGTCAAAAAGTATTTGATGTGTATGACAAAATTTAATAAAACTTTTAAAATTATAATCATCGGTAACTTTTTAAATACTTATTTTTTAAATAAATAAATAAATATATATATATCTTGTCTTAAAAATATTACCCTAACATCATAAACTCGTTAGATTTTATAAATTAATTTTAATATAAAATTAATTATTATAATTTTAAAATTTTGATTCAATTTTGTTCTAAACGTCAACCGCAATAAGTATCACATCTAATCATCTTCTTGTTAACTTATCGGGTGTATCTAAAATTTAAATTTAAAACTTAAATTTAAAATTTGATTTTAAGAATTTTTTTCATCATAGTTATTTTTTAAGCATGGACTTTTAAACCATATATAACTACCTATAAATTATCTTTATTTATTTTTCTAGGGCTTATTAGCCATAGCTCAATCAATCAACATAGCTAACATATTTTCAGCGTGATTTCGTCCCTTTTCTCACCATCCCACTGCCAGCTACTAAAGTTTGCTCCTGCATGCGAATGTGTTTGGATCTCCCTTCTCTTCTCTTTTCTACTTTTGGTTTTAACCTGTGTATTAGTTTGCACTAGCATCTTATCAATGTCTCGGAGAAGATGCTAAGTGCGAATTTTGATGATGAGGAGGAAAAAGAAAATGAAGAGAAGATTGTCGTTGGTTAATTAACAGACGGTCTATAATGCCATCCATACCATTATACAGCTGCCTATTTGAGTAAATTATTAATTGCTGTAATGGCTTTCCTTACAGTTTCCCGGTAAAAGAATATTAATTGATCAAAACTATTTAAAATAGCTAAACAAACATTTTATTGTGTGAGTTATACACACTTAGTAGATTATTAACTGTTTTCCGCTATTATCCCATAGAACGAATACTTATTAGAGTGTAAAATATAGAATTTACAGTAGAAAACACACATTGTAAAATGTGATTATTTTTTTATAAAAAAAACTGCCTACATAGATATGGACAGTCCCGAAATTTTTTACTGGCTGGAGGACCCTAATTGCTCCGCAATAGTTAGATTAGGAAACATCTAATCTCTGTTTAGATATTCTTACCTGGGCCAAAAGTTGAAGTAAATAACTTGCGCTAAAAGTAAAATAATAATAATAATAACTAAAAAAAATCGGGTTGGATCGCCCGTCGCCGCCGCCGCCGCCTCCTCCTCCTCCTCCTCCGTCAACGCGGAGATCCATGACGACGGCGAGGCAGAGCCCACTAAGCGAGAGGATGCGAGATGCGCTAAAAGTAAAAAAATAATAAAAAAAAACTAAAAAAAATCGGGTTGGATCCCGAGTAGACCCACCCTGCAAAAGGAGCCCCACAACGGCCACACCCACCTTTGCTTCCAACCCACGCAAAAACCCGGATCCGATAGGAGAGCCTCAGCCTCCCAAACATGTAATCATCTCATTCCCTGTGTAAAAAAGATGTGTAGATCACTTCTAGGGCAGGCTACTATTTTCGCGTCCGTCCTTTTTTGACGGGAGTCGCGTCCCCTCGAGTACGGAAAAGCTGACGAATTTTTCCCTCATGTGTGGAGAAAAAAAAATAGAAGAGGAAGAAACGGCTGGTGTGCGCGTAGCGAAATGGGGGTGGTTGCGGCAGAATCATTGGGGACCGGTGGTTTTGGGAGCTGCTAGCACGTGCTCACTCTGTTTTTCTGCGTACACTACCTCCTGAACTGCAGTTTTGGAAATCTATAAATTCCAGCGCACAAAATACAGTACTGTTCTGTTGGCGTATTTTTATTTGTTTTTAAAAGGGGCACCTTTGGTTAAAAAAACTCAACTATGTTTCAGTTGGTATTTTTAAGTTTTTGTCTTAATTCTTTTCATTTCTGCCTGTTTTGTATTATGTGTTATAAAAGTATTTTGATTGACAAAATCAAAGTGATTATTTCATTGTAAAAAACTTTAAACATGCTGCCTTGCGGGCATTTAAAGTTTGTGAATTTCTTACTGTGCTATTCGCAAGTGTGAAGGACCAAAGAATGTATAGGACGGTTTTGACATATATTATGTGACCTAATCATAGAATGTCATAAATATTAATAGAGGAATTCAAGTTGAAATTGCATAGTATTTCTATTAATCTATGCTAGGATAGATCAGTTTGACTTGCACAAATAATTCATTTAAAAATATAAATCCAAATGTCATTATAAAACCGATCGCAACATAAGCGGCAGTGTTTTCCTTTTGTCCATTGAGATACATACATTTAATTCTTACCGATACTAAATAACTGAGAACCTATATTATCACCAATAGCTTCCACTCATTTGCCTCGTACCTTGCCCAACAAACCATAATTTTCTTCTTCCATAAACCAATTAAGAAACTCCAAATGCACTATTCTTTTTAGCATGTGTCTGGTTCAAGCGATGTGATAGGTTGGATCAGGTTGAACCCAATTTTTAGAATGCTTGTTTTGAGAATAGGAAGGATGGGATGATCTAAAACAAAATATTCTTCTAAGATCCAAGTTGGCCTTGTCCCTACAATAAAATCATGATGCAAGTATAGTCTTAGGATATAATACTAGCACCTGTGCCTAACGAAGATGTATTATCACGATCCTTAGATTATCCTTTACGAGTTACAACTTTAGGTAAACCCTAGAAGCAACATTCACCTAGAAAAGTAACAACTAAACAACACCATAGCTAGAACCTAATTCATAAGCAATGGTTTGTATCTAGAAAAAAAACCCTAATTTTTAACTTCACTTTCCTGAGGAAAAGAAAAAAATAACGGTTAAGTACTTTTGCACTTAGCAAGTCACTAGGAAATGTGTTTAATGAGAGCTTCAAAGGAAGACTGAGGTTTATTTCGCAAACTTTTCTTTTGAAAATATTTTTTAAAACACTAAGTGTGTGAGTTGATCACAAAATAGTTAGAAAGAAGCTCTTGTCTCAATTTGGTTCGTGAGTTGCTTTGCAATAAATTAAAGAGTCACAACAAATTTTTAGTTGATTAAGTGAATCAATAAAATGTACTACCATGCTTGTTGTCCATACTGTCTGTCCTCAGGCAGATTTCACTTTCACCCTCTTTTATTATCTTCTTTTCATTTTCATTCTTTCTAAGACATCAACTAATATTGTATCTCAGACTCCGGCTCCTAGAGCTATTTATCACTTACAACACACTACTTATGCTCGAAAAGCCTAAACTATGATGCCACTTAATATCCTGGGTCACATAGGACTGTTTCAGACCACATGGGTCATCCATCAGTTACCAAGGCCAATTTTCATAACAGTTCTCATATCACAAACCATTTTTTATAAAGCACTAGCAAACAAATCTACACTAGAAGAATCACCTCATATTCACCCATAATCGTAGGTACGACTGTTCAAACAGTTCTTAACCTTTGCAAAGAGTGCACACTTTACCCACACGATGCAAGCTTACTCTAATCACCGAGCACGTGTTAGCTACGCACAATAGGTGAAGAAAGGTTCGTGAGAAAACCTTTCCAAAGAAAGTCCAGGATAATCCGTTGCCACCTAGCAGGGTCTTCTTAACCAAGTACTTACTGTACTTATAATCGCCGATATATCACCATAGGGAACCCTTCTGTGGGTATATCACCCTCTTGGCACCTTAGCGACTCCTCAACTATTAGTAACGTGATGATCCCAGATTTACTAATTACTTGGCCCGGGACATCCCATACCACCTGTGTGATTGCACTGTGAGATACTCGAATGGAATTCCTAAGGATCAGTCCTTACATATGAATACAGAGTACCACCTACACGCAATCACTTTTCATCGTGGGGTTTTTGCAAACTATATTTATTTCGCAAATACACTGAGACCATGTATCAGGTTTTCAAAGCTTTCAAAACCCTATTTTCCCATAATGACAATTAAGTATGATTTGAGTAGACCCATTGGTATCTATGCTTGGAGAGCACTGATGCCGAGGTACTAGTAGGTGGAATGACAAGAGATAAGGTCACCAAGGTCCTACCGAAATAATACAACTCTAAGTAGGTATGTTGGGTTAAACCGAGGCCGATTAAATTAACGTGAACACTAGGAATATAGGTTGACAAAAAAATATTTTGTAAACTAGGGTAATATGATCTAAAGGTGGCTTGCCTCCAACTTTGTCTTCAAAGTCTTCGAAATCCTAGGTTTGAAATAATTTCTATTGTTTTTAACTAAGCACAAAAGAGAGAGAACCACGCTAAACCTTAAAAATAAAAGTAATATTATTAATAATTAATAGTGTCATTTGATGGATCTTAATTTTGGAAAAAATTAGAGACTTGAACGGGTTCAATCAGAGTTATGAATGAGGAGATATGAATTTTGAGGTTTAAACAATTTTCTATAAAAGGATAAAGATTAATGAATATTAGAAAAAAAGATTATACCGAGGTAATATCCCTTTGACCGACAAGTGAGGTCCATAGGTCAGTGAGTGGAAGGAGGAAGGTGCATGGTGGACTTAGTTTACGAGAGGGATAGGATCGAGGGATGATGGACTGAGGCCTATGGGTCTTAGTGGTCCGTTAAGGCCAACCAAAAAAGCCTTTGGCTTGGCCTACTAGGGCCGAGCTGAGATGTCACAAGGTACTTGCTCGGTCTGAGGTGGCGGTCACGTGGCCTTGCCACATCAGCCTTGACCGGGCAGGGGTGATCTTGACACCAATTGATGGCTAGCGATGGTCAAGATCAATTCGACGAACGGCGGCTGATCGAAAGAAGTGAGGTATAGAGGAAGAATGAGGGAGGGACAGCGAACAGATTGAGTGACTCGACTAGGGGATTGGGCGCACGATGGCGCCCAACAGCAAAGAGTTTAGAGCAGTGGCGGCGGTGTGTGTTGTTTGATCACCGACGGTAAGGCTTGGCGGTGGATGGGCTCAGGGTAGTCTCGTTGAGGTGCAGCACATCAGAAGAAGGAAGGGAAATAAGGGAAGAAATTGGCCACTACCATCAATGTCGCTGACGAGCAGAGGCAGTGGTAATGGAAGATGATGAAGAGGGATTTAGGGCTTTTCGGTTTGGTGGAGGTGAGCTCGGGGTGGCTTAAAGTGCACGAAAAAAGGGCATAGGTTGAGGCCTATTTAGACAAAGTTTGGCACAAGGAGACAACAAAGAGAAGCAAGATATTTCATCGGTTTTTTTGGCTTTGCTAGATGGGATGCAACACTGTGGTGTAGCTGTGGCTTTTGTCAGCAGGAAGGCAGGGATACAATGGTGACGATGATGCAATGAGATGACAAATTGCATGTAGACTTCGGAGCACATAGGGAGGAAATATCTTGAGCTTGGCCAACTTTTTTACCCAAGCCCACACGTTGAGCGGTAGAGCGTGATTCATGCTAAGTTAGGCTTGCGGGGCAATTAAGAAGACAGCGCGGCCATGGGCTGTCCTGGACAAGGCGATATGGCAACTTACGGCGTTGACGGAGAGAGAGCGAGAGAATTTGAGAGAAAGAGAAAGAAATAGAGAGTGGAGGGAGGAAGAAGACGAAGCTAACATGTGAGCCCCACGCGCATGTGAGGTAGCCATGTGAGCGCAGGATTGGTCTCTGGATCCCAATGTGCGGAGGAAGGCGGAATGAGCCGAAGCGGCAGTTTGGGCCAAGTGAAGGAAAGACAAGGGAGAGGTTGAGTAGGGGAGCTAGGTTGCTGGCTTGTGGACCGAGCGGGGAGTGAAGAAAGGAGAGAAGAAAGGAAGAGAGAAAAAAAGATGTGAGACCCAACTTAAACAATAAAGATTTTTATTTTTTTGGAATTGATTTGAATTGAATTTAAAGATTTAGATTTCTGATTTGAATTTGAATCGGAGATTTGAAGACATAGAAATATAGGGAATATTTGGAAAGGATTTTTGGGCTGCTTTGAGAGGAGGTTTGAACCCAAAATTTTGGAGTTTTGAAACAAAACTTCATAGGAAGGATTTGGATTTTTTTATCTAGAATGGTAGGAGGGTGTTTAGAATTTGGATTTATTCAAAGGGACTTGGATAGGTTTAGAGACATTTAAATTTTAAAATTCAAATCTCAACATTTTTAATTTTAACAAGATTTTCTAGGTTCAAGGAAATGATTCAATTGAGATCTTGATGCTTAGGTCCGGTCCTTAGTTCCACATGCAAATAAACAAAATCTTTGAAGCGGCATGAAAACTTAAGCATTACCCATCACATAAGTAACATGAATAAGTCCAATCCATTCTATCTCATCTTGAAACCAAATATATGGTTAGCTCTACTTATTTTCTGTGATCACGTCTATTAAACTATTAAATTGTGTGTTTTAAAAAGAGTTATCTAAAAGTTGCTTTAAAAGTCATATTAATTTATTTTTTAAGTTTTTAATGGCTAATACATAATCAATCATTTACTAATAAGCCTTCTCATTTTCATTTTACAGAAGAGAATGTTTATCGGTGAATGATTAATTAGATATTAGTTATTATAAATTTAAAAAATATATTTATTTGATTATTTAAAATAATTTTTATATAAATTTTTTTTGCACGAATCATACCATTTAAAGTTTTAAAAATAGTGATAATGGAAGACTGCTGTAACAGTCAGATTAAGACAGTCAATGCATTTAGTGCAGGGGATATAGCCGGCCGACTTTTTCCCAAGAATCCCATCAGTAAAACCATAGGCAGGATCTTTCTTTTTTAAAAAACAGGCAAGAACGAGTACATACCATGCAGCCGCTCGCTTGGTAATACATGATGCCAACATATTTGCAAAGAAATCGATCCAAAAACCGGCACCAAACCAAAAGAAAATTGAAAAGAAAATAATCTCTTTCGCACCTCACCAACCATTTTTATATCGGCCATGGCAGATGGGAGCCCCACCGGCGGCACCCTTCCACGTGTATAAATAAGGGCCCCGGCCATGGCAATCCTCGCACCAATCCATTCCTTCTCCGTTAACCCCGTTCATTTTATTTGCATTTACTTCGTTTCCTGGGAAGGCAACCTTTCTTGGCTTCCTCTTCTTCCCAGGAAGGTAAAGAAAAAGCCCTCCTCCTCCATGGATAGATAGATCATCAATGGAGCTCTGCATTTCTTGCTTTCTTTCTTGATGCTCTTGAACGAGCGATGATGATGATGCTCTGTTCTTGGTGTTCGTGGCTTCGTGCTCGGTCGAGCTAGAACTGTCGGTGCGAAATGCTGCCGGCCGGTAATGCTGCGATATCATGCTCAGGCATGCATGCTGCCGGAGTACGATGACGCCGCCGGCCGGTAGGAGGTAGGGAACTGGACGGACGACGCTTTCTTGGACTCGCGAGTGATCGATCATGGGGATGTCATGCCAAAAATTTTTCTTGGGGTTCAGAGATTCAGGGAGGGGAGATGCTGCCTCTGAATGCAATTGCCGGCAACCCGAAAAAGAAAAAGAAAAAAAAACTCTGCTTTTTTTATTCCTACTCGTTCTTGCTTTAGGGGATATAAACATCGCAGTGCCGAGATCTACTGAATTTTCGGGGTTTAGCGAACTTGGTCGATATCCACTTGGTGAGATCTAGTGGTGATCTTGCTTCTGGATCTGGGAGTTTAGAGCGAAGCCTGAAGCTCACCTGGGTTTAAGGTTTCTTTTATATTTTCTTTTTTCAGATTTGAAGTGGATAGAATGTTAGATGCAGTAATGTTCTATGATTCTTTCTCTTTCGCCTAATGTTTTAAGCATTTTTGGTGATTTGTCTCTCTTGCCTGACAAGTTCATTGTCTTATCCGTTCATTTTTCTCGGAGCTCGTCGACAGACGGACAGTTTTGGGTCCTTCTGCTAATGGCAGGATTAAGCCTCATTAATTCCTTATCATCACCATATTTTAAGATTAATTAATTACCTGTGTCAACGATAATTACCTCCTTGTGATGGCCAACAAGAAACCCCAATCCCATGCTGGTCTCGTGCTCGGAAGAGTCTAGAACCAGCAGAGGAGAGGAGCGTCACTCTTCGTTGCCAGCTTCAGTTTCAACGGCTATGGTGAGCTGGTGCAGCAAGAAGCGACGATCTTTTCCACCCCTGGAAGCCATCGAATTGTTTTGGTGGTTTCTCCTCAGATCTGCATAAATACTCGCCTACCCCCTTCACTCAGTTCCTCGGTCCTCAGCCTAGAGCATTGTTCCCCTTCTCCGTTGATTCCTGTATGAGTCAATTTTAGCTGCTATTTCTCTTTTATTTCTATTTCAGTTGGTGGTGTTCTTCTAGATTGCTCATCAGAAAGTTGCGATTTTTTTTCCAGTGTTTGTCAAAGGTGTGGTTTTTGGTTGGGTTTATGGCTTGACTTGTTGGGGGGTGGGGGGTTGAGGAGTCCATTTTCTCTACAGTGATTGCGTCACTGGATCTGGAAGAAATCTGCTGCTTGTATGGTGATGTCTGATGATGTTGTTGTTTGGTGTGCATGCAGGCTTGAGGATCCAAGAGGACAGCTATGGGGGAAGCTGCCGGCGACCGTGTCCTGAGCCGCCTCCACAGCGTCAGGGAGCGCATCGGCGACTCCCTCTCCGCCCACCCCAATGAGCTCGTCGCCGTCTTCACCAGGTTCGTGCTGATTTCCCCATTGATATATCGTAGATTAGTTCTGTGCTCCGGGTGATGATGTCTCATGTAGCATGTTCAGATGTTCCTATAAGATCTTTGTTCTAGGAATTTCTAGATCTGTGGTCAGGAATGGCATAATATGCTGAATTGAATGCAATCATTTTGTATTCAGTATTCCTGATTAGGAATGAATATTTAAATGCTTCTTTGAGCAGCCAAGATTTTGTACAAACCTAGTACTGAATAATGATGAAATACAATGTTGTTTTGGATTACTGTGGACTATAGTAGTAGATCTGACTGCATGTGCAGTTTTTTTAATACATTGACTGAATTATACACTGGTCCAGGTGCTTGTTGTAGGAGCAAAGTTTCAAAAAAAAAAATCCTACGTCTGACTAGATCTAGATCTATTTTACCACAAGTGCATACAGATCTGATTACAATGCAATTTCACTAAGTCCGATTAAATGGTCAAAACTAGTCCTTTCATATTTCAATGGAATTTCTATTTCATCCCAATAGATTATGTATGTTACTGTTCAAGCAGAACTCGATCTGTTGTGTTCACCGATAAAGGTTCGATAGTATGTGTCGACTAGGAAATTTGTTTAGCTATAGATTCTAAACTCGAGGTTCGTAGACGTGTTAAGTCAATTTTATCATTTAATTAACAAAGAAGATAGAAAGAATTAGGTCGATAAGCCAATTGACCAATAGTTGGATACAGACTCTTACTATTGATTAGTTATCAATAGGGGTTATGGCATTTATTACATTGGCTTTCTAGCCGATGACAGCAAGGAATAAAATCGTAGACACATCGGTTATAGAGCTGATGATGGTGACGATAAGCAATAAAGAGTAAAACTTCGGTCTTTCGAAGAGACGAGACCAGAATCAATCTTGATAGATTAGATCGAACCGAAACAGTATAAGACTGAAGCTAACGACACTATAACAGCATAAGTAGATTAGTTTTGCTAATGGAAGTAACGGGGAAACTCATCGGCTGGCTATGATATAAACATGTAAACTCATTGGCTAGCTAAATTGATGTGAGGAATGAAACTTGCTAGATCACTGATGCTAGTCTTAAACACAATCTTAATAGAGTAGACCTAACCGAGACAGTATAAGGCTGGATCTAATAGAAACAGATCAATCGTTAGCAAATTAACCATGGACGATCCATATATATCGGTTGAAAGCTAATACGTTAAGGATGAAGCTCAGTGTAAAGATAACTTATCGGCTGGCTTTTTCGATGAAACGTTGTGTGAAGATCCACCAATTTAAGGCTCAACCTAATTGATACAACATGAGATTGATAATGGTAAAAGGAACTTGATAAGCCGATAGATCCTACGCAAACGTGATATAATATATCCGGTCGGATTAAGAAGTTGGACTCAACCGATGCAGATTTAGACAGAGCGGATATATTAGGGTAATAGCAGGACTTATAGCTTCATCAGAGTTCAGACCTAACCGATGCAGCCTGCATCAAGAGTCATAATCCGTTGGAAAAAATCTAAATTAACTAGGGTGGCGATGCGTTGAAATTGTAATGATCTGTAGAGATGATTTATAAGGCCTCGATGTATTTGTATTTATATCCAAAATTAAATGAGTTTGAGATGGTCATAAACAGCCTTCGGATATTATTTTCTAAAAAGAAAAGAAAACTATCTCTAAAAAAATAACAAAATTAACTACTCATATCTAATTACAAGAAATAATACAAAACCACTTTGACCATTTTCACGTTTTCTTTCATCTTCGACTAAATCGAATTCATTTTCATCTGTCCGATCGATTCTTTTCTTATATCAATCAGCATTTTTTCATAAGCAAATTGGTTTCCTCTATATATCAATTGACTTTTTTCCATAAGCGATTGGCTCTTCGATCCTTAACTAAATTTGTTTACGGGCTTATTAAATTTTGCCGTTAATAGTTACTTAAGTGGCTAACAGCAATTTTCTTAATTATGTCCAAATGCTCAAGTGCTGAAATATCTTATTGAGATAGTATTGATAGATCTGGCCTGATCTTTTTTTGACATTATTATTTGTGCAGGCTGGTTAACCTTGGAAAGGGAATGCTGCAGCCCCACCAGATCATTGCTGAGTACAACATCGCAATCCCTGAGGCTGAGCGTGAGAAGCTGAAGGATGGCGCTTTTGAGGATGTCCTGAGGAGTGCCCAGGTTTGAATCAGATTCAGATTTCATTGAATCAGAGTGATCCGTCTTTACTCTGCCTCTTGCTCTAACTTAACTTATGCTATGCCATTGTTTTTATCATACAGGAGGCGATTGTTATCCCCCCATGGGTTGCCCTTGCCATCCGCCCAAGGCCTGGTGTCTGGGAGTATGTGAGGGTCAATGTGAGCGAGCTCGCTGTTGAGCTGCTGACAGTCCCTGAGTACTTGCAGTTCAAGGAACAGCTTGTGGAAGGAAGGTAGAAAATCTGCATAATTGGGATATTAAAAGCATATGCTTTAAACTTAATTTTATTATTTTTCTTTCATCAATACATGGTTTGTAATAAATATCTGGATGTATATTTCAGCACCAACAACAACTTTGTGCTTGAGCTGGATTTCGAGCCATTCAATGCATCCTTCCCTCGTCCTTCTCTGTCAAAGTCCATTGGCAATGGTGTGCAGTTCCTCAACAGGCATCTGTCGTCGAAGCTCTTCCATGACAAGGAGAGCATGTACCCGTTGCTCAACTTCCTTCGTGCACACAACTACAAGGGCATGGTAAGACAACTTCATATTGTTTCCTCATACAACTACCCGCATATTTTTTATTAGTAAAATAACGAATAATTCAAGACATATCTGTAGTTTAATCTGTTATCACATTCTTTGATAAAAAAACCTACATTTGCACTTCTTGCAAGCTATAGTTGCAAATCTTGTATACTGCTCTAGTTTAGCTCATGCAATAGACCATTAATGATTAGGGATGCTAAATGCTGATCTATCAGACAATGAATAACCAAAACCAATTATATAACTTAACAAAAAAATCCCTTGAAAACTGCACTTTATGTTTTTTTTTCTGGTTGTTAGTATGGCATGTCAACATGGATTGAATTGGTTTTGAGATAAAGTATTAGTTTTGAATTGATGGGATATATAAACTTATTATTCTTTCTGCAGACCATGATGTTGAATGACAGAATCCGCAGTCTCAGTGCTCTCCAAGGTGCTCTGAGGAAGGCTGAGGAGCATCTTTCTGGTCTTTCAGCAGACACCCCGTACTCAGAATTCCACCACAGGTACTGATTATTTGTTACATATTGTGAACTCTGGAATTTATTTTTATTTTGACATGAAAGCACTGAAGATATTTGGCAGTATTGTTGTGATAAAAAATGTCTGCTTGATTTGAAATACAGGTTCCAGGAACTTGGTCTGGAGAAGGGTTGGGGTGACTGTGCTAGGCGTTCACAGGAGACCATTCACCTCCTTTTGGACCTTCTTGAGGCCCCAGATCCATCCACCCTCGAGAAGTTCCTTGGAACAATCCCGATGGTGTTCAATGTTGTCATTCTCTCTCCCCACGGTTACTTCGCCCAAGCCAATGTCTTGGGTTACCCTGACACTGGAGGCCAGGTAGAATTCTTACTCAGTTTTGACATCTATTCATACTTATAATTTATGAAACTAAACTTGTTCTGATTATTCTTTGTTCTATGATTACCAAAAGGTTGTCTACATTTTGGACCAAGTCCGTGCTATGGAGAATGAGATGCTGCTGAGGATCAAGCAGCAAGGTCTCAACATTACGCCACGCATCCTTATTGTAAGTGTGATACCTGATATGGTGCAATACGGCTTGTCAGCTATAGCAATATGATAGTTAACCTTCTTTGGTCGTGAAACAGGTCACCAGGTTGCTCCCTGATGCCACTGGGACCACCTGTGGTCAGCGTCTTGAGAAGGTCCTTGGCACCGAGCACACCCACATCCTTCGTGTGCCATTCAGAACTGAAAATGGAAGTGTTCGCAAGTGGATCTCGCGTTTTGAAGTCTGGCCGTACCTGGAGACATTCACTGATGTAGACACCTAACCTCACTCTCACACCTTCTTGGTTATTCATTTGTTAAAGATTAACTTCATATTGATTCTTTCCCATGGATGTCAGGATGTGGCACACGAAATTGCTGGAGAGCTTCAGGCCAATCCTGACCTGATCATTGGAAACTACAGTGACGGAAACCTTGTTGCATGCTTGCTTGCACACAAGATGGGTGTTACTCATGTACGAATTTTAACTACTCTGATCAGAAGTGTTTTAACTACATATTGCTCATGCTCATGTTGCCTTGTTCCATGTTATGTAGTGTACCATTGCCCATGCGCTTGAGAAAACGAAGTACCCCAACTCTGACTTATACTGGAAGAAGTTTGAGGATCACTACCACTTCTCATGCCAGTTCACCACTGACTTGATTGCTATGAACCACGCTGACTTCATCATCACCAGTACCTTCCAAGAGATTGCCGGAAAGTAATATTTCTATACAACTAGGGTTTTCCTGGTCTAACGGTTAGTTTTGTCATAAAATGCATTACCTCTCCATGGTCTAATGGCATTTTCTGGTTTTTCAGCAAGGACACTGTTGGTCAGTATGAGTCTCACATGGCATTCACAATGCCTGGTCTGTACCGTGTTGTCCACGGCATTGATGTTTTTGACCCGAAGTTTAACATTGTCTCGCCTGGTGCTGACATGTCCATCTACTTCCCTTACTCTGAGTCTCAGAAGAGGCTCACCTCCCTCCACCCAGAGATTGAGGAGTTGCTCTACAGCGAAGTTGACAACAATGAACACAAGTAAGAAGCAATTCTTACATAGCTTGATCTGCATTCATGTGATGCATGCCGTCCTGGTTATCTGATTAGAATACTGTTTGCAGGTTTATGCTGAAGGACAAGAACAAGCCAATCATCTTCTCCATGGCTCGTCTTGACCGTGTCAAGAACTTGACTGGTCTGGTTGAGCTGTATGGGCGCAACCCTCGCCTGCAAGAGCTGGTTAACCTTGTGGTTGTCTGTGGTGACCACGGCAACCCATCCAAGGACAAGGAAGAGCAGGCTGAGTTCAAGAAGATGTTCGACCTTATTGAGAAATACAACCTGAATGGCCACATCCGCTGGATCTCTGCCCAGATGAACCGAGTTCGCAACGGTGAGCTCTACCGTTACATTTGCGACACCAGGGGTGCTTTTGTTCAGGTAACTAAATGATGTGCTCTTGTTGCAAAAACGTCATAGCTGAATTGTAAACTCATCTGTTCTCACATCTATCTTCTCTTGCACTTCCAGCCCGCTTTCTACGAGGCTTTTGGTCTCACTGTTGTTGAGTCCATGACCTGTGGTCTCCCGACATTTGCAACCGCATATGGTGGTCCAGCTGAGATCATCGTGCACGGTGTGTCTGGCTTCCACATTGACCCATACCAGGGTGACAAGGCCTCGGCGCTGCTTGTGGAGTTCTTTGAGAAGTGCCAGGAAGACCCCAGCCACTGGGCCAAGATCTCGCAGGGCGGTCTTCAGCGTATTGAGGAGAAGTATGCAAAACACATCCAGCAATCTATCTTTCTGAATTGCCCATTCATCCTTCTTGCAATGCTAACGTTATCTTTTCTCCAACCTTTGCTTCAGATACACCTGGAAGCTCTACTCCGAGAGGCTGATGACCCTCACCGGCGTCTACGGATTTTGGAAGTACGTCTCCAACCTAGAGAGGCGTGAGACCCGCCGCTACCTCGAGATGCTGTACGCCCTCAAGTACCGCAAGATGGCTAGCACCGTCCCGTTGGCTGTTGAGGGCGAGCCGTCGAATAAGTGAGCCGGCCAACATCTCAATCGGCTGTGAGACCTGAATGAGAACATTGGAGTTCTTTGTTTTGCATCTATTCTCGGGTTCAGAGATGAAAAGAAGAGAGATTTGAGGATGCTTTGCATTCCTAGGCACTGCTTTTTTTTTTCTTAAGGTTGAATTTGGGAGTTTCTAGTTTGATTTAGTTGGGGGTGAGTTAAGGGGAATGTGGTGTGTGGTTGGTGCTGTCTCTTCTTGTTGCTGGGATGTTACCTATAAATAATAGGAACGGCCTTTGTGCCGTTTCTGCAATAATATATTTGTTGCATCCTTGTTTCCAAGAAAAGAATTTGTCGGTGCAATGCTCATTTCTCCTTGGTGTTATCTTATTTATGTATTTGTCGCCAATGGAATCCCTGTCGTCGTTCCATTTCCATATTATTAGATATTTTGGTCTGTATTAATTCAAATTTTGGTGTGATAGTTTATAAAAAACATAACAATATTTACAACATATTAAATCCTTAATTGATTTTTATAGTGTATTATTTTGTGTTTAAAACATTATGTTTTTTCTATAAATTTTATTAAACTTAAAAAAAATTAACTTATAACAAATTAAAACATCTCATTATAAAATGGAAAAGAGAATACAAAATATATGATTTCTTAGAGTTTGTTGGTCTCGACTATATAGTAGTACCATGATGACATGCCAAGTTGCTTGCTAACATGGATCATCCTTGGCTGCTTTCGATTGGAGTTCAATCTTGCCTGTAAAATAATATGATTTTTAAAATAATTTTGCTATAGATTTTTTAAAAATACATTATTTAATAGTTTTAAAAATATATGTATAAAAATAAGGAACTTAAGGTTAGAAAGGGAAGAAAACGAGGAAGGACATACTGACTTAACATGTCCAGGCGTCAAAGTGGAAGAAAATTTGGTTTTCCTTCGTTAATCTAGAACAACTAATCTAAAGGACTTTTTTTTTGCATGACACCTGTCTAGCACGAATCACGGAGCAAACAGCCTTCTCCTTTCCATCGTATTTTTCTCTTGCGTTCCTACCCCATTCTCTTCTTCCGCCCCACAGGGCTTGTGGGGGCGGCAAGCTACTGCCAGCAGGCTTGTTAATTAGTTCGTTTTTTATATTTGATGTTTAACTTTATATTTATTTTTTTATTTGTTTGTTTTATTTAAATTTTTATATAAATATAAAAATATATAAATTATGATTAAAGTTCCTTTGATAATAAAATAAATCACAATAAAATAAATAATAATTATATATTTTTTAATAAAGCAAATGGTTATAAGTTTAAAAGTCAAGATGTTAAATATAAAAAATCATAGGGATATATCGTAGGTGCTATTTTGGCTTTTTTAATTGGAACATTTATATTAGAAGTACATATATAATTTTTTTAAAATTTTTGGTGGTATTTGTAAGTTGATATATACACCCAAAATTTGTGTTCCGAGAATATGTTCCCCTTCTTCCTATGCGCAACGCCGCATATATTACCTGCTATTTACTTGTAGTTCTTGCCATTTGCCAGATAAGCCCAACAGAGCAACAAGGAAAGAGCGCAAGAGCAACGAGAAGGGATAAGATCTATTTCAATGGTGAGCCATCGGCAGATAACTCAAAATCAATATTCAAACAATCCAGTAAGTAGAATTAGTTGTTAAAAAATATAATTGATTATATTCCTCTGTTGCACACACTACAGGAAGGCATTGGATGAGAGCATAAAGCTACTGATAGGAGGAAATAAAATGAAAAAGATTGACATGTAGGCCTGATAAAGCACATGTAAATACACCATTTATTTTTATTTTTAAATATATGATACTGTTAGATTTTGTTTGGTTAAACTTTTAAAATTTCGATCATTAACATCTCTCAAAATGTCAAAAATGTTTAGTTGACAACATAAAAATCATATGAGTAGTTATTTCTTATAGATACTTTAGTAGATATTATCACTATATTCTAATAGAAAAAATAGTGGTTGAAGATACACACCACACCATAGACTGAATAAAGTTAATAGTGTCCCATGTTTAAATACAGTGGTAGGACCGGTCTATTGCTATTTGAAAGGATATTCACTAGTGATAAGTGATTATTTAAATACTCATGTTGATTTTAGTTTTTTCATTAATCGTAGTCCTTTGGAGATATTTTTAACTTAAAAATAACCATGATATTTATCATATGATTAAATTTTAATGTTCATAATAATAATAACAAGTGGGATTGACAAAAACAATTACCTGATCAAAAACCAAACCTAAGTGATGTTGTCTTTTTTTTTAAAAAAAAAACTATTCACAAACCAATGAAATTTGGACAAATTTTAACAAAAATATGAAAATTAGTTTGATTTTTTTGGAATTGACCAGTTTACAGAGTGATTTGCCTACTCAAGCAGCCCATACCACCAATGTTTAATCCTAGTGTAATTCTATCTCTCTCTCACTTCTGGGAGTTCACAGGAGTCTGCATGTTAGGGTGCCTTTGTTGGATGGCAAGGTTGGATCGGATGGGATGAGGATGAGGCAATTTTTTTTGGTTGTTGTGATGGATGAGCATGAATGAAATGAGAATATTAAAGTATTAATTAATAACAAAATACATTAATAATAATTAATCTTATTATAATCAAACTAATTAAAAACAAAACAGACTAGTTATCCCTAATCAGTACTAATTGTGACATGTATTAGTAATTAACAAAAAAATGGATTAATTATTACTAATCAGTTACTAATGATCAATGTTAGCGAAGGTATACGGTCTCGTCCAGCCAATTCGCTGAATGGCTCACCTAGCGTATTCCAAGAATATTCCTTTCCATTCCAAGAGCATCCACTTTGGTCCGTAGACCGAAAACATATTATATTTAAAGCTTGGATGACTATCTCTCAAATTCGGCACATCTCATTGACTTAGATGGTTCAACGTCATTGTTATAAAATGACAACATACGAGTGACAACCTGACAATCTTTAGAGCAATAACTTATTACTCCCTATGTTCTTAAATACTTCATTCGTTTTTAAAATATAGCCACTTTAAAAAATTAAACTTTATTATAAAATATAAATATTTATATAGTAATATTTATCTATTAATCATCTCTTATTTAATTTTACTATCTCTCCCTAGATACTATATTTTTTTAATTCTCAAACCGTAAGGGCTTGATCAGTTTGAAGGAAAAATAAATAATTTTTGATTTCTAATGATTAATTTCTATAAGTGATATTTAGTTTGTATAAATGAAATACATAAAAACCAAAGAAAATATTCCTTTCCTATAATGTGTAATGAGAAAATATAGAAAAAATTGCATACACTCTACCTCTTCAAAAATTCCCATGCACAGCTGCGTGTATACATTTCTATTCCTTCAATTTTCATATTTCTATGAGTTGAATATCTCTAAACCTAAAAGTCCTAAATAAGGGGTACCATAGAGAGCAGAGATGTTTGAAAAAACTAGGCAGATACCTATGCTTTCACACGGATAAATATAAGTTATATATTGTTGGGAATAAATTAACTGTGATAGTTTTAGAACAAATCATCCTTATAGATATCTTTGTATAATAAATTTGTACTTAGAAGCACTATTTTATAATATGAGAGTATAGGAAGGAGTAGTTAGTAAAAAAATAAAAGATTCAGTGGGGTAACGGATTCACTATTATCATTATTATCTTCTTTTAAAGTGTATAAAAATAGCATGATGTGCTTTATTAAATAACAGATAGTTGGCAAGGGATAAAATGAAAAAAATAAATAAGAAGTTGAACAGTTTTGAACAAATAAGTTTTTTTTTTCCTCTCATTTTTGACTAGTCGTGCCTTGGTAGCGGAGGATCTGCTTATCCTCGTTCATCCCCACGGCTTCGACTCCCTTGGCCTCGACTTGTGAGTTTGCCGGTCACCTGTGCAAATCTGTCTTTGTGAGAGGCAGCAGTGGTGCCGGCGTCATGCTGCTTCCGCAGGTGAGAAACTTTGTCCCTCTCGCGTGTGTGGTAGCCCAGCAAGCGACCACGCTCGGATAAACAGTACGGATGACATCCTAGCCCAGTGTAATTGCCCCCATTGTAATTGGCTCTCTCCTTCGGAAGTTTAGGCTTTTCATTATTTGCCATCCAGCCCCAGATGTCAAGCTGTGTTTAGTTTAAAGGAAAGGTTGGATGAGATAGGATGATATATGATTTTGGATAGACAATCCAAAACAAGTTTGTTTGGTTGAGTGGATACGAAAAATTATTTTTTTATTTGGTTGGATAACACGAGAATATTAGACTAGTATTAATCAATAGCAAAATTATCATTTATCTTATTGTAATCAATATTAATAACAACAAAATATACTAATTATCTCTAATCAACCCTAAGGTAATTACTAATTAACAACAAAACAATAAAATTATCACTAATTAGCTAGTGATAATCGAGGTTAGCAAATGCATATGGTCTCGTACGACCAATTTTACCAAATAACATTATCCATAAACCATTTTCCATCCAAATATCATCAAACCAAGGGTCCAACCTAGGCAATATAACCAGGGTGTAACATCTAGACCGGAAAATTACCCCTCTCTATTTATATTCTCTCTAAAAATATATAAAAGCATATATAGTTTTTTTTCAATATATTAAAATTGATATGAGGAATAGTTATGATTTAAGATAGAGAATTAGATGTGAAAATGATAAGTAATGATTGTGATAGGTGGAGACAAAGAAACGCTCTTACATTCATATTCTTAGACAAATTCCAAACTCTTATTTATCTACTCCTTCTATCTTAGAATATAACAACTAATTAATAGTAGGATTAGGATTAGATACATATAATAAATCTAAATTTTATGAATAGATCAACAAAAACCCTAATTTTATTTCATTTTTTCATCTAATTTCGTATCACAGACCGTATTTAATTTTACTTATTTCCTCCACGTCTCCTCATTTTCTAGCTGGTCGCTACCTAGCGGAGGATCTTCGTCTGCCTGTTCGTCCCCTCGGCTTCGGCTCCCCTTGGGTATCGACTCGCGAGTTCGCCCGCCGCCCGCGCCGATCTCCACCTCGCGGGAGGGGAGCAGCGGCGCCGGCGTTCCTGCTGCTTCGCCCGCCCGCCGGTGAGCACCCGTACCTACGCGCATCCTCTTCCTCGCCCCTCTCGTTCTAGCCACACTTTTTTTCCCTCGAATTCGCCTCAAACCTTATCACCGTGCGCGCACCCTCTTCCTCATCCCTCCTCGTTCTATCCACACCTTTTTTTTCTCTCGAATTTGCCTTGACCCCATCTTCTCTGCTAGATCTGGAAGCCTTCTCTCTTGATTTGGCTTTAGGACATTCGCTGAGGAGCGCCATCTGATCTCGTCGGGGGATCCCCTGCTGCAGCTGTGCCGTCGCTTAAATTGTTCCATTTCGTTAAAAGAAAAGTAGGGCTTATGAGATGCCATCAGATGTAGCTTCGATTCTTCTCTAGTACTACTAATAACAGTAGTGCTTGCCTCCCCCACCCCCCAAAAAATTGGGGTTTCATGCCCCACGTTAGTTTGGTCCGCCCCTGAACACCAGTACTTCTTTTATATGTAGATTCAATTAGTTGAAAATCTGTATGCTGCTTGCGTGTTACGCTGCCTGATGGTCTAGGTTTTTAAACCCCATCAATCCATGGTTTGAATTTGATGATTATGTACTTGTTTAGGGCTATTGATTTTAGTTGATCCCATTGGACTTAGTACCCATGGCGTGAGTTTAAAAATTCTGCGTGTATATAGTTTCCAGCCAAACTGGGGATAGTTTTATACTTGTATTTGTGCGAAGTTCCTGTTATCCTGTACGTGCATTTGGATGCATACACTTCATAGTTATTGGATACATCTGTTTCATTTTTGCTAGGAACCGGGAGCGTCTTGTGTGGACACAGTGCTCTCTCGGAGCTGATTACAAGAAACGGCTTTGTGGTACTTCAGGTTGGACAGTTTTGTGTATCTGCTGTGGGGGATTGGCTTTTTTGTACCTTTTTGGGATACAACGGAATGGAGTGCAATAAGGATGAGGCTCTTAGGGCGAAGGAGATTGCAGAGAGGAAGTTTGATTCGAAGGACCTGCAGGGGGCCAAGAAGTTTGCCCTTAAGGCTCAGACTCTCTTTCCTGGGCTTGAAGGCATTGTTCAGATGATCACCACCTTGGATATCTATCTTGCTTCAGAGGTGCTGATTGCTGGGGAGAAGGATTGGTACTCTATCCTTTCTGTGGAGACTTCTGCTGATGATGAAACTCTAAAGAAGCAGTACAGGAAGTTAGTCCTTCAGCTCCATCCTGACAAGAACAAGTCGGTGGGTGCTGAGGGTGCTTTCAAGATGGTCCAAGAGGCATGGACTGTGCTGTCGGATAAAACAAAGAGAGCTCTGTATGACCAAAAGAGGAAACTAATGGTTTTTGATAAGAAAACCTCTCAATCAAAAAAAACAAGTGCTGCTCCTGGTGCATCCAATGGCTTCTATAATTTTGTGGCCAATGCTGCTGCTTCCAAGGCAAAGGCAAACAAGCAAAAGGCAGGACCAGCAACATCTGCAGTGCGCCAGCGCGCTCCCCCTCCCCGTCAGGCTCCTGCTCCTGCTCCACCTCCAGCAAAGCCACCTACATTTTGGACTTCGTGCAACAAATGCAAGATGAATTATGAATACCTGAAAGTGTATCTTAACCACAATCTTCTCTGCCCTAGCTGCCGTGAGCCATTCCTAGCAAAAGAGGTACCAATGCCACCTACCGAGAGTGTTCATGCTGTACATGATCCCATCAGTGGTGCAAATCAAAACACAAATGCCAGTAGAAATTTCCAGTGGTGTCCATTCTCAAGGACAGCTGGTGCAGCTAGTGCTACTGCATCATCTGCTGCTGCTGCTCAAGCTGCGAACGTGGTTCATCAGACATATGAGAAGGTTAGGAGAGAGAGGGAGGAGGCACAATCAGCAGCTAGAAGGGAAGAAGCTCTTCGGAGGAAGTTCAATCCTCTGAAAAGGCAAGCGAATATGTCAGAGAATGTTAACCTTGGAACAGGGGGCAACTCATCTGGAAAGAAGATGAGAACTATGTGTAAAAATGCTGGAATTGGTTCTTCATCCATTCTATCAGGTCCAGGGGCCAATTATTTTGGAGTTCCAGGTGGAAATATATCATTTTCTACTAACAGTGGAGGATATCATTTTCAAGGTGTTAACGGTGGGTCCAGTTGGATTCCCAGACCTCCTACTCGCATCAGCTTGATCAAGACCTTCTCGCAGTTTGATATTAGAGGTATTTTGATGGAAAAAGCAAAGAGTGATTTAAAAGGCAAGCTAAAGGAGATGCAGAGTAATACATTGCAAGTTGCTGCTAATGGTAAAAAGAACAAGAAACAGGTGGTTAAACAAAATGGTGGGGATGATGAAACTCTTGCTTCAGATGAGTCTCCTGCACACCAAGACGCACATGTTGATCCAGAGGACAATGTTTCTGGTAGAGATGCTGATGCTGATGCTGATGATGAAAATGGTGACCCTTTATCTTATAATGTTCCTGATCCTGATTTCCATGATTTTGATAAAGATCGTACTGAAGAATCTTTTCAGAGTGATCAAATTTGGGCTACATATGATGATGAAGATGGTATGCCTCGTTATTATGCATTTATTCAGAAAGTTCTCTCTTTGGAGCCATTCAAGCTCAAAATAAGCTTTCTCACATCAAGGACCAATAGTGAATTTGGTTCTTTGAACTGGGTTTCTTCTGGCTTCACAAAGACATGTGGCGATTTCCGGATTTGTAGATATGAAACCTGTGATGTACTCAACATGTTCTCTCACCAGATTAAATGGGAGAAAGGTCCACGTGGGATTATAAAAATTTATCCACAGAAAGGTAACATCTGGGCTGTGTATCGGAATTGGTCCACTGACTGGGATGAAGATACTCCAGATAAAGTTCTTCATGTCTATGATGTGGTTGAGATACTGGATGATTATGATGAGGATCATGGCATTTCTGTCATTCCCTTGGTCAAGGTTGCTGGGTTTCGAACAATTTTTGAGCAGAATCAGGACCTCAATGCCATCAAGAAAATTCCCAAAGAGGAGATGTTTCGGTTTTCACATCAGGTGCCCTTTTATAGGATGTCAGGGGAAGAAGCTCCAAATGTCCCTAAAGATAGTTATGAGCTTGACCCAGCTGGTATTTCTAAAGAACTTCTTCAGGAGATCACAGAAACAGCAGAGGAGTCAAAAGCAACTTCTGAATGCTGATTAAAACAGTTGACTGCTTCTGAGATGCCTCTGTTCACCTCCCATTTTGAAGCTAATATTTATAGACAACTTCTAGGTTCTATAGTTTCCTGCCTTTTATTACTTTTGACCATTACCTTTTGTGCACTAGGATAGTATGGGCTAATCATTCAGGGGAATAGGAGATATCTTCTGTTGTAAGGGATGTTCTGACATGAATTTGTTGTTATAACTATACTGTTAAGCAACTCTAGAAGGATGGAGTACTAACTAGCTCATGTGGCAATTTCTCAGTGAAAGCTTTTAGGATATTTAAGGTCAGTGCTGACATCTGTTGTTCTTGAGAGGACCTCATGTTTCTCCTCTGGAGATGCTAATCTGAATAGCTGTTCATTTTCATGTGTTACTTTACTAGTTAAAAAAAATCCATTGATTGTGTGCGACTAAAATTATAGTAATCATGACTCTGTCCTATTCATAAGTGACTTTCTTCGGATATCTTTGTAGGATCTTATTAATAACTAAAATTGTTTATGTATGCCCGAATTGGTTTACAGGCCAGAGAAATCTTTCATTTCAAGTTGATTTCGTTTGTGCATAATAGATACTGTTCTGTAGAATTTTGTTCCATTACCAGAATTTTCGTATAGTAGTAAACAAAGTAGGCATTTGTATCTTCAACACTGAAAGCTTGCTTACAAGTCCCATCCGACATACTTGGGCCATACGAGAATATGAGCGAAAACAAGTTCCATAGTTTTAGAAGGTAAGGGCATAATCTGAAAATGCAATTGGCTTTTTGGTCTGTATGACTTGAATGCCTAACATTGTTTGCAATATGGAGAAATGAGGTGGGAAATGTTCATTATTCATATTTATTTGAGCTGAAGATAAACTGAGAGCTATTTGTCAAATGTTTCTCAATTGTTACCTTTTATCAATTATACAAGAGAAAATATGATGTCCACAATGCAAACTACCATTAACTAAGAACATTTGGTGAATTTATGTCTCACACCTAATAGTCTTAAGGTAATCTGTAAATCCTACTTTTATGTGAAGCTCCAGCCAGTTGAAGCTGACTTTTGGATTACAATTGTTTCTGGACCTTATAAGCTGGATTTTTGCAACTAAATTTTGAAGATTATCTTATTAATTAGGAATGGAGATTTTAAGTTTGCAGGACAAGTGCAGAGTTTGCTAGCCTTTAAGCACAAGGCACGCTGTGAAATATCAAATTAATCAGGTAACATTTGTTGTAGGATTAGGATTAAGGGTCGCCTGCATTTATGTATGTGAATCTAGTCACAGAACATATCGATCAATTCTAGTAAAAAGGTGATGTTTTAGCTAAAGTTCTAATGAAGAGGTTGTGTTGATATATCTGCAAGTAGATAAATGTAAATTGCTTTTAGGAATCCTCCGCAATGTGGACATCTTGCAAATTTCTATGGCATGTTTTCTTATCCATGCAAATTTGTACTCCCTCCGTTCACTAATATATGTCATCTTTGGATGTGTGCAGCCAAACCTTGAAATCTTTTAATTCTTAAATAATGAAAAATGATAGTAGTAGATCATGAAAAATGCTTTCATTTTACTTTTTAAAATTTTTATAATATATGATAGAAAAGGCAGTGATAAAACATGTGCGTTGGGGACTATGTTCATGTCCTAAACAAATACTAGAAAAGAGTAGAGGGCACTTTAATATGAATAATTACATTCAATATCAAATACTACATCGTGGAACAAGTACTAGAAAGAGTGGAGGGCACATTAATATGAATAATTACATTCAATATCAAATACTACATCGTGGAACAAGTACTAGAAAGAGTGGAGGGCACATTAATATGAATAGCTACATTCAATATCAAATACTCCATCCATCCACGAATATAAGGGGTTCTATGTTGTTTTAGAGAGATTAAGGATAAAGGGAAAAGACTATGATACCCTATTAAATGAGGGGTGCATGGGGGATGTGAGGGTGGTTGGGGATAAGGTTGGGTGAAAATTAAATAAGGGGTGGTTGGTGGGGGAAATAGTAGTTTAGAATCTCTTATATTTGTGAACAAATTTCAAATGGTAGGATCCCTTATATTTGTGGACGGAGGGATTAGCTATTAATATCTGTTATCTTGTGAAAGTTTGTTATTTACTTATGTGCCATTTAAAATTTTACTATACCGGCTTACGCCTTATATGCCACCCATTGTCTCTCACATAATATGTGGGTGTAGATACACCTTGTCATAGAGATGTTGAGGGATTTTACAACATCTCCTTGACATACAAAGAATTGATCCTAGACTCTTGATCCTATATGCGTAGCTGTTTGATATCTATCCTGGGCATATGGCTGAAGAAAGGTTGTGCTTCTTGATAGCTATGTACTTGTTACTCAAGAGCATTTTAAATTGCTCAAGTGGAGAATAGGATAGAAATAACATGACTAGTGGCTGATCTCTATTTAGTTTCTTGTTGACATATTAGTTTGACGTACCCCTAAAAAGGCTGATATTTGAATATGTTATCTGTGTCAGGATTGTCAGGAAAAAAATTGGCTGTGCATGCTTATTTAGTTATTTGCATTAGATTGAATATCTTATCATGTATGTGTTGCTATTTCTGGTCCTTACTTTGGTGTTCAATGATACATCTTACCCTCAGCAGAACAAGGTAGGAAGAAACCTAATGAAGAACCAACGGTTCAGTGAGCTTGATACACATTTGTCATAGTTAGCAATGAACAATCAAAGTTTAAGACTTTAATTCTGATGCATCTTTGCAGACACTTTCACCATGGTCCTTTCTGTAACAGATGAGCTTTACACCTTTACCGCATTTTCTGATATAACCCAGAGCTGCCAGACATTTTTGGGCATTGTTTCCCTCAAACAAAATCACTATTTATAAGGTTGCTTAGTTGTTTGGTGGTTCGGTGTCTTGTTATCATAAATTGTCAGAACAGTTTCTGTAAGTTTAAAGTCGAGGTGTACTCATTTTGAAGCGCATGTTTAGGAAATCTCAAGTGGTTCAGTGTACTGCTGTATTCCCTTAGTTTACATGTGCATGGTCTCTGGATGAATAACCTTCAGTAACTTGTGTATGATAATTCAGGCTTGTTAAGATTAATTAGATTAACTAAATGTATAACATTACTATGTTTGTGGCAGGTGTTGCTGAGAGCTCATAGGTCACAGCTGAAGGATCAATGGAGTTTTGAAGTCAAATTCACTGGTTGCATGTGTCTTATGTAGCTTTTGGATAAGCACGGACCACAATGTTTAGTCAACTGTCTGATTGAGAGATTTTCTGAACCAAGCTTGCAGTGAAGACCTGAAGAGACGCAAAGGTAACTCAGTAGTAACCTTATATTGACTTTTAACACATGAACTCTGTTGTGATATAATGCATTCATATAGGTTTCAATGTGCCAAATGTGTGCTGCACCTAAATCAATAGTCGGTGTGTAAAGTGTGTAGCATCCATCTCCAAGTGCCAATACTGCTCTAAGTTATGCTTCTCTAGGCGTCCCTTTTGAATGAAACAATTGTGATGCGGAATCTGGATAACTTCAAAATATCCCCATTAAAGTGTAAAATGATCACTAAATAGACAAGGAACTTCTGTTTACTCTTTTCTCCTGCAGTTTCATGCTGTGGATACATGCATGTAAAAGATAGGTGGGGACCAGATTGAAACCTACTAGTCAGTCAGGTTTGGCTCACTAGAGTTTTACAGTTGCATACTGATAAGTGATATTCAATATAAGAAGAAACATTCATGTTTCAATTTTGTGGCGTACTTAAATGATAGATATACAGACAGAGAGTGATAGTTATTCTAATTAACTATGGAGTCACACTTTGGCTTGCTTCTAGCATGGAACAAAGATGGGTTGCAACTTCAGTGAAGGAAGGTCGTTGCACAGGTTTAGTTGACCAGCACTGCTCCATCAGTTTCCTCCATTACAGGTTACATGAATTAGGCACTGGTGGCCTCAGTTTGTTGCTCAAAATACCCCCTTGCATGTATCTCGTTACTCGTTAGTGATTATATTTTCGTATGCCACTCTACTAGCATTTGAATCCTGCATTTCTGAACTATAACTCATTTAAAGTTATATACAGAGCATTATAATGTCTCAATCAACTGTGGAATCCAGTAACTTCCGTGAGCCTGGTGGTTTTCAACAGCTGGTCAGGAATTGCCTAGTTTCTGAACTTCTACTAGTAAATCATGGGTTGCTAGTGAGTGGGATAAACTCAGCTAGGATCTAACTAATTTAGCCACAGTTCAGACAGAACTACCTGGAACTGTCTCTAACAAGCTAATAACTAGGACATGTATGGAGATTAAAACTGATTTCTCACCTAATCTTGGTTACCATTGGTGATTTCTGTTTTGTGAACCTAGTTTTGGTGCCTGTTTATCATTTCTGATGATACATATAGGAAGATATTTGCCCTTAAAGCTAACTTCTCTTTTGCTGTATATTTGTAATGCTTGGATGGCTCCCTTAGTGACAGCATGAGAATTAAATGATCTCTGTAGTTGAATATAATGCTGTTAAACTTGGGTGTTTGCCACCTTGATCCCTGGACATGAGAAACTGCATTTAGGTCACTACACTTGTGCGAGTGGGCCAAAAAAATGTTACATCATCTTAGGCTTCATTTGGTATTGTGGTGTCTTTTAAAAAGGACTTATTTGTTTCTATTTTTTGATGTAATTTTTTATTTTTGGATAATGGAAGTATAATTTTTGGCCTCTGGACCCACTAGGGATGAACCCAACCATTTTCTTATTGTGATTTGAACCCTCCACCGCAACCTTTTAGGAGTTGTGACACTTGAATTAGTAAATATTCCCATAACTGCCTTTATTTCACAGCCCAGGGCAGCACAGCCCAACAATCGCAAATTGGTCCTTAGTTTGATGTCATGCCATTTTAGTTGACTATAAATTATTTTTTGGTTTTGCCATTATCATGTGAAATTAATGGAGAATTGTTGTTTATAAATTTAAATCAAACTTTCATATATCTTTGGACAGATTTTACTTAGCAAGAATGCTCTCAAATTTTCCAGTTAACTCAAAATAAAATTGTTGTGCATTATCATCACTAATTACTAATTTATTTAAGGTGAATTTCTTGTATGCAACTGAATGTTTGCCTCGTCCTTAATCCTTTATATGACATTCAGTTGTTTCACTGACCTGTGGTCCAACATTGTCAGTGAAGCAAGGCCACAAGGGGATTTTGCAAATATTTTTTTGGCACATAAGGAATTAATCACCAATCTAAGCCTGTGTTGTTCCTATCCACTTATCAAGTTTAGGGACCTAAGGGGTTAGTTGCCAAGTTTCGGAAAAAAGCGACAGAACATGCAAAATTTATCAAGTTCATAAAACTCAATATGTTTTTTTTTGGCAGAGTATCTGTATTACATGCTTACCTATGATTCCTCCATAGTGCATGCCATCATATAGATCCTCACCAGTCAGAATTTCCCACATCACAATGCCAAACAAATATACATCAACCTGTGTTAGCATAAAAACAATGTATTTCAGGCTAGAAAATAGAAAATTCCAAGAAAGACTGCATTTTTTTCTTGTTCATGGTACACCTTAATTCTTTGATGAATGATTTGTGAGTAATGCGGTGGCTTTTGTAATCTGTACTCCTATGTTTTCATGAACTGTTATTGACTATGCTTCGGTAGTTCGGTTCTTATTAGAAGTCCGTGGTTGCTCTTTTATGACACAAGCCAGTGGTTGTTGATTGTCATCGATAACTGCCAGTGAGCACATCAAATATCTTGATCATAACTGTATGGTTTGATTGATGTTACAATCTGATCGCTGATGAGTAGATACCAAGTACAGCAGTACCTCATTTCTAAAATGGAATGCTATGCCCGTCCTTTGTTGTTACAAATAGGCTATCTAATAACATCAAGTAATAAACTGTCAGTTCGATACTTGATATCTTTCTTGTTTGGGTGTTGGGTTGCATGTTGAACTCTGCTATATCACTTTTGTTTACTGAGAATAGTAACACTATCAAGCTGTTTTTCCAGGGCATCTCCAAATTCTGAATTCATAAAAACACAACAGGCACAGCCTATCCTTTCCCATTTTCGCTTTTAAATGTGGGGTTAGTTTTAGATGCAGTGAATTCCACAGACATACAAACTAGAAATTAACAGTCAAGAAAAGACTCAGAATTTTACCTTTTCGGATACTTTTGTGCCATTCATTGTGAGCAATTCTGGGGCCATCCAAGGAAGAGTTCCCCTCATTCCACCAGAAACTAGGGTGGCTTTTTTCATCTTTGATAAACCAAAATCAGCAACCTGTTGCAACATTGTTGGTCTGTTATCATGTTACGCCCCCCAGTTTTATACATAAAACGAATCTAAAGTGTGAACCATCTTATCCCACACATTTGCATGTACACGATAAATTTATCATAATTTATGCCTGTAAGTGTACATACCTTGCATATGGGACAAGAAGGATCCTTAATATTCACTAACAAATTATCACACTTCAGATCAAAGTGGACAATGTCCTTGGAGTGCAAGTATTCCATTCCAATGGCTGCATCCATAGCAAGCATTACGCGCTTGCGCCAATCAATACATTTGTCTTCGTGAAGGACTTTCTTGAGGGATCGGTTGATCATGAATTCTGTTACAGTAGCTAATGTTCCCCAGGTCCATTATTTACAATACCGTAAAATGCGAGAATATTTGGGTGGTGAAGTTTCAAGATGATAGTGGCCTCTCTTCAAAATTCTGTGATCTGCATGATAACACAATCTTTGCAGTGCATTTTCTTTATAGTACTAAATTTTAGTTAGTAAGGAATTCTATATGCAGAATTTAGAGTCACAGAGGTTTCTTATTCCTGGAACCAGTACCTAGATAACACTGTGTGCCACTGTAGTTCTTGGCCTTTTTCCATACCAGCTTACCTATTGAACTGAACATAGCATTACCTGGGCAGGAATTGCCTGGTTTGGGTCAAACATTGGCCAATGCAGTAGGTTTAGAGGACATATTGGAGGAATTGTTGATATATAATTTTATTTCTTTTTTTATTCTAAGAATAATATGAAATCTGATTACATGTGATATGTATGCACAATCTTATAGAAGTATTTTTGGAGTACAAGACCATGGTAGCTATTGGAGTTCATATAGACGTACCAGTTTATCCGCCTGAGATGATGGGTACATAAAGCAACTGTTTTTTATTCGCTTAATGGCAACATCCATCCCCTTCCATCTTCCATGAAGAACAGTCCCAAATGCACCAGAGCCAATCTCACGGAGATCTTCAAGGTCCACTTTGTTTATTATCTGTCATGTGCATGGTATCCACTGTAGAAATAAGTTCACTCCAGTTCCCATTTAATTGGAGAAATATTTGGAATCTGTATTGAACAATATTTCCTGATAATTTTTTTTGAAATCTTGCTATTTTTCTGTGTTTATTCAAATATTGTATTACACATTAATTTTATTTATTTCTTCTGACCCTTTCCAATATAGTTATTACCGGAGAATGATGCCCTAGAATGCTGGCCGTGTTAATTTTAACCAGAGCTACTGTTTACAACATAAAACTTTTATACATAAGAGATGAATAAATTTGTTATAAGATATGCTTGCATAATATTACATTACTAGTCTTGTAGAACATTTTCAGATATATGATAATAGAATTTTACTGGTTAAAGTTGCTTCTTGTTGAATTTGAAAAGTAAAAAAAAAAACTCAATTCTTTTGCAACTGTAGGTAGTATTATATAAGGATTTTACTACAACCTAGACATTACTTATAAGTTCTCTCCCCATTACTGCATTTGCAGGTAAAGCTTGCTCACTGTCCCTGGTCTCACATGGCTATCAAAAGATAGTCAGAATTTGTACAGCAAACTATAACTGTTTCAATCGTAACATATGAAATAAGAGTTATGGATGTACCTCAAGCTCTCTAATTAATGGTGCAGCATTGCCTTTAGTTTCCTTCTGTGAAGTTATGATCTGAGGACTAATCCTCTCGGCACCAACTAATCGAGATCGGGCTGTTGTTAATAAATGTTCATCTGGCCTTGGACTGTTGGGTCGTTCTTGTTGTCTCTCACTTGAATATCTCACTAGAATATTTTTCTGCAGCTCAGTTATCCTGTCTGAAGATTCAGAGGAACAGGAAAGTACTGTTTCGCCTCTGGTAGATTCAGGAGGATGGTTTTTCTTCAAAATGTCTGCAAATAACAACAGGCTGTTGCTTCTCCCTGCTGTTGGTTGTAATTGGCTTCTCCAGAATATGCAGGTTTGTACTTTTGTTCATATCATCATGGCATTGTGGATGAGGACCAAAGTCATGATTATGTTTAGGCATCTCGGTCTTATTATGGGATGCTGAGTGACACACAGCTTCTTGGGTGCTGTATGTCCTTAGTTTCATCTTGTTATCATCAGAGTTTTTTGGTTGGCTGACTGTTTTCTCTGGACCCCCTGATAAAGATGCAGCCTTTTCACACACAGGTATACTTGCATGCGTCATGGGGTTATTGTTGTTTGAATTTGATGGCACTACCTTCACACCTCTGTTGTCTACTAGTACCAGAAGCTGTTTTCTTGGTGATCCTTTTACCTGATCTTCTGTAGCTTTGTTGCACTTTCTGGACATGTTTGCAGCAGTTTGTTGTAGTCCTGGATGATGCCTTGAGACAACATGAGCACTAGCTTCCACCTTACCTATGCACGTGGATTCAGAATGTACAGAGGAGCCAAGGTGAGCATTATTTGTCTCCCTGGCAGTACAGAGTGGGTTACCTTCATTGCTTAGTGCCTTGTAATCTTGGTTGGTCACTGCTGTTTTGGAACTTGGAGGCATGTTCTCCAGCTGCTCCCTTGATGTCTTTGGCTGGATGGTACTGTGAGAGCTTACTTTTGAGGTGCATCGAAGCGTTGGTTCTGTTTGTTGGCAATCTTTCCTCATTGATGTCAAGATTGATCTAGGTCATTGATCGAGGTGCTTCTCAGGCTCTGTTTTCTCAATTCCTCACCTGGTCTAACGAGTCCATTGACCAGAGCAATGAACTGTGCTTTCTTGTTTGTATTCGATGAGTTTCTTAACACAGAATGCACATGTCGCTCATCATCATTGTCAGCGAAGAGGTACACGGTCAACCATGCTTTGGTTCGTTCTAGCACAATGCACTCATCAATCATATTACAAAGGTCATCATCACAGGTGATGGAAATGAGCATGTTCATTTGTTCCCCTGGTAGGTGGTATTTGATCATATGAGCTCGCCTTACTAACTTTGCTGTCTTGCAGATGAGTTCTTGCCATGAAATGTCCCGGCTAATTTTAATCAAGTGCCTCTCACCTCGGACATACCACAGCTGACCATCACTTGGCCTTGGTAAGAATCTACCACCAAAGTTGCAAATAAACTTAATTCTCATTGGTGTATCATCATAATGATTTCGGGGGTACCGATTGCATGATCCCTGGCTGCTGGTGTCACTGGGTGAAGGGTATGGCTGCATTGTAGGTAGCTTCTGTTCACACATGTTCGTTCATTCTCTCTGGTCCATGTAA
This sequence comes from Oryza coarctata, assembly GCA_030770085.1. NCBI lineage: Eukaryota > Viridiplantae > Streptophyta > Magnoliopsida > Poales > Poaceae > Oryza > Oryza coarctata. Next base: position 14,983,206 of record CM061467.1, on the reverse strand, counting down.
CTGGTTAGCGTCTCCTTGGTCTTCGCTCTGGAGATGGTTGGAACTAAAGGATTCCTTGTATAGGTTCTGTTGCATATAGATTGAATAGGAAGTCCCTCACTAGTATGACTAGTAATTCAGTTCAGACGTTTGTTTGCTTCTAACCAAGATCTCTGGATTCCTATGACTCAAGGCATTCAGCAGAGTTGGTGTGAGATTGTTGGAACCTTTGATATTATCAGATCAGGTCATGATAAAAAGGTAGCCAAATGATATGCACTTTAGCTATGATTACTACAAGAACATGGCAGCAGATAATCAATTCTCAGAAATTAAAAAAGGAAACAAAGACTAAAAAATAGCTAAATGCCTTCTGTTTTTTTCCTTGAGTTAAGACAATAATATAAACATCACAGAAGCTGAATCGAAATGGAACAAGTGCAGAAAGTATTAAAGAGTTTACTGACCTCTGGGTTTCAGCTTATGAGCTTCTACTGGAGCTCACATCAAGTTCTGCCAATTGATTCTAATTGTTTGCCTGACTATTGTTCGGGGAACAAATATAGGCAGTTGAGTGGTGTCAGCTTCAGAATGATAGTTTTGGAGAGGACATGGATAGGAGTTGGTGACTCAGCTGTGAAGAAGCAATGGATTTGCCATGTATGTAATAATTTAAATTATGCAATTTCGACATACCATATAATTTAAATAAAAGGTACATTGCTACTCCAATTTCTACCAATGTTACAACTACCAAATTTGCAAATTGTTGTACGTGCAAATTAAGGATATTTTCATCATTTATAAGATGGCTAGTATTATTACTTGCATAATCAATATATAATTGATCTCTGTTGTTACCAAATTAGCGACCCTATTTTTTTTTGTTCTTTTGCATACAAATGTGGTTTTGATGATGAACATTCTGATAGTCGAGTATATGTGATCTGTGACCTATACACTATAATTAACTCTATTCATCAGGCAGATTATGCGCCCTGCTCAAGAAGATTCCAACCTCAGTTGTCACTTAACCTGGGGCAAGGGGTGGCAATTTTTAATACCATGCCATCGTTTTCTGATGTTTACGTGGTATTAATCTTTCATTGTCAACTTTTTTTTTGATCCAGCATTTCTCAAAATTGGATTGAACTCTATATTCCGTCCATGGTCCAGTTGTTGCCATTTACAATTATTGCCATTTCAGCGTCTGGTTACCAGCAGGTGAGTGGTGGCTGTCAAAGTGGCATGCATAGGCATCCCAAGGCTGAAACTGGCACTAGTCTTGCAGAAAGCAGCTATGCATCATTTTCAGTTTACCAATATTTTTATCGCTCTTATCAAGTATTGGCTCATTTCACTCCCGAGGCATCTGCATGTTATATTTTGCTTCATGTTTATTCTGTTAGGTATGTACGAGAGGAGAACGCAAGGTTTAGAACACAGCTAACACTGCCATAATTTTTTCCTCGCATATTCCTTTGAAATCTTAAAACATTTTCCAGTGGATTTTCTTACTATAGCCGTCGCACTACTGCTTCATGCACACTATCTATCTTTAATTAGAGTGCGACCTTCTTATATCCATCCCATGAGTTTGACCATTAGTTTCTATTTTCCCAGTTAGAAAGGAATCAGCTTCTCTTCCAAAGAAGAGGGGATGAAAAATGTAATGTTTTTCAACTGAAGCATACCTTTACATAGTTCACTGAGAATATATATTCTCCAGTCAGAACGACACATTTATATTGTAATACTCTGTGCGAGTAGGCATTGGCGCCTGCTAGCTCTAGACTCATGCGCCTTTTGTGGCCTAAGTTTTTCAGGTTAATATTCCCTCCAGCTGAGGTTGAACCGCACCCCCCCCCCCCCACCAAAAAAAAAATAAAAAAAACATGCATATGCCTTCCCTTAAAAAAAGGTAGTACTCGTTCACTCTGTTCGCAAATACTATCGGTTTCAGTTATGCCTAATTGCGTTTTGTTTAACCAGAGTATCTAAATTATTTATGTAACATGAATGTGGTATTTTTAGATTTGCAGTAAAAATGCTATATACACAATTCTACATTTTAATTCGCTTATGTACTGCTTAAAAACTAATAGTCAGAATGTCAGAACTTGCGAGTACCCTATCGTTCCAGGTCACTCAATTCTGTTTCACAATTTTCATATTTTAATTGGTCTACTTCCAGTGACATGACCATGTGTTATTTTAGGTAAACTGGGGACGGAGGTAAAATTTGTTACATCCGTCCATGGACGCCCAAGGGGAGCTTGAAGATTATACTATATCGAAACTGTATTAAAAAAAACTTGAACTATGTCATGATTTTACTGTGTTTCAGCAAAAACGAAAACAATACAGCATCCAAGACCTTTACCATTACAAAATTACCATTTTTTTTAAAAAAGAGATTCAGGTTCTTGGCATTTTGGCTACTTCCTTAATTTATCTTTTTTTTTAAAAAAATGCTTCCTTAATTTGTCTTTTTTTTTAAAAAAAGTGCTTCCTTAATTTGTCTTTTTTTAAAAAGTAAATAACAAGTCAATTTAATCCTGCAGGCGTCTAAGAGAAAACATCATAATTGCGAAATATGACTTTCAGTATGCTTGGCGGAACAAGATCGAACAGAAATGCAGCACTTTCTCGTACTGATGTTTCTTGCCTCAGCACAAAATATGGAGATTTCATTTTAGGAGATGGACACTAGATATTTCTAACCGGAATGCAGCATCGCATTCTGGGCCTGGTTAAAGTTGAGTTGCTGGCAGCATCGAATCAAACGTGCAAAATGTCAATTGGACATGCGTACGCAGTTGGGCTTGGTCTAGGTGCGCATAAAACCAGGTAAGCCCTGTTCTTTTCTCAACTATCAATTATGGGTACGTTTTCTACTCTTCTAAAATGTGTGTTTCGTGAGTAGTTAATTTAGTCATTTATACTCTTAAATAACTATAAAAAAATGGGATAATCCAGAAAATCTAAAAATTTCATGAGAAAAGAAAACAGCCAACCCATATTTGGATTGGATTGTCCAAGGAGAATACCTAATGCTCTACTATTTGTTTGTTCACACAGCTAATATATATCCATATTTGTCATTGAGGCACTTATTGATAAAATTTCACTTTTGATTGACAAGGATATATCGGGATTTTCATTTTAACTTCAAATAAAATGAGAAGCCTGAGAAGGAACTCAAAATAATTTGTACTTCTCAAAATTCAAACACTGTCAAAAAATTTCTCAAAAAATAGAAATTAAAAATTTGAAAATGTTACGAGCTTCTTTGGTTTGATGTAATTTCTGACCTTACGAAATTATATACTCAACTAAATACCCCCATCACACAAGAATTTGGTAATTATGGAAGCTTCCACATCTAATACAATGTTTTTTTATAGTCTTAAACCAAACAAACTATCACACATCTCTACCTTATAAAAAATATCAATGCTAAAATTTAGCATTATAAAAATTTGGGAAGGTTTTTAGGCGTCAAGGCAAACTAACAGTAGGTTTCAAAATTATTTACATTTACCGGCCAAAGTGTGAAATGATTAAAATAAAATATAAAAACAGAGGACTTACAGCTCTTGGAGATTCAGACAAAACAAACCTTGTGCGCAGCATATCCAATTACTCTTTTTTGCTTTGAATTAGGTACCTATCATACATATATATATATATACTACCTTGATGCGCCGAAAGGCACGCAAGAAAGCATATATGCGCGTGCACGCAAACGGCATAATATACACGGTCGAGTCTCACGTTTTTACTTGTAAATTCTGTTATTGAAAAGCTACAAATTAAAGGTAGTGAGCATATATCCCTGTCTATGGCAACCATGATAACATTGTTCGGTAGTAGTAGCAATCCATTCATATATATACATATATTATAGGCTCAGACCGAATATCTGAATTCTGGCTGTCCAAACCAAACCTTCGCAAGATTCGACCTCTTCCCAAATTCCATAAGAAGGAATAATAATTAGGCTTTGATTAGCATGCTACTCTGATTATAAAATGGGCACCTCCATGACACCCCCTGGTTCACAACAAACCAGTACACAGAAACAAAGAGAATAGCTGTAGACCTGTAGTGAATTAGTGATCTCTCAATCTCCTGGCTACCATTTGTGCTCTGCTTGATTATACATTGCTCTCACAATGTCCAAGATTGGCAGCATCGTTTCCGGCATCATCAAGTAAGAAATCCCTTTTTACCAGCATCGATTTTAATCTCAGCTAGCTTAATTAGCTGCTGGTAATATTTATATACATGTGTATGTTGGTGTCTTGGTGATCATATGAATGCTTGGTTTTTGCATCATGGTTTCTTGATCTTGATTACATGTGTGTGTATATTGCTAATTGACTCTGTTTCTTGAGTAGCCGGCGGTGCTACGGCGTGTACGCGCGGACGGTGAGCACGCGCGCCTCCGACGCAGCGGCGGCCGGCAGGCGAACGGACGTCGTCGCAGCTGCGGCGGCGGTGGCGACGGCAAAGAGGGAGGTGCCATGGATGCGGGACCCGAAGACGGGGTGCTGGGCACCGGAGAACCGGGTGGAGGAGGAGGTGGACGCCGTCGAGCTCCGCAACCGGCTGCTCAACTACAAGTAATGATTAATTGAAGTGAACTTGAACTGCTCAAGTGAAGAAAACAAATATAATGATGCGTACGTGGATCAAAGTGATCGTAATTACGCATACGGTCATGGAGTTTTAGAATAACTAGTGCATAATTACTCATCTACGTGGTAAACCACTAGCATGGTGCCACTACTACATATAACATATGTACTGTTAAGTTGCAGTGTTTGATGTGATTTTTTTATGTGTTAGCTGCGTTGACAGTGACACTAGTGGTTTGTTTGGAACTATGATACATACAATAAAGAAAAAAAAACAATGCTTCTCGTGGAATTGAAATGGGCGCAGATCCTCTGACTTGCTACAGCAAAGTCAGGAGCTAACGTTTCCACGCCATCCTATTTCGATCTAACAGTCTATCAGCCTCACATACCAACAATATTGTCAACGACACAAGCCATTAGCATTTCAAACCCAGATCATAAAAAATAGAGGGGTTGGATATATCTATGTTTTTGGCGCGGAACATTTTGATCTAACGCCTACCAGCCCCATCCAGCCTTTTACATGCCAACAACAGCCAGTAGCATTTCAAAATTTAAATAGGCTCAGGTCGTGAAAAAAAACAAGAAATAGGCAGAAACAGAGATATACTTTATACATGCACTCTGATTTAGTGCAGAATTAAACAAGCATTTCATTTCAATATTTTGAACACTTCCATGGTCCAAATAACCAAAATAGTGTCCACCAAAAGCTACTATTACAGCACATGGATTTGTGTAGCTAACCATATAATTTCCTAATTACTGAATTAACATAGCCAAGCACATGATATTTAGCAACTGCTCAACGCATTCATCCCAAAAGAACAAAATATCCTCTCTAAAGAAGATCTTGAAACGAAATTTCATCTATTTCACTACGACCTGCAAGGACAAGAAAAGTTAAAACAAAATACTAAAACTACTCTCGAACAAGTGAAAGAAAATAATCTGGACAGTATCATCAGCAAATGTATAAAGCTAGTGAAGGCTTTGCTGTCCTTATGAGCAGTATCCATTGGCAGTTGATTTTCGACACCACCACCCACCTCTGGATGATTTGGCACTTTTTTTTTGAACTTCCGCGTCTTGTCGAGCCAACTTCTATGCCTCTTTGAATTTTTTTGTTGAACCTCCCTTTTCTTTAGGCGTGCAGCAATAAGCAAATCCTCTTCTTGTTGACCATCAGGTTGGGCATTATATGAATCACTCAAAATACTTGTACATGTATTGATTTTGTCCTCTAGTTGCTTACCAAGGCAATCAAGTGCATTGTCTATCAATATGCAACATTCCTGAGAGCTCGCAGCTTGATATGCCAAATTCAGAAATTTGTGAGACAGATACTTATAGCTGAGCATAGCATCTAATTTTGGATTTTCAATGATGCCCCTTTCTTTGTTGTCTTGTATAGTTCCATACCTTGCTTCCCTTGTCCATCGCTTCAGAACATAGTGGTTTGGTAGTAGCTTAATATTTATCAAGTCAAGAACTTTCAAAGCTTGGCTACACAATACCCCGGTCCTTGTAAACTGCTCACAACTACATAAAACCGTTTGTTTCAAAGGATCACCAACAACTATGCGCTCTTGTTCAGAACTTAAATCACCATTGGCCCTCACAATTGCAACAGCTATGTGTTTTTTTCATCCAATTCTCTAGTACATGCAGCCATGGATCTTTCATATTCAGTTTGGAATGCTTCAAATATGGGACTTGTAAAGTTTGCTTGCTTGCACTAGCATAGGTGTACTCATCCTTATTCTAGGAAGCTTTTTTCTAGCTTCAAATTCTTCGTCTAGTTCCTTGTTCCTTTCTCCTTGAACCGCCCTTTCAAAATGCTTTAAGAACCGAATGATGTCAAAATCTGATTTTAGATGTTTTTTCAAGTCACTATTGAAACTCTCACTTAACTGTGCTTCTCATTCCCCAAGTGAAAACATCTCTCATGTAACATTCAGCCCATTTTTCCTTGAACTTGTATATGCAATCTAACCATGATGCCTTCTTCTTCTCCACCTTGCTTCTCACGATGCCAAATTCTTCTTCAAAGGCTGTCTTGTCCTCAATGTTATACATGCAAGCGCTAAAATCTGAGAGGATATGATTTTCTTCATCTTCACCATTTTTACTATTGCGTAAGTGCTTGACAGCATTTTGCATTATGTGATAGGTGCACAATCCATGCCATGCTGCTATGAATATCTCCCGAGTAGCATTTCCCATTGCAGTGTCCTCGTCGGTAAATATAGTTCTAGGTTGCTTTCCATTGTGTGCAGCTAGAAAAGCCTTAAATAGCCATGTGAAAGAAGCACATGTTTCATCAAACAAAAGAGCAGCTCCAAAAAATAACGGTCTCTCTAAACTGATTGAATCCAACAAAAACACCGAAAGGTCTATATTCTTTGTTTGTGCCGAAAGTAGTGTCAAAAGTGACAACATCTCCAAAGTGTGCATAATCAATTATCATCTTTGCATCAGCCCAGAATATGTTGGTTATCTGTCCTGCACAATCCAACTGCAGAGCATAGTGGAATGAAGCGTTCTCAGAAATCTTGTCTTGAAAATACTTTAACATGCTTCCTGCTTGACCATATGCCAACTCTCTTTGGCGCCTGCCTTGCAAGTAATTTTTATGATCACGACAAGTATAGCTGAGATTCATTGGTCCTCCAAGTTGGCGACTAGCCAACTCATGTGCAGCTTTTGGCCTAATTCCAGAATCATCCGCAGTCTCAATTTCAAAGGCTTGAACTTCTGAAATCTTCCTTTGAGATGACATTAAATGGAAGGTCTGTGGCAAGTAAAGAACATGATTGTGTGCAAGTATTAGATCAATCACTTCATAACTTTCTGTCACTCGGTCTTAACGTAAGACCCATACGAACTGGACAGTCTGTTCTTGTTTCAGCTCGAGGATTCTTTGTGACATGATCCCTCTTATCTCGTGCTCGACAACCCTCCTTGGCACACACATATCTACACAAAGTTGTCTTTCCATCATATTTTCATTTGTGTACCTTTTTCTGTCTTAAAAACCTACATGACCTCCGTATGCTACCCAAAACGACCAAGCATCATCCAAGTTTTTAAATTTCTGACCAACTTGAGGTAAACAACTAAGATTCACATTCTCCCTACTTGAAAACAAATATACATTTGTTGCTAAGACATCTGGATGCAAACAAAGTAAATAGATTTTAGGAACCTAAATCACTTGTTGGGTTGTGCCATTAAATCGTTACTAGAAGGCACGGACTCAAACAATACTACACAAATCATGAACAGAATATGAGTTAATTTTCAGACTTATATGAACAAATACGAGTAAAATCTAGAGAAGATTTCTTAGGCTACATTAGAAAAGAAGCAAGTAAGAGGAAGATGGCACACTGATTGTCACCAGTCTACAGGCTAGCGGGCGCTGGCAAGTGCATCAACCACAGCTCTACCACAGTTCTGACTAGCCGGCTACAGCAATGCAACACGAATCGATCTCTCGTCAGGAGCATAGAATCACAGAAGATTGATCTGAGACTCTAAGGCAGCTGCCTGCGATGCATATCGCCGCCCGCCAAAACTCCCGTAGTGGCAGCTGTTTCGCTCCAAAATAACGTCTCGCATGGCATAGAAATACCCAACCCCTCCATTTTTTACGACCTAGGCCTATTTGGGCTTTGAAATGCTACTGGACTGTGTTGTTGGCATGTGAAAGGTTGGAGGGGGGGCTGATAGGCGTTATATCAAAATTGGGTGGCATCCAAGAGGGGAACGTTAGCTCATGACTATGTGAGAGTGATTGCCCTTGCAGCAGGAGTGGAGCCAGCGGCATCGTGGAGCCTAGACTACAACCTATTTTCTAGTTGCTGGCTAATTTTTTAGCTGCATTTTCCATGATTCATAGTGGTGATAGCAGGGATCGAGCTCAGACAGCTATCCGGTTAACCTAGGAGTAAAGATGAAAACGATACGAAAACTTTTCAGGTTCAGACCCGTTTTCAGAAATGGAAACCGTCGGTTGGAATTTTTTTAGAAATTTTTGGAAACAGAAATGAATTTGAATTTTTTTCTAAAAACAAAAACGAATAAAATAAGAGAACTATCTGTCGAAAAACAGAATTGCTCGAAAACTTTCCAAAGAGTTTCATGGAATTTTTGAAATCAAGACCAAGCTAACCCTAAATCCCCCGCCCTAGTCTCAACCCATGCCTCATGGCATGTGGCCACGCCACCACATGGCCACACGAGGTCGCTGCTGGATCAAGGTCATCGCAGTATCCAACCCGCCACCGTATCTAGGTCACCATTTCGCCCCTATGTGGCTCCACCAGTCCGCTGCTGTCTTGCGCCCCCTCTTGCGCCATGGCAGTCTCGTCCTGCCCGTCGCCGTCTCACACCCCCACCGCCGTCTTGTGCCCCCCATCTCACTCTAGCCATCTTGTGTCGCTGCCACCCCTCATCGTCTTGTGCTTTCTGTCTACCCGTCGCCATCTCTCACGCTCCCGTCTCACGCCGTCACTTTCTCATGCCCTGTTTTATGCCACTACCGCCTCTTGTCATCTCATACCACCTAGACCTTGCGTGGGGATCTGTACCCTTCGACACCATCGTTGAGGTCAAGGGCCACGTCCGCTTGTTCTTCCTCCGCATCTCTGTTAAGGTGAGCTCCAAGCAAATTGTTGTTGTTGATTACTTTTGTTGTCGAATGTAGACATTGTGAGTTAGTTTACTATCCATATTGGTAAAATGCTTTCATGGTTTCCAAAATATGGGACATATATTCAAAGTTTTTGTTTTGAAATCCCTTTGTACAATACTGTTACAGTCAATATACTAAGTCAGGAATCATGATTTACTATACAGTAAATATCTTTTTTATCAAGATATTTATATAATCCATATTATATATCAGTAAAGCGGTATGTTTAGTAAAATTTAGAATTTTTGATCTATTATTTTAAAAAGAAATTAGAAGCTTAGTTTGAGGGGTTTTTATATTGTGATAAATATTCGTTAATGTATTTACTTCGTTTTATATTCTCTCCATTTTCATATTTGATAATATTTATTTCTGTTTTCGTATCCGAGGTTTTCACTTCTGATTCTGATTCCAAAAATAATATGAAAAAAATGATAAAGATGGTTTTCGCCCGTTTCTAAGCAGTTTTCATCCCTACCTGGAGTTGACTCTACTGCAATCTAAGCAGGGGTGGACATATAGGGCTGGAGAAGCTAGCCTCCAGCCTTCTAGAGATTCAGTTTTGAAAATGAGTTTGGATGGGGTTTGGTTTTTAGAAAGCTATCTATTATCTATTGTATAATAAAGGTTTATTAAACATCCTCTAAAGCCCTCCTACACCACCACATGTCACCTCCTAAAAATTAAGAGAAATCCTAGAAATTCTAGAAAAAAAACATATAACCATTGAATTTCACTTAAACGGTTTCCACATTATTTTTAACCATTAGATCTATTTTAAGACTTTTATTTAAATTGATGGGATAACTATTTTATAGAATATAAACTCCCAACCCACCATCCTCTTGTTATCCCACAATGCGCACAGGTGCAGAGGGGAGCCACGCACGCCCTCTCCTCTCTCCTCATGTTCGCAGTGCCCCCTCCCCTCTTCCCCTATTTTTAGCTAATTTAGTTTACATGAAAACCATAAAAATAATATAAAACAATTATAAGTTCTAAATTATATAACACCTTTGTACCCATTTGCACCTTTTTTATTTTTTATGAGTAAATTGACTATTGAATAGTCAAGACCCATGTTATATATATTTTAACTTGATCATATTTTAAAAGGTAAAATTATCCAAACAACAGTACAAAAATATGAAACAAATAAATCGACAACAGAATATACCATCCTATATCACTTCACAAATATACACAACAAACTTAAATTAACAGTGTCAAGAAATAAGAACCCAAATGTGAGTAATATTCTCAAAAAAAAAACACCATTGGTTGTCAAATAGTGATATGCTAAACAACATTTTTAGATTTATTATGAAAAATACTTCCATGTGCATATAATATTAAAAAGAGTAAAAATTGAAATATGTTCTTTGGGACCTTAAAAAAGAACTAGAAGAAGAACAAAGTGAGTACATGTTATTTTTACCTTTTTAATCTCTAGAGTTCAAATTTAAATGTACTTTTTAGCTAATAAATACTTCATCTCTAGGGCACAATCTACTTGGCCTATATATGAGGATAGCATAAAGTATAAAATCTGTCTCACTCAACCCATGTATAAGTTCTACCTACATATCACATTTGCACCAATAGTAGAGTCATGGTGTTGCACTACATCGACTATTTAAGATCTGATAGGAACACGTGTCAACAAGCAGCAATGGCAATTAGATGTACAATGTCATGAAATAAAATTAAAACCAGATTATGAGTAACATACCCAACAATTACTCCCATCATTCTTAAATAGTGACATGTCACAAGAACTTGAAAAATACTTCCATGTAGTTATATTTTAATCTTTTTATGAATATATCACTAGAAAATGAAAAGATCAACCATGTTTTCTTAGATCACGTCAATTGATGTCCTAAATAAGAAGTAGAGGAGCATCACCTTGTCCCCTTTAAATCTCTACAGTTTAAACTTAATTTGTTCTTTTGTCAATAAAATTCAAGATCCATTTGGACATAGTCCACCTATAGTTTGCATGGAAACCAAATAGCAACAAAACACTATAAAAATATGCAAAAATATGTCACCAAACTAAAACAACATCTTAAAAAAATACAAATTCAACTATGATAATATTTCCACATAAAAGATTAATTTTTCTATGGACCTTATTCCTACACTTTGCATTTCATCCAAATTTCCATAAAAAAATTGTAAAATAATTTTACAATATAGGGTGCATCACCATAGCTAAATTATGAGAAAAAAAATGGTAACTTCAGTTAGATGCAACAATCCGGTTACAAATGAGTTTATTATGCTCAAATGACCCAAGCAAGATGATTGATCTTTTATGTAAGTGCTCTAAATTATATTGTACATTGTTGTCGGTGTAAAGTCATGCTAATACGGTGACGTGTGTATCTCAAAGTCAAGGTACATAGAAAGGACTCCCCAAAATTGGGGCATGCCTTCAAATACATAAGGAGCTGCAAGAGAATGTACCTACCAACCAATATCCATGCTAGGCATGAAAAATTTATAATGAATTTATTTGAAAATTGGAAGCTAAATATTATATTGACTAGGAGCTACAAGAGGATCATAGCCACCAAATAATTTTCATGCTATACACAAGAAACATTTACAATGAGTTTGTTTGGACCTTGGAACACAAAGATTTTTAATCCACAAAAGCTGTGGATAATGGATTAATAGATTGTTAATTTCATAGATACTAATGGCCTTCCCTCTATCCTATGCGGTAGCGTCATGAGTTTTTCTATATAAACTGCTAAGGTAGCAGCCTTTCGTGTCACACTTTTCTTTCTACTAACTTTACATTTTTAAATCCATGTTAAATGGTTTTTAAAAAGAATATCATCTGGATCCCAAAGAAAGGTCTACAGTATGTTTATCTCCTCTGTGTTTATTGATTCACATGTGAGTATGCAACATATTGCATACATATGATCCAATTATAGGAAGCCCTAGCATGAAAAAAACATATTCATTGGCAATAAAAGATTTTCACCATACCTATGTTACATATTAATAAACCAAAGGGCATTATTTATATATAAGTTTTACTTATTATATATTTGAACAAATGTCATTGTACTATAAATAAATTTTATGTGTTATTAATTGTAGAAGTACTTGTATGGGTGAAGCGAAGGGAGCAAGCTTACGGAATGCATAGATGATCAATAAAATTGATTGGGGACTAACCCAAAGCCTTCTCCAAGTATTGTCCTAAGCTACCACATCAGTTTTAGGCTAGATTCGGATTCGACTCTCCTAGTAGCACCAACTTCAAACAGACTTAGTCACTGATTTAGAAGGTTTCTTAGGGACCATGAATACTTGTTAGAAAGTTTATGATATCTACTTTAGATGGTTTTGATCTCACATCAAAATTCCTCTTGAACTATTTAGAATCTATAAAATAAGTCACACACCTCTTCTAGTCTAAATTTGATTTAGGTATCTTAATTGGCCATGTCATGGACAATATTCCATCTTATCTAACTCATATAGGATGTTGTTATCGTCGTTAGGGTTTAGATTTTGCTTAGATTATTCTATCGTTATGCAGTTTTGCTGCTAGATCGGTTTGTGGAACCCAAATTTTATGTGCTTCATATTAATTTGTTATTTAGATTACGTTTTCCTTCTTTTTGTGATTTTTTAAATTTTTTTTGTAGGAGTAAAATCTTCACAGTGAGGTCAATTATATGAGTGTGGTCGATAATAATTAGACATGCGGGTTTAGCGGTTGTGAGGTGACGATCGACTGATCGAAAGTCTCAAAACGTGAACGCCTTCATGTCACTAAATTAAACCTATTGGAAGATCGTGTATCTAATCTCGTATCAATTAGTACCAAAGAACATATTACCTATTAGGTATTTCTTTGCATCCTTTTATCTACCTATAACCAAAACAGACATACAAAAATATTTGCATATATCAGCTAGCTAATTTGAGCTGTTGCACTATTCTATTAGATTTTGTTTAATTAAATTTTAGTTTATATCATCGTGTTGATTGCTGATTTAGTTTTAGATTTGATTTTTAGTTTGAGTGTTTGAATTTATCGTCCCTTCGTTCTAGGTCATGTCTTTAGTGCCGCACATCGCGTGCTGTAGTTTTGATCAGTTTTGTATCTGTCTATTGTTGTCAGGACCAAAAGAAACGGATGGGGTGTGTCCTTGTGATTCCGTTTTAGAATTTTCGGGAGAAAAAAATTAATCTTCTGTGTGATTTGCGGTGAAACCCTAGCTGCCCTACACAGGAGAAAGGAGAATAAGAAAGAAGGTCACCGTTCTGTTCCTCTGCTAGGCCTACCGTGGTTAATTTGCTTTCGGTAGAGAGAGAAGATTTGTTTGGACGTAGGCTGGAGTCTCAGAATAAAAAAAAATGGATTGATTTCCACGTCAGATGACTCCCTCCCGTCCACGTGAGGCGTAGGCCGAGTCCCTCTCCTTTGTGCAGAGGGCTCGTGCCAAGTCACGTTTCCTCTCCTAAGTCTTCCTGTTTGACAGCTTATCGAATATTTATTTGATTGTGGATTCAAGTTTTATTCGCAAAAAATGGAACCTAATGATATGAGCATTCCATTTTCTGTAGAGTTCTAATTTTTTGTTATACTTTGCAGTTTATGCCCTATACCTTTTCATATTTATATTTAGACCCCTGTTTTAGCCCGTTCTCCTTGAAAAAAAAAGGCAAAATATAGAAAAGGCATAAAGGCGCTGAAAAAAATAAAGAAAAAAGCCGCACCCAAAAAATCCAAAAAGAGGAAAAGAAAAGAGAAAATTCAGTTTTTCTTGAGTATGTATTGAGATTGTAGAGTTGTGTACTGAGATGTGTTCAACTTTAGAGTATAGTTGGTTGTTTTCTTGGGTTAGAGTTGAGTCCAGCCTAGGGATCAGTAGTTTGAAGTATTATTTAACTTTGTATTATCTAATTTAGCATTTGCTTTCTCCTGCTACCATGTATATCCTTTCAAGATCTGGCCCTCCTAGTACTAAGGATTCTTAGGATCTATAAGTACTTGTTAGAAATTTTATAAAGTCTATTTTTAGATAGTTTTGGTCCCATATCAAAATTTATCTTAAGTTGTTTGGAATCACGTAAATATTCTAGTCAAAATCTAATTTAGTCCTTGGGTCTTGTAATTGAGTCGTACTTGTTTGTCCATGTTATGAATGACTTTCCATATCAAGTAACTAATAAGCAGTCGTTGTCATCGTTAGGGTTTAAGTTATATTTAAATTAGTTTACTGTTATGCTAGATCGATTCAAGGAATCCTAACTTCATGTGCTTCATATTAATTTATAATTTAGATTATGATTTTCTTATTCTTATAAATTTCTTGTTTTTAGGAGCTAAAACTTCCTTATGGTGAGGTCGATTACGTGAGAGTGTGGTCGATAACAATTAGATGTGCGGGTGTAGTGATTACAAGGTGACTTCCATAATCTATTACATTGAGTAGTCTAGAGATCTCTCCCATTTAATAGAATGGGCAAATCCCATGTTAATTATTTATATCTCACTACATATTTTATAGTAAATTCAAAAACTACTTTTTTATCTATCCAGTTACAAAATAGCATTCCATAGTTCCTAAGTAAGCCACTAACGACAACGTCAAGTAAAAGGATTCAACATCAAAACTACTTAAGACTAAGACTAACTAATGTTATATCATAAATAGCTCTTGTTATGTCTCTTATTGGATCTCTCTAACAACATATTTTCTAACATATGCACATATTATTAACTTGATATCTTTATAACATAATCTATAAGACATGATCATCAATCAATATATATGTTGATCTTATAATTATATTTATTTGACATATTATACAATCAAGGAATAGCAATATATTACATAAATAATCTCATGAATAAGTTATATACTCATTTATCAATAATAAATCATATATTTTAAGAACCTAATAACTCTTTATTTCTAAATATTAGAAAAGGCAAATATCTGTAAAATATGCATAAAGTCAAATATATGCCATTATGAATATTTGAGATGACAACAACAAAGCTGGCTTGGAAGCCTACTAAATGATATAATATATGTAAAATATGTTCTCAGATCCAAGGAGGTGGGCCAATTAAAATTCAAATTGTTAGATTTTGTGACTAAGCAAACTGCTCTTTAGCTGTGAACACTTGTAAGGCAAAAGTTAGATTATGGGCGTCTAAGTCATACATACAAGGTAGATATGTTCTCTCGTAGAACATTTAGTGAGACAAAAGCTAGATAGTGCGCATCCAAGGCATACAGGTTGGCATCTCTGTTCTCTGGCAGAATAATTGGCTGATGGAGATATGGAATTTCTCATCATTTTAGTTAGTTACTTGGTTGCCTTTGTGCAACATGGTACCTGTACTAATAGGATTAGCAATTGAAAGATTAGTACCGTTATGAAGTTGAACATTAGATATTTTGAGAACAATTTAAATATTTATGGGCAACATCCATATTATTTAAGAGTATGATGGCATATTGAAATATAGCAAAGAATATTATGCCATAGTTGATGAGATAGTGAGTGAAGCTGCTAAGTATGTTATGAAATATATAGATGCAAAATGTGATGCATACCATATATGATAAGCTGTATTATAATAGGAATAGTTGGATGATTCAATATGAGATATTTAGATGCATTAGAATTGAAAGCAGCTAAATATGGACAGAAAGAAATTTGGCATCGCAGAAATGGAAGGATCTATGAATGCCACATTTCTACAGCTGAGAAAGAAAATGAGGTGGAATAAGTACATGCGGCATTCCAGAATTAAGGTCTAGACTAAGATGGAATTATCATCAGACTGACTGGGATAATAGGCCAACAATTTAACTGTTGGAGAGTGTCCTAATTGTAATGAAAACGATGGCACATTTTACTTTGCTAGAAGAAGAGCTCTTAGAGGTAATGTCTTATTTATGAATTGTGGAAAAAAATGAGCTTCACAAATATAACAACCATAGGGTGCAATATGACTGTTTTTTCTTCAATTATTTATGGTCAGTTTCTGGGGAAATAATGTCTATCATTTAAAATACATTACATTTTTTTGTTAAGCAGTTAACATGCAAAAATATTACAAGAGAAAATAAGAAATGTTGGAAAATCATGGGCAACCTGAAGGTATTAGATGAAAGTTGAGTGATGAGAGCCTGAGATCACATAACACGGACATGGAAGAACTGGATTGTTGTAATAAAAGAAAATGGTACGCTTCCATGAGAGAGTGAAATGTGTCATGACGAAGTAATTGTGTGTTGTATGATGATGCAAAGGATTCAGATAAACAATCCTATAATGAACCGAAGATATGTTAGTTTTACAGCACGTATCATGATACATAGAATTTAATGACTTCAAGGTAGTAGTACTGAGGAAAAAAAAGCAAAAGGTTATACTTAGGGGCAACCAGTTACATCAATAGGTAGAACCAAGTATTGCTGACTTACATAGAATTATGCATGCATCCCTTGTTGATATAGATCATGAAAAATATCCTTGTAAACAACATTGTGAGTGTTGGTTACGTTATCAGGTGGACTATCCTCAATTAAAACACGAAGTCCATCAAGCGATGATACACGTGAGAATGCAACGTAGAGCTGTCCATGTGAGAAGACAGGGTTAGGTATGTAAAGACCAACTCTACTAAGCGCTTATCCTTGGCTTTTATTTATAGTCATTGCATATGATACTCAAACAGGAAACTGATGTCGCTTTAATTTGAAAGGCCACTTCTTGTCAATTGAAGCAGTTACTATACTTGGTATATAGGCCTTGGATCCTTTAGCCTTCCATGTGATTATCTCCCCTTCGATCACACATCGAGTCAGGTGAGTTACTATAAGTTTGGTTCCATTGCAGAGACCTTTGGATGGGTTCAAATTGCACAAAAGCATAACTGGGACTCCTATTTTTAGCTGAAGGTGATGGTCTAGCAAACCATTGATTTGTATTGTGTTTAGGAACTCAGTTGGGTAAAGAGCATCAAAAGTGGCACAATTACTTGTAGTATGTTCAATTGTGTCTGAGCTATAGTATGACATTTATTCAGTAGTAAGCGGAGAAATCATTTGGGAATTAATACTTGCAGCGATTTCATTTGTTGGGGCTAGAATTGCTCTCTCACAAAAATAATAAGGCTGTAAGATTTTCTTTGACGACAGAAAGCAGCAACCTTAAAAGAGGTAAAAAAAAAAGAAGCTGCAGGGCAAGGCAAGCGAATATGTAGAATTGTAGTGGACTAAATACCTCTGCAGATAGGAGAATAAAGTGGTAAATACAGAGTAAGTCCAGAATGACACAGCAAGTCTAGATTGATCTAATAGAAAGTTGCAGGCTGGGGGATTACACATATTCTAATAGGCTGACAGGATGACACAAAGTAAAAGTGAGAATATATGAATGCTAATGTATGCCTTTCAGTCATTAGTATATTGCCATATAACCATGAATCTGAAACATGGCAACACTGATGACCTCTACGGGATCCAACTATAGCAAGGAACTAAAGGGCAACACATTCAGCTGTTGACAACAGCATGCAATTTTTTTTAAAGATAAAATAAGCTTTATTGATCTCAAACGGTTACATCAAAGTGATAAAAATATATTAAGAACACTCTCGGCCTCTGTATAAAAGATGTACACAACCAAAACATGCACCCATACAAGAGTTTATTACATGTGAAAAAAGCAGTAAAAACTAGAGAGCACCAAACCGTAGATTAGACCACCACCTACGTACCTAGGTAAAACACTTCCTGCCATCTGCTCCAAGCATTGACACCCTGCTGCAACTAAATCCCGTGACCTAGGCTTCTGAAGAATAGCCTAGGAGCCAGTGGATAGTTAAAAAGATAAGATGTAATGGAGAAGGGATTTTCCTTTTATCAAAAACCATATTATTTTTTAAAGCTATAATGACTCACAAATAATAGCCGCCCTAACAGTACAAGCGATAGGTCCTTCCTAATTCCCCGTATCCAATTAGAAAACATACAGAATACACTACAAGGTGGGAACAATCATGTAGCCCCTTGAATAATACAGCATATAGCACGAGCAAAACGACACTTATAAAACAAGTATAAAATTCTCATCTTTGTGATAAAAACAACAGTTCTTACTGTCTTACCAATTGTACTTAGCCAGGTTATTTCTTATCAAAACTACCTTACGACACAAATACGTCAGGTTATTTCTTATCAAAACTACCTCACGACACAAATACCATAAAAAGATCTTGATTTTAAGTGGTATTTTTAATTTTTAAAGTAATTTATTTATATTGGGAACATCAGAATGTATCAAGGTGAGATAATATAACTACACTGAAAATTCTCTATTCTGGGTTAAATTCCAGCGCAACTCAATCCTGTACTAGGTTAGTGATTTGAGGAAAAAGATTATTCCATGGCACTAATTTTTACCCAATTAGATCCCTTCGCCAAGAAACGTTTGAGTAGAGGTTTTATAGCACATTTGCTACAATATCCTATTTATTTCCCTTGGTATTGTGAAAAAGACACCTCATACATGGGAAGACTACCGAGGACCAATTTTATCAGTGTTAAACATCCTCCCATGGAAAGATGATTTCCTTTTCAGCTATTGAGTCTCTTCTTAAAGCGTTCTTCTATCCATATCTAAACAACATTTATTAGTTTCTATAATTAATAGGAATGTCTAAGTAGCGTAATAGGAATTCACCAGAAGTACAACCGAAGAGTTCGGTATAGTAGCATAATGGGAATTGACCAAAACAGGATAATTTACTCTTATGAAAATTAATCTTAAGAACTGATAGCTGCTCAAAAGTACACAACAGAAGCTTCATGTTATGAGCTCAAGGTCATGATCAATAAAAGAATAGTATCATCAATGTGCCGTAGAATAGAAATATCACCGTTATCTACTTAGATAAGGGACTGTCCCAAAAATCTGTCCATCTTGGCTGTATTGATTAGAATGATCGACATATCAGCTATAATATTAGAAAAACATCGGTGAAAGATGATCCATACAATTAATTTTTTTATAGAAAATAACAGCATACGATTCTTGAGTGTAGGCATTGTGTTGATGACCCAAACTGAAACGAAGCAAGAAGCGTAAAAGAAGTTGAATTCATAGAGTAGCAGATGATCATTATTGTATCAGCTCGTGCTATTATAGATACAGTAACAGCAGCATAGAACTATGTGATTGCATCAACTATATGAACTCGATGAAAATAGGACGATACCGGGGAGGCAGCAAAGAAAACCGAGCGTGCACGATGGACCCCAGTGGGCCAACGCCGTGGGCGATGGCAGTCGTTGGAGCAGGTGTCGTTGCCGGCGGCCCTACAAGCGACACGGCCTAGAAATGGTGTGGAAACATAGGCAGGAGAAGAGGGAAGGGAGCAGCCCGTGGAGACGTGCGGGATCAACGGCCGGCGGTGCAGGATCGGCGGATTGTGTGCAGCCTCCTGACGGCAGCTTGAATTATGCCCTTACTACGGACAGGTTTCCCTGTAGTGGAAGCACTGCTGCTCCGCGTGGCTGAAATACAAGGGAGCCCTGCCACCATTGACGCCTCGACAACCGGCCTGCGCTCACCGCCTCCGCACCACCGTCAAAGCCAAGGATCCTGTGTAGCGGACTCGCCGACCTACCTGCACCGTCGCCGGCACGGCGCAATTAAGACAGAGCACGCCATCTTTCTCAGCACTGGGCAGAGCTACATCGGCGGCGGCAGCCTTAGGCACCCAAATATTACATGCATTTTGCGTACTGTACACTTCGGTGATGTTCGATATTTTCTCCCATGTTTCTTACATGGTGCAGAATGAGCTTATTTTAAGGGTTCATCATCCTATACATACATTTCAGAGAGTCAATATCAACTCCAAATGTTTGCCGCCACAGTGTGTTGTATGGCAGATCATAACTTGTTCTAGGCAACTAGGCATTTCACTTTTGCAGTTTGATATGAAATTATCTACTTAATATGAAATTTAATTTCACAAAAGTTTTATTGATTGCTGATCTCTAATCCAGGGCACATGGTTTTATTAAAGTATGCTCATCTTTATTCAGGAGAATATCAAATAAGCAATTGTTGTATAAATGCTATCAAACTCAATGTATCTTCTACAAAAATGCAGATTTATCCTTGTTGCTAATTTTGAACTTTATTTCATTCTTTCCTTTTTGCTAAAGCACGTTTTGGCCTTTATTTGTTGGCATATATCGACTGTTACTTTTGTTGTAATGCGTACTTCTTCAGTTGACTGATTGTTTTGTCTGTTAAGAGTGGATAGAATATCAGGCCATATTCAGAATTCTATGCTAATTTCTTAAATGCATACTTAGATCATGTTTGGTTAAGAAAAACACCAGAGGAACAGCATGTCAGATTGAATTCTTTCTTTTAATTGAGTTTGCCATGACTTTATGTAAGGCACATATACTCCCTCAGTTTGTAAATCTTTTCCTTCAACCTTAGTTATTTTTAAACAACCTAGAAATACTTATATTTGTGAACGGTGGAAGTAGATAAGAATGTCAATATTTTAACACATTTTGTGTTTTGGTGACAACATAGGCACATATTTCCAACTGATTATGTATCGTGGAACTAAATTTTTTTTATTTAGAATGTATAACACTGCTTATAATATTGTTAATTGTATAACACTAGATGTCCATTTGTCATCCGTTGCAACCAACGGGCACATAGCTAGTACTTGCTTATGTTTCATCTATCAAAAGTATAGAACAAAGTATGGTGTCCAACATAACTTAAAGTTGATGAAAATTGTTTGGTTTCATAGTCTAATAGTGACAAATAATGCTTGTTGCCTTGTTCTTCTCAGATAGTATTGTGCCCTTGATAGTTCATAAGCAACACACCTAGATACTTCGAATATGTGACTATTCCCAAACTACAGCATCGTACTTATTTCCAGGAAAAAATGGCACATTCAAGCCCAGCATGCTCATTGTGAATTTCTGGTACTTTGATAGAAGTACGCTTAACATTGGACACTTCGACAGAATGTTGTACTTAAACCTAGGATTACAGAAAATTTGTTGCAGAAAGGATAGAATAAGTTGTTGAGGAAGAAAATGATAAACAACATGGTAAAGTTAAGTTAATGTAAGGATTACATGCTGTGAATAGAATTATATATTTGTTACGTATATGTTGCTTGCAAAAACGTGACTTGCACGTGCATTATTAAATGTTGTTGTGGCGTTAGGATGGACATTTTCCTAGTATGTATATAGAAAAGAGTTAAGAGGCTAAGGGTGAGTTTAGTTATGGGAAATTGAGATGGATGGTTTGGTTATGAGAAATTGAGATGAATGTAACTTAATATTCATCCTAGTTCTAACCGTGGCAATCAACTAATAGTAGCGAATGTACATTCTTTACACGCACGTGTGAAAAAGTTCAACATATATGTAAAAGAAATCCCAATTCTACCCATTCCTATATTAGGCCCCATTTGGTAGGTATTATTGGTCATGTGAAAATCTGCTCGAGCTTAGGGCAAAAATGGCACAACTCTTAAAATGAATCACCTCGGATTGATTCACATTTTTACACAGCAATGGAGAATTAGCCAAACGTTGCTTCACACAAGAATCATGCAAAACCATATACCAAAGTCCTCACAAAGTTTAAAAGAAATCCCATCTACCATTGTGATATACCCTTTTTTTTCCATACATCCACACCCATCCGTTCCCACATATGAGGCTTGGGATCTTGCAGTAAGATCAGTAATCTAGCGCAGTTATTGCTGCTCTCCGCTCATCCAGCACCGCTGGCTGCTCTCCCTTCCATGGCCACCCTTGCCCATTCTCTCCATCTATTCCTCTCTCCTCCCACTCTTGGATATGGTTTGTCGGAGCACTCTTCTTCTTCTTCCCGTGTTCGATTTGCCGAGCAGGAATCTCTCTTATAATTTTTGAGTTTGTAGTTTTCCAAAGATTGAATTGAATTCCAAAGCTTTGGTTGACAGCTTTAATTTTCCCATTGCAATAGGCTGGTTCGGACAGCCAACGACAAGCCATTTGCGTGCTTCGTGTCTTAGACTTCTCAGGCCTCAATAGCATCACACACTATTCTTAAATCATGCCAAATATAGGTGGCATTGCCAGTTTACCCGCATGTCCACATATCCCTCATGCTCTTGGCATTTACCCACCACTCAGTTGCAACAGAGCTCCTCACTGGCTCCCCTTGCAACCAACCAATGGTCGCCGCTACTCGGGACATCCAGACCCATGCATGCCGGTTGTGCGCTTCTCTCCTCTGCATTACTCGCCCTCCTTGCTCTCTCAATTGTCACCCTTGTGCCACGCATGCCGTCGCCACAGTCATTCTTCCGATCTAGACCGCCTCACCTGATCGACAGCCCGGTTCTTGATCCCACCGGCGGCGGTGATTGTGTTTTCTCCGACGGTAAGTGGGTGAGCGACGCCACCTCCACGACTGCATACCGAGAGGACTGCCCGTTTCTTGACCCTGGCTTCCAGTGCATCAGCAACGGCCGGAGCAACTCGTCTTTCCGCTACTGGAGATGGCAGCCTCATGGCTGCCAACTCCCTAGGTAGGTAGCCACTTCCATCGCCATCGCCATCGCCAATGACATGTTTGATAAATTATGGTGATTTCTTTTCTGTGTTGTTATGAGGGCGCACATTACTTTCCTCTCAACTCAATCTTCTGCTCCAAATGATTTGCATTATTTAGGTTCAATGCGACTGACATGCTGGAGAGGAGCCGGAACGGCAGAATCGTGTACGCCGGCGACTCGATCGGCCGGAACCAGTGGGAGTCCATGGTGTGCATGCTCGCCGCCGCCGTGCCGGCCGGGAAGTCGAGAATATATGAGCAGTCCGGGAAACCCATTAGCAGGCACAAGGGTTACCTCTCCATGGTCTTCGCCGACTACAACCTCTCCGTCGAATACTACCGTGCCCCAATGCTTGTCATGATCGACCGCTTCCCGGCGAGAAACGGCGCCATCAGGGGGGCGGTCCGGCTGGACATGCTGCCCCGGCATGCCAACCGGTGGGCCGGCGCTGACGTGCTCGTGTTCAACACAGGGCATTGGTGGAACGAGCACAAGACTATCAAATCGTAACTTAATCTGTGGTTAATTAATTTGTTTCTGTGCATATTATGATTGATCTCAGAGTCTCAAACTACTGTTAAATGCATATTTGCAGGGGAAATTATTTCATGGTTGGCGATCGGTTGAACATGACCATGGGCATCAAGGAAGCATTCCGATTGTCCCTTGAGACAGTGAAGGATTGGGGGATAAGTAGTGCACAAATTCACAACAGTTATTTTTTCTTCAGGAGTTATTCTCCTTCTCATTATAGGTAAGAATTATTAGTGAATGTATACAGTTCAATTCTAAGTATATTACACTGATGATATACGAATTTGTGTAGTAGGTGCAACCTAGTATAAACTTGTAAAATGCTCATCCCGGTACAAGAAATTGTGTGGTAATTAAAGCTAATCTTACTAAGTTGAACATCGAATAGGATGCCATATAAGCATATATAGACGAAAGGTATACACACACACACACACACACACACACACACACACACATTTATAGGCTGATCTGTGGTAGGATATGCGCTCAATCAAAATAGATAGAAGGTCTGCTGACTATACAAAGAAAAATGTATAAAACAGAGAGATGTAGTGATAAAATAGAGGAATGATAAAATAGAAACCAAATACATGGGTTATTTAAAAAATAGCATGTCTCTTGTGATTTGTCCTTAGTTGCACTCACCCAAGTTTGTGTACCGAAACAATCGTTTTGTAAGTTTGTGTGCAATTGCAATTACATCACAAGTTCATGTATTTCACCAACGCAATTTTCTCTTTTTGGACCGATCATCTTTGGTGAATCCTATATGCTTATAAAGTTTATCCTCACTAGATATAGATAATAGCAATTCTCTTTACCCTCGTTAAGCCACGTTATACTAATTGTTTATAGTCTATAGATTATTCATCTATGGTGAAAATATTCTCTATTCTCTAGCTATACACACAATCTCATTTATTTATAGCATTTTTTACTGCATCATCTTACTTATTTGTATCTTTTGATCACTGTTGAAGCTACATTATCTTAATGTTTGTAGCATTGAATGATATATGGAGGGTGTAAATTGTGTAAATTACATGAAGTTAAATCGCTTAGCAATAAAGAAAATTTAATTTACACCTTATGTTTATTTATTGTCTTACAAATTTTTCGTGGTAACGCGTGAGGTTTCATCTAGTTTTAATAAGATAAAAATTCATCCTGCGTACGTTCCAACATAAATTAATTAATATGCATAGATTACTTTCTTTATTTTATTTTATATAATGTTTTCCATGCTCAGTAATCTTAGAGATCGATAAAGTACGTACTGGATTTTACGATTTCTTATTCATAAATACCTACATCATTCTTTCTGAGGAAGTATATACTTAATTAAATTAAAACCATGTTACTGTTAATTAATCGTCATGTAAGTTCATGCTTATAGCTTCCATACAGATCACTTTACACTAGTACTAAAATTAAGGTGAAAAATGGCAGCAATGGCACGTGGAACACAGGTGGCTCATGTGCTGACCAACGAGATCCCGTGACCAGCAGTGACCAATTCAATGACGAGTACCCGTGGATCAACGCTATGATCTCGAACGCCATCGATGGCATGAGAAGCCAGGGACGAAGGAAAGGCCAGTTCTTGAACATAACGTACATGACCGAACTGAGGAGGGATGGCCACCCATCACGGTATCGGGAGCCTGGGACGCCGTTGGACGCGCCGGAGGACTGCAGCCACTGGTGTTTGCCGGGCGTGCCCGACACATGGAATGAGATCCTGTATGCGCACCTCGTGTCAATGGGATATGATACAAGGATGAAATAGATCGGTGATCGACAACTGTTGTTTACTTGAACAAGTAGCTAGACATGATCAGTAGCAAGGAGCCAACATGGCGAGGTCTAGTGAGTCGTAAGGCGATCTGTCACTCGCCATACCTCGCTGAAGCCCCACTCCATCTCTGGTGACTAGCCACTAGGGATGAAATGGAACGTATATTTTCTATATGTATGACTAATCTAGGCTTATGGTTTAGATATAAGAGAGAATAGAATATTCAGTGATATCTGAGTTCGAATCTTAGGATATGGTAAGAATTGTATCAATCCGTATATCCCATATTATCAAACATATATAAAAATTTATTATGAATTTATCTACAAATATAGTGAAAGATTAGTTACTTATTATTTTACGAGCTCACAACTAATATTACATAATTTTTACCTTGATGTATCTTTTTTAATACTCTAATTGACTTCATAGATTTAATACAGATGCAAATAGATTAGGATAGGAGAATATCACAATCGAACTGTTCCCGCCCGGAATCCATCCCTACCAGCCTCGAGGTGTAGGTGCGAGAGGCTGAGCAGGAACGACAACTGCGCCTGTGGGCCTTGGTTCTGTGGGCTTAGGACGGAGCCGAAAAGCCGAATTGCTTGAGTCAACTTAGTGTCTAACCCTAAGTCCCGACGGGACAACTGCCCGCTTCCCCAGCCGCCATGAGAGAGACAACGAGCATCATGGGTGCGCCGCTGGTTGGTGGGCGCGGAGCGGTTTGTACGGTTGCGGCGGGGAGAGAATGCACTGGCCAACGGGCACAATAGTTTGGGGGCGTAGCGGCGTGGCTCGTGTGGCCTTGCTGATAATGGAGTCATGGGGAGCTTGCCTGCTGCATTATCATCTTCAAGTTCTGCATCGACTTTGGAAGCGGCAAGTCCACCGGCTTCGGCGGCTTGGCCTCGTCTACGACATTCGACAACCTCTAGGCCACCAAGAAGTACGAACCGAAGTGCAGGCTAATCGGGATATGTGCGTTTTTTGCTTCCTTGCTCACGGCTTGCTAATTAAGCGTGAGGTGCAGCACAATCTACTAGTTATCGAGTAGAACAAAATGCAAATCTTGGCTCCAGCTCGTAGCTTCTGTTCACCGATTTCTACTAGTTTTCTTGTGAGTTGTGTGCTAACTGCTAACCAATCTGCTTTAGTGCGGTGGACAAGGAAGCGCTCGGCCACACCTCAGATTTAGTCCGTCCTCCGCCACTGGGTATGGTTTTCTTGGAGACCATGGAAAGTTTACATTTCTAGCCTCTGCACTAGGTGTACAAAGCTTGATCATTCATATAAAGCTAAAGAAAACATGCTACTTAAAACACATAGATGGGACAAGCCAAACCCTCCATAAAGCTAAACAAAAGAAGTTAGTTATGCTTTCTAGATGAATTCCTTTCCTGTAACTAAGATGAAACAGGTGTGGCGTGGCGGATATTTTTCAGTAGCAAATCAAGTCAGAGCCCCCAACTACGGCAAAGCTAGGATACATAAGGATATATAATCTCGAGTGTATGAAAACCTAGGAATAGAAATTCACTACCAAAAAATACTAATATAAAACGGCAAATCTTTAATGCTAGCCCCCAAACCATTTAGATATCAATTAATTGCTAACGATCCTAAGTTTATTGCGTGTATCGAAGTAAGATTTTTTTTCAATTTTTCATATAAAGGAACCATAATTTTCTAATCTTCTTTGCATCGTGGAGCTAACATTTACTACTTTGGTTCCAATCAATCGATAGGTGCGAACCAAGCATTAAGCCGGTTTGGTTCGCATGTTGTAGCATATGGTCCTAAACCAAATGCATAGGTTATTAATAGGCTAGGATATCATAAATAAATTTTCTATCATGCAAACCACAAATTCATGCGAGTATGTGATAATATATTGTAACCACTTGATGTGGGGAGCAGCAGAAGAAGAGTTGAAGTAGCAAGCATGCATCAAGCGTAGAGGAAGTAGTTGATCTCAACAATCCGATCTTCTCCTCATGTGATTAACTTATCATGTTGTCATGCCGATTAGCGCCGTATCGTAGCAACACCTCTGCTAGTATCCACATATCTAGGGATGGAATGCTAGACGCGAGTGTGCTAGTGCTCGCACGTGCCTAGGGTATAACTTATGGGGAAGGTTGTGTTTGGGACTTTGGCTCGTGAATTGGTTATATGTAGCCCTTCGCCCCCCATTTGAATATATAGAGTTTCTTATTGCACCTTGCTATCCCTATCTAAATCGTGCCCATTAAGAACTTTACTCAGATCCATATCTAAATTGTGTCCATATTTGGATCTTTATCCAAACACGACATTTAGTATGTGATCTGATAGGATCATACACTCAGATGTAACCCAAAAATATCTTTTTTGTCCATGTCTCAATAGTAATCCTTAGCACGACATATTGACTCATCGAGCATTCGTAAATATTATATCAGCTAAATCTATAGTGAATGTACAAAGCCTTTTACCTTATAATATCAATTAAGTTTAAGGTAGGATATGTGATATATCTTCAATAGCTTAATCATTCTCTCTATTTTGTATTACAGTACTCAATTCATGATGGATCAATTAAGGGCTATGTAATTTTATAATATATTACATCAAAGGACCAGAGATCTCTCCCATTTAATAGCATGGGCAAATCCCATGTTAATCATTTGTATGCCACTATATGTTTTATAGTAAAACCAAAGATAATTTTTATAACTAATTAGTTATGAGTAGTATTTCATAATCCTAAGTAAACCCCTATATATGTGACAACCTTAGGTCGATTCGACATCCATACTAATTGAGATCAATTAACTGATGGCATATTATAAATAGCTCTTATTGTGTCTCATATTAAGTCTATCTAGCAACATGCTCTACAACATATATCCGCGTTATTAATTTAATACTATATACCATGATCCATAAAACATTATCATCAATTAATATATACACTGATATTATAATTATATTTATTCGACATACGATTTAATCAAGGATCATTAGAAATAGCAATATGAATAAGTCATATACTTATTACTTATTTTAAGTAATAAAATAACACTTTATCATAAGCATAGTATGTTATCTCCATGCCTCTAGAATATATCTCTAACAAAATGCCCATTTCTTCAATTTTGGAAGACACTGCAAAATGGGCAATTACTCACGCAAATTGAGTGCAAATGCTGTAGATATTCTTGTGGAAGGGACAGGAGGAAGGAAATAGTGGGTACTGTGTGCCTTTAGTTTGTGGCTTGTAACAAGGTGTGTGCGCCTACTGTCAATGAGTCTTGGGGATCAAAAAATCCAAAAAAAATTTCAGTGTTCTGTTGCTTGTGGTGGCATCAAGGGATCATCAATGTGCACAGTTGCTGGCTTAGAATGACAGTGAGGTGGGTTTATATTTCACGGCACCAATGAATGTAAAGCTTGGTTATGGCAAGCAACAGTTGTACTAGACATCCCCTTAATGGTTATTCGGCTTCAGATGCATATAATGAGTAATATGAGGCTCCTATGTCCCATAAGGATGGGCCCCATATGCCAACTTTACGTCAGAGGAACTGGTTCCTTGTGTTCTTCATGGCCAACATATCCACTTTGCACGTGATGAATTGATCTTACAAACGAGGCTAAGCTCATGTCTCATGGTTGTTGCCAGTTCAGAGCCGATAATCTTCAGCAGAAAGGGATGACTGCATGGACCTCTATGTCTACTCTATGCAGTGGAATAATCTAAAACTTACCTTCACCTACTCATTTTTTTAAGATAATGAAATTTGTGAATTAGAAAATCACAGCTTGATAAAAAAAACTACTTACAATTTCAATTTCAGCTTAAAGCATAGATAATAGACTTCCATCTATAATTAGCGAGAAACTACATAACTATTGTTCCTCCAATGACTTGTGGTTGTATTTAATATTTGTCTTTCTTAAACTAGAAAATATAATCTACAAAATCAGCGGCCAATCAGCTGATCGAATTTTGCTCACATCATCACTGACAACTAATGTCGAACCAAATCAGAAAATAATATCAAAGTGTAACTGAGCTATAAATCAGTCTACAACTAAATCTCACCACTATCATAACTATCAAAGTTGATTAGGTAGGGACGCTGCACCAACAGCAAGGATGTCATCGTTGCTATTCTGAACATCTAAAACTAGTTTTTTACTTAGAAAGTCTACCATGAGAGAAAATATCATCTCTAAGAAGGTGTGTGGCACCCAAAGGTGTCACCGGTGTCAATTGAACGCGGCTGAAGCCCTAAGATCTGGTTGTCCTGTAGCAGCATCCACGTCGTCACCGAAATCTCAAAGTGGATGTCATGCTGAGGGGTGTAGAGATAGTCCATGGCCATGTCGCCGTAGTCCTTGTGGTTGCCTGGCTTTCTAGCGGACCTCTTAGGTGATAGCAAGACAGAGGTTAGATTGGTGACAACAATCAAATAAGGGCTAAAGTAGTAGCGACTTTAGAGTAGTATTGACAACAATCATGTAAGGGCTAAGGTAGTAGTGACTTTAGAGTAGTATTGACAACAATCAAGTAAGGGCTAAGGTAGTAGCGACTTTAGAGTAGTATTGATATCTCCACCTGCTCATGACTTACGCTTTCTTAAGAAATATGTCCTGTTCTTCAAGACATTGTTAAAAAGGCTAAAAACAGAAGATGTGTGGGCACAAGGCAAGACCCATTTGGTTTTTGGCTTCCTGTCTTCCATTTCTTTGGTTGTTATGGGTTTTTGGGTTGTTTGGAAGGAGCAGAATGCTATAAGGGAACCAACTCTACTTGACTTGCTCCTAACCATAAAAGGAGCGTGGGTCTGGTTAGCTACTGGTTTTAGCATAATACCTCGTACTTATGTATATGTGAATGCACTATATAACACACATTTATAAGATAGACACCAATGATTAAATTTTTGATCTAACTAAATTTCTATTGTTTCATATGTACGTAATATTTATACATCTACTATTACTACTTAGTTATACTTTGAGCGCTTCCTCAGCGTGAGGGCTGTTTTCTGGGCCCACCAAAAAACTAAGTTTTAATCACTCAAGAAGGTTTTACGTGTGTCAAAATTGATCGGTGTTGTGGTTCTGCTCGCATCTCTAGCGTTATTTATCCAAGATATATATGGACTCTCTTTATTCTACGATCATATTCCATTGTAACAACATCATTACAGGGTTTTTATCTCTTATTATTATTTAATATAACCTAAGATATTTAAAAATAAAACAATTATATTTTGAAAAGGATAGCTCCAACTACCTTAATTGGAGAGGACCTTATTAAGCAAATACTATAGTGAGGTTGGTAGAGATGACAACTATTCCAACAACTACAACCATAGCTCGAAGTGACCAACTGCTCCTCTGCTCACTTACGCACTAATTAATGACAAACTTCGTTTTCTTCTCCTCTACCGACCGCAACACAAACCACTGACGTCGTGCAGGAGTGCAGACTACCAACACCATGCCGCCGCCGACGACGACGACCCTCTGCATCCTCGCCTTCTTCCTCGCCGCCGTCGCCGTCAAGGAGGCGGCAGGCGACGGCACGACGACGCACCTGCACCTCTACATCCACGAGACGTTCACGGGCGCCAACGCCACCGCGGCCTCCGTGGTGCCCTCCCCGCTCGCCGGCAGCGGCAGCAACTCCTCCTTCGGGAGCGTCGGCGCCTTCGACGATGTGCTCCGGGAGGGCTCTGACGCGGCGTCGCCGTACCTGGGCCGCGCGGAGGGGCTCCTCGTGCAGGCCGACCTGGCGAACCCGTCGGCGCTGTGGACCATGCTGAGCCTCGTGTTCACCGACGGGGACTACAAGGGTAGCACGCTGGTGCTGGACGGACGCGTCAACTTCGGCAGCGGCGCGGCGGAGCGCGCCGTGGTGGGCGGCACGGGGAGGTTCCGGCGGGCGAGGGGGTACAGCCTGATGACCAAGTTCGGCAACCCCACGCCAAACACCGTCGTCTTCGAGATGGACGTCTACGTCGCCATGGCCTAACCTAGCAGCTTAATTAGTCTCATCTTGATTTGTGGTGGAGTCAAAGCTGCTCTGCAGGATGACAAGCTAGATAACGATAACAAATAACTCTTTGGCTCCTTGAGGTGGATAGTATTTGAGAGAGCCCTGGGCGAAAGTCCTGCCTGGTCTTTGATCAAGGCTGGCAATATCGACACCTGCGGGCGCCGTTTCCTCCGTAGAGGTGTCGTCATGGTGGTTCTCTTCCTTCGAGTATAAACTTGGTTCGGTTTTGCACAGTGTCTTTTACGTTGTTTTCCTTCTCTACTGTTAAGGCGTTAAGGTTTAGATGGTTTTAAGACAGCTGTTTGCCTTGAGAAGTTAGAGCTGCTTATTTGTCTTGCAATAAGTTTGGCAACGATGACTTGTATGAGATAGTTGTATCATCGTACTCTTTTTGTTTTATCTTCTGTGTGAGGTTTTTACCGGTTTTTCTTTAGTAAACCGTGCAGTTGTTTGGTTGTTAGGCCTAGTTTCCAATAAACTGAGTCAACTTGTTGTTTCTTCTTAATATAAAACATGAACTTTATGTCCTCTTTCTCAAGGTTTAGCTCGAAAAAAGTCTCATCTTGATTGCAATTAAGATGTCATTAAGCTTGATAATTATGCTGCTTGATCCACTTAATTAATAATTGAATGCGGATTGTGAATTTGTGATATATTCGAAGCAGTGATAAAAATTCGGACTTTTTTGTTACTTCGGTAGTCTTCTTCAAAAAAATTACTGTATGGGTCTTTAAGCAAAAGAATTACCGGTTGGTGTAACAATTCCGAAGGCAAGATAAAGCAAGATGATAATGGTACCATGCCAAGGCGAGTCTTACTATGAAATAACAATAAGATCATGCGGTAAAATTTGATCATATAGGAGTACCCTCCATTTAAATTGAAATTGAGAATGTACCATCATGACAGACCCATATATATGAGTCTAACAAAAGGTCTCAAGTCCTCGTATTCCCTCTCTTTAAATACCTACATGGTTTGGTTGGCTTTGGCACCGATTCTTTTCTTAGTGTCTTGTGCTAATTTTGTGCTTATTGCTGCTCTAAACGCAAGTTATCGAAGAAAGGGATGAAAATGGAGATTCCCATATGGCTAAGATAAAAACACCAGGTGAGGTCCAG
Source organism: Oryza coarctata (assembly GCA_030770085.1). Taxonomy (NCBI): domain Eukaryota; kingdom Viridiplantae; phylum Streptophyta; class Magnoliopsida; order Poales; family Poaceae; genus Oryza; species Oryza coarctata. The sequence goes on along the minus strand of CM061467.1, from coordinate 14,950,705 downwards.
AGAAAACATCAGTTTCTGTACTGCTGTATTTAACAAAAGAAAATCGGTTTCCACTGTTATTATTGGAATATATACGTTCCTATCAATTCTAAGCTGAAAAATATGCAATATAGAGTTCACAATTTTTATCACGTCTTGGTACCGTGATACTGCCCATTTTTCCAATTTCGTGGTCCAGCTGCTCCCAATTCACCTGCAGTCTGGATAGGTATGGTTTCCAGCAACATATTTGTAAGGAGTACTATGGGCTTGGCTAGGATGGGTTGGGCCACAAGGTTCATCTTTCAAGGGAAAAAGTCCACTTTTACTCTCTCAAGTATTGGTCGGGTTCCATTTATATCTCTCAATCGTAAAACTGGATATAGAGACTCCTTCAACTATCAAAACCAGTGTATAAAGACTTACTCAGTGATTTACGAACGGTTTTGACTTACATGGCACTTTGACTTGCTCTACGATGATAAGTTAGCATGTATAGAGGCCATGTGTCAGTGAGTCCTCTATTACTTTCTCTTCGTACTTTCTCTCTTCTTCCCCTCTCTTTTTCTTCATGTACCCTCTCTTAGCTACGATCTCACACAAGGTATGCTTATAGGATGGGGGGATGATGGCAGTGGCCAAGGTCGATCACGACGGTAGGGATACATGTGGCAGCGGCAATGATCGAATGACGCTTAAATGTGGAGAAGCTCAAGGTCGGCTGGCGATGGAGGTTTAGATCTAGCCGAAGCCATTCCCATAGGGAGGAAAGGTGTAGCATCCTAATCCCCAAATCCGCATAGCCCATTCTAGAATGGGCCCACGTTTAAATAGCACTCTACTTATACTTCCGTCCTCACTTTATGTAAAGGATTAACCCGTAGGTAATATAGTTAGAGTAAACCAGATATATAAGCTAACTCAAATCTATCTAAATTCTCCATGTGGCAATGACGACTGTTGACGATGTTGCTCTTGTGGTGCGCTTGTTGTTGTGGAGGGGAAGGTAGAGTAGCGACGATGACTACTGCTCCTATCGCATCGGTCCTCCACCACCTTATCAAACTTCGGCGCTAAACATGGAGAACATAGCGAGGCAACCGTTCTTGATCTTCTTCACCTTGAGCTTGGCCAACACCTCGGTGTCATCGGCCAAGTCGAGAGGGTTGAAACAGCTGCCATGGTAGAGCGGGTTGACAACCCCTCCATCTCACTGTCGGCCATAGGCTGCTACCCCTCTACCATTAGCTAGAGACAAGGAGACAAAGAGGATAGAAGGGGAATGGAGGAAGAAAAGGGTGGACAATAACATGTGGGTCACACATTATTTTTTATTTCTTTTTCTGATTGTAATGCCACGTAAATCCCAAGTAGGCGCCACATCAAACAATGACCAAGTCTATATGCCATGTAGACACCACATTAGCTAAAACCACTATCAAAACAACCAAGGGATATCATTTTATCCGGTGTTGATAGTTGAGGGAGCCTCTATATTTAGTTTTACGGTTGAAGGACATGAATCAAACTCAGCCAATAGTTGAGTGAGTCAAAGTGGACTTTTTCCTATTTCAAGGGATGACGGGTTTAACAGTTTAACACCATTGGCAGCAAGCCAAAATCATTGAAGCATTCTCACATAGACGACATTTGGTCTGATCCAAATGGGCCATTGATGATCAGGCTCTATCTAAAAGAGATAGGGCTATACATTTGCACCACAGTCATGCCAAGAGCCTGAGAGAGACATGTGTATGAACAAAGTAGGCTCTAAATAATCCTTGGTTAACTTAATATTGCAGAGGACAAATTGACTGGGGTGTCTAATTGGTGAGCAATCGATTAGAAACAAAACTTGTAAACCCCACTGAAGTTTTAGAAATTTTGGTCTCATGGTTCCATATTCTACTCATCCCTTCTCTTCAAACATGAGAGTAGTGAGTACTCCCGCGATTCCTCCTCCTCTGTGCTAGTTAACTCGAAGCCGCATGATAGCCTTCCCTCCATGAGCTTGTCCCGATGACTAGATAATAAGTTGGTTGTTGGTTTTCCCACCTCCTATGCCTCCACCCCATCCCTAACGTCTGGTAGCCAGTGGTGCCCAGGGTTCACAAATTTTGATACTTGTGCCGTACACCTAGAGTAATACATTGTGCAAGCTATTAGGTGTGACAACGCAAACTATCTAGTTCATTGGTGTCTCAAATAAAAACCAAACCAGTACTGTAACCATTCAACTTTATCATTGACCTGGCATACCAAATATTAAATACAATATAAAACCAAATTGTTGGACTCGGAATAAAGGAGATATTTAAAAGAACAATCATGCCAATCCTCCACTGAAATATGCTCATCAACCACACGAAGTTGATGACTAGAACTACATATTTCAAAGGACTTGATCTATAGTTGGACCATTCTCTAATTATCTCAAATGCTCCTAAACCCATACTTGTGTTGAATTAGCCCTAGGAAGTTGCTATCTCTCACTTTCATTTTCAACTTTGACATCTAACATAAACGTAGGGTAAGAACATATCATTAACTTAGAGGCTTATATATAACTAGATGATACATAGGTCAACTAGCCAAAAAGTCAGAGTTTAGTGGTAAGTATGTCTACCCAATCATATAGGCAAACCAACTAAGGATAGGCTCTAGTGAGAACCGTCCTGAAATTCTGCTTCACCCGTATGACACACAACACTATCGAAGCCTTCGCATGCATCAAGATTTAAACAACAAAATATACAACATATCAAGTATTAGTGCATTAAATAAGTTAATTACTAGAAAGGCCAAACCAACTATACTATATGCAAGGTTCAATTCAAAGGAGGGCTAGTTGTAGTGTTATTTTGCATAAAGCCAATTTTATTTTACAACCATTTGCAACGGTAATTATCAAAGCATTTAAAACATATATATAAGGTAAAGCATAGTATCCGTCATCATCATGCCATAATCATATCTTTGTTGTCCTCCATGACAACAAGTCATCACCATAAGCATCAACATATGCATCGAAAGTATGAAAATTCACCATTTCCACATCACAATTTCACAAGATCATTTAGAAAACATAAAACTATACTCAAAGACACTTCACTACGCTGCTCATGACTACAAGCATGACTGATCAAATAGTTAAGACTTTGTAGAATTTATATAACTTTACCCACTTAATATGATTTCTCTAGTTTGCCTAGTACCTATCAGTACCACTGCACTTTATACATTGAATGTAATCTAGAGGCCACAACATAGCATTTACATTACTCGACATCTAGCCTTGCACCAACGACAGTAAGTGTAAATCTACTCTAGGTTGCAACCTAGAGTCGCTAGGTAGTGGGTCCACGCCTTAAACCTAGCATCACGGCGACAAACACCCATTTCCCTGCAAAGCACTACACTGTTATATTGGATAAACTTAGATGCCCATGTCGTGAGGTGATCCACTTGATCCCTCATAGAAGACACTCATAGGGATGATTCCACTCCTCTCATATAACACACACATGGGTAGCTCCTCTAGACAGACCTACAGTCCTTCTTAGGCAGTAGCTATACTACTTTCACCTATAAAAAATATAAAGATAGACATCAAGTAACTTAATAACCTAAGACTATCCTATACTAGCACATGTAGTTGCGCTGTAAACATTAGTTAATAGCATTAAGTTTGGTCCTTAATCAACTCAATCGAGCACTCTCCTTATCAGTGTGCAACTACAACCATATACACACCACTTGCCGCCTAAGTCTAAAAACGAGTTTTGCACCACTTTAGTTCACAAATAACCAAAGGAAACTCATCTGTCCAAAAGTAATATAATGCTCAAATTAACATTTATAACGTGATCATAATGAATATTGGCATATTTCTAAGCAATACTAAGCAAATGGCATCTATATAAGCATAAATATGTTTAAAAGAGCACAAGCAAACTATTCTAACCAAGTCTAAGGTTACAAAAAGCAAGAAATTCAAGTTTTTCAAAGTAGAATATGCATCGATTTGGTCATTGCTACCATATACCACAAGTCAATTATCAATAGTTTCAAATACGCATGCAATTTTGGAAACAACACATTTCATTCCCTAAAACATGAAATTCAATATGGTCAAGGGAGTAGGAAGCACTTCACTTCTCTTGCTCAACCTGATCATCAATGAAATCTACTCCTTCACCCTCAACAATTCTATTCTCTACATGATTTAAGTGTACGAACAAATAAATACAAAATATGTGAAAAATTCAAAATGCTCTAACATGAATGATTTTTATACAATAGGTAGGTACTGAATTAATATGGATTTAGGTAAAAACAATTTCTGTATTATCACTTCCCAATTGAGATATATGAATTTTACAAGTTGCATATATGAAATACGGTATTTATACTCTATATGGATTTCAACATGTATTTTAAGAGTTAGTTTTGTCAAATTATTGTTTGGTTTATTTGAAGCTAAGACTAACTTTATATGAATTTTAGAAATTCTAATCCATTTTCTATTTTAAGTAAAGCATTTACTTATGGTACAAAATTTAGAGGTGTTTTGTGTACTGTTTTCACCAAATTTTAGTTAACAGTAACAAATTTCATAATTTTGTGATTCCAACAAATTTTGTTTCACCTTATTTGGAGCTAAAATGAATTATTTATGAATTTCCCAAGTTCTAGCATTTTTCTGCGGTAAAATAAATCCTATATATGTTTTATCTGAATTTTCTTTTTTGTATTTATAAGAATACGCTTTCTAACGGGAAAGCGTAAAGGACTCATATGCGAGGAATTTCACAGAAATCTTTGAACAAAAGCCCTCAGTCCCACATGTCATTCAGAAGGAATACTTACAAAAAGGCCTAATTTTTAAATAATTTCATCTAAGTCCTAAAAGAGGCCAGCTGGCAGCCTACGCGATTCAACCGCTCGCCGGCGGCGAACCATGGCCAATCTTGAGGGGCAGCCAAAAGGAAATTGATGCGCCAGCCCATGGCACACCTTTTGGTGGTCGTCTCGCCGATGGAAGTGGCCTGAGCCGGCGGCAGCAGCGTCGCGAGCGGCGGTGGGGTTCGGGGTGCATAGCCAACTAGAGCTACGGCTCGATTAGGGTGAATGGAGTGCATGCATTCGCGTCCTTAGGCCTCCAGCAGACTCACCGAGCTTCGCGCTGGGCTGGTCGACGTTTGGACAGCTGCGGCAGTGGTGGAGTTGGCTCGGCGGCGGTGGAAACAGCGGCGCGACGTCGACGGCCTTCTCCGGTCCTCGAGCTGCTAAGAGGGGGATCGCGCTAAGTTAGAGGGTTCCCTAGGAGGCCATGTGAACGAGTAATCGGACGGGGGCTCACCGTAGATAGCGAAAGCGACGTCGAGGTGGTGCGGCCGGAGAGGAAGAAGATGACGCGATTCCGGCGACTGGGGTCTTGGAGTTTGGGCGTCGAGTTCCTAGGTCGTAGGCGACCCACACGGAGTAGCAGCTCGGGCAGTGCTCCACCGAGGAGGCCGGAACGCTCGTGCGACGCGGTGGCTGCGCTCGGAGCCGAGGGCGAAGACGACGGTGTCGCGACGACTCCGAACTGCACTGAATGGATTGGAAATACACAGAAAGGTTACTAATTGGTTTTAGATCACGTTCCCTAGAATGGATCGTTACGAAGCTCACTGAAACAAAGATGGCAGTTATCGAGCACTCGCCGGTGTCGTGGAAGACACCTCTGTTCCCGGAGATCCCAAGGGATTTTCACGCGGTTTCTCCGTGGAACAGACTGAAGGAGAGAGGGGAAACGTGCTACTTCAGTGAGAGGCTAAATGGTGGAGGTTGGCATGGGGAGTGACCACTTAGGTGTCAACTACAGGCATGGACACGTTTGGGGCTACGTGGTTGTGTTCAAGAGAGTGGAAGTGAGCTGGGGTGTGTTCCAGAGGAGGATAAGTGGGTCCCACAGCCCCTAGGGCCCACTGGAAGTGAGAAAGCACTTTCGGATTTACCATGGTGAAATTGTAAAAAGGGTTAGTAACTATGTTGACAACAGTCAAAAGTCATTTAGGGTTGTTGCAATCATCATTTCATGTGTCTACATTGTGAATTAAATTGATACAAAGTTCCAGGTGGTAGAGTGCAACATGGTTGACATACTGACCAAAGGATATCGCTGGATGAGCTAGAGTTAAATTGTGGTGAGGTTGCAAAGTAGGCAATATGTTATTTCAGTTTTCCAGTTTTTTTTTTTTTTTGCTGATTTGAGTGATTTAGTTGAGGTACCAATTGAAGTGGTAATTTTATGCAAAAATTACAGTAGGACAAATGTGTTGTGTTGTATTTTGATAATTTTTCTATGATTTTATCTTGAACCAATTTATTTCTAAATTTTTCTTAGCCATTTCAATGCATATGGATCCTATTATGAAATGCATTAAAGAGCCAAAAACACTTGAAACAAAGCATCCACATTCAAAGAGGATGATTTCCTTAGATTCCACATTTTGGATACATAATTTATAAGGTGCCATTTAGGTGGTATGTTACAACCAAACAAAAACCGCTCACGAGCTATATCTCCAAATTTCGTGAAAACCGATAAAATCTGGACATAATTTATCAAAAATTTAAAACTTAGTTTAAATTTTTTTTGAACTTGACCAAAAACCTAGTTGCTTATGTTATCGATCTGGTCCAAGAAGTCCCAATTTTGTGAAATCCGCCGGTTTTGTAAATCCTGGTGGTGCCTCTACCTTCAACCCATTCTTCGTTGCGCTCTACCATGTTTAACATGACTCGTTGACATCCTTTGCTCCTACCACCGTCTGCTTCCATGATTCATGCTACAAATGAGCAAGATGGGTCAGCCCGTTACCGATACCATCCACCCCACTTGCTTGGATGCCACTTAGAAACCTGGGACGAAATTTGGCCTGCCCCTATCTATTAGACAGACCACTAGCCTGGGCTGTATATATATAGACCCGACTCCCTTGTATACACGGAGGGATTCATAGTCACTGTACATTTTCTACATGGTATTAGAGCGAGTCTAGACATCCCGGCGTGCTAGCTTCTCCCTCCGGCGAGCCGACTCTTTCCTCCTCGTCGTCGACGTCTTTTTCCCGTCGCCAACTCTCTTCCCGATACTCCCCTCGCTCTCTCGTCTCCATTTCTTCTTCTCCCCGTCTCTCCCGCAGTCACCTTTTCTCCGCCCCACCTTCGTGCGACCAGGCGACGGTCTCGATCCGCCTCCTCGTCCCTCCTCACACCCGTCTCCGCTCTTCCTCTTGTTTCGTGCATCTCTCCTTCTCTGACGCCGGCGCACCTCCGCGCTCGTCGTCTCCATCGGCTGGACTTGTCTAGCTCCCCATCGGCTGGAAACCTCCCTTGGTTCTTGTCCTTTCCGACACGCTCAATGGCTCTCGGACGCGAACCTTCTCCCCTCACGTCCGAGCCAGTCCAACGTGTCCACGTGTCCACGGACACGAATCCCTGCCTCTCGGACGCGAACATTTTCTCTTCGCATCTGGCCACTCCCTTCCTTTTTTCGTGTCTGCCCTACTCCTTGGCCTCCACGAGTCCACGGACGTGAATCTTCTCTTTACGGACATAAATCCTCGCACGTCCGTGACCCAACCACTCCTCATCGGCTGGCCACTCCTCACCTACTCCACTGCCTACTTCTCATCGGCTGGCCACTCCTCACCTACTCCGCTGCCTACTCCCCATCGGCCAACCACTCCTCATCGGCTGGCCACTCCTCACCAACTCCGCTGCCTACTTCCCATCGGCTTCTCACGTCCTTGATCGGCCGATCCGTCCTCTCATTGGCTTCCTCCTCTCATCGGCTTCTCTCTTCCATTGACTCTTTGCTCCCGTTCTCCCGTCATGGCCTCCGAGTCCGCCCTCAGCTCTGGCACTCTCCCAGTCGCTGAATCTGCTCCGGCCCTCGGTGCCACAGACCACACCTCGGGCACCACCTCGCCGATCTTCTCCCCTCCCTACGCTGCTGTGCACGTGAAATCTCACGTTCCTATCTCCCTTGACCTTAACGCCAATTATTCCAAGTGGGTTTTTTTCTTCAAATCCCTCTGTGGAAAATTCGGCCTCCGGTCCCATATTGATGGCTCCGCTCCACCTCGCCCCGATGATCCTTAGTGGGACATCGCCGAGTGCTGCATGCGCAGCTGGCTGCTCGGCTCGGTCGACGACTCTGTCCTCGACCTCGCCATAGACGATACCGACCCCACCGCCCGGGACCTCTGGGTGGCCATCGAGCGGATCTTCCTGGCCAACAAGCAGCCTCGCGCCATCTTCCTCCTCAACGAGTTCCACTCCATGGTACAAGGCGACTCCTCTATCTCCTCGTACTGTCAGCGCCTCAAAGTCAAGGCTGCTGCTCTTCGGGACGTCGGCCACCCTGTGGCCGACTCTCAACTCGTCCTCGCCCTTCTACGAGGCCTCAATCTCCGCTTCTCCAACACCACCGATGACATTGCCAACGCCACACCTCTTCTATCGTTCGCCCGAGCTTATGACATGCTAGTTCTTAAAGAACTCCGTCTGGCCAATGATGAGAAGACAGTGGCCCACACCGCTCTTCTTGCCGCAGCCGATAATGGCTGCCGAGCTTCTTGCGCTGCCCCTTCCTCCCGCGGTCCTGGTGGCCATGGCTCCTGCCGCAGCAACACAGCCCGCACCGGGAAAGGCAAGGGCAAAGGCAAAGGCAGGAACTGGCAGGGTCCAACGCCACCACGACCTACCTCGGTCCCTACCCACCCTGCCGGTCCCACGGGTCCGTGGCTCTGCTACAACCCCTAGGCGCCCTAGCCCCAGCCACGCAGCCCCATCGGCTGGCAAACCGGAGTTCTCAGCGCCCATCCCCAGGCTCACCTGGCATCGGCTCCCGTTCTGCCACCTCAGCCGATGCTACCGACCCCAACCACCCAGTCGGTTCCCTCCTGGAACCAGGCTGGCCTCGTCGCTGCCCTCAACCAAATGACGCTCCAACCACAGCACCCTTGGGTGCTGGACTCTGGGGCGTCTTCACACATAGCGTCATCGGCCGGTATACTTCACTCCTGTCGCCCCTCTTCCTCCCCTTTTGTCACTATCGGCAATGGTCACTCTCTTCCTGTCCAATGCCGCGGTGACTCCTCTCTGTCTACATCCACCACTAACCTCCCCCTACGCAATGTTCTTATTGTCCCTTCTCTCATTCACAATCTTATATCTGTCCGTCAATTCACACAAGATAACCACTGCTCCATTGAATTTGACGCGTCTGGTTTCTCTATGAAGGATATCCCAACCCGGCGACAGATCCTTCGCTGCAATAGTGGCGGTGACCTCTACACCATTTCCGCTGCGCCGTCCACCCCACACGCCACCGTCGCCCTCTCCACCAACCTTTGGCACCTTCGCCTCGGCCACCCCAGCCCCGACGCTGTCGCCACCCTCCGTCGCAGCGCCTCCATCCGATGTACTCACAGCAGCTCCAAAGTTTACTACTCATGTCAACTTGGTAAACATGTGCGTCTGCTCTTTTCTAATTCTCTCTCCTGTACCTCGTGTCCATTTGAACTTATACATTGTGATGTATGGACGCCTCCCTTCTCGGCCCGACGACGTCTGTCTCCTTCAACGCTCTCTCTACGGCCTCAAACAAGCCCCTCGTGCCTGGTACCAGCGCTTTGCTGCCTATCTTCGGCACATCGGCTTCGTGGCCTCTGCGTCCGATAGTTCCCTGTTCACTTTCCATATCGGCTCTGCCACTGCCTATCTACTTCTCTATGTCGATGACATTGTCCTCACAGCGTCTTCGACATCTCTCCTCGACCAGATCATGGCCTGACTCCACTCTGAGTTCGCTATGACCGATCTTGGTCCTCTCCACCATTTCCTTGGCATCTCCGTAACCCGTTCCATTCACGAGCTCTTCCTTTCCTAACGCCAGTACGCCATCGACCTCCTCCAGCGTGCGGGCATGGCCGACTGTCACCCCACGGCCACCCCAGTCGACACTCGAGCCAAACTCTCCGCCGCCGATGACGCCCTAATTGCCGATCCCTCTCACTATCGGAGTCTTGCCGGGGCTCTCTAATACCTCACACTCACCCGACCCGACCTCGCGTACGCTGTCCAGCAAGTGTGCCTCTTCATGCACGCTCCGCACGAACCTCACCTCGCGTTGCTCAAGCGCATCCTACGCTACGTGAAGGGCACCCTCTCCAGCGGGCTGCATCTCAGCTCCAGCCCATCGACTCCCTCACCGCGTACTCCGACGCGGACTGGGCAGGCTGCCCCGACTCTCGACGCTCTACGTTCGGCTACTGCGTCTACCTCGGTGACACTCTCGTATCCTGGTCCTCAAAACGCCAGACTACAGTGTCCCGCTCCAGCGCTGAAGCCGAGTACCGCGCCGTCGCCCACGCTGTCGCCGAGTGCTGCTGGCTTCGCCAGCTTCTCCAGGAGCTCCGTGCACCCCTCTCCACTGCGACCGTCGTCTACTGTGACAATGTCAGTGCCGTCTACATGACCGCCAATCCGGTCCATCACCGACGCACTAAGCACATCGAGATCGATATTCATTTTGTCCGTGACAAGGTTGCATTAGGACAGGTTCGGGTGCTCCATATAACATCGGCACATTAGTTTACCGACATAATGACCAAAGGCCTGCCCACGCCTTTGTTCACTAGTTTTCGGTTCAGTCTCTGCGTCCGTTCCCCTCCCGCTGCGACTGCGGGAGGTGTTAGACAAACCACTGGCCTGGGCTGTATATATTAGACCCGACCCCCTTATATACACGGGGGGATTCATAGTCACTGTATATTTTCTACACTATCTTAGGTTCCTAGGCGCTTGTGCCCCAGCAGGCCATGTAGAATAAACATCACAGAATATGCAGCCATAACAAACAAATTCGATCCAAAAATCAAAAGCAGACTATCCATGCTTGTGTACAAGCATACGGGATTGAATTAAAACGAGAAATTTTGATCCAAAAATTTAACAAAATAGATATAACTCCATTGATTTTCCAATCAGAAACTGTGATTCATTTTACTTGGCACTACATATCATCAACAGTGTTGCTATAGCTAGCAGCTGTACAGCTAACTCAGTAAGCAAAAAATAACATAACTGAGACCAAATACCAAAACTGTTAAACCACGCATAGCAAGATTTGCTACAGCGTGCACCCCAAATCACAAGACCAACTGGGGGAAACAACCAGAATCAAATCCTCAAATCTCCAAACCTCCACACCAAGCACCTAAATTTAACACCAGAGCACTCAGATCACGGCTGTGGAGGAAGCGGGATGGCGGCAACGAATTGGGGAAGAGCACGCACATTTCGCTTCAGATCCAGATTGAGGGTGTGAGCGCGATTGAGCCACCACTGCCTCGATCACCGCCGGAGCGCGCGTGGCCACAGAACCATGAAGCCGCTGTTGCAGCCTCGCGAGCAGTGGGCTCGATGCCTCAATCGGTGATCCACGTGTGCAGCAGATGTTGGGGACGGCGAAGGGCGTGCCGGCGCCGTTGCCGAAGGGCCCGATGGTGCGGCGGTTGGTGACGAACTTGAGTGAGGTAACGACGTGGGTGTAGTCGCCGATGGGCCCAACCGAGCCGTGCACCTCCTTCACGTACTCCGACGGCCCGAAGGTGATCTGCAAGCGTCGCATGCATGCATGAGTGTCCATCGGAGAAGATAAGGAGTAGTGTAGTACGTACAGTGTCCATCGGAGAAGGCAAGCCGGGATCCAGCCGTTGAGCTTGGGAGAAAGGGCGTACAGGAGGCAGGCGAAGGCCGTCGGTGAGACTAGATCCGGCCGGTGAGCTTGAGGGTGAAGTGAAGGACGGGGTCGACGAGCTTCGGAGAAAGGGCGGTATGGGAAGGTATCAAAGCCTGGTACGTGGAGGTATCTCCCAGTATCAAGCAAGTCATCTTCTTCCTCTCCCTAGCACACTTTACCTCATGTGTCAGTGACCTTCAGCACGAAGTCGAAGCAGTAGTCAAAGAAGATAAGATTGTGAGTAGGTACAAGTGGCCAACTCTTAGAAAAGCCATAGCCTTGCCATCCTCCTTCCTCCTCCCGTGGACGTCCAGCACCATGCAGCAGCCGCCGCTGCATTCCGGTTGGCTTTCGGGGACGGCGCCGGTGGCCAGCTCGAATGGGGGCCATGGTCGACGCAGAAGGGGAACGGCTCCAATGGCCAGCTGCCGTGTGCACAGAGAGGGAGACGGAGGACGGAGAGGGAGCGAGCGTGCAGTAGTGGTGGGATGGCACCGCGTAGAGGACGAGTCGAGACGAGGCGCAGGGCATCGGGTGTTCATTAAACCATCCTGTCCGGATGGCATGCCGTTCTATAGATTTTTTTTCTCATTTTTAATTTGACGTTGCAAGTCTTTTGCATGTGATCGTCAAGAAATCTTCTTGGAGATGGCCTGGCGCGCGCATTTACAAGGATATTTGCTATTGTCAGTTTGTCACTTAATACTAGGGTACTACATCCTGGAAATATCCCAATAATATAAATTGCCAATGGGGTTCTACAATTTGCGAATTTGCTACGGCTTCCCCCTAATCTCTCATATGCCACTAGTTTTATTCTGGGGTTATCAAAATACTACTACATCTTTAGTTTCCGCTAATGGTGTCAAGTCAATGGTCGTTGATCGTTGCGATGACCAAAATACCTCTCAGCAAAATATCAAAAAATAATTAAAAAACATACTGTTTCTCTTTGCTCGTGCATAGTCATCAGCAATCTGTTTGTTCCCACGTGCACAGGCGGAGCGTGTGAAAATCAAAGCAGAAGAGGAGGATTAACAAAAAAGCAATAAGGTGATTTTTGACATTCTTCAGCCCCAATACCCAGGACCTAGCTTGTGCGGAGAAAAAGCAGCGTCACTCGGACTCATGGACACGTTTGCCGCCTAATTATAACCGTAATTGAAACGGAGTCGGGGTATCCCCGTGAGTTTGTCACCTAATCGTAATTGAATCGGACTCGGAGTATCCCGTCATTGAATCGGAGTCGGAGTGTCGCCGATATAAGCCGCCGAATCCCAGCATTTCTCGTCCTTTTTCCCAGCCACTGCACGCCGCATTTCTCGTCCTCCCCTCGGCCCGGCGAGTTGGAGACGGAGGTCGTTGGCGAGCTCTGCCCTCATCGCCGTCTCCCTCATCCGAACAGAGTATCATCGAGTTATCTAATTTGAAGAGACATATTTACCCTTCCACCTCACTCTGCTTTAGCCAATACCTAGAGGTACCAAAAGATGTCAGCCGTCCGACCTGCCCCTTTGGATGGTCTGCATTAGGTACGTACCCAGGCTGCTGCTGGGCAGTAAAAATTCTCTTCTTTTTTATGGTTCATGCTCGTGTAAATAAGCTGCCACAACCCAAACGCTTAACAAACTGCCATCAGATTGAGGCCCATCATCTGCAACCCATTATGCTGCTCATCATCCCTAATTATCAAAAGGTTAAATTTTTACTATCTGGACATAGTATCCTGAATCTGAGTTCCTCGAAAAGCAAAATGATGCAGTTTTCGATTGCTGGCGCTAGTTTCATACTTTAACGTTTCTTGGCTGAAATAGGATTTAGAAGGCAAGAAACCAGCATAACAGTAGCAGAGCTTATCCTGATGGAGTTAACGACGCCGACACTGGAATAGATTGGAAGAAGATGATGACAAGGGGCTGCAAGAAGTTACCACGAAACTGGACTTGCCGACCTGGCAATCAACGAGCAGGCTGACCTTGAGGCGGACAACATCCTCAACATCTGCTGTCTTGAGGTCAGCATGGATGCCGCCGTGGCTGTGGCAGTCATCTCTGTCATCCCTCAGGAGCGGGTTAAACTTTCCTAGATACATAGAGGAACAGATCGAGCAGTTCAATCAACATTGAAGTAATTGATTTAGAGGAATGGATACAACCAATTAATTCATCGCATCAGCATCATGTACATTTTTAGTGCATCCCCATAATTACAATAAGTCCATGGTAAATGCAAACAATTACAGACTGCACTTAATGTTCATATTACAAGTTCTATGGACTACAGGAGGATGGTGTTTAGAGCACAGTGCAATTGAGTCCAAAGAAAGTGTGCCAACTTGCAGATGGCCCCAAATCCTTAATCACTGCACATCGATTAAATAATATCAACTAATTATTCCACACTAAATTACCAAAATGAATAGAACACTGAATTAAAAGAACATATCTTGGAGATGGCAATAATTTAGCAAGTTCTGCGCACAATTCAGTCCTCAACATAGAATTTCATTCAGAGTCGCACCCGTGCGTCTATTATGTTCAGATAGACATAAATGTGAGTGCACAATTATGGAGTGCCATTTTGCTATAGTGTAGTCCATACAATCATAGTTGTTCATCGACCAATCTAAACATGAATGTATGAATCGAAGCTATGCAGATACCTCCATATTCTTGGTGATTTTATACATAAAGCTCTACTGACACCATTATGTTTGGGAAATCATTCTCAGTTTGAAAAACCGAAGACATTGAAGTGAACAGTGTAGGACCTGTATGAAAGAGTAACCAAAGATGATCAATAATTATGAAAAATTCAATAGTATCGATTTTCTGAAAGGAGAGTATATTGATCTTGCAAGGGAATGATCTGCCATACAACTGCAGATCAACTGCAGTGCACATCTTCAGAGAGTGGAAGAGGTAAATGTAGAAGTGAAGTGTACAGACAGTGAGACTGAGACCCCATTTACTATATAGAAAGTTGGGCCTATATATACAAGAATAACGGTCTAAAACCTCCTACAGTCGTAGTAGGAGGGGTACGAACGCAAAGACTGAACCAAAAACTATGGAACAAAGGCGTAGATAAGCATTTGGCCATGATGTCGGTGAACTGATGCGTCGACGGTATATGGAGCACCCGAACAAGTCCTAGAGCGATCTTATCACGGACGAAGTGAATGTCGATATCGATGTGCTTTATGCGACGATGGTGAACCGGGTTGGCGGTCATGTAGACGACACTCACATTATCGCAGTATACAACTGTCACGGAGACGATGGGTGTATAGAGTTCCTAGAGAAGTTGGCAAATCCAACAATACTCAGCGATGGTATGAGCAACGGCGCGGTACTTAGCTTTTGCGCTCGAATGGGACACCATGGTTTGGCGCTTGGAGGACCAAGAGACCAAGGTGTTGCCGAGGAAAACGCAATAACCAGATGTGGAGCGTCGGGAGTCGGGACAACCCACCCAGTCCGCGTCAGAATACGCAGTGAGAAAGTCGATGGGGCTGGAGCTGAGGTGGAGACTAGTGGTCAGTGTGCTCTTCACGTAGCGAAGGATACGCTTGAGCAGCGCAAGATGAGGTTTGCGGGGAGCATGCATAAAGAGACACACTTGCTGAATCGCATAAGTGAGGTTAAACCGTGTGAGAGTCAAGTACTGTAAAGCACCAGCAAGGCTTCGGTACTGGGAGGGTCAGCGACGAGAGGGCCATCGGTGGCGGAGAGCTTAGCACAAGTGTCGACGGGAGTTGCGGTAGAGTGACACTCGGTTATGCCTGCACGCTAGAGAAGATCCATGGCATACTGGCGCTGGGATAGGAATAATCCGTGGGGAGAGCGCATGACGAAAATGCCAAGAAAGTGCTACAAGGGACCAAGATCGGTCATGGCAAATTCCGAGTGGAGTCGTGCCATGATACTGTAGGGTGACGGGCGAGGATGCCATAAGAATGATGTCGTCGATATATAGAAGTAGATAGACGGTGGTATCCCTGGTGTGAAGGATGAAAAGAGATGTATCGAAAATAGAGGCCACAAAGCCGAGTTGCCGAAGATAGGCGATAAAACGATAGTACCAAGCCCGAGGGGCCTATTTGAGGCCATAGAGACGCATTGGAGGAGACACACGATGTCAAGATGAGCTGGGTCGACGAAGCCTAGAGACTGCTGGCAATAGACGGTCTCCGCTAGATGACCGTGAAGAAAGGCGTTCTTCACGTCAAGCTGGTGAATCAGCCAGGAGCGCGAGGCAGTGAGGGTAAGAACGACCCGAATAGTGGCGGGCTTAATGATAGGACTGAAAGTCTCGTCGTAGTCTATGCCGGGGCGTTGGGAGAAGCCTCAAACTACCCAACGCGCCTTGCGACAAGCAAGGGATCCATCAGAGTGAAATTTGTGTTTGAAGATCCACTTGCCAGTTACAATGTTGGCTCCGGGAGGACAAGATACGAGGTACCAGGTCTCGTTGTCTATGAGTGCCTTGTACTCATCAGCCATGGCTACACGCCACTAAGAGTCAGCCAGAGCAGAACGGGGATTCGCTGGAATGGGTGAGATGGCACAATGGACTGTGAAGAACCCGTAGCGCTAGGGTGGACGAAGGGACTCAGTCTGAGAACGGGTGATCATGTGAGAGGTGGTTGGGACGAGGGCGGCCGCGCGATCGGATGGCAACATCAGTCGTATGGCGGAGTGGACAGGGATAGAGGTGATAGCGGGGCAAGACCGATGGCTATAGGTCTAGCCGGGGCGACGACTAGCGTTGTGATGGTGTAAGGTAGGGAAGCCGATAGAGGTACGATCGGCACGGCAGGGGGACATAGAAGGATGGTGGAGTCGTTCAGTAGATCCTCGGGAACCACCGGAGTGGGCTACGAAGGTGTGGTGGATGGTAATGGGTGGGTGGGTACAATGTTAGTGAGGAGAAAGTTGAGATCACCAGACTAAGGTTCAGAGTTGATTAACCCGAAAGAAAAGCAGGATTTGTCAAAGACAATATGTTAACAAATGATGATACTGCGAGTGAAGAGATCAAGACAACGATATCCCTTGTGAGAGGAGTGATAGCCAAGGAAGATGCAGACGGTGGAGCGTGAGGCGAGTTTGTGAGTGGTAGTGGCTGTCAAATTGGGGTAGCAAAGACACCCGAAAACACGTAAGTGAAGTAGCTGGGAGTCTTGTGATATAGAAGAGTGTAGGAAATGTTGTGGTGGATGGAGGAGCAAGTTCGCTAATTTAGCAGATAAGTTGCTGTGATAAGTGCTTCAGCCTAGTAGGTTGTGGGTAGGTGAGCGTGAAAAAGCATGGTTCGACTGATATTATTGAGAGTACGAAGGAGGCGTTCAGCCTTGCTGTTTTGGGGGAGGTGTATGGATAAGAGAGGTGAAGATGGATGCCACGGGAGGTAAGGAAGGCTTGGATGGTATGGTTGACAAACTCCGTCTCATTGTCAGCCTGTATGGCTTTGATAGTGACGTTAACTTGAGTAGAAATGTAGTTGAAGAAGTTGATTAAGTGGGTAGTGACCTCGGACCTGTGTGAGAGAGGGAAGGTCTAGCAATAATGTGTGTAATCGTCAAGTAAAGTAAGATAATATTGACAACTCGAAATACTTTTAACTAGATAAGTCCACACATTATAATGAATAATTTTAAAAGATCGAGAGGTACAAGAGGTAGAGGGGGAGAATGGTAGCTGCATATGTTTGCCAAGTTGACAGAAAATACATATAGTGGGGCTGGTGCTAGTGCACTGGATGGAGGCACTACGATGAAGAGTGAAAATGGCGTTAGGACTGAGGTGGCCGAGGCGGAGATGCTAAAGGTTGGTGGAGATGACGATACTAGCGTGAGGACTGGATGACGCAGCAGGAATGGTGTATAGGTTGCCACCACAATTGCATCAAAGCATCTCGCGCCGGGTCGGGATATATCCTTCACAGAGAAACCAGATGCATCAAATTCAATAGAGCAATTATTATCTCTGGTGAATTGATGGACGGAGAGGAGATTGTGGACGAGAGAGGGAATAATTAAGACATTGTGTAGTGGAAAGTTTGATGTGGGTGTAGGTAGGATTGAGTCACCGCGGCATGTGATTGGGAGAGATTGCCCATTGCCGACAGTGACGAAAGGGGAAGAGGAAGGATGGCGGGAAAGAAGTATACCATTCGATGAAGGCATGTGTGATGACGTACCAGAGACCAGCACCCAGGGGTGCTGAGGCTAGAGCATCATATGGTTGAGGGCGACGATGAGGTCAGTCTGGTTCCACAGAGGAGCCGGCTGGGAGGCTTGCGAGGGTGCAGGAGGCAGGAGCGGTTGCACTGGGGCGGATGTCAGGTGGGCCTGGGGGTGAGCGCCGAGGACCTCGGGCTGCCAGCTGATGTGGCTGCGCGGCTGGGGTTGAGACGCCTAAGGATTGTAGCAGAGCTACGGACCCATGGGGCCAACTAGTGGAGTATAGGCAGTAGCGGGGCGTAGCTGCATAGGGCCGCTTCAGCTCTTGCCCTTGCCCTTCCCTTTGCTTTTGTCATCGCCGCTGGCTCAGGCCCTGTTGCTATGGCCGAAGCCATGGTCACCAGAGGAACTGCCGAGGCCGCGGGAGAAGGCAGCAGCACACGTGAGGTGGCAGTCGTTGGGGTGATGAGAGCGGTGTGGGCGACAGCCTTCTCATCGTTCGCCAGGTGAAGTTCGTTGAGAACCAGCATGTCGTGAGCCCGGATGAACATGGGAAGAGAGGTGGAGTTAGCGATGTCATCGGCGGTGTTTGAGAAATGAGGATTGAGTCTGCGCAAGAGAGCGAGGATGAGTTGGGAGTCGGTCACAGGATAACCGGCATCACGAAGGGCGGCAGCCTTGACCTTGAGGCGTTGGCAGTACGAGGAGACAGAGGAGTCTCCTTGTACCATGGAACGGAACTCGTTTAGGAGAAAGATGGCGCGAGGTTGCTTATTTGCTTGGAAGAGCCGCTCAATAGCCACCCATAGGTCATGGACGGTAGGATCGGTGTCTTCCATGGCAAGGTCGAAAACGGAGTTGTCGATCGAGCCAAGCAGCCAGCTGCGGACGTAGTACTCGGCGATGTCCTACTAGGGGTCATCGAGGCGAGGGGGGCGGAGCCATCAATGTGGGAGCGAAGACTAAACTTGCCACATAAAGATTTGAAGAAGACCCACTTGGAATAATTGGCATTTACGTCGAGTGAATCGGGACGTGGGATTTCACGTTGATGGCGACGTAGGGTAGGGAGAACATCGGAGTAGTCAAGGTAGTGTCGAGAGCGTCGATGGTCGGAAGAGAATCGGACCCGGCAACAGAGAGAGTGCCAAAACCAAGAGCCGACTCGGTAGTCTTGTTGAGGTTGGACGCGACGTGAGTGAATCACGTGCGGATGAGCTGGAGTGCATAAGAGGCCAATGTGAAAGAAGCCGATTGGAACGAGTAGAAGCCGATGGGAATGGGTGAGAAGGAGAAGCCTATGAGAGAGGGGTGAGAAGCCGATGAAAGTGACATGGGCACGAGAAGAAAGGTGCGTGTCCGGAAGATAGGATGTTGCGTCAGTAGACACGCATACGCGTCGGATTAATGGGCAAGCCGATGAAAACGGGCGCGAGGCCAATGAGTGTAGGCGGGCGTGAGGCCGATGAGTGTAGGCAGGCGCGAGGCCAATGAGGGCAGGGCGAAGCCAATGGACATGTGTGTGGAGCCGATAGACGCAATGAGGAGAGTCATAGGCGCGAGAAGGAAAAGTTCGTGTCCGGGAACCAGAGTTTCACGTCCGCGGACACGTGGGCATGTTGGGTAGGCACGGACTTGAAAACAAGAAAGGCCGCAGACGCGAAAAAGAAAGGTTCGCGTCTGGGAGACAGAGGTTTGTGTCTGGGGACACGTGGATGTGGCAAAGTGGCACAGACCTAAAAACGAGACAGGCCGCAGACGCGAGGAAAGAAGGTTCGCGTCCGGGAGGCAGGTTTCGCGTTACGGATAGGTGAGTGTGTCGGGATGGTAGGAGCTAGAAGAGTGTTCCAGCCGATGGAGAGCGCGAGCGCGGAGGAGCGTCGATGTAACTTCGGAGAGAGGATGATGTGAGAATGCAAAGGAAGGTGGAGGTGGACGAGACCAGGAGACAGATGAAGACCGTCTCCTCGTCACACGATGGAGGTGGCGAGCAAGGGTAAGCCCGTGGTAGAGGAAAACTGCGGGGGTGAGCTTGCAGTGAGGAGTACACCGCCTGCGGAGGAGATGATGGGATGCAAAGACCGAGGCGAAAAAGCAAAAGAAAACACCAGAGGAAGAGGTAGAAGAGAAGCGTGTGTGGAGGGGGGTCTCAGAGGAGAAGGAGACGCCTACGACGAAGAGGAAGCGTCAACTTGCCGGCGAGAAGGTTGCTAGCGTATGAGGATGTCTAAATATCGCTCTGATACCATGTAGAAGTGAAGTGTACAGACAATGAGACTAAGACTCCGTTTACTATAAGAGAATCGGGCCTATATATATAAGTCTAACGGTCTAAAAATAAACAGCATGAAAATATTAATTTTGGAACCATATGATCAACAACCATTTGAATCACTGGGCAATAGACCAAGTAACTTATTGTTATGACATGTTGTGAACAAATAGGGCCGAAATTTTGTGTGGCCATAAATACAATCACCTAAGCCAGGTTGCATGTCTTAGGCAGTGTTTGAACGTAGAGGTTGGGTAGGATTTTTTATGGCACACCAGCGAAATGAGATAGTTTATTAACATTATATTAATTAAGTATTAACTATTATGAATTTGGAAAAAGAATTTGTTTGATTTTTTAAAGAAACTTTTATGTAGAAAATTTTTATATAAAACATACTAAACTTAAAAAACATCCTTATAAAAAAGGGGAGAAACATCCAACCCTCTCTAATTTTAGCGCTACCTTAAGAGAGATAAAAGCACAATAAAAGCTATCAAGCTAGTCTAGGTTGACAAATGTGGGTTTTTCAAGTACCAACTGTGATTGATGTTGTGTGTACATTCGGACATGCCCCTAAATTTGGACTTGTACGTATCATAGGAAAAACCATCGAGACATTGAAATCATGGAATAGGTGATAATATCTGAGACAACATATTAGTTAATTAGCGTATGCCGTCGAGACATTGTATCATAATCTAGCAATAGAATTAATAACAAAAATGCACCTTTTCAACATCTCAATTCATATGAACTAAAAGAATTGAGGCATAATTAGAATGCGATTGTGCTTTTGGAACTTTTGCGCACCGTACCTTGCTGAAGAAAGCCACGGCATCCTGCAAGAAGAATCCTCTTGCTGGTACTGACATAACATCAACTCCAGTATATATTTGTGTAAGATATTTCCTTCATCTTATAACATTTCCCGAAAGGATATCCAAACAAAGGAATTAGCCGTGAAAAGAAGAGTAGCAGTCAGTTTTTTTATTCCTAGAGGTGAAAGGATAAATGTACATGAAGAGTAGGAAAATAAATGAAAACCTTGCGTCTACATTGCTTGTGCTTTTAAATTCTGAATAAACAGAATTGTTCATGAATATATAAATTCATAAAGCCCAAGCATGGAAGCATCATAGCATTAATTTATAAGGACCACAGTCCACAGGTAGTAACCATTAACTTGATCTTCCCATTAATCAAAAGAAGCAAACTTTAATCAATAGCCAGGAACAGGGCATGGCTGTTGATCCTAAATGTAATCTTGCATATCTTCCTAGTTCTTAGTGAACCATTGAGCCAAGAAAGAGTTGCTAATCTAGCGTACAGATTGCGTAAGCATAAGCGAACAGTATAAACTCGACCACAGCAAGCTTCCTTGTTCTACATTGGACTTCTTTTCCATACTGCACGAAGGGTGAAGCAGTCAAAATCAAACGAAAATCATTGGTTTCTGAAAAAAAAAGAAAATCATTGGATTCTACTTCATCTCATCCTTGGTGGTAAATTTAGCAAAGTGCTTACCAATTAAATCATGAAGGCAAGCTTAACAAACAGTGAGCATAGGACTCGGTGGCTGGCTTCGCCTGGTGGTATAGGTGCAATAGAATGGCAGCACTGAAGCTATGCTCAGCAAATTCCATCGCGGCATCGCCCAAAATCAACTGGAAATCAGCATGAATGAGCACCAGAACCAAGCCTTTTCTCCCAAAATCCACCCACAAAGACACAAAAGAAACAGCACCAAAAGCACCCAAAAAGAAGCACGCGACGGCACCACAACCAAGAAGAATTAAGCAACGCAGAAGAGGATGAGCTACCATGAAACTGGTCCTGCCGATCTAGCAATCCAAGAAGTAGGCGGACCTTGAGGCTGACCATGTCCTCGACATCCGACGCCTTGCGATCGGGCCGGGCGCCGCCGCAGCCGCAGCTCTCGGCGTCCCTCGGGAGCGGCAAGAGCACGGCCCCGCGGGAGACCGTTACTACAGGCTCTGGCCACCGCAGGGGTGCCTACTACCGCGGAACAGCGATTTCACCATCGGTCATCGTCATCTCCGCTGCCACCGCTGTGAGGGCCGCCGCTTGCCGTTGCCCTACTTAAGCGATGCCGACGCTGCCTGCAGTCGCATGATGAGGTGCTGTAGCGGCATTGCAGAGCGAGGAGGCCCGAGGAAGACGAGGGAAGCGAAGAGTCGACAACTTCGTCTCTTCCATATAGGAAAAGCGGCGCAGGGCTCGAGTCAAACCGGTTCTGCACACGCTACCTATCCTTATCGTTTCATTCTCACACTCTCCGTTCAAAAATATTTATCTCATAAAAATTTTATTTTTTTATAATTAATATATTAGAATTTATGAAATTAGAAGATAATTATATTAAAGTTATTAAAGTAAAGGATATTTTAGTCTTTTTATTTTTTTTAATGTATGGTATGAGCTACCAATGAAAACAATCTCAATACTAACTAGCTATATGGCTCAGGTTCTTTTTATTTAATTGAATGATAGTAGAGGATAGATTATTTATTTTTTTTACAATATTTGAAGGATATAAATAAATAAATAAATTATTATTACAGAGTTGAAAATTAGTTTGTTTTAAAGTAGTTAGATATATAAAAATACTTATAAAATCGTATTATTTAGAAGTTTAAGAAGAAAGTTCGTGATAATCTATAATATAATATATAAGAAGGAAAGATCGATATAGAAACTTCACACTCTCCAACCTTAGCACATCACACATGTTTGGGTCATGTTTTGAGGGCATAGAAAAAAAACTACAAGGGTTAGAATATACCCACACATAAAGCACTAGTTCATGTCCGTTGTTGGAGGTTTCTTTTATGTTTATCCATCGACTACATAGCTAGATAAAATGCAACGATAGGAGGTTGAGCAGGATTCTACCCAGATAATCTTTAACCAATTTGGGTGATGAGCATAGGCTTTGTTCCACCTAGTTACCTCAATGACATCTATCCTTCATCTCAATCTTAATCTTTTAGAAAAAAAAAACTTTATATATATTCTTGAAAAAAAGAGAGTAGTAGTTTAGCTTTTAAGGAAGACGTGTGTTTTTTTGTCCTGTCACTTACTACTTTCTGGTTTATTACTCAATAAACTGTGGCTTCCACATTATCAAAAAAATAATTAATAAATCGATTGATGATTACAATGTCTCATGTAGGACACTAAAAAGTAAAACAAATAAACTTGTGATAATTTTCGTATGCTCATGGGTCAACAATATTCCTCCAATTTCTAGGTCATCATCAATACCCTCAAAATTTTCTTCCCATTAGTCTTTCTGCAGCTTCCACCATTTTGTACACAGAAGAAAGATCCATTC
Source organism: Oryza coarctata (assembly GCA_030770085.1). Taxonomy (NCBI): domain Eukaryota; kingdom Viridiplantae; phylum Streptophyta; class Magnoliopsida; order Poales; family Poaceae; genus Oryza; species Oryza coarctata. The sequence continues at coordinate 14,927,109 of CM061467.1, read as the reverse complement.
TCAGAAGCATCCACCAATTCAATTGGCGGGATGTATGTAGGAGCTGCTGCGTCATCTTTTTAAGGCAGCACCCATAATGTGTTTAAAAGTGCTAAAAATATAAAATATTACTTGTTTTTTATAGCTATTTAATGTTACAAACGATAAAATAAATTACTACAAAGTTAAAAATTTAAAGGTGAGATGAAAAACTTATGTATACAAACCTTTTTGAGAAAAATACATGCAATTTAAAAAACATGCGCATAAAAAAAATCTCAGCCACTAGTGTTGTCCAAAGTAGTCTAAAGAAGAGTTCGGCATTTATAAATTTGCTCACATAAGGATTAATTATATATTAATTATTTTAAATTTAAAAATTAGTTTATTTGTTATTTTAAAGCAACTCCACTATAATTTTATATATATGATTAATCATGCTTTAATAATATGATAATATAGCTTGTTTTATATAAGTAAATTGATTTCGGCGTTATTGATGGAAAACAACTCGACCTAATTTTATCTTGGCTCTTTATCTGCTCAGCCATCAGCACATCACTTCCCTGTTCCTCGCCGTACTAGGTAGCCACAATGATTAATCGGTGGTTGATCCAGATGACACTCAACCTATCTTCTTCTATGGACTGCGTCGTTTGTTTGTTGGAGCGTGATACCATATAAGCAGTTAAGGAGAAAAATCAAATTACCGATAGCATATGTTTCATGGGGTTTTTTATTGCTAAATCACATTTGATAGAAAAATTAGGACAAAAATTTTGTAAATTTTTGATCATATGATATGCTTCGTGATTTGTGATTTGACGATTTGGCTTCTTCTCCTCTAACTTGGATGATATAATAAACGATAGAGTTACTATTTAGGTTTCAGATGATAGAATAATTAGAGGAGAAATTTTTCTATGATTAGAAGAATGGTCATGACCTCAATAAATGATGAGGCAGCTAAAGCCGTAGGGTTAGGAGCTAGTGTTGGTTGAGAGGGTAAAGTGGAGTGAGTGGTTAGTAGGAGGAGGATGACAGTGGCATCTTCAATGGCGGCCATCAGTGGCTTGTGGAGGAGGAGAGATAGAGAAGGAAAGGTCTGGCATGCTTCGTCGATATCATTGGCATCTTCCGGTGCCAATGAGGCTAGAGTAGCATGGTGGGGCAATTGCCACGTGGAAATTGTTAGAGATGGAGAAGAGGAATTAGAGGTGATAGAGCATGGGAGAAAGAAAAAACAAGAGAAAGTTAGGGTTAAGAGAAAGTACATTAATCTTAAAACAGCTCTAACAGTGTAAAAGTAGGTTTTTTACGTCACATTTTGCATATACACTTCAATTATTGGAGTAGGAGTTTAGTGGAGAGCACCGTCACGGTCAGTTTAGACGAAGGTGATGTAGTCGATGGTCTGCCATGGAGTAGAACTTAATGGAGCGCGCCATCACAGTCAGTTTAGTGCAGTGGCGGAGCCCCACGATCCGTAGCCGCTGCGGCGCCACCTTCAGGTCGCGGCCGCGGCCGCCGTAGTTCCCGCCCCACGGCCCGATCTTCGCCACCGAGCTCTGCACCCACACAAACATGTACACAGATTAGTTGCCACCGTTGACGACGAGCTATTTGCGCAGAAATTGTATAATCAGAGACCATTTCGTCGCTGCAGCTAGCTAGCTAGCCGAATCAACAGATTGGCGCCAAGAAATCAAGAAGAGGACGAGAGATGAGCTCGTGGAGTACACGTACGCAATTAGGCCGGATTTATAGTGTAAAGTCTCGTGCCCGTGCACCTATTCACTCACCTGCCTCCGCATGCACGGAATAGAGAGGACGTGTGACCACTCGCCTTGCAAAGGCAACAGAGGACTGGGCAGATGAGTTCCATGGCCAGCTTGGAGCCACGTGTAATGGGGTGCAGTATTACTTCCTTCCGTAAGAAGCTGCGTCGTACGTTTGCTACATTAATCCTCCCTCCGTCTTGATTCTAACTCGGTTAGAAGAAATTAAGAATAAACAAAAAATGCTATAGTTATTAATAAAGTAAAAATCAAAGGTCCATCTAAACTGTAGAAAGAAGAAGAAGTTGCACTTAGAGAATAGTAACACCCTGAGAAGTCGTGGCCTATAATCATATATGCTATAGCATCAGTGGCTCTAAGTTAATATCCTCGAGCTGATGCCTTGAGCTGCTCATAGTGAGACATCTGTTACGCGTGTGACTATCTAGGTTGGCTTGCCCAATCTAACACCCTAAGCTGGCTAGGTCATGAGTTGATAACCTTGTGTGTAGGCATAAGAACCCTAAAATGATTAATAGCTATGGAGACAGCTTCAATGTGACAGCTCCAAGTAAGTGCTTTCCTTAGGAACATAGGAGGCATAAGATTTTGGGAGTCATATGTATCCAACTGTTGGAATACGATAAGTTGGAGCATGTGCCTTGGTGCAGCACCCATGCGCCTGTGCTAGTCAGAGTGACAAAAAAAATATTTACTTTATCCATTGATAACATGCAACAAGATGTATACTATTCCCCATGATCACCTAGACTATCTATCAATTATAGTCCAGCTTTTTACCTATCAATATAAAGAGGCTAGCATGTGAGAAAGTTATGGTCGGCAACGGTAAGAGGATGGCGTAGCTTGGGCAACAAGCACTATGCCTTCTATAGCGATTAGAACAACTATACCTATCCTCTATTTACTAGGGCACATAGGTCATATCTTTGTACGCTACATTTCTTTCTTATTATGTGTGGTATCCTGAATAATATATAAGGAGAGGGTTGTAACTGAGAAAGGGGAAGAAAGTTAGAAAAGCACAATTGTAGCACATTAAAAATAAGAAATAACACATGAGTATTGTATTACGTTTCTCAACAGCCCAAACTTGTCTAAAATTCTTTGTGTTCACATCATTGAACTCATCGCGTGCTAAATCACCCCTTGGGCCGAACAAGAAGGTGCTAGCTTGGCCCCCGCTCTCAGCGTATGATTGCCGATAATAGTGCCCTCAATAGTTGTATGGAATGGAGGGTGATTAGGAATAAAATTGAGAGAAATTTGAATGAAAAATAATTGATGGGTCATGTAGTAGTTATTGGTGAAGTGAGAACCATATGTCTCACCCTAGCGATCAGGAGGCACAAAGGTGGCACTTAGGGCATCATAGCATCCCATGGTATTGTGGGTTGAGAATAACCATGATATGTTTTAGGCTACCTCAAGTTGACACCCTTGGACTGGCCGCCTTGATCTAGCTAGACTAAATTGGATGGCTCAAGCTAATAGTCGTCCTAGGCTAGCTGGGCCAAATTGGCCACCTTAAAACTATCATTTTAAGCCATTTGTCCTAGGGATGGTCCCGAGATGACGATCCTAAGGTCGTGCACTCTTTTGATGGACAAATACGAGAGAGCTTAGGAGCAGGACACTCATAATTACCCTAACCATTTCATTTAATATGGTAGGTTGGGACGTCTCGCTCGATTTAACGCTCATGTGCTTGCTCTGATCAAAGCGACAAGATGTATATCCACCATATCGTTGGACAATATGGGACATTACGCAAACCGCTTTTCATGATTGTTAAACGGTCGGGCCATAGTTATTCTACTTTATAGCCTAGCTTTTTATCTATCTCTAGTGATCGGTGGACCCTATGATCAACGGCGATAGAAAGAAGACATTGCTTAGCTAACGTGCGCCAGAGCTCTAACTCCTTCTGGTAGGAGATATATAAGAAAAGAATTGTGGGTGAGAAAAAGAGGAAGAGGGTGAATTAGAAACAAAACACTGTACGGTTTAAATCTTTCTAATTCTTCAGTGGCCGCCCCCTGTCGTTAATTCACGTGTGTGATTGCTCCCTAGGCCAAACACATAACCCCAGGAGTTTCGGCCTCTTCAGTTTGAAGGAGGATTTTTAAAGAAATCAGAGGAATTGAAATGTTTTTTTAAATCATGTAAAATTTGTGTATTTCTTTTTTTTTTCTAAAACACAGTACTAAATCTCAACTGTTATATATAATCTGGATCTATCGCATGGGAAAAGAGTACAAATCTTTCTTTTTATTTATCAGATTAATGTGGTTATTTTTAGTCATTCTAAATAAACATGTGGCTCTTTTTTAACATATATATATATTCATAGCACACGTGTATTTACCTCTATAAATACACATATACACACGCTACAACGAATCTAAATATTAGATCGGTAAAAGTTACTGTAGATATATAGCTGTCGATAGTAGAATAATTTAGAAGCTCAGGTTAAAGGCTGTTTCAGATCAGTTAGCTCTAGGAAGATTAGTTCAGAGGGTCCTACCAGGATTAGTTATTAAACTTTTTTAGCTTGTACATGCACGTGTGTGTTGATATATACTACTATATGAGAAATAAATCCAATTAAAAAAAAGTTTCGTAGACTCATGGGGTGAAAGTAAGAATTTTAGCGTCTGTTTCAAAATATAATCACTTATGAAGTTTTTAATAGGATTAAGGAGAGATGTGGAATTAAATTAGGATAAGTGTGATTAGTTGAGATAAAAATAAAAAATAAAGTAGATAGAGAAATGTATATTTTTAAGATAAAATTAAAACAATAGAAGTAACTATATTTTCGTTTTCGGATCAAGGGAGTACAAAATATCTCATCTTTCTCGAATGAGGGTAACATATTGGTACATGGGAGATTGGTTGTTGAAGATGGGTTTGAATATTCTGGTTGGGGGTGAAAAGGTCAAAAAAAAAAAATCCCCAACCGACTCACCGACGTTCGTTTATGATTTCCATCGACAAACCAGAAGTGCTAACCAATAAAAACGGAAACTATTTTACCGTTTTACCTACTGTATTCCCGATGGAATTTATCATTTTTATAACATATTAATTATCGATTTCTAGGTACAATGATGCATATCTTTATTAGACCCATATAATATAATAGCATTAACTTCTTAACCAAAATTTTATTTTAAGCACATAGTTTGTAATTGTATAGTGTAAGCTTGAATTTACGTGGTAATATTATATAGTCATGTTAGAAAATTCTTTAGTGCCTCTGATTTTTTTATTTTGATTTTCTTTACACCATTGCATCCATTAGTTGATGAAGAGTAGATCGTTATATTTTTCTTAAACCTGTCTCACTTATGTGCTAGCTTACGGAGATCTCAATGTGAAAAAAGATTCATTTGTAAAAAAACAAAGGGATAGAATTATTTGACCACAAATTTAAAAATCAAAATTTAAAATTTTAAATAAATTTCAAATTCAATTTTATGAATTAATGCATCATTTTCAACAAAAATCTAAACCCAAATAAAAAATAATTTTGGCTTTCAATTTCTTGATGAAACTATTGTATGGATTTAATAAAAATTAATTTGTTTGAAAGTTTACATTTTGTTTTCAAAATTTGGAATAAAATAATTTTGTCCCATTTGGTTTTAATATAAATTATTTTTCTTGAAGTTTTTTATATTTTTGAAGTAGGTAGCACATAAGTATAAGAGGAGCAATATAGTCATTTAAAAAATGGTCAACTCACAGAGGCAAAAAAAATGTCCTTAATATGGATTGAGCACATAAGAATTTTTCTCTACGTAGAACTGGTTCGAACCGGTCCATTTCTTATTTCTTCATTCCTTTTTCTTTCTGGCTGATAACCTCCTCTGTGGGCCGGACAACCCCATCATTCATTTTCGGTAAAAGTCACTTTAGGTCTCTAAGATGTTTTACTCACATCCCTCTATCACAAAGCCAAGAGCATCACCAACTTCTAAAACCAATACAATCAAGCCTCTTGATGTTTGGATGTGGTATATTAATTTCGTCTTTATTTCATACGATATGGTCTTTATCTCATACATGGTCTACGTGATGTATAGGCTAACACTGAAAAAATAAGAAATAAAAAATCTCAATAGGACATATATGTCAATCATAAAAAATAATTAAAAATAGTAGGCCCACGTATCAATTAGCCTTCTCCATCGAGGAGCCCTTCATAGCCACTATACCATCCTCAGAGGCCACCCCTACATCGATGTTGCAGCCATGTGCATCTAGCATGGCTATGAGAACACCACATATGCTAGAGCAAGCGGTTGGCCGTAGCGATGTGACTATAGAGCTAGTCAAGACGGGAAGCGTTGAGGTCAAGGAACTCATCGTTGCTCACGTTGCCTGCTTCATCTCTACCTCGAACTCAAAGCCACGTCTGCTGTAAACTTGCTCAAAGCCGTCGCCCTATCTCCACGATGAGCTCATCATTTCCTGCGTCGCTTCTACTTACCTAATCTAGTAAAAGACTACCCCAAGGAGTATATCTCTAAGGTCGTCCTCCACAACTCGCTCCCACTGCCTACACAACTAGGGCTAACCTGTCACCATAGTCGTCTAGAAGGAGCTTGCTCATCTTCTGATTTGGCCACCACCGCCTTACTTCTCCTCCGTGAGAATCCACCACCGTTGCAGCAGCTCGAGATGCTTTGCATGGCTTTCTCGCGAGGCTCTCCTCTTGCTCACTAGACCTCAAGCCTAGATTTTCTGTGGCACCGAGGTAGGCTCCGCAGCCACACTAGAGCTCCTCTCTCATCAACATGGCCATCAAGGTTGCTTATCTCCCCTACACCATGTAAACACCACATGGATGCCACATCGGACGAAGGCCAAATCAACTCGCCACGTAAGACAAAGCCGTCGAGACACTTGATTTACAATTAGTTTTAGAAATTAGAGACACTCTATGTCTAGTTTTACGATTGAGGGATGCAAATGGAACTCAACTTACAAATGAGAACCAAAGCAAACTTTTTTCCTTCATTTTGTTAGCTTTCCTCCCCTCCATTTGGGAGTGCCATCCTCCTCATCATGGCCCGCCACCATCCCTCTGCAGTCACCCTATCGGTCTGGCGGCCCAGATTGAAGCGCACCCGGCCCTCATCATTTGCTTCGTCTAGCAACTTGCACCACCGCAGCGCACACATTGTCGGGCCCTGCAGCTTCTATCTCCCTTCCCCGCCACACGGAGGCAGAGGTAGCACGCTACAGCCTCATCCTCTTCACCATGGGGTCCACGCCTCTGCTGCTACGTTACGTATAGCCAGGCAGTAAATCATGCAACTGTCAATTTACTATAAATTATCGTGCCTGCTTCAACTTAGTATTATTAGGCAGTAAATATTAACCTAACAACTTTTCATACCCATATGACTACATTAATAAAAATATAGCCATATTAATAGAAAATACTGATAAAAATATTATTTATAATAGATATAAAATACACATATACAAGATAAGATAAAGACTATTTTAGAGTAAATAGAGTAAGCAAATTTTTTACTCTAGTCCTGCTCGTTGACAACCTTAAACTACTACATAAAAATAAAAATTATCTATTAATTGTGAATTTTAATGTAATCAGCAATCTCATATATTCATCTGCTCTCTCTTCTAGATTATAAATTATGAATGAAACTATATTTATTAACAAAATGGTCTAGCATTATATCTCTAATTTTATTACAAATAGTAGTTTTTTATATCGTTAGTTATAACAGGTAGATTTTTTTATTTATAGGTAAAGTATTATTTGTTATTTAGAGTAGGTGGTTAAAAAAATTAAAATGTTAGGGGAGGCATGGCCTTAGCTGGTCTCTTCTATTTAGCTATTATACAACACACCTTCTAAAATGAAATATATATATATATATATAGATGGGAATTTTTTTTTCAAAGGAATTTGTGTGAACAAAACTTGCCCTGCAATCTGGGTTAGAAAACAAAAATTTTACTAAAAGCTGTACAAAATTCCCTATTAAGGTAAGAGGTGGGATTTACTTACCTTTTTTTTTTGCAAATCTCGCATGTTCCATGATTCTTGCTGATCGGTAGCTCCCCGTGCACATGCGACCATTATTAAACCCACACCATTAACTTACCTTGTCAAGCAATGCGAAGGAAATACTCCTACAGCTTAAATATTCTTATTATCGAGGAAACCGCAAGTCCGCAACCAGCTCCTCATGTCCTTCCAAGGAGAAAGAGCCTTGTGGGCCCTCCGCGACTTTCTCGCCTCTCGACCCCACATGTCACTCTCACGCCCCCACGCCCACCAAAAGACCGCACAAGTTAAAAAAAATACTACTTAACAAAAAAATAAAAAATAGAAACGAACTCCTCTCTCTCTCTCTCTCTCTCTCCTCCAAGTTCGTCGCTCTCCTCCTCCCCTTCCTCTCTCGCCGGATTCGCGACGCGGAATTTCGATCTCTCTCGCCGGATTCGCGACGCGGAATTTCGATCTCTCTCGCCCTCCGTGTCGTCCGGAGATTTTCTCGCCCGCCGGTCGCCCACCCGAAGCGCGCGGTGCTCTGTCACCTTGGGCGTGTGCCGCCGCCGCCGCCCGCCGATGCACGGCGCGCTCCGAGCAGCCGCCCCGCCCCCGCCGCCGCCACGCTGCGACACGGGCGCGGGGCGCAGTACAGGACGCTGAGGACGGCCCTTCTTCTTGTTGTGTTCAAGGGAAGGAGCGCAGCACCAGCTCAGTGCAGGAGTTCCTGCCTCGCTCCGTCACTCCGGGGTGCTGGCCAGCGGCGGTGGCGGCGGCCGCGTCACCTGCTCGATCTTGGTTCTCCGTGGGACGCCGCCACGGATTTCGACGCAATGTGGGACGAGGTCTAGATTGTGCTTTTCCTGATCGATTTCTTATTCTTAGGTATATCGCTTCGCCTTCTCGTTATATTGATTGATTCTCTGATTCTGTCGTGCTGTTGCTATTGAAGAGCAACTTCATTATGGATCAATTAGCCAACACTAAAAGAGTGACATACTAGCGGCATGTAATTCACAGTTTTCCATTGCCCTTTCCGATGGAATCTCATAATTTGGGATTGAAATTATAGATTGTTTTAGGGATTGTTGTGTTGTTCATTATCATTTAGGTATTATCACGATGGCTCCGGAATGTTTATCATTATTTATAAATTCTTCATTTACAGAAAGACATGTTGCTTTTTAGAAACACGGAGAGATGTTTTTGTACATTATAATCTAGGTTGATCACCTTCTAATTTTATCACTATATTTAGAGCTTACAGCTGTTATAGCTCCATTATGCTCTTGCTAACTTTTCATTGAGAATACTAATTTTTATGAGTCCATCTATTTGTCAAGTGACTGATTTTTCTTATCTGTGTCAATGACATAGCATTTTTCAGCACTAGGTTAGTATTCAGCAAATCATACTTGTATATTTTTTTCTTGTGGTGAAATAAAGAATAATCTAACCTTTTTTTTATAAAAAAAACTACTTTCTTGTTGATACTTACAAGTATGAAACAAAAAAATTATGACCTTTGTGCACGTTTAGGCTATGTCTTGTGCAAGTTTAGGTGATTGACAGATAAGGAAAAACCAGGTGATTGATAAATAGCAAAACTAGCTTTTTGTGGATCTATAATTTTGTCACATGATATCATTTAATTCTGGATAAATTTTGTGTTAATTCGTTGTACTGTATGTCTTAATTTCTTGTTAGATTTTTGTTGCAGCAGATGAGGATGCAAGTATGATGATCTCTTTGAGGTGGTACAATTGCAGCCACCCATGGAGGCCTCTGATAAAACTTTTGCTGATGTAGTAAAGCTTTTGACATCGTGGTTGCCACGACGGTCAAACCCAGACAATGTCTCTAGGGATTTCTGGATGCCTGATCACAGTTGCAGAGTCTGTTATGATTGCGACACACAGTTCACCATATTCAACCGCAGGCATCATTGTCGGCGTTGCGGTCGCATTTTCTGTGGCAAGTGTACTGCGAATTCCATCCCAGCTTCAAGTGCCCCTGACAGAAATATTGATGAGGGGGACAGGATTCGTGTCTGCAACTTTTGCTTTAAGCAATGGGAGCAAGAGAAAGTCGCTGCTCTCAAGCAGATGATGCCAGTGCTTAGTCCTTTCTTGTCTGAGGCAAGTCTGTTTAGCACCAAGTCAACTATCACCATAAATAGTGTTAGTACAACAGCTGGATCTTACTCTACTGGACATTATCAACATGTGGCTCGTGCTTCAAGCATTAGCCCACCCACAAGTTCCCAAGACAAAGCCTCTCATGATATGCTAGACACCCATGTGCCTGAGAAAAGTATGTCCATTGTTTTGAACAAGGATGAGACCTCTTCAGTTCAGTTTGGCTATTACACAAACAGGTATTTCTATGAAATGCCATATCATATGACGAAACCCATTTAAATTGAAGTATAATATGTTTTGCTTCCTTTAAATATTACTTCTTGTGGTTCAAAAATAAAGTTGTTTCAGATTTGTGTACAAGAATTTAGAGAGTAGATAAAATGATTTAGACTAACATTTGGAAAATAGGAGTTAATTATTCATGAGGTTAGTAACATTTATGTAGCAAGGACAAATGAGGAAAACAAGAGACAAGTGTTAGAGAAGGTTAAGAAGGCTAAAAACATTATGTTTTGGCTCATAGGAAGTATTACTTTATTTTCCAAATAGTAATAAATCTGTTACTTCACAGGAGTTTGAGACTTCATTGATTTTTTACCTTCTTATGTGTTACTTGATGAATTGGCAAGTTATGATGGTTTCTCATCATGTGATAGTCTTCTTCAGGAGTGATGATGAAGAAGAAGAGTGTGCTGCTTATTGCTCTGATAGGCTGGTGCAACATCAACAGCACAATGACCATTATTATGGCCCAGATGAGTTTGATGAGCTTGAATCATCCTATAATCCAGCAACAGTTGAAGAAAACGTAATTTCTAAAGAAGTCTCCCCTCATGCGGCTGACCAAGGATTCCCCAGCACATTGCCTGTCACAAAAGTGGAGGATGAACCTGATGCTGACAATAGCTCTGAGTGCGGGGCTGCTTCGTCCATCTATGCTCTTGAAAGTACTGATACAAACCCATTGGATTTTGAGAAGAATGAACTTTTTTGGTTTCCTCCTGAACCAGAAGATGAAGAAGATGAAATGGAAGCTGGATTATTTGATGATGACGATGACGATGAGCCTGTAGCTGATATTGAGCATTGTCGCATTCAATCATCCAGTAGCTTTGGTAGTGGGGAATTCCAAAACAGAGACCGTTCAAGTGAAGAACATAAGAAAGTAATGAAGAATGTTGTTGATGGACATTTCAGGGCTTTGATTTCACAGCTGTTGCAGGTGGAGAATATTTTTTTACATGAAGGTGATGAAGCGGGTTGGTTGGAGATTGTTACTTCAGTATCATGGGAAGCTGCAAACTTTCTCAGACCAGACACAAGCCAAGGTGGTGGCATGGATCCTGGTGGATATGTTAAGGTCAAATGCTTAGCATGTGGGCACCGTAGTGAAAGGTGAATGTTTTTTTTTATCACAGTCATAATGTAAATGCCTGATCCCTATTGGTATCTTAATCCAACTAACATATAATTCCTTTCATATTATTTGGCCATCAAGTAGTGTTAATTTCAAATTATTTGGTCAATAAATTCTTTGTTTTCATGCAACATTTAACCTTAATAGATTAGTGATTATCTGAAGCCTGCATCCAATTGCTTTCAGTACTGTTGTAAAAGGAGTAGTCTGTAAGAAGAATGTTGCACATAGGCGCATGACATCGAGAATAGAGAAGCCTCGCCTCCTTCTACTAGCAGGTGCTCTTGAGTATCATCGAGTTACAAATCAGCTGTCAAGTATTGACACTTTGCTCCAGCAGGTTCATGAACCTTTTTAATGTTTCTTGTATGCAATCTCAAGCTTTCATTGACCTTACATATATGTTTTCTCCAATATACAGGAAACAGATCACCTTAAAATGGCAGTTGCAAAGATTGTTGCTCAAAAGCCTAACTTGCTTTTGGTTGAACATACAGTTTCTCGCTATGCTCAGGATTTGCTACTAGAAAAGAACATATCACTCGTTTTAAATATGAAGAGGCCCCTTTTGGATCGAATTGCTCGTTGCACAAATGCTCATATTGTTCCTTCTATTGATCGCCTACCATCTCAGAAGCTTGGTCATTGTGAGTTGTTTTATGTGGACAAATACGTTGAACATTCTGTGAACTCAAACAATACAGCAAAGAAAATGCCAAAAACCATGATGTTTTTTGAAGGATGCCCAAAGCCATTAGGTTGCACTGTAAGTATTGAACTGTTCCCTCTTTTTTCATCTTGGATAAATGGGCAACAAGCATGAAGAATTTTCCTTGCATCAAAAAAAAATCTACTTAGCATGATCTTAACAATAGCTTATCTCCCTTGCCAAAAGTCTTGCAAACCAAAAGGTATCAAAACAGAATCTTCGGTGAGTTGCGGCATTTTTAAAATATTACTGCCTCCATTTTTTAATGTTTGATGCCATTGACTTTTAGACTTACTGTCTTATTTAAAAGTTTTATGCAAATGTGAAAAAAATGTAAGTCATATTTAAAGTACTTTTAATAATAAAATAAATCACAATAAAATAACTAATAATTACGAATTTTTTTAATAAGATGAACATTTTTTTTCATCAACCTACACTTTTTTCTATCGTCCTCTAGTTTGCTTGCATTGAATAAATGAGTAAATTACACTTTGTTTCACTTGCATTGAATTAATGATAAGACGTGTTTCACTTTGCACTGGGTTTAGCCAAACTTCTCACCTTACACCAGTGGTTAGCAAACTTCCCGTCATATAATACGACCCATTGAGTTTGGGTTCAAGCCGAATGCACCAAGCTGCCTCCACAAGTAAATGCCATCCTTGTCAGAAACTCTAGTGATGTGCTGATCGAAGTGCGTGGGAAACAACTGTTTAGTTTGCTGCCCACTTATGTTCATAGCTGCGTTTGTTTTCAAGAAAACTGGATTGCTGGTTCTAATTCAGACTGAGGCCTGCATCAATCCAGTGCTACATATACCTATCCGAAACCTGACCCATATTCAAGAACATGATCACAATTTCTATCCCAAACTGAAAATTTTCACCGAGTGTGCCACCATTGTCAATCTGATTGATCCATAGCTATTGCAAAAAAAAAAAACATCGCAGAATCAATTCCTGTAGCATCAAAATACATAACCCAACCCACTGTTTTTTCAGCAAAGACCTAATCGCACAAAGCTAGCTTGAGAAATAGACCATTTCCTTTAAGAGGAGTAGGCCTTCTCGTGCCTTTCTGATCACTAGTTTGGGGTAGGCCTACAAGCAGAATAGTTGCTTCTGTTACATATGAGTTATCGTCTGGTAGTTCTCTCTCCCTTGACCAGCTTACCATCGTGCTCGACACTGAACAAATTGTGGTTCTTTCTTATGCGCTTCGATTGACACATCACCAGCATGGCTGAGCTAGGACAGCATGGATGTCATTTGGTGCATCTATCTTGAGCCCAAACTCAATGGTGCTGTTATCTGTTATGTGAAAGATATTTTGGTAACCCCTGGTTTAAAGTGAAAAGTTTGACTACACACATTGCAAAGTGAAACAAATGTCAATCTACCAATTGCAAAGTGCAATTTACTCAGTAATGAAATGTAATCTTTCCCTGAAACCTATTATTTTTTCTCATGTAATTTTCAGGTTCTGCTGAAGGGTGGTAGCATGGATGAGCTAAAGAAAATTAAGCATGTGGTACAATATGGCATATTTGCAGCATATCATTTGGCCTTAGAAACATCTTTCCTTGCAGATGAAGGTGCTACCCTACCAGAAATTCCATTGAAATCTCCATTGACTGTAGCCTTGCCAAATAACCGGTCTACTGCAGACAGCTCTATTTCAACAGTGCCAGGTTTCATGTTTAACGTTTCCAACAGCCGGCAACCAACTGATAGTTTTGATCACCTTGCCTCAGGCTCCATTAGACCAACCGACCCAGGTGGAACAGCTGTTCCACCAGTGTCCAGTGAATGCACTACTCAAACTCGAACTACCTTCTCTCATTCTTCTGGAACTTGGTCTGCTAACAAGAAGACAGTTGATGAAGTAAAGAAGGCAACTGCAACTGCAACTTCTGCTCCAACATGTGGTGTACTTATGAATCACTCGTATATATATTCTACTCTAGAGAAAAATTGGTATTCTGATGATTATCATGAGTATGATTCAGCCAGGTCAGATGGTAAGACGATGATGTCAGATTTAGCCAACTCAAATAGTAGTTGTCATCATGGCACATCTGAGGCCAGCACCAATATCACTAATTTTGCTAATCTAAAGGAGCCTTTTGATGGTTCAATTGATTTGGCTAATGTGGAAAACGTCACAAACAGCAATGTAGTGATGGTGCAACCAGTGCCTAGTAGTGCTGTACGAAATCAAGAAACCAATCAAGGACATGAGAGCACATCAAATAAGGAAGAAATTATGGCTTCTGATCATCAGAGCATCTTAGTCTCATTATCGATACGATGTGTCTGGAAAGGAACTATTTGTGAGCGTTCCCATATGTTACGTATAAAGTATTATGGTAATTTTGACAAACCTCTTGGAAGGTTTTTGCGTGACTGCCTATTTAATCAGGTTTCCCCCTTTTCATTTCTTATCCGTGTTGTTCTTGAACTTCTTGCTTACTGTACTTCGTGTGTCTTACAGTAGTTACTATGCATATATGCAGGGTTATCAATGCAGTTCCTGTGATAAGCCACCTGAAGCTCATGTCCATTGCTACACACATCAGCAGGGAAGTCTAACGATATCAGTTAAAAAACTTACAGAATTTGTTTTGCCAGGAGAAAAGGATGGGAAGATTTGGATGTGGCACAGATGTCTAAAGTGCCCTTGGAGCAATGGATTTCCACCAGCAACTCTAAGGATTGTCATGTCTGATGCTGCTTGGGGTCTGTCACTTGGTAAATTTTTGGAACTTAGCTTTTCAAATCATGCAGCTGCAAGTAGGGTAGCCAGTTGTGGTCACTCTCTCCATAGGGACTGCCTTCGGTTCTATGGGTACGCGATCTTCATATAATTTTGTGGATTAACCACAGTTTGTTTACTGAAGAATGCTACAAATCTCATCTGGAATTCAATGAATAGTGAGCACTTGGTTTCTCACATACTTATTATGCTTTACAGGTTTGGGAAAATGGTGGCATGCTTCCGATATGCACCAATTAATGTTCATTCTATTCATGTACCACCTCATAAAGTTGATTTCTGTCACCAGCCTTTGGATTGGATACAAAAAGAAGCAAATGAGGTGTGTAGCATGCAGCAATAGTAGGTTTGGTTTGAAAAATAAGATAAAATAAAAAAAAGTTCCTAGCTTTGCTGAACTTTTTTAAAATTATTGGTCCAAGAGTTTAAGGTCCTTACGATCAAAATTGCTTCTTGTTATTCCTAGATTGCTGAGATGTTCATTTTTCACCAAATCTTGTCAGGTAATTGACCGAGCAAAGGTTCTCTTCGATGAAATATCACGTGCTTTACATCAGCACTCTGACAAAAAGGCTCATAGCAGTTCCCTTAACATGGAATGCAGCAATCACATTGCTGACCTTGAAGGGATGCTTCGAAAGGAGAAGTCGGAATTTGAGGTATAATGCCTTCTAGATATGACTTTGTTGCATCACCATTGAATTCAAATTTACTTTTACATCCAAGTCAAGGGAAAGGCACAGCACTGGTCAGCCTCCAAGGTCATGCTTAATAGCCACATACACATGCTTATTTTATATACAAGGTGTTAATGTATCATGTAGCAAAATTATATCACTGACAAGTGAATACCCAACTCTGTTATGTCTGTATTCTTGATTTTTGGGTTTAGAAGCAAATAGGAATACTGTTTTTGTTTCAGAACAATTAGGTATTTAGATGTGTTAATCTGACTATTAAATTTGAAGTTTGATCATATAGGTTTAATCTGATTATTGAAGGACATTTCTAACAAAAAAACAATCAATCAGTACTACCATGCTATCCCTATTGGTTTGGGCGTAGTAGCGACTGCAAAAATTTCCTCAAAGTATATGATCTTATGTTCTTAACACAAGAGCATCTTGTGGATGGTACCATAGATATGTCGCCTCAGTAAGGCAAGATATATTCTATGCAGAAATTTTGCTGTCACATGCCTCTTACCTTGATGTATGCATTGTTTATATGATTGCTTGATTGATTTTTCTATTTTTGTTAATTAGGGATGTCTGAACAAAGTTTTGAAAAAGGAGACACAGAAAGTTCAACCAGACATTCTTGAGATCAATAGATTGAGGAGGCAGTTACTCATCCACTCTTACTTGTGGGATCAAAGACTGATATATGCTGCAAGATCAGATAGAAGTCGTCAAGAACTGCGTAACTTCAAGCCAGCTGATAAGGAGATGATCCAGTCTATAGAGAGTATTTCTGAGCTAAATGCCATAGAAAAGCCTCAACCTGAAGTTAGTGCAACTGAGGCTTCATTTAAAGATCCCAAAAATGTTGAATGCCTTCAGGAGAGCATTGATGGTGGGAATAGTCCAGGAATTGATCCATGTAATAGCTGTTCTAACCATGAACAGCAAATAGCCATAAATGAATCTGATTCAATCCAATGGGGCAGCAACACACCTCTGTACAGCAGTGTCAGTGTTAATGTCGAGTCGGTTCCGCTGGAATCTGATATTGTAGCTCGGCGCACCCTTTCAGAAGGGCAGTTTCCCAGTTTATTAGATGTTTCTAATGCACTTGATGCAAAATGGACCGGTGAAAATGATCCTGTCTCTAGCAGCGCGACATTGCCAGATTGTGTGGCATCCTCAGAGGATTCAGAAGAACATGTGATTGATACTACACCTTCATATGCCTCTGTCTTGCTGAACAAGCTAGGAGATAGTGCAGAGGACCAGTCCAACTGGATAGGGATTCCTTTCTTACAATTTTACCGCTCTCTCAACAAGCAGTGGAGTCGCTCATACAGGTTTGATGCTCTCAATGAATATACTCCTGTTCATGTTTCTTTTCTTAGGACAGTGGAGCGGCAGGTTGGGCCCAAATTTCTCTTTCCAATCGGTGTTAATGACACTGTTGTTGGGGTTTATGATGATGAACCTACTAGCATCATCTCCTATGCACTTGCTTCCCACGAATATCATCTTCAGCTATCAGATGAACTGGAAAGTGATCCAGCAGATAATTCACTCTCAGTAATTGATTCGAGAAGTGCCTCATTAACTGAATCAGTGGATGAAACTACTTCTGAACTTCTAAGAAGTTTTGTGTCTACAGAGGACAATATCCTCTCTATATCAGGAAGTAAGAATCCATCCCCTTCAGATCCACTTGCATACAGAAAAGCAAGTCACATAAAGGTGAATTTTGGTGGTGAAGGTCCTTTAGGACAAGTGAAGTATACTGTGATTTGTTACTATGCAAAACAATTTGATGCTTTGAGGAGAATATGCTGTCCATCAGAGCGTGATTTTGTCAGGTCACTTAGTCGTTGCAAGAAATGGGGTGCTCAAGGAGGAAAGAGCAATGTATTCTTCGCAAAATCACTCGATGATAGGTTTATAATTAAGCAGGTTACCAAGACTGAATTAGAGTCTTTCATGAAATTTGCTCCAGAGTATTTCAGATATGTTTCAGAGTCAATTGTCACTGGCAGTCCTACTTGTATTGCAAAAATTCTTGGTATTTATCAGGTAAGTTTCATTTTTCGTTTTCTGATTGTAGAACCTGCTCATAAAAAATATATTTGCTACGCCTTCTACTTGTAACTTTTTGACAGTTGTGTCCCATGGTTTATTTGATGACTGACGACATTTGGGAGCACTGTCCCAAATTTGTATTATGTATTGCTATTGGAATATATAGTCAAAATCTTCCATTGGAGACTGTTTAAAAAGTTTAGAACAATCTATATTTTGGTACATATGGAGCATTTAAGTGTTAATAGCAATTAACTTGCCATAGTTTATTGACTTGATTCAGTACTAGAAAATTTTATAACTATTGGCATTGATAGGAAAATAGTGTCATCATGAGCTATATTTTTAGTGCAAAATTTATGTAAGCAAGCCATACATGCAAAAACATTTTTTTTGGTTCCAAATCAACTTTCTCAATATTAGCAAGGCATTAACTATCCTAATCATCCAGTGAATAATCTGACAGCCTTAAATTGATGGAGACACTGAATCCAACTTCGCTGAATTTTTTCTGTAGTCTCAACCTTCCAATACAATTCGAAGGATTGGAGGCATCGTCTCATTATTGCATCCAGAATTCAATATATCTTGTGAACAATGCCATTTTTGGTTTTTGTACATAACCTTTTTTTTATTTTTATCCTCAGAAGTACCTTTTGTGAGATTTTTTACTGAGCCTAATCCTTTGATGTCTCATAGGTTAAGAGCCTGAAAGGTGGAAAGGAGATGAGGATGGATGTTCTGGTGATGGAAAATCTTCTGTTTGAACGTCATGTGACAAGATTGTATGATTTAAAGGGCTCTACAAGATCGAGATATAACCCTGACTCAAATGGTAGCAATAAAGTTCTTCTAGATCAGAACTTAATTGAAGCCATGCCAACCTCCCCTATTTTTGTTGGGAATAAGGCAAAGCGGCTGCTAGAGAGAGCTGTTTGGAATGATACTGCATTCCTTGCTGTGAGTATAAATCATGTGCTTACTGCTTAGAGCTTACATATTGACATTTATTTTTTCTAGATAAATACATTCATCTGTATTACTGTACTTTTTTATGAGCATTTACTCTTACCATGAGAAGACATTCTAGTTTACATCTAGACCAAGCAAATACATGCAAAATACATATCATGCCAAGGCTGTTTCTGCTGTAACCTTTCAAGGTTAGGTGCTTAGAAAGTCATACCCATTACGTCATGCCCTTTTAATATTAAACAGAATCGTTTGTTGAGAAACATATGAAGTTGATAACGTTAATAAAAGTAGTTCAAATCATGCTAGGGAAGTGTGACTATCTGGCAGGTAATGCTATGCATCAGGATACAGTTAATATTGGAACAGATAGACCAGCTTGTGTTAAGTGTTGGTGTAATCTAGCTCAGGGTATTCGCCAACTCATATTCAAATTAGAAATGTGGCTCTTGTTTTTTGTTTCTCTTTGTGTTCTACTCTTCTTCTCTGCTTTTATTAATTAAGTACACATTCTTCATGTTGGTAATGGAGTCTAGTATTATTTTGAGTTCTTGACTGAAAAATAGAAGAATACCACTAGTCGAGAAAGGTGCAGGAAATATGTGATCATAGTATGAAAATGATGAAGAGTTAATTGCACTTCTGGGCACCAAACTGTGTCAATGCACCATGGTACATTAATTTTGACTGTTTTAATGGCCGGTTCAAATTTAGGACACGAAAATCGAAACTGCATATCTTGGTCACTAAACTTATTTAGGGGCTTTATTATAGGTCATTAGCATGCCTTCCAGACAAGACTGATGACATGCCATGTTCATAACTTGATATGTTCCACTGTGGGATGGCATGCATGTAGGTGGGACATGAAGACAACCAGGGTTAGTATAATTTACAACCTGTGAGTTAACACCTTTCATAATTTTGCCCCCCTTTGGAACACCTAAGCTATGGTTACTAGTCAATCCAAGACCAAGAAAGGCATCATGCATTACTGTAGCACCGTGGGTACTGTTTAGGTGTGGGCTTCCTTCAATAGATGTTAAATTGGTTTGGTTAGGAGGTTATTTTGTTTCTTTAAAGTTAGAGATTATTTGTATGGGGTCAAGTTTAACCGTCCTTATAGAAGAGCAATAAATAAACAAGTTTCTAGTCGCTTCCCTCTTTCAACTGATCCTAGAGTTTACCACGGTATGGGAAATGCAGCTAGATGAGGGCAATTACGCTACCCTAGGTTCTTGGACCCAATGCAACCAGTTCAAAAACATAGGGGGCTTGGACCAGCAGTGCAATTTTTATTTTTTTAATGCAGATGAATATCATGCATCACAAATCAAATGGTTAGCGTTGATGCAATGTTTGTTTACAGTTGGCGGTGCCTCATCTTGAGAGTTTTCTGCTTTCTATTGTTAATATATGTTGTTGCCTGGTAATTCCTGCGGAGTTTGTTTGACATGCTTTTGTTCTTACAATTTATGAGTACAACTTTTGATGTTAATATTTGGCAACTTTGCTGCAGTCCATAGATGTAATGGATTACTCTTTACTCGTTGGTGTTGATGAGAAGAAGCATGAACTTGTGATGGGCATCATAGATTTTATGAGGCAATATACATGGGACAAACATCTGGAGACATGGGTGAAAACTTCAGGAATATTGGGCGGACCAAAGAATGTTGCACCAACAGTAATATCACCAAAGCAGTACAAGAAGCGGTTCAGGAAAGCCATGTCGACTTACTTTCTTGTTGTTCCAGATCAGTGGTCACCTCCAGCAGTAGTCCCCAGCAAGCACGTGGCTGAGAGCAACCAAGATAACGATTAAATTCTCTCGACGAGGTCATGAAGCATACCCATTTACATTTTTGTGGATTTTATTTCTAGCCTATTCTAATTTATTTAAGGCTAAAAGGGTTAATAATGATAATGAGGTCATGAAGCATGCAGGGAACTATTTCTTAAATAACTCATTTTTTTGGTGACGTATATAGAGTTTGATTCATTACAATTTTGCTCATTTTATTGGGTAGAGCTATTTATATGGTGCCTTTTTTAATCCCTATTTATTGGGAAGATCAATTGTACAAATGTTAGCTCAAGTATTTGGATGCTCTAGGTAGAATTCAACCAAGTGTTGTATAGGAGTGTATAAATATTTCTGCGCATCCTCTAGATGAGTAAGCGCATGGAGATATAATACCAATGTATAAAGAATTAGAAACATGCCTTTTTGCTGTTGCAAATACTTGTGCCGTCTTACTTATTTATGTTTGATAAATATATATGCTGGGTGAGTCCAGCATACCTTGGAGGGGACTGTCAATACTGAGCAGCTTATGCATGCTTTTATATAAGCGGGAGAAATAGGGAGGAGAAAAATAGTAGGGTATAATCTATTATAAATGCTTAATGTTAGTTTTAATATAAATTTATAACTACTAAGTTGTCTTTACTGTTAAACCTGCTCTTAATCGCAGCAGCGGCTGCTACACCTACACGACGCCGTAATCCAGTGCAAGACCGACACCATCGTCAGTGCGCATCTCGTCGTTGTTGTGCAGAGCAGCTGCAGAGGGGGGGGGGGGGGGGCACCCATTTGACTTGCGTAAAGCAAAAGCTAGCATCGCTCGGCTCGACGTGACAGCTATTTTATTTAATTATAGTTATAATTGTGTTAAGATTAAATTTTTAATGAACTTAGACTCTATATGTCAGTAACTAAAAAATACGGTAGATTTTATTAGACTTGCTATTTTAGGGTTAAAACTCTGATATCATAAATTTAGATAAGGCAAGGTGCGTTCGGCAACGCCCTCGCTCACACCAACTGGCAATGGCAGAGGTTAGCAGAGACACTTACTACTCCTACTCTACTAGCTAGAGAGAGAAGGAGGAGAGAGATTCCCCCTACGAGGACGGACGGACGGACGAGCGGAGTAGAGAGAGAGAGAGAGAGGGACAGGCAGGCAGAGTGTGCCTCCTCTTGTCTTCTTGCTTGTCGTGCTTGTGCCTCTGCCTTTGCGGCGAGTATACTACTCGTGGATCGCGAAAAGGTGCCGTCGCTATAGCGACTGCAACTTTGGCAGTAGGGTGATCCACAGCATCAACTTTGGCAAAGAGGCTGATTGGCCATGGCTCCACACGAGCACGGAGGGACCGATCTGGCCGGCAGTAGCACCGGCTATCTCCTGCCGCGGAACGGCGGGCGAGAATAAAAATGGGTTCCCTAGTTCGTGAGGGTACAATGGACGGCAACATATGAAGTTAATTTGATCAATTGCAATCGTTTGACGTGAAGGACTACGTGCCCGTGCGCGAGAAAAGATAGCGATCTCGGCGATGAAACAGAAAGCCTGGCAATCGAGAGGGAGATTCGCCGGCGGCCGTCAGCAGCGACAGCGAACTGCGGCGCGGTGATGTCATCGTGTGTAGGCACCGTTCACCTTCTCGCCTGAGACAGGCAAGTGTCGACGACGATGCCGACGCTACAGATGGACTCGGAGCGGAAGGCACTGTCGGCGCCGACGAGGGAAGCAAGCAGCGCACGTGGGGGCGGTGAGTGGCGTGCTCAGGCGCAGCCGAGCTAACGCGGCCATGCTCTCGCGTTGGGTACAAGCACAGATTTCGCACGCCCTAGGTCATGCGGCTGCACCTGATCCCATTCCACTACTCCTCCTTCCTGCTGCTCTTGCTTTTACTACTCCTTGCTCACGATGGTCAGCCATGCCTGGACACTAGTACCAGGAGGAGTATTCTTCTTCTCTCGCACGATGTTGCCGCTGCTGCAGCTGCCATGCCACCGCCACGTCAGAAAACTACCCTTTTACTCCGACCAGTCGACACTGTCGTAGCCGCAACAGACTACTCCCGCGCCCAGTATTGTATACTAGACTTTGCACATCTACGGCGTTGCATTGAGTAAGTGAAGGAAAATCTCGCGGAGTACTCCGTACTAAAACAGGGACCATCTAGCTAGCTACTGCTTGCACGTCTCGGCCAAAAGCAAAAGTTGCATCTAGACTGCGAGATTAGGTTTACACACACACACACACACATATATATATAGTACTCTAGTAGATCGAAGTAGATCGATTAGATTAAGTAGTAGCAGCGACATGCATGGGGAGACGACGACCATAAGACGGGTGCGTACTACTCCCATGTGTGGTGTGCTGTGTGGGCTCCTCCCTCCCTCTCCAAGCTTTTTCACCCAGCATGCCGTGCCACTTGCTTGTATTTTACTACGTACTACCACAGTTGTAGTATTGGATTAGTCACCTTGAAATTCGCGCAGATTCCTGCAGCAGAGGCCAACGCCCTCCCTCCGTCATCCGTGCGTGCAGTAACTTCGTCCATATTCCATTGCCACAATTTACTGGGAGTACTTTCGTCCAGTCTCCACCTCAAGCCTCCACGTCGGAGCGGAGCAAGTGTTATTGCGAGGCGACGCGTGACCTACGACGGTTGCCTCGCCGTGCCTCAGCTTAGAGCCACACGTTAGGTGAGCACGCAGCCTCGTGACGCGCGTGATCTCGACAAAGGTAATGGTGACGGCCGAGCTCGGCGGAGGAGGACAGAGAGAGGAAGAGAAACGCTAGAGGAGGCGAGAGGGGGCTTACCGGGCAGCAACCCAAGCATATCTGTCGCCGGCGAGCTCCTCCCTGGCTCCCCGGTGCCGTCGAGCTTGTCCGTGTTGTGCCCCCTGAGCTTTGCCAAAATTCTTCACGCCGTGGCAGAGAGGCCCCTAGAGTAGGGGGAGGAGAGGGCAGCGCCAACAGATCGAGGGAGGAGGCGTCGTTGGTGGAGAATCGGAAGTGACGGGAGAGGCAAACGGGATCAGGTGAGGGAAAACATAGGGAGAAAGTGAGGTTGACATATGGGATAGTTAAATGTATAAAATATAAAATTTTAATTATTCGATAATATTAGCTAACACATGAAAAATTAAGGGTTGAAACACAAAAAGCCCTATGCAGTGGTCTTCATTGCGGGTGGTGTGGCCTTAGCCCATATGGCACATGAGACCACTAATACTTATCATTTTGATAAGAACACTGTTTTTCTACTAATATATATGTATATATAGAAATATTAATAAATATATGATTTTATTAAAATATATTTTAAGACGAATCTATGCATAGTCTTCACGTTTCTCAAGTAAATATTTTAAAAGTTATTGATAATCAAAGTTTTAAATTTGTCCTTAGTCTTATCTAAAACAACAAGTATTATAAAAACAGAGGGAGTATTACTGTGGTAATTTTGTCAGAGAGCTTTCATTCGTATATGTCAAATATACATATATAAGGCAATGTTCACTCCTTTCTCTATCCATCTGTGCATTTATATCATCAATAGAAATCTTATCAGAGTAAAATGTATATTTGTATCTTGTTGTGGTTGCTCTACGCTCTAAAAGGTATGGCAAATCAAGCACATGATTTTTTTTATACATGTTCGGAACCTACTATGAGTAATAACCTACATTCTATTGACATTAATGTGTATAAAGTATGGTTATAAATGAGGTGTGTGTAGATCTAATATCTAGTCAACTAATCTCATCGGAGATTTCGGCAAGGGAGGGTTGTGGTGGAGTGGTCGGTGAATCAGTCTTCAGAACCCTCTCGAGTTGAAGGGTTTTGTCTGGCAATGGCTCTGGATTGATTATTTGATGCCTTGACCCCTCCTAGGTCGTATATGACTTGTAGAAATAATCGTCAAAACCTCTTTAACGGTCCTAATCAAATCCGAGTTTTTATGATCTTGCCAAAGTAGATCTTGCATCCTTGTCCAGTTAGACTCCTATCCTTGATTAAAGGAATTATTTTCATAAAGGTATAGGTATTCTATACGTGTATTCATGTCATCGTAGATATTTAAGTATCCCATATATTTTATACAACAACAATTTGTTGTTGGTAATCGTTAAGCGAATAACTCTAATAAGAGGCTCCTTTGATTTTAAAAACGTATGAAAAAAACATAGGAATAGAATGTCATGCACTTTATATTTCAAGAGGATTCAAAATCTAGGAATTTTAGATTTTGGGCAATTGGATGAAAACAAAACAAAGGATATTTGGTGGAAGTGGTTTAGTAGAAAATCGTATTGGACTTCTTAAAGTAAATAAAAACATGAGGTATGAGCTCATGTTTGTTGTCTATTGGAATTGAATGCATAGAAAACAAATCCAAAGGATTTTCACAATCATATTCCTTTGGAAGCTAAACCTTTTCATAATTATAATTATAAAATTGTATCTAACTTAGACTCTTCTTTTAATCTAAACCTTTGAATCTATTCACTATTTTCAAGTTACATAATTAGCCTTGAGGTAATACAAGCTCTCTCTCTCTCAATGCATGTGACTACAACACCTCATAGAACCTGTGTGTGATTCATTACCAACACCTTGGATATTAAGTTGATTCATAGAACACTGTTTTTCTAGAGACATACTACTGGTAATGTTAATACACCCCGTAATACGTGGCATACCAGACTAACAGTGTTCATTCAGTGCAAGTACCAGCACTTTAAATAAAGTATGCGCTCGCAGTAAAAAATTACTGGCACACCATTCGTTAGAACTTTTTTCAGGCAGAAGAGGAGAGGAGAACGGCATGGTCACACGTGGAACGATGAAAGCAGAGGGCATCTAGATTTGCTACGAGCTGCGCTTCGCTTTGTGCTGGTTGTGGGTGTACCTCCCCGCTTTTTTAAGCAACGCTTCACGGTCTTCCACCATTCAAGTTTATAGTATTATTACTACTACTAGTGTCAAAAAATTGTCCAAAAACTCGCTCAAGCTAGCTTGAGTGCTTGACCATATCTACGTCACTATATTTGACAGTAATTGCATCGTAAATACAATTCCCTTTGAGGTCATTCGAAGTACGGTGACGTCGTATGGCTTTATTCCTTCAGCTAGGAGATTTGCTGCCAGGTAAGGATAGGTCATGCCCATTTGTGTCTTATAAAGGGCACAGGTGCCCTAGAGACGAGGATAGCCCTACAGAGGCCATCCGTGTTAGACGAGCGAGATCGATCAACACACGTGGTCCTCTAACCACCCACACATTCTCAAGCGGTTGTTGGCGGTGACCAGTGAGAAGAAAGGCAGATCCAATGATGATAGTTGAAGAAGGAAGAGGCGGCGATCAGAGAGAGTGGAGGGGGCAAATCCAGAGGAAAGGACAGTGCAGTTAAGATGAACTCACTTGGAAGATTATGCCATCTCTGCCATCATCGGCTCGAGCTGTGTCGGTGGTGATGATTTCTTCGAGGAGCGACTGCCCCGGGACTCGTAAGCTCGAGAAAACATTGGATCGGTTTGCCATCTAGGGCACCGAAAACCTTGCTTGACACTAGCTTGCCCGTCCCTGGCTGGCGCCACCCCATCTATTCATCGCTAGCACACTTGTCGTTGACCTGATTCGTCACCACCACCAGATTTTCTAGGGAGATATGAGGAGAGATGACTGCCTCTGCCAGTAAACTTGTTTGCCACGCTGCCACCGTTATTGTCAAGTGGAGAGGACAAAAGTGACAGAGGAGACTAGGAGATAGGAGGGGATAATGATAGAGAGTAGAGTGGTCTAAAAGATAAGGACGTGGGTAAAGAGATTTTTTATATTATTTTCTACGGTGTTGAGTGCAAAAAAATTGAATTTAAATGTAAATAAAAATGTGAGGCTTGAAATAAAAATAAGAGAGGCTGACATAAAAAATTAAAGTCACCGGTTAACCACTTTACACTCTAGAAAGATAAAATGTGACATTAGCTTATATAACAACTATGTGCTATCTAAGACCGCCCATAGGAGTGGCATGTATTGCTCATGAACTAAACATTGTCAGCTTCAAGCCATCTCCTTCTCCTTTCATATCAAACTTTCAAATTTTGGAATGAAGCACCGTCTATTCTCCCCTATAGATCTTCTTGTTGATGTTAAGAATAATTGGCGCCATTGTGTCTCTTGTCTCTCCATAAGCTCGCTATCATCAACCTGTCATAATTTCTATCCATTTAGGCAGGGAGTTTGTAATAGTGATTATTCTCTCAGTTGGCTGTAGTTGATATATTATCGGAGTTGGTACATATGGTTTAAGTAAAAGCCTTAGACATGATCCAGATATAGGATGACAAGTGAAATACACTTAAGTTTAAATATAAACAGGTTAGTGACAAGTATTTGTGAACAGGAGAGCAGTTTAGTTTTATTAAAACATTCTCTAAAATTTGAAGGCTCGATTGTATGCAAGTCTAAAGGGGGCAGAAAACGATTTCAACAACCTGACATACCTGGCAATACTAGTATTCGGCCTTGGAACCTTGGTGGTGCTGGGTTGACATGGAGCTGAGTACGGCGCGTGCGTTCGTACGGCTGGATCGGCGTCGTTGTCGCTGCCGGCATAAATAGCGGAGCCAGCCATGCTGCCCTCTGCCTTTCACTTCACGGTGGCACCGGCACGCTACCTCTCTCTCCTAGCGTGTCAACGCCAACAAGAACAGCATCTTCCTCCTGGCCTAATCCATCCACGCGACGCAGGCGGAAGAAGAGCAAGAACCCGACGAGCGAGGTTGACCCTGAGGTATGGCAGCTAGTCAACTCTTTTTGCCCTCCTCTATCTTGAAACCAATTCTTGGGATTCATGCCCTCACGCCAATTTCCTCTCTTGGTTTCCCTTGTCGAAAGCAAAGATCCTCTGTTTCTTGGGGTTCTGATTAGCTCTCTCTCGCTCGAATTCTTGCTGCTGGTGGCTAGATCGCTGATTAACTTGGCCTGTTTGGTTCGGGGTGCAGAGATCGATCTTGCGGTAGAATGGAGCTGAGCGCGAGCGGCGGAAGGAAACGCAGGTGCCCACCGCGGGGGCTGGGGGACCTCCACGACGACGTGCTGGAGCTCGTCCTGGCGCGGCTCCCGCCGGCCAGCTTCTTCCGCCTCCGCGGCGTCTGCCGGAGCTGGCGCGCGGCCGTCGCGTCGCCGACGTTCCTCGACGCCTGCGGGCGTGTCCCGTCGCGGAACCCTTGGTTCCTCATGCTCTCCGACCGCCCCCACCCGCCGCTCGCCTTCGACGCCGCGGAGCGCTCCTGGAACCCCTGCCGCGCCGCGCCGGGCGTGGGGGCTGTGCCGGTGGCTTCCTCGGGAGGCCTCGTCCTGTACCGTGCGCCGGACACGGGCGAACTCGTCGTCGTTAACCCGCTCACCGGCGCGACCCGCGCTCTCCCCGCGCCACCGCGGGGCCACGGCGCGCTGCAGCTCCACGCCATTGCCATGTACGGCTCCCCCTACCGCGTGGAGCTCTTCACGGGCGAGCTCCCTCACCTGTCCATGGCGGTGTTCGACTCGTCCAAGAACTCGTGGGAGGGGCCCGTCGCGCTCTCCCGGAGGCCCGAGGCCGTGCTCCCCGACGTGCCGTCCCATGGCGGCGCCGGCGCCGACGACACGGTCTACTTCCTGAGCAAGTCCGGCGACGTGGTTGCCACCAACATGCAGCGCAGCGCGTCCAAGCAGTACTCCTCGGTGGTCGCCCCGTCCGACCGCGGCGACGCCGACGCCGTGGCCTACTTCCTGAGCCACTCCGGCACGGTCGTCGCCTGCGACACGGCGCGCCGCACGTTCGCCGAGCTCCCCCGCATCCTCCCCGTCTACTTCGAGTACTCCATCGACGTCATCGCCTGCAATGGCGCCGCCTACGCCGTCGTGCTGGCGGAGTACCTCGACACGGCGAGCCTGCGGGTGTGGGAATTCGCCGGCGGCGCGTGGCGGCAGGTGGCCGCCATGCCGCCGGCCATGTCACACGCGTTCTACGGCAAGAAGGCCGACATCAACTGCGTCGGGCGCGGCGACCGCCTCATGGTGTGCGTGAGCTCCGGCGAGGCCAACGGCTGCTTCATGTGCGACGTCAGCAGCAACAAGTGGGAGGAACTTCCCAAGTGCGTTAATGGCGATGGAGAGGTCAACGAGTTCTTGGCCGCCTTCTCCTTCGAGCCTAGGCTAGAGATTAGTGTCTAAGTGTGTGATTAGTTATGTTAATTGTTTATTAAGGAGCTTTGTTTTGTTTAGCTCCTTGCTTGCTTGCTTGATTTCCTCATGTGCATTAGACATCTGGTGATCACTGTTCCTGTTTGAGCGATCTAATTTAAGAGATTTCAGATTGTTTCATGGATATCAAAGACTCTTAGTTTCCTCTATCAAGTGCATGGTTGGTTTGTTTGAATTTTCCTTTATGCTCTCTTTTTATCTACATGGGAAATTGCATTAATAGTCTTGTGCAAACCACAAGAGAATATGTGCAATTCAGAAGAATTATTAAGCAAATACGGCATTGAGGAGTGAGAATCTTGTCTTCAGAAACAAAGGGAGAAAGTGCATGTTTCCTTCAATGTAAAGCCAGGAGAGTAAGATTGCATCGAGAAGGGAAGGAACAGAGCATCAGTGCATTTTAGGCAAATTCTTGATTTCGGTCTTGTGCATGGCATTTACCGAGATACGCCCAAGTATCTTTTGATTCCTTTCTTTTGATTAATTAAATTTTCTTGGTGGAAGAGAGCATCTGATCCCACACGCAGTATACCTATGTAAGCAGCTAGTTTTAGCCACTGGCAAGACTTGTCACAACTTCTTCTTACAAAATGTGCGCCAAGATTTGAAGATAAAAAAAAATTCTTCATGGAACAAGTTCTCTCTCTCTATCTTGTTTTGCTGCTAGATCTCATCTCATGTGCATGCTTCAGGCTGATTCAAGAAGAGCAAAATAAAGGAGAGGAATAAAGAGAGAAAAAACCACACACATACAGCACCATTGTAGGAAGTATAACTTTCTCCCTTTCTTTCCCCCAAGTACAAATGTAATGGAATGCATTCCACAGCTAGCTAGTATAGATAGCTTAGCTTGCCCATGCAACAGTAAAAGTTGGGACCTTTGCTTTGGAAGGAGGCAGTGTGGCTTCCACTGAGGGAAAGAGAGCTATCATAAGAGATGTTCTTGCAACATGCAGACATGGAATCGATGAGAGACAGAGAGAGAGAGAGATGAGAGAGATGCAGAGCTAGTTAAAGCCACAGGAGGCAGAATTAATGTAGGGGTATCATGCCATTCCACTACTCCATATGCTCTCCTCTTCTTCTCCTCCTGTCCTGCAGTTGAAATGGAAAGCAAATGTGATGGTGTGATGCTGCTGCTGCATCTGTGGTGAAGAGACAGAAAAATGGATGCATCAACCATGCTGCTAGCTTTCAAGTGCTCTGAGACTTTGAGAGAGAGCATGCATGCGCGTGTGCTGTGTGTTCTGCTTTCTGTTGTTATTTTTTTTTGCTTTGATCTTTGCAGATGCATGCCGCTTTAGCGAGTGCAATCAAGATACTTAAAGCGTGCTTACTGCTTTAGTAGTTTCAATGCAGGCAGGCAAAGAGTGACTAGAAGTAGTAGTCTTCCTTCCTTTTCAGCTAGCTAGCTGGCATAAATAAAACCTCTTCCATAAGTAAGAACATGAGTAAGGCTGCGTTCGGTGGTCAGCTCTCGGTTTTTAACCCTCGTGCGTGTAGAAAGAGGTAGATTAGCTTAAAAAAACTTTAAAAAATAAATTAATATAAATTTTTAAAGTAATTTTTCTCCAGATTTTTTTAAAAAAACATTTCAGTTTGAGAAAGGTGTGAGCGGAAAAAAGATGGAGGAGAGGGTAATAACGGATAGAAACGAGCGGCCTAATTGAGTAGTGTGCAGATGGGCTAATTAATTAAGTTCTTTGGCTATGAACTCCAATGGTAGAGACATGGCTGATAAGTTGAAAAAAGAATGTACACCCTCCGTTTTTAAAATATAAACATTTTTAGGATTCTAATGCACGAAATGTATACAATTTCAGCCACCAGATGCTTGGGAAGATATTCTAAGCAATTAAATCAAAATTTGACCATAAGGTAACTAAAAAGGTAAACAACCTAAAAATATTTATATTTTAGAATAAATGGAGTATAAAAATAATTTATCAGTAAAAAATATATCTGTGTTATTTGCCTCGAGGTTTAAAAGCAATGCTGGAAAAATAGATAAGATGAACCCCTAAAATCAACTATGAAGGTAAGTTACAAAATTGAGAGAATTCGTTTCCTTTGAATTCTTTGTTGCTGACATAGTGACATACGTACTGCAATTAATATAATATAATCTGGCATATACAGCAACATTACATTAGTAACTTAACCGGCATATACTCATGTAAATGTGGTGATTATATAGTAGATCTGAAGAAATCAAGAAAAGATAAGCTGTTGTTATTGCAGCTACAGCTCGTGATGGGGGTACTACTAATAAGAGAGGAGGCAAATGGCGCCGGTGCCGGCGGCAAGATGATGGCGCCGGGCGGGGGCCGTGGATGGCATGCGACGCCTGTTGACGTTGGTGATGGCTCGAAAGGTTGGCAGGGGGAGGGAAATGATGGGCGTCGGCGCGAGGAGGAAGACGAAATGATGGAGCGGTTGACACGGCGGTGAGGCGATAACAGAATTCCCTCGCAATCATCGCCATCTGCGACGCTTGGTATCATATCTAGTAATCTAGTAGTACTATCCCCCATTCTCGCAGAGAAAAAAAAAACTTTCTTGTCCTCAACTTTTCGTGTGAGACGTGCTTAGCGGTGTCTTGAGAAAAAAGCTACTACAAGTACTATCTTGTTTCCTTTCTCATTTCGATCCTGAGAATGTCGTTTGTTACTGTCCGACAAATTTCGTCACAGTAAGTTTTTCGGGAGGTTTATTTATAAAATAAGATTTTTTTTTAAAAAAGAGCTACTACTAAAAGAATGTACTAAGTTTGTATTCGATAGTGTTACTGTTACTAGCTGGTGGATGAAAGCTGGCTAATTGGGTTGATGGAGTTTAGGTGTATTGAGGACTGCGATTTCACATCACGAGCTACGCGCTATGTCTGTTCCCGTGCTGCGCGCCTTTTCTTCGGTGGACCGAACACATGCACACTTTTTTAGTTGCTGCCCTATGTAGGTTGTGGTAGAAACGGTGTACCGTCTACATATGTTGCATGCTATGCAAATAACAGATATAAATACCGAAAAACAAGCAAACATACAAAGTACCAATTACCAATTATTTAGCATGACAACTAAAAGTAGCTTCTGGACATACCAAGGCAAAAAAAAAAGGCTAGATGACAGTAGGCATACATACGAAACATGCAATAAGGTATTCACGGAGGATGTTCATGTTGTACTCACTATTGTCCTCGTTAAACACCGCATGTGCAATCATCAGGTATGACACTGGCAGATGGTCGTTGTACAACAGGCTGATCAGCAGAAAGTTTTCCTGTATATTGTTAATCATAAAATTGTTCAACGCCTTGGTTGCGTAAATAATTATCGTGTGGGACCATAGGGTATACGCCGGGATAGTTTTTATTATTTTCCACCTAGCTTTGACCCATCCGAATGGACGTTTGATGGAAGATCACAAAGGCAAGTGAAAGAAGTTGAAATGCTCGTCCATTCCTTCGGGATCCCTCTACTCTGTACTGTGGGAGGTGGTACTAGATAGATGGAAAATACGATAGAAATCCCTATCGATTCTGATAACCCGAGTCAACAAGAAAGTATCTACTTGTAAAAAAATTAACAAATGTGTACTATGAGATAATGATACACAACCACTCATTCGAAGTGACAGCTACATGGCAAAAGATCTAATCAGAAGAAGGATGGGGAACCTGTCAGGGTACCACTGTATCGCATGGATTAGCACACGATAATCATGCACTGAACCAAGCCATCTAGCAACTTTAAAGATGATGCCATTGCTCCAGTATGAAATAACCAATACTTTCTATGTAGTATTGTCAATCGTTCTCCTATAGGCTCGGGAAGCACGCTCTAGGACAACAACATGTGTCCCGTTGACAACCCCAATAGCGTTGAAGAAGTAGAGGTAATGACTATCACGTGTTACCTTATCGTGTGACACTATGAAGTAAGAATTTAATGGACAAACAATATCACATGCCATCCTAAAGACTACCTACATTACTCTATGAAAATATTTGGAAATAGTTGACCTCAAAAGTACGAACTAGTTATTCACACATTGGTTGCCCTCCCCACCATACATGTCTAAAGAAAAATCCCAACAACTTCAAGAGTATTGACCTTGTTAGACCCACGCAAAACATACTACTTGCAAAGATGATCATGAAATGCCTACACCTGCCAGGGCTTTATCCAAAACATGATCTTTCACTACAAATGAATAGACAATGTCTTCATCACCCAAACAATGCCCAACAACATAGGAACACGTTAGGGTGCTTGCTCCGGCCGATGGAGATGGGCTAGAATGAATGCTTCGATGTAGCTCTCAACGTAGCCCTCAATCTCTAGGTCTCATCCATCGTTGGAGTCATCGCTGCTCGGCCAATCATAGTCATCGATGTCGACCTCGTCGTCCTTGTCCTCTCCAGAAGACCCATTGTCAGCATACTCATCATTGGATAATCCAGAGCGTATGTCATCCCCTCTAGAAAATCCATCCTTGCTACTTGAATAGCTCATGTTGCTATGTAGTAAATGCAAAAATGGAAAGGCAGTATTACCATCAAGTGCATATATCGGACAAATAACACACATAAGCAAATTTTCATCATGTTTTGTGTTTCACAGTACGAGATGTAAATATGAAACCAAATAGATAACAATGAACTGTAAACAAATATACTCAATTAAATATCAACAGTGCATACAAACTACAGTTACTCATATGACCACAAACATTCGGAGTACAAAGTTGCATAAACTACACATACAGTGCCATAGATACCAAACACCCTGCTAGGTGAACTGACATCTTCCCTAAAAGCTACAATCATATACGGCATAGCTGATGCCTCTTTGTCTCCTTCCCCATTGTTAGTCCTTTCCACTAAATCCCCCCAATCGCCGTGAGAACATAGCCTGCCAACGAAAGACAACTCAAACTGAAATCTGGTTGGCCCGACCATATATGGCCTCGGAACGAACTCCTGACCTACCATGTACACTCTAGTTGTGAATAGATCATGTGGAGCATACCCATGCCCGAGGTATCTCGCACTTGCCCCTGGCACTTCGTAAGTCGAACTACCAGTTTGCTTTGGCGAAAATGGCCAAACCGGTGCCATCAGCTGTGTTGGAGCTACTTCTTTTTTTTGGTCCCCAACAATTTTTTGTGCTTGCTCAAGTGTGGCCTTTTGAGCTTCCTTGCTATCGCCACATAGCTTGGACTGCCTCCTCCAGTAGGGGACTTCGAACAGATCCATGGCAGTCCCCCATAATTTATCTTTCGGCTTGTAACCGTCGCTCACCATCCAAGTCATACACTTGTTGATTAAGGGGATTGCCATATGCTACCCAACTGTGGACAAGCGGTCCTCCTATGCCTTTTGTCTCATCTGAATGCATGAAGCCACACACGTCCACCATTGGGTCATTGCTCTTCGTCCACTTGGATGACCTTGAACCGCCTCCGCTGCTGTCGCGCTTTGTTTTCCTTTGCAACACCTGCTACTTGTGTTGGCATCATGGGCGGGAAGTGTGGATTGTCCTCCCAGATCCGCCTCTAGATTGATGTACAAGCTATTCCATGAGGGGAATTGTAGGGCTAGGCCAGCCCCATCATTAGGGACCTCACGCGAGGCACCAGCCCCACCTCTCGACGTCCACGGGGTGGCTATGGCTGTAGACAGCTAATGGGTCTGGCCTCCTAGTGATGCTCGCCACCTGCCATCTGCATTCCATCTAGGATTGCCGCCTCCTAAGAGGGCCCATGCCGGGCTTCCTCCCACGTCATGTGCCACTTGCATGGATGGATCGCTATCGCCACGCCACACCCTTGCAGCATTCCAAGCCACACCACTATGGCTAGGCCTACCAAAGACGTAGCCACTGTCCAGTGGCTCTATAGGCTAGGTGTCTACTGTGTCATCATCATCTTCCAGCACATCGTCCTTGCCTATCATGTTTCTATGGTCTCCCGTTACTATGAGGTCGCTAAACACTTGGTCGTGGAGCTCAATGTGTGGTAACGCCTTCCGTTGGAATCGTTGCAAAATATGATATAATTAGTGATGGACAAAACAGACTAACGAGTATGAAATAATTACGCAAGTATTGAGAAATCTATATATATCAATACAAGAATATTAATACATGAGAAATGTCGAACACGTGATTAGCAAATATATATAGATGAGAGTTTGATGTACTGACGCTCATAGAACAATATATGTAAACCGCAATTGATGAAAACCAAACTGTACTTTCTAGTTGTAAAAAAATTGATGGAATTTATGTAAGTACCCATCTACATACAAATTTATATGGTAGGGTCTAATTGAAAGATTGTATATTAAATTGCTTGTTTGAATGAAATGATAATTCTCTATTGTCGCAAAATTTTGTAACAACTTTACGACAAGTACACCATTATAATTTAAATACATATGTAAACTGAAGATAATATAGATGCACAAAGTTTCAAAGTTATGTTGGGTATACCTACTTGTATATGCATATTTTCTATGAATGGAAGAACACGCAGATTCTGAATTATTTTACTCCATAATAAATAACTACCGAGTATTATGTAAGTACGATGTAATAGGACCTTGCAAAAGATGCATCATGCATCTAATCTAATCTTGAAATATCATTAATCAAATGGCTTATTAGATAAGAATATTTTATATGAGCTCACAGATACATTTGCATTGATTTAAAACCATTACACTCAGTTTGGTATGTTGTATTGGTTTTAGGGAGAAATCATGTCTAAACACTGAAAAGAAGGGGCAAATAAAAATTTAGCATCAAAACAACTTTTTTATGTCAACAGGTGGGCAAAATTAGAGCTGATAGAAAAAAATTTATTTTAACAACTCCACTGTCCACATATTTTCTACATTGAACAATATATAAGTCATGATCATATTATGCAATTACTTTAACATCAAATAACATAGTTGCATTGATGATTTAGACATAATGAACTAGGTGAAAACAATTTGGCCATGAATGATGTGCACACATATTTTAAATTATTGTAGTCCGTAACAATGAATTGTAATTATGAGGTATTTTCTAAGTATAGTACAGCAGAGATAGTTCCAATGGATCAATGTGGCATCACAAGTTCAGTACTAATGTAAACGGAAGTCGAACATTTGTACAAATAGGAAACGACACATGAATGAGATTAAATTAGAGGTGAGTGAATAGGTGATTACCTTCTTCCACCGGTCAATGTCGGCGACAATGTGGCCGGAGTCAGGGTCGCGGCCAAGCCTAGACTCGATGGTTTGCAAGTAGCATCAGTCGACATACCGTTGCTTAGCATAGTCCTGCCAATTATTGATCTTTTGTTTGGGCAAATTATCGCGGTACACTGTAGAAGTTTGTCATGGAGGAATTGATACACCAACACGCTCGGATAGTTAGCACTAATTTGCTCGTAACTGAAGACTTGATAGAGAAGTTGCAAGAAAATAAGTAGATCATTATCATTGTACCCGCTTACGCGTCTGGCATAACAGAGTTGGAAGCCATGAAGCTAAGAATGCCGGAGAGAGTATGATCAATCAAATCAAACTAGTACCTTCAACATGGTAATCGTGCAAACATCTTAGTCAATGCAGTAGACGACGATGGTTGTTGTAACTCGTCAAATGAAGGCCCTGAAACTTTCAAGCAAGCTTGCGACGCACTCCTCAAGAGCCAGTGTGACATGGCTGATGTCATTGTCTTCCCCTCCCTTTGATGATTTGGCAGTGTACGAAGAAAGAGACCTAATGGAACCCTACTCGAACGCCAGAACCTCACCAACCGAAGCTTTTGACCCACTTTCCATCCTGACAGAGGTGCCAAATAGAATGCCTAGTCCCTTCACAGCCAACAACCCTTCTTCGATGCTTGCCCATCCCTTGCATCTTCCGTAAAATACAAGCGCGTGGTTAAGGACGTGGCTGACCAGCTATGCTCATAGCTTCACGAGGTCCCTATGCGATGACATTGACACCACAATGCAGCTGACCAATTCCTTCCTATTGGCTGCCTACTGCCAAAGCAAAAGTTGGGGGTTTTGGCTTACTTTCATGCTAAATGACACCACATTGTTTCCCCACCCAAACGCTACCGCTGCTCCATAGGGGATCAGAGACGGCCCACGAGCCGCTGCAAGATGCGATCGATGTTGATATCCACCCGAATGTTGTAGGTCAGCGCTTCAATTGCAGAGGTAGAGGCAGGCAACAACCGGTCAATGGAGTATGTAGGTCAGTGCTTTAATTGCAGCCCCTAAGTGCTGATTGTCATATCTAGCTTGTCTGAGCAGCTGAAGTCCGGTAAGGGGGTTCGTCGCTCGTATCTAATCCTCCATCTGTTGGGATAGATTTGGTTTTTTGGATTGGAGCACCGGAGCAAACAAGGAAAGGGATTAGGAGAGGAGAGGAGAGCAAACAAACCGGCTTAGAACTCGTCGAGTGTGCTGCCTCTACGTTGTTCTAACATGTGGGCCACAACTACTATTCCACCTGCCAACCTCTCTACTAGGACTAATATTGTACATCAGTTTTCAGCTACAATGTGTGTAACCCATGGGTTCAGCACAATGGAACGCACGCTAAATGCAGACTGGAAC
This sequence comes from Oryza coarctata, assembly GCA_030770085.1. NCBI lineage: Eukaryota > Viridiplantae > Streptophyta > Magnoliopsida > Poales > Poaceae > Oryza > Oryza coarctata. Next base: position 14,889,831 of record CM061467.1, on the reverse strand, counting down.
TGAAAAGAGCAGGGAGAATATGAGGATCGCCTGGCAAGTGCCAGCTGAGACAGCATCAGCTGATGTTTCAACTGTTAACTGCTACTAGTAGTACTAACTCTGTTACTGGAACGCAGTGGAACAGTTGAGTCGATGTTCAGACGGCTGCCTGCGCCCAGCAGACGACGACGGCCAGGAAGAGTGTACGCAGGCTGGACGAGACATCTATCCTTGGGCCCATTCGTTTCGTTCGTTCGGAGCCATGGCATCGGCCTGCCTGGCACCTGACTCTTAAGGGCTGATTGGCTGGTTTGAATGAATGGGTTGGTGTCAGTCTTCCTCAACGAAGCTCGTCGCCTGACTGGAGTTCTAGCCCAGGGGGGCCGCCGGCGGTGACGGTCTGGTCCGTCGTGTTCCATTACCCTGAAACCTGACTCCTCTTCGCTAGAGAAGATCTTCGGAATCAATACAGCCACCACCAGAATCCGACAATCAGGCAGGCAATGCATGTATGGCAAGGGCCCGTTCTAACCGAATGACTGAATAGATTAACCACAATTATTTATTTATAATGATGAATTACATATTACTCGTTGTGACTTTTTTCTAATTCAAATTTATAAAAAACATAGAAATATTTTCAACACAAAATAAATTTACTATTAAAATATATTTAATGTTAGATTTATTAAAATTAATTTAGTGCTGTAATTATTGCTATATTTTTTTTGTAAATTTAATTAAACTTTAAAATTTTTGATTTAGAAAAAAGTCAAACCGAAACAGAGGGAGTACATAATATAAAGCTAAAAAAACAATTGATTATCTAAGCAATATTGATGTAGAAAGTTTTTTTCTTTTTTTAAGAGAAAATATGCTTTCAAAAGCATGGCATGAATAATATGTATCTCGATAAACTGACTAGAACCCATGTAAGTATGCAGGAAACATCGACATATGATTCTTTAAGAATTTTGTGCTGTGCGAACCTATGATAAAAAGGACATTCGCCCTCAACCTTAGGATAGTCGAGGAATAATTTTTAAGAGGGATAATTTTGTTAGCTCAAGTTACGATATCCTGAGGATAACTTTGGCTTCGTAATATATAATTTAATGATAAATATTATTAAATTTATATCTTTACAATATTGTGACTCAAATATATATTACTGTGATAGTTTTGTTGAAATATCTAGTTTTATACTCCTTTCATTCCACAAAGACTAAGCATTAGAATTTGAAAAAAAATATAGACAAATAAGTTAGAGTTTGAAAAAGTGAAAGACAACTGTATTGAAATTTGAGAAAGCAGAAAACAAATATATTAGAGTTTAAGAAAATAAAATATATTTTTGTTTTTTTTCTTCTATTGGTATGAGTTGGATGGGCTTAAAAAAGAAATCTTTCTAAAAACAGAGATAGTAGCTCGGTGAAATTTACTCACTTTTTTTTTGAAATTCAAAAAATGGCTGTGGTATGAGTTGTCTTAGGACATTTACAATACAGTATAAGCCACTCATAGATAAGTGACAATATCTAAGAACGTATCTGCTCCACAATTTAAGGTGGATTAGACGGTACCTTTAATTTTAGTCATCCCTATCACTTTTTATTTATATCATCGTATTCTTTTAATTTACATATATATACTGTAAACACCCATAAGAAAATAGAAACTACTATAAAATTACTCCTTCCCAAAATCCACACCACCGGCACCAGACATCAATGACGCCGAAGAGGCAAGGGCTACTCCACAGCCCCTTTCTCTGCTCATCCCTCTCTCTCACCATGGCACCACCCCTGCTGTCGCCGGCGTCTCACCTTTCTTCCTTTCCTCCGGCTTCTCCTCTTTAGAGGCGGCGAGGCCAGCACAGATCAGAGGCGGCGGGGCTAGTGAACTCCAGGCCGACGCGGATCGGACGGACAAGGCAGCGGATCAGCCCGCCGTCCCCCTTTTCTTTAGCCACCTCTCCTCTACCTTTGGATTTGTCTCCTCCACCATCTTATTCTGACTGCCGCTGTCCTTCTTTCCTCTCCGGCCGCTTCGCCAAGAAACGACATGCAGGGGGGGGGGGGCGGCGACCACAGGCTAAGCGCGGGGGCACGCATCTCCCCGACGCGTCACGGGAGCCATGGCTCCAGCTCCGCACGCGAGTCACCCCCGTCCTAACGAGGAACTAACGCTCCCTGACAAGGAACGCGCCTCCTGCAGAATGCAATGCATGCGGAGCTTGATGAGGCCACGGGTCCGGCTAAGGTGGAGGCGTCGCACCGACATAACGGGCTGGAGCCACTCGCCATGTCGATGTAACGTCAACGTGAATGGCCTAGGACCACATTGGTAGAAACACGGGGGATCTTGTTCCACCCAAGTATGCGCTGGAACCTGGAACGTGGTCCTGCCGCTGTTCCTGGGACCTGTCTCAGCCGTCGCGTCGGCAGCAGATCGAAGCACAAACTCCACCGGCTCGATCCGGCGGCATCCGTACGACGGTAGGAGGAGGAAACTGATCATCATCGGGGGTCAGACACAGCCAAGCAGCCCAGCACCAGCAGCGGTAAGATTCCCTCCTCTGGGCTCTGGTTGGTTGACCATCAATTCTACCTGAGGCGAGGAGGACCATCCACGACAAGAGAGCCGACCACAGTACATGTTACCGGGCCGTTTCTTCCACTCCCCCTTGCTCTTGCTCTGCCGACTGCCGCTCTCAAGTTCTCACCTGCTGGACTGAATTTCATGCTCTTGTGATGAGAGATACTAGTACATGACTTGTAAACACAGACTCTCACATGCCATACCTGTAGATCCTTGTCTCGGTAAAATCGTAGTACTAAACATATCCATACACAAATATGAACGCTAGAAATTCAACATGATGGGTGGAGTTTCCATCACTACACTATTAATGTTTTCTTATTGGCTCTTCCTCTAAGGTCATTTTCTTTTCTTATTATCAATTATGGATTATTATGAACACGCTTCACAGGCTCTTAAATGATGTGTTTTATCCAATATATAAATAGGTTCATCATTTGACTTTTTAAACCAAAATTTTAACTTTATATAAATTAATTCAGTCATTTATATTCTCAAGTAGCTAGAATCAGAACACCACCAAAATCAAAGAGAACTTGATCTTGAAAAGGCACTAAAAATCAAACTAAAAAGTACAAAAGATTTTGAAGTGTACCGCTAGATAAAATTTTAGCTATGGATTTTGATGTATAGACAATTTTTTAAAAGAAAATATAAATAGGATTTTAGTAAGGAAAAAGATTTGTCGCTCACCTCTGTGTCCATATATGTTTTTATGTAAGAAAAAAAGTTAGGTAGTAGCTATATAGCATTCGACAATTTTTTGGATGAAAATGTTTCAAATGTGATTATATAGTATAATTATATTATAAATATATTATAGTTATAATGTATAACTTGTATAAAATAGATTGAAATCCGTATGCAGCCGGTTGGCTAGCTACTCAGGCAATTTCATTGCTAGGTCATGGGTTTGATTCCCGCACACGCGTATGTCAGCAAAAATTTTTTCTTCTTTGGAACGAATCTCAAGATGATCCAACGTTCACAAATTCAAAAGTTTTGGAGGAAAAAAAAGACCATCTAACGTTTTTTTTTCTTGTACTTGCATAGTCAGGTTTGGAATTTAATATTTTTATTAATTGATTGACACATCTCAAGTGTAAAAATCAACGTATTCGATAATTATTTGAAGTTTTGTATTCTCTCTGGTAATTAATATTGGATCTTTAGGATAAGATGCGGTTGAAATGTTGGAACTGTGATCACCAACAACTTCTCCATGCCTAGTTAAAAAAAGGTATACATAGATTTGCCAATAACATTCTACATATATAATATCATAAATCTATTACATTTTGTAAACTATTGTAATATAAAAGTAGGATTCGATTTGATATACAACTCTTATATATATATATTCTATTTTTATAAACACATTTGGTTTTCATATGAAAATAAAAATATGATTGAATTTCATATACAACTCTTAAAACAAAAAATAGAATTGGATTTTATATGTAACTTTTACTCTCTTTTTTTCTGTTACTATGCATACAGATGTAATTTGTATATAGTTTTAAAAAGTGCAATTCGATTTGATATACAACACTTAATTTTTTTTATAGATAAAATTATATTTTGTAATCTACCGATGGCTCGTATTTTTTCTTTTTTTTATTGTAAGAATTTCTAGCATACAGAATACTTTTAAAGCTATTTTTATAATATTATAGATAGATAATAGATAGTAGAGGGATGGATATATTGATGGTCAAAGCTTAAGCTTAACGTTAAATATTCATGATTGAAAGTAGTACTTGGACTATCAGTATGTTCGATCAAATGAGTATTTTCTTGCTCCACATGTAACCATTTGTACATACTTGTCTTACCAATTAACCCCCTCACCTAGCATATATCCATGTACCGTACATACACGACGACTCTTCTTCGTATATTCCGACCAATTCCCCGTACAAATACACACCGTGTGCGCACGAAGTACGTACGTACATGCACTGGATGATCAGCCGAAGAGCCCTAGCGTCACCGGCGTGCCGGACTCCGGTATCCAGTCGGCGCCGTGCAAGAAGCGCCCCACCGTGAACTTCATCGCCTTGTCCTTGATCAGTACGTGGAACCCGCGCATCTCATTCCGCCCCGTGGCGTTCGCTCCAGCGCCGCTGTTGGCGAACTCGCCGTAGAACGCTTCGCCGAGGTTGTCCTTGCCCTCCCATGGCATGTACCCCTGCGCGTGCACGAACCCCTCGATCACCGACTCCATCACTATCGTCCTCGCGTGCTCCTTCCACGGCCGCCCGAGGTATGCCAGGGGCGCCGCCGCCGACGACGACTTGTTGCCGGTGAAGCGCTCGTCGGCGACCACTTGGCTGTGGTGCACCACGAAGCCGGTGGTCTGCTGCCGGTCGCGCCGCCCGTGCGCGGTCACCACGGCGGGCTTCCCGGGCAGCGGCGGCTTGACGAGAAGCACGCACCGCTGGAACACGGCGGCCGCGTCGCCGAAGATGAAGTCGACGGTGCCGGAGATGACGCAGCTCCGGTAGAACTGGCGGTAGGCCTGCGCGAAGAGCGTGTCTTGGTTGCCCTCGATCCGGCAGTTGAAGAAGATGCTCCGGTCCGCCTTCACCCGCAGCGCCAGCGCCTGTTGCTTCTCCTCCCCCGCCGTGTTCCGTATCCCCAGCCTCATCGCCGTGAACCGGTCGCCGTCCACCGCTGTATCAAGAACACCATGTCACGTGAAAACTTCCTGGCAATGCCGCCATGCAGGTACGTACGACGCATGCGCGCACGCATGAATAATGCATGCGTCACTGACGATCCATCGATGTCGTGGCGTACCGAAGGTGGCGGTCTTCCACATCCTGACGCCGTCGGCAATGCTCTTGCTGCCGGTGATGATGGACTTCTTGGAGCCGTCTCCGTACATGGTGATGTTGGCCATTCTGTTGGTGATGTTCACCGTCTCCTCGTAGACACCTTCCTTCACGTAGATCACGTACCTCCCGCTGTACGTCTCCGGCAGAGCGTCCAGCGCCGCCGAGATGTTGGTGAAGTCGCCGCTGCTGTCCTTGGCCACGGTCACGTTTGGCGTGAGCCCGGCCACGAACTCCGCGGCGGCGGCGAGCAGCTTCCGGTCCTCGTTGCCCACCCACGACGGGACGGGGAAGGACTCCTCGAGGTGGCTGTCCTCTTCGTAGTGGTGGCTGTCGTCGACTTCGACCTCGATCTCGTTGCCGTCGGGGTGGCTCTCGCTGGCGTGGAGGTCGAGCATGGCGGCGAAGGCGGCGCCCTGCTGGATGATGGCGATGGCGTTGCTGGAGATCTCGCGGGCCTTCTCCATGGTGTCCCTCACCTGGTCCCGGATGGGGCCCTTGGGGAACATGTCGATGCAGGAGCCCTGGAACGTGATCACCGCGCTCAGCCACGCCTGCAGGTCCTGCGCGGGGCCGTCGACGCCGCGCCACGCGATGCTGGAGAGCGCGCGGGCCAAGTCGCCGCGGCAGTCGTCGAGCAGCATCCGGCAGTCGCGGAGGGCCTCGGTCACCAGGGTGTCGTTGCTCTGCCGCACCGCCTCCAGCACCGACGATCGGTCGAACCCGCGCGCCAGCTCGCGCTCCACGGCAGTGATCGCAGCCGCGGCGGCGGCGTGCGGGTGGTCGGCCGGGTCGGACGACCGCGCCAGGACGCGATCCAGGGTGTCCTTGCACGTGGCGTGGTAGTCCGTGGGCGCGCAGAACAGGTCGACGGTGCGCGTCGTCGAGCTCATGGTGCGCTTGTTGAAGCCGTCGTCGTCGCCGGCGTGCTCCATCAGCACGAACGCCACCGTGCCGATCACCATGGCGACCAGCAGGAACGCGGCCAGGCCGCCGATGATGAGCTTCGTGCGCCCCGGGCCATCGCCGTCCGACGACATTTGCGCCCGCGCGTGCGTGCGTGCTAGCCCGACGGCGTCACGACGTCGATGGTGCGGTGCGGTGGGGCGGCGCGAGGCGACTCCTCCGATCGATGGAGCGAGGCGACGCGATGCATCAGTTCGATATATTGCGCATTGGAAAACGAACGAATCGAACGATGAACTAACTGGCTATGATTAGGAACAAAAGTGTGGCCAATGCAAGTTTGTTAGGTTTTTTTTTGGTTTGTGTTTTGTTGGGTACGTGGTTGTGGTCTGTCCTTGTTCTGAGGAACAGGGCCTTATTGGATTGTGCTGGAGAGATCCTTCCATTCTAAAATGGGTTCAGATAGCCTTCTTTCTTTTTAGGAAAGATAAAACACAAGTTTACATTTCTATTTATCATATGAAATCAATTGAGGTGCTACATTATGGGGAAGTTGTTTAATCTCTCAACGAATATCATCATATTGGATCGGCATATCTTTAATATTAGCGAAGTCACCGCCGAAACATCATATATTTTAAGATTAATGAGGTCACCACTAAAGTCTCGTTGTCAATGGATAAGTCGCCTACCATAAAAAAATCGTAAATACGATCACATATATCAATTAACTTAAATTTAAGTGGTCATATTTCACTATAAAGCCTAACCAGCTAAATTACACTCAATTCGCTCATCACACTCTTCCAATGCCATAAGAATATTTGTAAAATTTCTGAAAAACTGTCAAACACTAAAACAATATATACATACCATCAAGAGAAAACTAAGAAAAATTTAGCTATGAATACTACCTGCGCTGTTCACACTCTCGCGTTCTGAATTTGTCTTTCTGCTTCTCAGTGGATTGCGTTTAGACTTATTTTTTAACGGCTGATGCTGTTATACTCTATATTGCGAAACTTATGGGCTTGTTTACCAAAAGCTGCCACAATAAAATTTTGGTGTGCCATAATTTGATAGCCTAACGTTGGGCTGGTTGCTGCCATTGTATCACGTCATGCATTTTACTAGTTTTTAGGCTCATGGGTCATAAACTTAATTTCTTGCCAAATACCAATACACATATGACAAATAATTTATTAGCTAACACTTTCTGTGACATACAGGCATCACAAACTTAATATCCACTAACCAAACAGCCCATGTAAGTATATTTTAGGAAAATTCCGAAAATGACGGCCAACCACGTGGGCACATGAGAGAGAGAGGCTTGCTCCCTTCGTCAACTGTCAACTGGTTCACCAAACTGCCGTGGAGACGGCTGTGGCTCCGACGGTGCTGCGTTCAGGCGTGGTCGCGGTGGCGGTGGCCGTGGTTCTGCCGGCGCCGGGGCCGAGCCTGCTGCTGCAGTCGCAGATGGTGGACCTGACGGCGGCCGTGCAGGTGCCAGAGTTGCTGCCTGCTGGGATTGCCATGGCTTTCCTGGCGCTGGTGGAGAGCTTGCCGGAGATGATGCATCCCGATCTGGTGGCTCCAGCTTGCTAGTACTGCAGTGGCTGAATAAAACCACTTTGCCGTCAACACCCATCGTTGTTAGTGGAAGACAACAGTTCTATCACACCATCAGATGTTCCTTACGACGATGGTTGATTAGATTTTGAGACTAACTTTCTATTGTTTTTTGATAGTAGCATCTAAGCAGGGTCTACTGTTTGGGTTGAGTTGTTCCTGCTTCTCAGATTTAATAGTGAACTCTGTAGAAATTCTTTGTTGAACCCGATGATATCGACACCAAAATTTACGGCCTAACAGTCTTCTAATTTGTGTCGTTCTTATGGTGACAGTTGTAGGGGTTTACTAGTCTACTAGATGATGTACACGTCAAAGGAGGCCCGAGGATACAGTAGCCGCGATAATACCACGGAATCCTATTGATCTGTTCCTCTCACCTGTTGTTTGGTTTAAATGTTTTAGTTCTAAAAATGTACATTTTAGGAGAAGTGTGAAAGATGTCCCTTGGGCCCCTCCAAGCTTGTATACTTGTTTTCAACTGCAAAACTAACTAGCGGCATATAGGACAGGACAACCACATGGCATGCCCAAAAGACAAACTTTTCTTACGGCAGGGACCATATATATATATATATGTTCATCAAGTGATTCTTAAGAAAAATAATACCTTTTCAGTCTTCTACCAAAAGAAAAGTTCTATTCCAGGCAAGCATAAAAAATAAATGTTGGTGAACTCAAACAAATGAAATAGAAACCAAAGTAAAAGTTACAATAAAGCTCTTCAGATATTTCACTATAAGTTTAGCCTATGCATAATAAGTGTTTAGGATAAACTTAGGTCCAGTAGTTAGCATCACACCTTTCAGTTTGCCATACACCCTCATTCATGCCAGAATTAGCATGTGTCACGCCTCATGCTAAGTTGCAACGGTCGCTTGGCCCCCATATATTCTTGGCATTATTTAGACTCCATGCTCTCTTGCTATTATTCCCATTGGCCGACCAAGTCCTTTTTCTTTCCCCTCTTTTCCTTCTCAATAGTGACAAGGAGGGGCATTATAAGGGGGAGGAATGGATAGGATGCTCCATAGCACAAGAAAATAAAGATGGCAATAGAGAGGCATATAGAGACGGATCTAGTAGCTGTGGATTAAGAGAGACGGATATCAGATCCAATCACCACAACGGCAATGGATGGTGACCATGGGTGGCGAGACAATGGAGAGCTTGGGTGGCGATGGAGGGTTAGAGAACTAGGGGCAAAGATAGAATTATCTGTTGAAGTACGAAGAGGGAAATATTTTTAAACAATGTTTTCCAAACTTGGTTAGCCTACCCTAATTCTAAGTGAATGAGCTTGGTAGGCAGCGGTTTTTGTGAGGTAGGAGTAAGTATGAGCGGGAGTATCCAACGGAAACGGTAAAGAAGGCAAAATTATCTAATGGTCACATCTCTCCTAAATTTCAAACAACAGTTGGAAGGAACAATGTAAGGTTTATACAAACCACGAGGTAAATAATTCAAGCTTGGTAGTAAACTATCCTTTTCACAGTTGAGACATGATTTGGGCTATCAGAACACAAAAAACTTGGGTAGTTAGATCCTTATACGTTTTTGGTCATGATAAGTTACCATTCAGCCTAGTCAATTGGTGCCAATTTGAAGGGTTAATATAATTAGTCAGCAACCATGCGATAGACTATTTATCAACATCACAATTAGTAAAATTTTAAATATATATTGGCAATTTTCTAAATTACATTGACGTAGATTAAAAGAGAAGTCTATGTCAATTGCTACATGCTAATTATTGACTCCTATTTTTGGAATTAAATTATAAAAATACTTAATTAAGAGTATAAGATAGGAAAGCCTCGTATTACTATTTATTAAGAAATTATTAAATTTTGGAGAAAAACTAAAAACTAAAGAGTCCATAGGATATGAGTGTGTCGTACTTTGTTTTGCAAGTATTTAAGAACTAAACAATTATTTCAATTAACAGCTCAATCTAAATTCAAAATTAGCAATTGTAAAATATGTAGTCTCAATGATAGTATTACCCTGATTTAATAGTTGTGACATTCAGAATTAGAATAAATAAGTATTGAGTTGTACTCGTTGTTGATTCTAAATTTATCATTTTAATTAATAATTATGAATTTCTAAATCTATAATTATTAAATTATGATTTTATAAATTGTAATAGTTGAGTACGTAGTACCTAGAATGTATTCTTATTTTAATGTATTCAATTGTAATTGATTATTTTTGCTTGAATTTCAGTTATTTTGTATTGTACATCGGATGGAATTTTTTTACTCTAAATCTTTATGATTTAACTCCACAGCCACCGGAAGGCTATGTCATTTTTCTTTGTCCTCAAGAAGCCTTGTTAGTACATATAGATAGTTTAGTCTTGTGTACTCAGCTCTGTAGCCATAGATATCAGGAAAAAAAATATTGGATAAACCTGGTGCATAATGACTCAGGAGTAGTACATGTCGTTTACTCTATTGCATTGTTGTAAGCATCTTTGCACATTTAATTATGCTGTGTAACTGATGCACATGAGCTGCATGTTTGCTGAGTCGTGTGCGTGGAGGTCGATTTGAAGTGTGGTGCGTCCACATCATGTCCATAGTGTTTGCAGTGGAATCCGGTGAGTCCTTTAGATGTGGGATGGCGCATCAAGAACGGATCATCAGCGAGATTGTTGTTAGTTGAGTCCTTTTTTCGCTTGAATAAAAGAAGGAGAAAACTCATAAAAGCTGTGGTTGGATTGCAGAACAAACTTTGGCACACTATTTTTCTCACAACGTTTCCCTTCTTAAATCTCTACCAACTTTGCATTTATCAGACGTGCTACGGTGTGCAACTTCGCTCTAGTTATGGCTAACATTTGTTATCAGAGCTATATCAGTACTAGTTGCTAGGGGTGGTCAAATGCTGGGACGTGGCCATGGGTGTAGTTAGATCTCACCTCTCTCATGCGAACGACCACGTCACCGTGACAACGGTGGGTGTGAGATCGTTGTCTAGCGTGTTGTCAAGGAGGTTGGAGGATCAGCCTCGTATCTGATGCTAACGACGACTAATCATGCAAAATGGGCATTGATGATCAATGTCGTGCTTCAAGCCAGAGGCTTATGGGACGCCATTGAGTTCACCGACGCGGGGTTCTAGGAAGATAGGATGGCGTTTGAGACTACCCCTATGTTATCCCCTAGGAGATAATCTTCACTCTTGCTGTGAAGCAGACTACCAAGGAAGCCTAGGATGCCATCGAGTAGATGCATGTTGGGATGGACCGCGTGCGCAAGGCAACTGCACAACACATGTGTAGGGAGTACGAGATGATTTAATTTGATGATGGTGAGACCATCAACAATTTTGCAATGTGTCTCAACTGGTTGGTGAGCCAGCTCGCCACCTTTGGAGACCTAGAGCCACATCACAATGTGGTTGAGCGTTATCTGCGTGCGGCCAACCCCAAGTTCTCCCAACTTGTCCTTTTAATTGAAACCCTGTTTGATTTGTCTGCACTGACTGTAGAGGACATCACTGGTTGCCCGAAGATGGTGGAAGAGCGGTGACCAACCACCGGTGACATTGGTGACAAGTTGTATCTCATTGAAGAGGAATGGACATTGTGTATAAGGAAGCAACAAGAGGGGCAAGGCTCCTCTAGTGGCTTGAAGTTTGGTGGAAATCGACGTCACCATGACGGGTGGTCGTGAAAGAAATCTGATGCAATGTCGCACAATGGTTGCACACGAGACTTGAAGGATGGAAACCACGACGATCATCACAACTACAACGAGTCTAGCCACTAGGCCAAGGACTGTTGCAAACCAAAGAAGGATGAGCAAGTCCACTTGGTGCAGGAGGATGACAATGAACTAACATTGATGCTGATGAGATTGTGTCAAGTCGAAGATGACAACCCGATACTACTGATGGCATAGACATACGCGCTCGCCATCGGCAATAATGAGCTAGTGGCAATCGAGCTCGATGAGGACCATGTGCACGTGCACTTACAACATGACGGAGAGGCATGCGATGATGTTTGGTACCTTGACACGGGGACTAGCAACCATATGACTAGGAGGAAGAATGTCTTCTCGGAGCTCGACACCACAATCACCGGCTCCATCAAGTTTGGCGATGGATCAATGGTCACAATCCACGGTTGTGGCACCGTACTTTTCAAGTGTCGCAACAGTCGACACTAAGCCCTCACTAATGTTTACTACATTGCATGGCTCAAGAGTAACGTGGTGAGCATTGGGCAGTTAGATGAACATGGTTGTCATGTGCTAATCTACCATGGTGTGCTACATGTGTGGGATCGTCTAACTCCAACTTCTTACAAAGGTACAATGTGGTCGTAACAGACTTTACGTGCTTCCTTTGAACCTTGTGCAACCCATCTACTTGATGGCAAGGATCGACGACATGACGTGGCTATGGGACACAAGTTATGGTCATCTCAAGTTTGGTACACTAGGGAAGATTACATGAGGTGGCATGATGCGAGGCCTACCGTACCTATAGCACATGGAGTAGGTGTGCGAGAGCTACCTCTCTGGAAAGCAGTGGCAAGCCCAATTCCCACTGGTGGCTCGCTATTGTGCGAGCAACTCACTTGACCTAGTCCATGGGGACCTCTGTGGGCCGATCATGCTGGTGATGCATGGTGGTTGGCGCTATATTCTCTTCCTAGTGGATGATGCGAGCCGCTACATGTGGGCAGCCTTGCTCTTGGCCAATAATGAGGCAGTAGTAGTGATCAAGCGTATACAAGCTCACGCCGAGCTTGAGTACGGACAGAAGCTCGAGGTGTTTCACACGGACCATGGTGGCGAATTCAGCTCCATAGACTTGAATACATACTGCATCGAGCTGGCTGTCCAGAGACACTTGACGGCACCGTATACCCCACATCAAAATGATGTCATCAAGTGTTGTAATGAGATTGTCCTAGCCACAGCGCATAGTCTTCTTAAAGTAAAATGGCTACCTGGTGAGTTCTAGGATGAGGCAGTGCTTACTGCGGTGTACCTTCTCAACTGCTCCCCAACAAAGAGTTTCACTGGTAAAACCCCCTATGAAGCTTAGCACGATCACAAGCCAAGCGTAGGGCATCCCCGTGCTTTTAGATGTGTGGCCCATATCAAGAATGTGAGGTCAAACCTGAAGAAATTGCAAGATAGGAGCATGAAGGCAATTTTTCTTAGCTATGAGGCTGGGAGCAAGGCCTATTGAGTCTATTATAATCTAGTGGCAGATCGAGTGCATGTGTCAAGGGACATCATCTTCAATGAGTGGATTGGATAGGACTAGAGCTCTATCCCGAGCACTAACAAAGTGCAATCCTCCAGTGAGTTCACAATGGAGTGCAAGCACCTCTCCAGGGATGGCTGCAAGCACCTCTCCAGGGAGTGCAACAATGGGTCACACGAGTGCCACCACGACACCAACACCAGATAGCGAGGGCAGTACAAGTGTGCCAAAAAAAGTTTCATTGCCCATGGTTGTTGAGTTCGCAACACCCCCATCGAGTGATGAGACACTTGATGTAGATGACACTAGATGTGGACCACACCAATATCGCAAAATTGCCAATGTACTAACGACCTCCCAACTTGTACTCGAAGCTACTAACAATGAGCCTAAAGAACTCATGTTTCTGTCGATGGAGAAATCAGCATGTTTCATGAAAGTAGAGAAGCATAGTGTTGGCGTAAAGCCATGGTTGAGAAGATGAACTCAATTGTGGAGAATGAGACCTGGTGACTAGTTGACTTGCCCACCGACCACCGTCCCATCAGATTAAAATGGGTCTTCAAGGTGAAGAAGGATGGTGTGGGCACCGTTGTCAAGCACAAGACCTGCCTTGTTGCCAAGGGGTATATTCAACGTCAGGGAGTGGATTTTGAAGAAGTTCTCGCTCCTGTGATGTGACTCAAGTCTGTGCTCGTCGTGATTGCAGTCACTACACACCGTGGATGGACCGTGCACCACATGGATGTAAAATATGCTTTTCTCAATGGCAAACTCAAGGAGGTGGTGTATGTGGCTTAGCCTGTAGGTTTTGTGGAGGAAGGTCAGGAGAACAAGGTCCTTTGGCTAAACAAAGCATTGTATGTCTTGAAGCAAGCACCTCAAGCTTGAAACACTAAGCTTGATCATTATTTGATTGAGCTTGGGTTCAGCCGAGGAGCATCAAAGCATGCCATGTACACTCGTGGCATTGGATAGGATGGACTACTCGTGGGAGTGTATGTGGATGGCATCATCATTACTGGTGGCAGTTCATGGGAGATTGACAAGTTAAGGAGGAAATGATGAAGATCTTTAGAATGAGTGATCTCGGTTAGCTTCACTTCTACCTTGGGCTCTAGGTGACTAATGGCTGCATAATAGTGAGCTAGGCGGTGTACACGAGCAAAATCTTGGAGGAAGTAGGGATGAGTGATTACAATTCTAGTCACACTCTAATGGAGCCACGTTTCAAATTGAGCAAGTCAAGCATTTCTCCTCTGATGGATGCTACATCCTATCGAAGCACTGTCAGAAGCCTAAGGTAACTCCATCACACTTGCCTAGATATTTTGTTTTCGGTTGGTTATGTTAGTAGATTTATGGAAGCACCAATTATGGAACATCTAGCCGCTATGAAGAGGATGCTCAGATACATCATCGAAATGCGACACTTTAAGTGTCGTTATGTCTAGGGTGATGACAAGCAAAAGCTTGTCAGATATAGTGATAGTGATATGGCAAGTGATTTCAATACAAGGAAAAGCACCATCAGCATAATGTTCTTCCTTGGGTCATCGCTGATGAGTTGGTAGTCGTAGAAGCAAAATGTTGTGGTACTTTCTTCCTACGAGGTTGAATACATTGTGGTAACAACAATAGCCTACCAAGGAATTTGGTTGGTAAGGTTGCTTGGAGAGCTGATGAACAAGGAAGCTTGCACTACCATGATCAAGATTGACAATAAATCAGTAATTTCTCTCATCAAAAATCCTGTTTAAGATTTTATTTCATTAGGAAGTGTGTGGAGAACAGAAAGGTTGAGGTGGAGTTCATAAACACCAAGGGGCAGCTAGTTGATATTCTGACGAAACCATCGGGTCATGTCAAGTTTTATCAGCTGCGCTCTCAAATTAAATGGTGGAGCTAACTGAAATGCACAAGGTTTAGGGAGTATTTTGTTGGATAAACCTAATGCATAATGACTTAGGAGTATTACATGTTGTTTATTTCGTTGTATTGTTGGCACATTTTATTCTATTGCGTAACTGACGCACATGAGTTTTATGTTCGCTGAGTCGTGTGCGTGGAGGTCGAGTTGAGGCGTGCTGCGTCCACACCATGCCCCCATAGTGCTTGCAGTGGGATCCGGTGATTCCATAGACGTGGAATAGCGCATCAAGAACTGATCATCAGTGAGATTGTTGCAAGTTAGTTGAGACATTTGTTTAGCTTAAATAAAAGAAAGAGAAAACTCAATAAAACTGTGCTTGGGTTGCAGCACAAACTAAACAAACTATGTTATACTATGTTTTTCTCCTGCAACATTTTCCTTCTTCAATCTCTTCTAGCGTTGTATTTTTCAGATGTGCTATAGTGCGCAGCTTCACCCTAGTTCTTCATCAATTCGTCAACGTACATTCCTGCCGGACGGCTGATAAAAAAATTGCCTGTGCTCCAGTAATTAAAGTAAACACCTATAGTGTGTGTGTATATATATATATATATATATATCTTGTTCTCACAATACAGCTAAATAATAGTATGTCACTCGGTAAAAAAAAAATAAAAGAATGCCGTGGCGCATGGTTTTTCCAATGAAAAGATTAGATAGATAGAAATCTGGTATACTTTTCTTTTTGCGAGAGTATAGAAATCTGGTGTACGGCAGTACGCAGTGAAAAAAAATAAACAGTGAAAACAGTGCCTTGGAAAGCATCGAAAAGAATTACCATCATGGATTTAAAGGAGTTGCAACAATAAATCGATCATTTCATGACGGCGGCTGCTTTCTGGCCCTTCAACGCCAGGATTCTTATACTGTACCGGAAGTTGAAGATCGATACGATGGCAATAGATAGGAGAAATCGGTACGTATGGTCAGTCAGATGGGCTTAAAAGCGGTACAATATATTTTATTTTGTACAGGTTCTTAATTTAATAGTATTGATTCTCAATCCAATCTACGGTTGTAATCAAATGATGTACTTGATGAACGATCATATATTTCTAAAGAGCTTTAAAAATAAATAACATCACGGATGGTCAAAACAACGGTGGAAAGATCAGGGCATGGGCTCAGAAGATGCATCAACTTTGCAGAAATAAAACAATGCGATCGAGTCATCGAGGTCGGGTGGGGTGGCAATTGGCATGCATGCTAGCTTTCGACAGAACCGTCTAGAGGTTAGCACGTACTTCTCCTGTCAATAATATTTGTCGTTAAGAAAAAAACGAACCTTACACAAAAGATACTCCTCCATTCTACTAAAAATATAAATATTTTTAGAATATTTTGTAAATACTAACATTAGATCAAAGATTCTTTATAGTCATCAATTTTTAAATTTTGAATTATTTAGATTCTCTTTCTAAGCATCTAAGGTAGCAATAGCATTACCCATTTATCTATTTTAACGTGACACTACTAGGTATGGTATAATGGAATCTGATCTATTATATTAGATCCAAAGCAATAGACAGCTCACAATCGGTCAAGGGTACTATACAAATTCCTGTCAGATGAGGTTCACTAAACCATCAGACACTACGAAGTGGAATATCATACCAACAACGACGATCGACAAGTATAATAGCCTAATATATTAGGCCTAATGAGTCTGCTTACATCATCTAAAACCTAGCCCTAATGAGAATGCTTTGGCTAATAATCATTGTCACTCCCAAAAGGAGAAGGGCCTCGAGTTCATTAGGGTTAGGAAAGCGTTGCAAAATAGCTCCAGGAATCCAGCCCTTTTCTGCAACTTTGCGCTCACGCTCACTCGAGGCTCAGCTCGCCGATCATGATGGCGTATTTGGGTGGCCACTATATTCGTCTCGGATATATTAGGCCGGCCAAATAAAAAAATATTACACGATGTATTAGAAAAAAATTATTATTAATACTTTTATATTAGTGATTTAAACATCAATACGATAAAATAATATTAAAAATAAATTTAAAATTTAAATTTTAACAACTACGTACACGTATTAGACCAATAAGCTCTGTTGTTCGAGCAGGCATGCGACTCTGCCGGCGCTTGCCGGGACAAATTTCACGGCGTCCGCGGCTGCTTGCTGCAGCAACCACTACTCTAGTGCATCATCATCATAGCCATAGCCACTCGAGCTGTGTGCAATGCAAATGTGCAAAGAAAGAGGTGCTATGTCACATGGTTTTCTAGTATATATTTGTACTTGGCTGGTGACTGAACAAACTTCGGTTACCATAGAATTTTCAAAGAACGAAAGAACGTAATGTCTATCTCATTGCTCCACCCATGAGAATCCAAATCTTGATATCCAAAATATAGCTATATACATTTTTTTTACTTTGTGCAGACGCCAAATAGGGATCCTGGAACCCATCAAAATGTAATGTCTTTTTTTTTACTTTGAAAAGATAACAGTGGTAACTATGTCCTCTACACCAAATAGGATGGATATAACGATTAAGTTTAAATTGGAAAAAACAAAAAGAATCCAACGAAAGAGGAAATCAGCACGCGACCAACAAAAGAGTCATGCTAAGATCAAGTACTGAGGCTCAGACGTTGTTTTTTTTTTCCTTCTGAGAATATCATGCCGATATAGTCACAAGAATCAAAAAGTTTACTTGCACTTTCTAGTTTAGTAGGACCTTCATTTTGGAATATGGAATATACAATTTTATTCGTGAATCAGGACTCTAGTTGGGGACCCCATTTATTCGTGCTAACTTCGACCCACAACGTCATTTAAAGATTTTCAGAGTCATGGGCACAATCATGTTACCAATTCTCCCATATCTTGCTTAAAAGCAAATAATAGAAATAAAACCATTAAAAAATAGAGAGATTAATGGTGCCATATGCACATACAGAGTCAGCGTTGTTTCCCTATCACCACCACATGAAAAAAATGGCAGGTTTATCAGTATGTCAATATCATGTTCGTCATACATATAGGATAATACGATACATCCAACCTGCACAAGGATACGAGCAATTAAGAATTCCTAATTAAAAAAAGATCGCTATCCACATCTGCAACAAGCATATTATCGCGTCCAAAATTGAAATATCCATCTTGATCAACCCCCCTCAAATCAAAAATGGGGAAAAAATCATTCGCTGATCAAGAGAGTGAAATATGTATATAGTACTTACGTGGATACTTGTTGACATGATCCACTTGACTTTCTCGGTAATCACCAAATCA
Source organism: Oryza coarctata (assembly GCA_030770085.1). NCBI lineage: Eukaryota > Viridiplantae > Streptophyta > Magnoliopsida > Poales > Poaceae > Oryza > Oryza coarctata. Next base: position 14,871,463 of record CM061467.1, on the reverse strand, counting down.
AAACAGAGACACTCCGACTAAGTAAACAGAGATAAGCAACAAATCCAAAACGGTAAAAATAATGAAAAAAAGAAAAAAAAATCAAAATCAAACCACATTTTGCGTCATCTGTTGTCAACATCCTGGGGAGAGGATTACAAATTAATCTAGAAATCTCGTGACACTCCGACTAAGTAAAAAGCGATACGCAACAAATCCAAAACGATAAAAATAATAAAAAAAGGAAAAAAAATCAAAATCGAGCCACATTTTGCATCATCTCTTGTCAACATCCTGGGGAGAGGATTAGAGATTAGTCTAGAAATCTCGTGATCGACTGCTACACATTACAACTTCAATTGCAAGAGGAAGGAGAAGAAGAGGGATTCGTTTTCATCCGTGGTCAAAATATATTTGGCACGGCAAGAACAGAACAGAGCAGTTGAGAGGACGAGAGGAAGAAGGAAACTGAACTCTCTGCTGGGGACAATGCGTAGGTAGGACCCCGCGTAGGGAGGGCGATATCTATTGATTAATGAATAATCATCCGGACAGCGACGCGTCTGTAGCCTTGCGATTATGGCGATGAGGAGGATGACACGGCCAATGCCCATCCCTAACGCACGTTTCATTTCGTTTCTCCAGATTCAGATTTCAGACACAACAAACAAACAGCGATCCATCCATGTACTAACTAGTATTATACACTTTTGATTACTCATTCCTTAGTCCTTGCCACGTGTGCAGTGTGGTCAACGAACTACCCAGTGTCCAGTGAGCCGCATGCCTCCACTGCCTGTTCAAACTTGATCCACTCTGATTGGATCTGATTAACATGTAGCGGTCGTACTAGGAGCAGTATAATATCATATTGCCTCCCTTCTGTTCGGTTCAGTTCAAGTTGCTAGCTGCTTCAAGAGTTTCAGTTGTGTGTCCTTGGTCTTTGTTACGACAGCGTTCGTTCACTCGAGCACCAAACTTTGAATTTTGCTCGAATCGTCCTACCAAATGAGCTCAACCATTCTCATTCGTGGAATGTCGCCTGACAGAGCGTGTGCTCCAATCGACGATGTCCAAAACGAAGCACGCTGACACTGTGCCCTTCCTGATAGCGAGGGGAGTAACTCGGATTGGTTGACTGGATGGAGAAGACGCCAGGAGGGAGGAGAAAGGTATTTGGTTGCCTACTGTAAATGAGGACAAGAGAAACAGAAGCTGCTGCATTAGGGTGAGGTACTAAGTACAGGTTTTACTAAGCAGTTGTTAGCTTCTGTAACAAACAACAACAGGGGCGGCGTGTAGTGTGGTGTATTGTTGTATACTCATATACTAGTATAACTGCTGGTTTTGCTTTAGTCAAAATCTTGCTTTCGTGTCCGACATGGCCACATGTGCCTACACAGGACACAGATGCTGCTCTCAAACAGAGAGATGATTGAGATCACGAATTGACATTTTACACTAATTTATAGGTTAAAGATGTGATTTTGTTTCTCTCTTCCCCTCAAAAAGAAGTGATTTTTACTCTTCCTAGCATTGGAGATAAGTAGTAGATTTTTACTACTCTGCAAAAGGTAGCAGGAGTAATTGGATCATCCATATAGCTTTGGCAATCAACAAAAGACTGCCAAAATGCATCCAAATCTTGTAGCTATATTGTAGATTTATATAGCTGCTTATACATATGGGCATCTGTACACTTGCTTCCGATGATGCCTCAATGGCTCAAAGGAGAAGATTGGAAGAAGAAGAGGAGGATGAGAGAATGAAGGAGTCATTTGAATCAAGAACCCGTCTGTGGCTTCGTCGCCGGCCGCGACGCGCTGCTCTCGCCGTCCGGGAGGCCCATCTCCACGTCGCGGTCAGCCTGCGGCGGCACCGGCGGGGGCGTCGCGCCGCCACAACTCAGCAGCCGCCGCAGGGCAGCTATTCTTGCCGCCTCCACGACGGCGGCGACTCCGGCGATGGGTCCCGCCGACGGCTGCGGCTGCGGGACGGTTGGTTGGTGCTGCTGCTGGGACGATGGCGGTGGTGGCGGCGGCGCGGCGCCGCCGGTCCTGACGGCGTCCTGGGAACCGAAGAAGAGCACGTTGGTGGGGAAGTTGGGCGACTCCGCATCGGCCTCCGGCGGGCGCACGGCGGCCGGTGGCGGGGCCTCGTCGACGACGGCGCACCGGCAGAGCGGGCAGGTGGAGTGGGAGTAGAGCCACATGCCGACGCACTCGACGTGGAACCCGTGCCCGCACCGGGGCAGCACGCGGGCGGCCTCCCCGGCGGCGAGCTCCGTGATGCAGACAGCGCAGTCTGCGGCGGGGTCCCCCTCGGCCACCTCCTTCCTCGGCAACGCCGCGATGGCCGCCTCGTCCAGCCCCCTCCCCCCGCACCCCCCGTCTCCAGGGCCCCCGAACACGAACCTCGCGCGCCCCCTCCCCTCCCCTCCTCCTCCTCCGACGCCGATCGTCGGCGCCGCGCCGCGGTACCTCTTGGCGCAGAGGAAGAGGTAGAAGCAGACGACGAACGTGATAAAGATAGCCGCCGCCGCCGCCAGCATCGTCGCCGCAGCCGCCACCGACGTCCCCGTCACCGCCATCGATCCGTCTCCACCGAGTCTCCTCCTCCAAGAACCCCTTCACCCAGCCTCGCGTTCTTGGCCGCCGCGAAGATGGAAAATTTCCCCCGCGCGCTTGTTGTCGCAGCAACAAGAAGAATCTGAGTGTGATTTGGGGGGAGTGAATGGAATCGTGGTGCGGTGCACAGGAGAAGGATAAGGGGTTATATATACAGGAGGAAGTGGTGGCGGAATTGGAATTGGAAGAGGAAGAACAAGAGCTGAATTGAATTTGAAGAGGAAGGGGAAAGTGAGTGAGGACTGAGACAGGAGTGATGGGATATAGGCGGCGTTCTTTTCCCTTTTTTTTCAGCTTTGTTTTCGGCTTCTGTGAGAACGTTTCTTAAACGGTTAGTTAAATGATACGTTCTTTATAAAAATAAAAGTTTGTATAAAAATTTCTTATCACATCTTTATAAAATATATTTTTTATCATTTATATTATTAAATAGCTATTATAAAAATAATCTTAAAATTTTCTTCTTAGGGAAGTGCTGACTGGTCCATAATGGTCGGATAGAGACACATAAAAAAATTAAGGTTTAGAGAAAAATAAAGGATTTAGATTTCTATTGAGTAATTTCTATGAGTACCATTTCATTTGGTTTTTAGGAATAGAGTATAGAAAAAATAAAGAATTTTTTCTTTCTTATAAGTTATAGAGAAAAAATATAGGAAATTTTAGGTTTGTAAAAAATTTCTATCGATGTGTATATATATCTATTCCTTCACTTTTCCTATTCCTATTCCTATGGATTAAAATTTCTTCAAACTGAATAAAATCTTAAGGTGTTTCAACAGAGGATAAAAAGAAAATTTAAGTATTTTTCGGGTGACAGGATATCTGAAATGTGGGGATTATTTATCAGTGAGCGAGGATGGACTATGGAACCATTCAAATTTGTGTCTGACTGTTTGGAGGGAAAATTTTATTTTATTCACTTGACCTGTTCTGTCTATTTACCTAGGCAGAGTTCACTTCAGTATATCGCTGAAAGCTTATTGTCATATAATTAATTAATTATTAAATATTATAAATTTAAAAAATATGTTTATTTTTATTTTAAGAAAATTTTTTTATAGAAAGGTTTGTACGAAACATATAGTTGTTCAGAAAACATTCTCACTGTAAACAAAAAGTAGCCTAGCCCAAACCGTAGTACAGAAGGCTGCCTTAGCTTCTTTAGACTGTTTTTCAGCTCACTTTGTCTGTAAACTAAGTATTAAAATTGGCTAATTTTCCATTAAAAGGACTAATTTTACTTTGAATGATATTTATCTTTTCTCTTTATGTATTTTAAAAGTTGAAAATTTGTCTAATTTAAATATCACTTTATGATGGTACATGCAAGTTTTCATGAAATTTTTTAAGAATATTTATATAATACTGGTTATGCGGTGGTGTGACATCTAAGTGCTGTCTAAGTGTGCTATATAGAATTGAGTGATAAGGTGAAGGAGAGAAAGAATGAAGCACCTCTGGAGACAACCACTACACAACCTCTAAGAAAAATGTAAAGATTAGTGTAAAAGTAAATAAATAAAATAGTATTGATGTTGTGTATTATATTTGATATAATGTAGCTATTGTGATAAGGAAATAATACGGATAAAATTAGAGGTGAATGCCCCGACTATTATAAAACATGCTCTAACAGTAACGGCAAAATATGGACCGTACCAGCGGCCTGTTATTGTTTTTAATTACACGAACGAAAGATGTACATGTATCAT